>JARQOC010000004.1:154586305-155227611 GCA_033576535.1 Allobates femoralis
TGATGTCATGGAAATTCTTTTAAGATCTCTGCTTGCAGTTATTTAAATGGAACAATCACTATTTACATCCAAAAACTCATGTAATAGTCATGTAATCAGAGATGTATCCCCTAAAAGTGAGCAATATCTAAGATGTTGACAACTCAGATGAAGAGGTCTTAGAAAACAGTTTAAATTTCTCTTGTACAGTAAATCTTTAATTTTCTGATTTCTGTAAATAGATTTCAAGTCTATAAGCTTATCCATCATAGTATAAAACGTTACAAATCTATCTTATACATTTAGTGCATCGATTCTTCACCACGTCCAAGTGACAGGTACAGGGTGGGTCATTCCTATATCTACAATGTACAAGAACAAGAGAGTCATGATATATGAGCAGCTGGCTTTCTAGATGGATTTTCAGCTGAGGGATTTTGACAAGTGTCATGAACCCTGTCTATGCAGAGCTGCTGAGCCAGGATCATCAGGGCACTTGGCCTATGTTATGTTTTGGTACCAGATAGCACAGGACATGATAACCTGACCTGGTGATGGAAAGATTGATTTTGCTGTGAGAATTATTTTCAGATTTGGATTTTCAGTGAGCCGTGTTTGAATTTACTGTAGGGATTCGTAAGTATGACGCGGGATGTGAACCTGCGTATTATCACCAAAATATGGACCCAATGCTCTTGTATTTTTTACATTATATCTTCATCTTTTCATTGCACATTGTACATGCTGGATGCAGACAGGCCCTTTACTGAAATGGGGTGTGTATCCTGTGGGGTGCACTTATATAGAGCTGGGCAGCCTGCATGAACCAACACTATGGGCGTCATCAATAGGCTGTAAGCCAGACACTGTGCACTACACATACCTGTGTGACTAGCAGCCTATGCAAGCCTCATCTGTGTGCATGTTTAATACTAGGCAGCCACTTCCTCCATATTTTCATAGGTTTGTGAGTGGCTGTTTCCATTAGTCTTTTGCACCTGTGCTGTACCCACCTTTATCATTGGGGTCTGCTGGTAGATCATTGGTAATCTTATCCGGTACTGGTAAGGCTGTTTTATCCTGTGAGTTTCCCAGATACCACAGGACATCAGAAGTCTAATGGAATCCATGAGTGAGTTTTTGGGTCACAACAAAGAGACCTACCCAATATTAAGCGAGTTGATTCTTATTCTGGCTGCTGTACAATGAGTTACATTCCTTAACGTAACACATGGTAAAACCTTTGAGCTCCTTTATCCTGACACCTACTTCCTTGGATCCAATGACGTAGTACAAGATTTACCTTGAGATCAGTTCTCTTGATGAATCTGTTAATGCCGGCTTTCATTCTTCACCATGCAGGATAGAGCAGACACCACCCCGGCTATCAACAGCTTGTGGACCCGCGCCTCAACAAAATCCTTCTTGTCCTGACAGAAGAAAAGGCCGTAAGATTACGATGAGAGCTGTAATGTTATAGTACACCTACAGCAATGGTTGCCTCCTTACCTTGGGGTGTTCCTCGGGTACATGCTGCTTGGCATACTTGGCCAGCTCTAACATTTGTGGATCTATCTCCTCTCGGTCATAGCTGTTTGTACAGTTCACAAGTGTAGATGCCACTGCAAAAATCACAGTCTTGTCCTGCGACTAGAGAAGGAAACAAAACACATGTGTTGTACTACTGGATTCATAAAATAAAAAAAAAATATAAAAAAAAATTAAATGAGTTTTTTTCCACAACTAAATCCTACAACCCCCTGCAATGAAGCGCTCCCTGCAAAATCAACCAAACTCATCCATACTTCTTTCAACATTACTGGGAGAGGGAGAAATCAACATATATGAAAGCTTAGAAAAATAAGTTAAAAAATTAAAAAAAGAAAAAAAAATTCCACATTATAAAAAAGGGCAAAAAAAAATAACCCCCAAGAATTCTAAAAATGCTTTGTGTCAGTATAAATAACATATAGCCGCAAATTGTCACAAAACTGGAAAAAAACACAGCATGCATCATTTTCAATAATTATCCATTGAATTTTCAGCATTGATGGTAAAAAGAAAAATTCAGAAAAAAACACTATTGAAAGTGATGCGAAAAAAGCTTCACATGTATCAGGCTCAACATAGCGCCCGTGACAGCTGCAGTCAGTCAATAGTCAGTATTTGGCTGCAGAGGTTATATGTTGTAGGTCTGATGTCACCACTGCAAACCTATGGATAAGGAACTCTGAGCAACAGGAAATATTCACACATGAAAGTTATGCTTATGTTGTTATTTTAAAGGGAACCTGTCACCTGGATCTAAGCCCCTACACTATCACTACCTGTCCCTGCACCTTCCTAGCTGCTCCCTATCTATCCCTCTCTGAGCTAAATCCACCCTATAAAACTGCAGAAAAATAACTTATAACTTACAGAAGTCCCTGAGGCTGGGGACTGAGAAGGCGGGCCCAGGCTCCATTCAGCCCCTCCTCCATGCAGCAGCACACGCCCCGCTGGGCGGCGTTATTCTTTCTTTATCGACGCCTCCTCCATTTGGAATCTCCCGCCTGCTTTACACCTATCATGTTGTGGTGATGCGACCTCGATGTGTCCCCTGACCGAGACACAGCATATGGGAGATTGTATCTTCTGCTCGGTAGCAGCACACACAGGGTTAGCTGCTACTGGAGCTAAGTGCTGATTGAAATCACTGACCCCCAGGTGTGCGGGTGAATAGGAGATATGTGCTGCCCTGGGCTGTGGGGAGGGGGTGGAGTGTGTCAGGACAGCAGCAGGAGCTGCTGGGATTGTATGAGGTTCTACTCGGCTGTGCCCCGGTGTAACAGGCCAGACTAACCCCCCCCCGACCAGAATATACTCGGGGTTAAAGTGGCCTAGGCCAGATTATACCCCTCCGTATACCACAGCAGCTGTAGATCAGGGCTCCAAGCAACACATGGGGGCCCGAGGCAGCAGAAAGTGGCCCTACGCAACATACAGGGGCCCCAGGCAGTGCTAGGGCCCCAGGCAGTGCTAGTGGCCCCAGGCAGTGCACAGGGCCCCAGGCAGCACAAAGTGGCCCCAAGCAGCACACAGGGGCCCGAGGCAGTACTAGGGGCCACAAGCTACACACAGGATCCCAGGCTACACACAGGGGCACCATGCAGCATACAAGGACCCCAGGCAGTGCACGGGGCCCCAGGGAGTGCACGGGGCCCCAGGGAGTGCACGGGGCCCCAGGGAGTGCACGGGGCCCCAGGGAGTGCACGGGGCCCCAGGCAGCACAAAGTGGCCCCAGGCAGTACTAGGGGCCACATGCTACACACAGGATCCCAGGCTACACACAGGGGCCCCATGCAGCATACAAGGACCCCAGGGAGTGCACGGGGCCCCAGGGAGTGCACGGGGCCCCAGGGAGTGCACGGGGCCCCAGGGAGTGCATGGGGCCCCAGGCAGCACAAAGTGGCCCCAGGCAGCACAAAGTGGCCCCAGGCAGCACAAAGTGGCCCCAGGCAACATACAGGGGCCCCAGGCAACATACAGGGGCCCCAGGCTACACACAGGGTCCCAGGCTACATACAGGGGCCCCATGCAGCATACAAGGGCCCCAGGCAGTATAAAGGGGTCCCAGGCAGCGCATGGGGGCCAGAGGCAGCACACAGGGGCCCCAGGCAGCACAAAGTGGCCCCAGGTGGCCCACTGCCTGGGGCCCCTGTATATTGCCTGTGGTCACTTTGTGCTGCCTGGGGCCCCTGGTACTGCCTGGGGCCCCTGTATGTTGCCTGGGGCCCCTGTATGTTGCCTGGGGCCCCTGTATGTTGCCTGGGGCCACTTTGTGCTGCCTGGGGCCACTTTGTGCTGCCTGGGGCCACTTTGTGCTGCCTGGGGCCTGTGCACTGCCTGGGGTCCTTGTATGCTGCATGGGGCCCCTGTGTGTAGCCTGGGATCCTGTGTGTAGCTTGTGGCCCCTAGTACTGCCTGGGGCCCCTGTGTGCTGCTTGGGGCCACTTTGTGCTGCCTGGGGCCCTGTGCACTGCCTGGGGCCCCTAGCACTGCCTGGGGCCCTAGCACTGCCTGGGGCCCCTGTATGTTGCGTAGGGCCACTTTCTGCTGCCTGGGGCCACTTTGTGCTGCCTCGGGCCCCCATGTGTTGCTTGGAGCCCTGATCTACAGCTGCTGTGGTATACGGAGGGGTATAATCTGGCCTAGGCCACTTTAACCCCGAGTATATTCTGGTCGGGGGGGTTAGTCTGGCCTGTTACACCGGGGCACAGCCGAGTAGAACCTCATACAATCCCAGCAGCTCCTGCTGCTGTCCTGACACACTCCACCCCCTCCCCACAGCCCAGGGCAGCACATATCATCTCCTATTCACCCGCACACCTGGGGGTCAGTGATTTCAATCAGCACTTAGCTCCAGTAGCAGCTCACCCTGTGTGTGCTGCTACCAAGCAGAAGATACAATCTCCCATATGCTGTGTCTCGGTCAGGGGACACATCGAGGTCGCATCACCACAACATGATAGGTGTAAAGCAGGCGGGAGATTCCAAATGGAGGAGGCGGCGATGAAGAAAGAATAACGCCGCCCAGCGGGGCGTGTGCTGCTACATGGAGGAGGGGCTGAATGGAGCCTGGCGCCGCCTTCTCAGTCCCCAGCCTCAGGGACTTCTGTAAGTTATAAGTTATTTTTCTGCAGTTTTATAGGGCGGATTTAGCTCAGAGAGGGATAGATAGGGAGCAGCTAGGAAGGTGCAGGGACAGGTAGTGATAGTGTAGGGGCTTAGATCCAGGTGACAGGTTCCCTTTAAAGCATTACCTACTTTATACTAGCATATTTTAGCAAAAGAAAAAAAAACAATTTTTTTTATTTTTTGTGGCAGATCTAATAATATGGATGTAAGTAACAGGCTGTTAGGCAGCATGGTAACTACATGTAACCTTGTGACTGGCAGCTTATACAAGCTTTATTTGTGCATCTGTGGGAGGTCGGTCGATGCGCGAGAGCGGGAGGTCGGTCGATGCGCGAGAGCGGGAGGTCGGTCGATGCGCGAGAGCGGGAGGTCGGTCGATGCGCGAGAGCGGGAGGTCGGTCGATGCGCGAGAGCGGGAGGTCGGTCGATGCGCGAGAGCGGAGCGGCGATGCGCGAGCGGGAGGTCGGTCGATGCGCGAGAGCGGGAGGTCGGTCGATGCGCGAGAGCGGGAGGTCGGTCGATGCGCGAGAGCGGGAGGTCGGTCGATGCGCGAGAGCGGGAGGTCGGTCGATGCGCGAGAGCGGGAGGTCGGTCGATGCGCGAGAGCGGGAGGTCGGTCGATGCGCGAGAGCGGGAGGTCGGTCGATGCGCGAGAGCGGGAGGTCGGTCGATGCGCGAGAGCGGGAGGTCGGTCGATGCGCGAGAGCGGGAGGTCGGTCGATGCGCGAGAGCGGGAGGTCGGTCGATGCGCGAGAGCGGGAGGTCGGTCGATGCGCGAGAGCGGGAGGTCGGTCGATGCGCGAGAGCGGGAGGTCGGTCGATGCGCGAGAGCGGGAGGTCGGTCGATGCGCGAGAGCGGGAGGTCGGTCGATGCGCGAGAGCGGGAGTCGGTCGATGCGCGAGAGCGGGAGGTCGGTCGATGCGCGAGAGCGGGAGGTCGGTCGATGCGCGAGAGCGGGAGGTCGGTCGATGCGCGAGAGCGGGAGGTCGGTCGATGCGCGAGAGCGGGAGGTCGGTCGATGCGCGAGAGCGGGAGGTCGGTCGATGCGCGAGAGCGGGAGGTCGGTCGATGCGCGAGAGCGGGAGGTCGGTCGATGCGCGAGAGCGGGAGGTCGGTCGATGCGCGAGAGCGGGAGGTCGGTCGATGCGCGAGAGCGGGAGGTCGGTGTGCGAGTGGGAGGGGAGGTCAGAGGGAGGTCGGAGTGCGAGTGGGAGATTGGTGGGAGGCCGGTGTGCGAGTGGGAGGTCGGTAGGAGATCGGTGTCTGAGTGGGAGGTTGCTGTACGAGTTGGAGGTTGGTGGGAGATCAGTTTGTGAGTGGGAGTTCGGTGGGAGGCCGGTGTGCGAGTGGGAGGTCGGTAGGAGATCGGTGTGTGAGTGGGAGGTCGATGGGAAATCAGTGTGTAAGTGGGAGGACGGTGAGAAGGCGGTGTGTGAGTGGGAGATTGGTGTGCGAGTGGGAGGTCGGTGGGAGGCCAGCGTGCGAGTGGGAGGTCGGTGGGAGGCCGGTGTGCGAGTGGGAGGTCGGTAGAAGATCGGTGTGTGAGTGGGAGGTCGATGGGAAATCAGTGTGTAAGTGGGAGGACGGTGAGAAGGCGGTGTGTGAGTGGGAGATTGGTGTGCGAGTGGGAGGTCGGTGGGAGGCCAGCGTGCGAGTGGGAGGTCGGTGGGAGGCTAGCGTGCGAGTGGGAGGCCGGTGGGAGGCCAGCGTGCGAGTGGGAGGCCGGTGGGAGGCCAGCGTGCGAGTGGGAGGTCGGTGGGAGGCCAGCGTGCGAGTGGGAGGTCGGTGGGAGGCCAGCGTGCGAGTGGGAGGTCGGTGGGAGGCCAGCGTGCGAGTGGGAGGTCGGTGGGAGGCCAGCGTGCGAGTGGGAGGTCGGTGGGAGGCCAGCGTGCGAGTGGGAGGTCGGGGGAGGCCAGCGTGCGAGTGGGAGGTCGGTGGGAGGCCAGCGTGCGAGTGGGAGGTCGGTGGGAGGCCAGCGTGCGAGTGGGAGGTCGGTGGGAGGCCAGCGTGCGAGTGGGAGGTCGGTGGGAGGCCAGCGTGCGAGTGGGAGGTCGGTGGGAGGCCAGCGTGCGAGTGGGAGGTCGGTGGGAGGCCAGCGTGCGAGTGGGAGGTCGGTGGGAGGCCAGCGTGCGAGTGGGAGGTCGGTGGGAGGCCAGCGTGCGAGTGGGAGGTCGGTGGGGAGGCCAGCGTGCGAGTGGGAGGTCGGTGGGAGGCCAGCGTGCGAGTGGGAGGTCGGTGGGAGGCCAGCGTGCGAGTGGGAGGTCGGTGGGAGGCCAGCGTGCGAGTGGAGGTGGTGGGGAGGTGCAGGGGTGGGAGTGGGAGGAGCCAGCGTGTGAGTGGGAGGTCGGTGGGAGGCCAGCGTGCGAGTGGGAGGTCGGTGGGAGGCCAGCGTGCGAGTGGGAGGTCGGTGGGAGATCGAGGTATGAGTAGGAGGTCGGTGGAAGGTCAGTGTGCAAGTGAAAGGTCGATATGAGGTTGATGTGCATGGTGGAGGTGGGTGGCTGTTCAGCAGTGTTTTGCATCTGTGCCAATAGTATATTGGGGCCTGTCTGCATCCTACAGTGAACTGGTATTTCTGCCATGTACTGGCATGTACGGCCTTTTCTCAGTGATGTGCTGTGCTTCAATGGTCTTTATGAAAATATATACAAAGATAAGTCATTAGCAGATCAACATTGATTTAAAACTACACATTTTACATGTAAAAAAACAAAGTCATGAACCACCTTCATATTTAGAAACAGCAATCATTGGGCTTATAGAAATTAAATCACAGCATTTTAGAACTGTTCCCCAAGGTAATTGAGTAATTGAAAAAAATGATAAGGAAGTGACGCACCTTTGCCAGACTGAACATTGCTTGCATAGCGGCCTTATCTTCTACAAACTCCTCTTTCACATCGGCATCAAACGTTAAGTAGGCCAAGCCTTCCACAGCCCAGCGTCGGGTGCTGGCCTGAATGCTCTCATTGCACAGCCACCTGTAGGGTAGTACAGAAAAAGAGAATTTTGTTTACGTACCGTAAATTCTTTTTTCTTTAATCATCAATGGGAGACCCAGACAATGGGGTTTAGGGCGCTGCCCTCCGGAGGTCACACTAGGTACTACAAGTTTGTAGACACCGCCTCCTCTGCTTATAAACCCCTACCGCAGGGAACATCCTCAGTTTGGTCCATAAGCTGCGAGGAGAAAATAAACCACACCCGAAACATCGGGAAGAATGCCGTACACAGACGGTTCAACAACCCGGCAAACACTGTCTCAACAGAGAGCAGAACAAATGCAAAACATGCAAAGGAACAACTGGGTGGGTGCTGGGTCTCCCATTGATGATTAAAGAAAAAAGAATTTACGGTACGTAAACAAAATTCTCTTTTTTCTGGTCATCATAATGGGAGACCCAGACAATGGGGATGTCCTAAAGCAATACCCCAGGGCGGGAAGAGTTCCTCAACAAGACGGATAACACATGGTTCCCTTCAAAGGTGGGCAACCGCCGCCTGGAGAACCCGCCTGCCCAGACTTGCATCCGCAGAGGCATGGGCATGCACCATATAGTGCTTAGAGAAAGTGTGCAGGCTGGACCAAGTGGCCGCCTGACACACCTGTAGAGCAGACGCTCGATGTCGCAAGGCCCAAGAGGCACCTACAGCCCTGGTGGAGTGAGCCTTCAATCCCACCGGGAGAGGCAAACCAGAGGACCGGTAAGCCTCTTGAATGGACGCCTTAATCCATCTGGCCAAGGTTGACTTCGAAGCCGCGGACCCCTTACAGCGACCTGTCGTAAGAACAAATAAGGAATCCGAACTCCGGAAGGAGGCGGTCCTGGACACATAAATGCGTACAGCTCTCACGAGATCCAGAGTATGGAGGTCGCGCTCCACCTGATGAACGGGAGCGGGGCAAAATGATGGGAGAACAATCTCCTGGTTCAGGTGAAAAGTTGAAACCACCTTCGGCAAGAATTCTGGCCGTGGGCGCAACACCACCTTGTCTTGGTGAACCACCAGAAAGGGTGACTTGCACGATAGTGCAGCCAATTCTGAGACCCTCCTTAGAGACGTAATCGCCACCAGAAAGGCCACTTTCTGGGACAGACGAGATAGAGAAACATCTCTCAATGGCTCAAACGGCGGTTTCTGTAATGCCGCCAGGACCATGTTAAGGTCCCAAGGGTCCAGAGGTCTCTTGTAGGGCGGAACCATCCGCGACACCCCCTGCAGAAATTGACGCACCTTCGGGAGGAGCGCCAATCGCCTGTCAAACAGCACCGAAAGTGCTGATACTTGACATTTCAAAGAGCCAAGGGACAATCCCAACTCCAAACCCGACTGTAAGAAAGCCAACAACGTCGGGATGGACAAGGGCCAAGGAGACCGTCCACCAGAGGCACACCAGGCAAAAAAGATCTTCCACGTCCGGTGGTACATCTTCCTGGAAACAGGCTTCCTAGCCCGATTCATAGTGGCCACCACTGTAGGGGAGAAACCCCTAGATGTCAGGAGCCAGGCCTCAAGAGCCATGCAGTCAATCTGAGGGCCCTGGAATTGAGGTGGAAGAATGGGCCTTGTGCGAGTAAATCTGCGCGTTCTGGAAGAGCCCACCTGTGTCCGCCTGACAGTTGCCACAGGTCCGGATACCAGGACCTCCTGGGCCAATCTGGAGCCACTAGAATGGCTATCCTGCACTCCGACCTGATCTTCCACAGGACCCTGGGAATCAGAGCCAGAGGAGGGAACACATACGGCAGTTGGAAGCTGGACCAACTCAGTATCAGAGCATCCGCCCCCAGGGACTGAGGATCCCACGATCTCGCCACGTACTGGGGCACCTGATGATTCAGCCTTGAGGCCATCAGATCCACGTCCGGAGTGCCCCATCTGCTGCAGATGTCCCGGAAGACGTCTGGATGCAGGGACCACTCTCCGGCGTCCATCCCCTGCCGGCTCAGGTAGTCGGCCTCCCAGTTCTCGACCCCTGGGATGTGAACTGCGGAGATCAAGCAGTCGTGTTCCTCCACCCACGATAGGATGCGGTGGACTTCGGCGAGGGCCTGAGCGCTTCTGGTCCCTCCCTGATGATTTATGTAGGCGACGGCCGTCGCATTGTCGGACTGTACCCGAATGGGTCGTCCTGCCAGGAATTTCTGAAACGCCAGGAGCGCCAGATAGACCGCCTTGATCTCCAGGACGTTGATCTGCAACGTCGACTCCGCCTGAGTCCAGAGGCCTTGAGCCCTGTGGTGTAAGAACACCGCGCCCCAGCCCTTCAGACTGGCGTCGGTGGTCACCACTAACCAAGAAGGTTTGAGGAAGGATCTTCCCCGTGACAAGTGACGTGGCTGTAGCCACCACTGCAGGGAGTCCCTGGTCGGTTGCGATAGTGCCACCAACCGATTCAGAGAGATCGCTCTCTTGTCCCACCGGCGAAGAATCTCCAGCTGGAGAGGACGGAGACGAAACTGTGCAAATGGCACCGCCTCTATTGCCGCTACCATGCGTCCCACCAGTCTCATCAATTCCCGAAGGGATGAGTGAGGTGACAGGAGAACGTGCTGTACTCCTGAGTGGATCGCCAGCTGCTTGGCCTGAGGTAGAGACACCAGGGCTGAGTCCGTGTGGAAATCCATGCCCAGATATGTCAATGACTGGGTCGGAACCAGGGTCGACTTCTGAGTATTGAGAAGCCACCCGAACTGTTCCAGAGACCTCATGGTCGCTTCCAGGCTCACCCGACAAAGGTCTTCCGATGGCGCCCTGACCAATAGGTCGTCCAGATAGGGTATGACGGCGTGACCCTGCACATGCAGGAGAGCCATCATAGATGCCATCACCTTCGTGAACACCCTTGGTGCAGAGGCCAACCCGAAGGGTAGGGCCACAAATTGGAGATGTTCGTCCCCCACTGCGAATCGTAACCAGCGTTGATGAGCCGGTGCAATGGGCACGTGAAGGTAAGCGTCCCTGATATCGATGGACGCTAGGAAGTCCCCCTGCGACAGAGCCGCGATAACGGAACGTAGGGATTCCATGCGGAACTTCCGCACCAACACGTGACGGTTGAACAATTTTAGGTCTAGGACCGGTCGAAAGGAGCCGTCCTTCTTTGGGACAATAAAGAGGTTGGAGTAAAAACCCCTGAACCTCTCTGCCGTGGGCACTGGGACCACTACTCCGTCTCTGCGGAGTCCCTCCAACACCCGGAGAAAAGCCTGAGTCTTTTCTGGGGATGGAACAGACCGATGGAATCGGGATAATGGTTTTGACGTCAGCTCTATCCTGTAACCTCGCGAGACTACGTCTCGAACCCACTGATCTTGAACGTGAAGTAGCCACTTGTCCTGAAAGCGAGACAAGCGGCCCCCCACCTGTGGGGAGGCAGGATGAAAGAGTGAGTCATGTAGAGGCGGGTTTGGGGGTGGTAGTTGCTGCCCCCGCCGGCTTCTTTGGACGACTCTTGGAGCGCCACTGAGAAGCGGGCTTGCCCCCTCGGTCCGTGCGAGCGGACGGTGCTGATGACTGTGAGCCGGACCGAAAGGACCACTGCTTTGGGTTCCTCTTAACGGTATACCGTGGCTTAGGCTTATTCTGCGGTATCTTAGACTCAGCAGAATCCTTGATCAGCTTGTCCAGCTCTGTGCCAAAGAGTCTGTCACCAGAGAATGGAAGATTCTGCAGAATCTTTTTAGATGTGGCATCTGAGTCCCAAAGACGCAGCCACAACAACCTGCGGATCGCTATCGCATTGGCCGAAGCCACAGCTGAGCGAGTGGCAGTTTCCAGAGACGCCGTCCTGGCGTAGTCCGCATAGGCCCTTGCTCTCTCAGTGAGTGCCAGGACCTCCGGACTGGACCTTGCCAGGTCAGTGATACCATCCAAGCAGGTAGTAATCGCTTGTAAGGTCCAGACCGTGGCAAAATTAGGGGCAAATGAAGACCCCACAGCCTCATAGGAAGACTTGGCGAGTTGCTCGACCTGTCTATCAGTAGCATCCTTCAGCGAGGAGCTATCAGAGGCAGAGAAAAGGGAGCGTGCAGCAATCCTGGTCATGGAAGCGTCCACCTTTGGAGACTGCGACCATTCCTGAAGCACCTCCTGGAGGAAGGGGAAGCGATTGTCCTTAGGTTTGCGGACATAGCGCCGCCCAGGATGTAACCTGGGTGCTCTAACCACCCTTCCAAAATTAGTGTGGTCCATGAAGGATCCACTTGGTCTAGCCTCTGGCCGCAGCCATTGATAGACCTCCTTCGGGTGCACGACAACCTCTTCAGGGGGAGTCACGAGACGCAAGGTCTCATTGATGGAGGACACCAGATCCTCCACCCCGTCTGGAGGTTCAGACACAGACACAGACCCGAAGTTTGAACCCCCATCATCTTCCTCACCATCAGAGGAACGCTCCTCCTCAGAGAGAGCCTGGAGCTCGGGTGAATCCTCACGACGAGCCCGCTTAGGGGGTCTCACAGCAGAAGAGGGAGACACCCGGGGGTAACTGGAAGGAGTAGCTGGGTTTTCCAGTCTCCTATGCAGTGCCTCCAGTGACTGCGACATGGAGGACATCTGGGACAGCAGGGATTCATTGATCCTATTCTGCGTTTCCCATGGCCCTTGGATTACCTGAATCTCAGGGTATAGCACCGGAGCTGCTGCTGCCTCAGCTGAGCCAGCCCGGGCTTCTGGGCGTCCGCAGTTATTGCAGGACCCCTCCACCAAAGTTCCCTTGCAGGTAGCACAGGTAATGGTGTTATCCGCCGCCTTAGCAGCATGCTTCTTAACTGAGGACATATCCACAGTAGGGGTTGAGGCCAAGGCCAATAGACAAAACAAACCGGGAATCCCGGTGGCTTACCGACCGCAGTAACGCGGTGGGAGGAAGCGGTGTGCGTGTGTGACCTCCGCGAGTTCCGGTCTCCCTCTGAAGTGCAGACACGTGCTGCCGTAGATCCCAGCCGGGAAGTGAGAGAGAAGATGGCCGCCGCCAGCATAGACGTGGGCGGCGCCGGGAACACGCGGGAAGCACACGCACACGCCCCCCGGTGACGTCACCGCAAGGGCTGCCTCTCCTCCTCCAAGCAGCCTCTGTAATGGAGGTGCTGGAGCCCGCAGCGCGGGAAAACAGTGCGAAATCATCATGCACACATACCCAGACTGTCATCACATACAAACATGCACAGTCTACGGCCTCAGCCCCTGTGACACACAGGGCGGTCAGCCAGGGTGACCCCAGCACAGGGTACACCGCCAGATCCGCGGACCCGAGGGTAACGCGCGGTCTGAGTGCCAGGACACATAAAGTGCCAGACACTACCCCCAGGCACACAGGAGACACAGAGTGCCTCAGTGCCGGTCCGGTCTGTAAGCACCATTTAGGGAGGCCTCGGACGGGGGTTCAGCCCAGTCCGGAGTGTAAGCACCATTTAGGGAGGCCTCGGACTGGGCAGGCTCCAGTCCGGTCTGTAAGCACCATTTAGGGAGGCCTCGGACGGAGCGGAGCTGTGCAAGGCTCCCATCTCCCACTCTCCAGAGCCCCCCAGAGAGGGATGGAAAGGAGCGCAACAGCGTACCGGGAGAACACAGAGTGTCCAGGCACTAGGCCCTCCGGTACCTCCACCAGCGTGTGCCACAAAGGGTGAGCGGGGAGGCTGTCGCAGGTCCCGACTAGGACCATATTACCTTGTCTTCAGACGCCATCACGTAAGTAGTGAGAGTGCAGTGAAGTGCAAGCAAAGCGTGATCCTCCGAGCACACTAAGTTGAAAACTGAGGATGTTCCCTGCGGTAGGGGTTTATAAGCGGAGGAGGCGGTGTCTACAAACTTGTAGTACCTAGTGTGACCTCCGGAGGGCAGCGCCCTAAACCCCATTGTCTGGGTCTCCCATTATGATGACCAGAAAAATACAGATATGCGTCTTACCCTTTATTCACATATATGTAGTATTGGGAAGTAATAAGTATGTAACTCACTTCCGGCATTGCTTTGCTAGCTTGAGCGTGGAGCCTTCTGCAAACTGTTTCATGCTGAAGTCGGTTCCTCCTGCAGATCCCAACTTACAAAGACCCTAACACAGCAATATCACACAGCTCGTAACCAGAAAGCAGAGGGCGGTACACATGTACATTGTTAATATGCCAAAACACAGTCCACACTCACCACCAAGGCTCGAATCCGGATAGCATCATTTTCATTCTTCTTATAAATGTCTTTCAGGAGCGACACCCCATTGGCAGTGATGAAGGAGGCTCGCTTGGCTTTTCCAGCAGCATGGATGAGGGCTTCCACGGCCACTTGCTGATCAATCTCCCGTTCTGAGGCGCAGAGAGATATGACACTGTCCATTATGCCAGAAAGCTCAAGAGTTCGGTTTCCAGCCTCAAAAGGTCCTTGTAGTAGGCATGAGATGGTCTGGATGGCGCGTAGCTTTCCGTCCATACCATGGTTCTCAAACAAGCTCCTGTGGATTGAGACATGCAAACATAAAATAATTCATGAATCAGAAGTGGAAGAGTTTATTACTTAGGATAAAAAAAAATCCAGCCAACACATCTCCTTTTAGGTAATGAATGGGTTACCCTATGAGGGCATATGGCTGCCATAGTTATGAGATGAGAGACTCTTGGTCAGAAGCTGGCAGTGCCCATGACAAGCGGCACAGATACATTTACAAACCAGTCACAGTATAGCTTCAGCATAGTATAAGGAATCTGCATAGTGGATTCTAGAAGGAAAGGCCTAATGTTCTAAATTATTTTACTAAATAAGAAGTAAAAATGTTCTACTGGATAATTTCGCTGCAAAAGTCTTGTGTCAGCGTTTGATTAATGGGAGGGGGGGGGTGGGGAAGGGGTGGAAAGCGGAGGTTTTCTGCTGGGGCCCCAGTGACTGTCAGTCTATACACAGAGCTCAAACATGCGGTTTGTCCTGTGTGGAGGTCCAGTCATACGATACATTTTGAGCCGAGAACCTTCTTACCGGACATAATCCTCACACAGCTTGTGGAAATTCTCTCGTTCTGCGTCACATTTAAGGTCATCAAAAAGTTTGTTCAGCAGCACAGAGGCGCTCATTCTTGTGGTCTCTGTCACCACCAGGCTACCAGGGATCTCCATCAGTGAGCCCCCTACCTCAAGGATTTTCTTTAAACCTAAATCAATGAGGGAAACAAAATGGTATTTTCTTCTACAAGTTATATGGCACTGTAGGTCTATCGACGACATTCATTCCACATTACATATCTACTTACATAATTGTGCTGTCCCTTCTGTCATCCATTTCCATCCCAATGTCCTCCTATCACGCACAATCCACTTCCGCCGCAGCAGCCATATTTGCACACCCAAGTGTGTTTAGATATGGCGCCTGCTAGCAATACTGGCCCCTTTGCACAATACCGTTAACAGTGCTACGGCAAAATGACGACGACACCCGCAAGTGACGCACCTCCTCCCATCCCTGGACATCCCCGCCGCAAACGCCAAACAGGAATGAGTAACTGGACATGCGAGTACCCAGTGCGCCGCCATCAAGGGCCCACAGACAGTGCACAAGGGGGGGATATAAAGACAGCGCACAAGATGGCAGGTAGATGGCCGCTGCCCCATTCTCATAGCGCCCAACCCAATTGTGAATTCACCGCCATCTAGTATATATACATATAAAAGTAGTAGAAAATCCATATGGTTGTGTGTCTGGTTATCAGCAATAATCATTAAATATGAAAACACACAACATGGTGCAGTCAATATATTCATGGCATCCTGGTCAATCAGTTGTGCGAGGTAGTAAATAAAATGCAGGCTGGGCTTTTTCGTGGCTTGTTTTCTGAAGGTTCCCAACAGACGGTCTGTCACAGATTCTCAAGCCACTTCCTAACCTTGTGCAATTCTTCCTAATTTCCCAAAGTGATTTACAGTGATGCTTACCATTGTCTATAACCCATAATGTCATGCCATTGTTGGGATCCCGTAGTGACTTTCGAGGCACCACCTTTATGAGAAGGTTTAGTGAGTTCTCTCTACCATGAGAGGAGACGTTTGCTTGGGTTAGCATTTCTAACAGATGATGAATCATTGACTTCAGCTCCTTAGAGGGATCTTCAATAAATAAAACGTTAAGTCACACATATATAAGGGCAGACATATTTTCCATTATGGTTATTTTACTACTTAAAAGCTTTTACCCAAAACAACTGCTCCTTCCTTCGCTCGAACATCCTTAGTCATGCCTTCTTTCAGAGCGTCAAACATTGCATGCAGGACACTGCAAGCAGCAAGAGAGACCGGCTCGTTGTCCACTGCCATCACTGCACAGAACGTCTCCATTCCCACAGTGCCCAGGACAGATACCGTCTAGACATATAAAGAACAAAACTACAACGTGATCAAGTGTCACAAATCTGTCTAAAAAAATAGGTTTAAAATTATTTCTTAAGAAAAAAGGTCTTATTTATCAGTCTTCAGGTGACCCACCACTGAGAACATGTGAACGTTCCCAAACACAGACAAAAATGTGGTCAATGGGAAACTCGAATATTTTTCCTGGATGATATTCCAGAAAAATTCTTGAGTTTCCCATTGACTTTCATATACTCAGGTTCTCGAGTCGCGCCCATCAGTGTCCAACTGCAGGAGTTACCTGCTCTGCTTATGCGGTTAGAGGACTGATAGATAATGCTGCTATATAGAGATAAAAAAAAAATAATACAAAAGGAGAATATTTTTAAGTAGCATTGTAAGTATATTTGTGAGTGTATTTATGATTCTATCACTTTTAAAATGAATTAGTATTCTGCAATGAAGGCTACTACCAGATACAGGTCATATATGGCTGCAGCTGACCATTAAAGTCCAGATTTTGTGCTTAGTTGATTTACCCAAACCATTGTGTTACAAATATGACATGTTCTCAGTTTTACAATTCCGTTGGAATGTGGAGTGAAATCTTACTCGAGACTGGTGACCGGTGCAGAGTCCAACCAGAGTCCTCAAAGCCGCCAACATCATGTCCGATTTTTTAGTTTCTAGCATCCGCTGCAGAAGACGGACCCCATCACTCTGAAAGATCTTCTCTGCTCCAGCGTCCTCTCGAGCCAGGACCACTAAGTTTTGTGCTGCCTGTAAATGGAAATCATAAACCTTAGTGCCCTCCATGTGCAGCATGATGTCAGGTTATGTGCCCGCCTAGTGAAGCATGACGTCACGTTATGTGCCTGCCCTACTAGTGCCCAGCATGAAGTCATGTTATGTGCCTTACTAGTGCCCATCATGACATCAAGTTAAGTGCCCTCCTGGTGCCCAGCATGACATCATGGTATGTGCCCTCCTAGTGCCCAGCATGACGTCATGTTATGTACCCTCCTACTGCCCAGCATAATGTCATGTTATGTGCCCTCCTAGTACCCAGCATGACATCACGTTATGTGCCCTCCTAGTGAAGCATGACATCATGTTATCTGCCCTCCTAGTGAAGCATGACATCATGTTATGTACCCTCCTAGTACCCAGCATGACATCACATTATATGTCCTCCTAGTGCCCAGCATGACATCATGTCCTGTGCCCTCCTAGTGCCCAGCATGACATCATGTTATCTGCCTTCCTAGTACCCAGCATGACATCATGTTATGTACCCTCCTAGTACCCAGCATGACATCACATTATATGTCCTCCTAGTGCCCAGCATGACATCATGTCCTGTGTCCTCCTAGTACCCAGCATGACATCATGTTATGTGTCCTCCTAGTGCCCAGCATGACATCATGTTATCTGCCTTCCTAGTACCCAGCATGACATCATATTATGTGTCCTCCTAGTTCCCACCATGACATCATGTTATGTGCCCTCCTAGTGAAACATGACACCATGTTATGTGCCCTCCTAGTGCCCAGCATGACATCATGTTATCTGCCCTCCTAGTGAAGCATCACATCATGTTATGTGCCCTCCTAGAGCCCAGCATGACATCACATTATGGGTTCTCCTTGTGCCCAGCATGACATCTCATTATGTGCCCTCCTAGTGCCCAGCATGACGTCATGTTATGTGCTCTTCTAGTGAAGCATGACATCATGTTATGTGCCCTACTAGTGAAGCATGACATCACGTTATGTTCCCTCCTAGTGCCCAGCATGATGTCACATTATGTGTCCTCCTAGTGCCCAGCATGACATCACGTTATGTGCCCTCCTAGTGCCCAGCATGACATCACGTTATGTGCCCTCCTAGTGCCCAGCATGACATCACGTTATGTGCCCTCCTAGTGCCCAGCATGACATCATGTTATGTGCCCTCCTAGTGCCCAGCATGACATCATGTTATGTGCCCTCCTAGTGCCCAGCATGACATCACGTTATGTGCCCTCCTAGTGCCCAGCATGACATCACGTTATGTGCCCTCCTAGTGCCCAGCATGACATCACATTATGTGCCCTCCTAGTGAAACATGACACCATGTTATGTGCCCTCCTAGTGCCCAGCATGACTTCATGTTGTGTCCTCCTAGTGCCCATCATGTTATCTGCCCTCCTAGTGAAGCATCACATCATGTTATGTGCCCTCCTAGTGCCCAGCATGACGTCATGTTATGTGCTCTTCTAGTGAAGCATGACATCACGTTATGTTCCCTCCTAGTGCCCAGCATGATGTCACATTATGTGTCCTCCTAGTGCCCAGCATGGCATCACATTATGTGCCCTCCTAGTGCCCAGCATGACATCACGTTATGTGCCCTCCTAGTGCCCAGCATGACATCACGTTATGTGCCCTCCTAGTGCCCAGCATGACATCATGTTATGTACCCTCCTAGTACCCAGCATGACATCACATTATGTACCCTCCTAGTACCCAGCATGACATCATGTTATGTGCCCTCCTAGTGCCCAGCATGACTTCATGTTGTGTCCTCCTAGTGCCCATCATGTTATCTGCCCTCCTAGTGAAGCATCACATCATGTTATGTGTCCTCCTAGTGCCCATCATGTTATCTGCCCTCCTAGTGAAGCATCACATCATGTTATGTGCCCTCCTAGAGCCAGCATGACATCACATTATGGGTTCTCCTTGTGCCCAGCATGACATCTCATTATGTGCCCTCCTAGTGCCCAGCATGACGTCATGTTATGTGCTCTTCTAGTGAAGCATGACATCATGTTATGTGCCCTACTAGTGAAGCATGACATCACGTTATGTGCCCTCCTAGTGCCCAGCATGACATCATGTTATGTACCCTCCTAGTACCCAGCATGACATCATGTTATGTGTCCTCCTAGTGCCCAGCATGACATCATGTTATGTGTCCTCCTAGTGCCCAGCATGACATCACGTTATGTGCCCTCCTAGTGAAACATGACACCATGTTATGTGCCCTCCTAGTGCCCAGCATGACTTCATGTTGTGTCCTCCTAGTGCCCATCATGTTATCTGCCCTCCTAGTGAAGCATCACATCATGTTATGTGCCCTCCTAGTGCCCAGCATGACGTCATGTTATGTGCTCTTCTAGTGAAGCATGACATCACGTTATGTTCCCTCCTAGTGCCCAGCATGATGTCACATTATGTGTCCTCCTAGTGCCCAGCATGGCATCACATTATGTGCCCTCCTAGTGCCCAGCATGACATCACGTTATGTGCCCTCCTAGTGCCCAGCATGACATCACGTTATGTGCCCTCCTAGTGCCCAGCATGACATCATGTTATGTACCCTCCTAGTACCCAGCATGACATCATGTTATGTGTCCTCCTAGTGCCCATCATGTTATCTGCCCTCCTAGTGAAGCATCACATCATGTTATGTGCCCTCCTAGAGCCCAGCATGACATCACATTATGGGTTCTCCTTGTGCCCAGCATGACATCTCATTATGTGCCCTCCTAGTGCCCAGCATGACATCACGTTATGTGCTCTTCTAGTGAAGCATCACATCACGTTATGTGCCCTCCTAGTGCCCAGCATGACATCTCATTATGTGCCCTCCTAGTGCCCAGCATGACGTCATGTTATGTGCTCTTCTAGTGAAGCATGACATCATGTTATGTGCCCTACTAGTGAAGCATGACATCACGTTATGTGCCCTCCTAGTGCCCAGCATGACATCACGTTATGTGCCTTCCTAGTGCCCAGCATGACATCACGTTATGTGCCCTCCTAGTGCCCAGCATGACGTCACGTTATGTGCCCTCCTAGTGCCCAGCATGACATCATGTTATCTGCCCTCCTAGTGCCCAGCATGACATCATGTTATCTGCCCTCCTAGTGCCCAGCATGACATCACGTTATGTGCCCTCCCAATGCCCAGCATGACGTCACATTATGTGCCGATCGATCATTACCTTCTGTTGCTTATCCAAATCTTTCTCTTCAGGATCAAGCAAAATATGAAACATTTGATCCACGCGGGAATCTGTAGAGGACATGAGCCGAACCTGGAGGAAATTATGGTAAAATTTAATAGAAAGATCAAAAACTCACTTATAATCTAAATACCATATATACAGCTTAGGCAGTTTAGTGAAGTGTTGAAGTGGTTAATCTGCTCCTCGATAGCCAAGACAAAATCAATCGGAAAACTCGTCCTATTCATTTCAATGGGAAATCTACGTTGGTGTTCATAATTGAAGAGACTTTTTTTTTTTTTTTACCTGAAATGGTTTTAAAAATCACAAGTTGGAAAAAAATAGTGTGTATGACGTTTTATATTATATGCACACAGAGTTATTTTTAAGGTGATCAAAAACGGTGACTTTTTGAGTGGAAACCACTTTAACCCCTTCACGAGCAAGGACATGCGTATATATGCATATACGCCCTTTGCCGTGTCCCACCCTCTGATGTGAGCTCACACGCCAAGCTCGAATCCTCTGACACACATCTCAGCTGATCTCATCGGCTGAAATGTGCAGCTAATATCTTGACATAGCACCACAGCGGGGAACGCGTTATTCCTCACTATGATCTGAGGTCCCGTGAAGCGATCACGGGTCCTCCGCTACTACCATAACAGACCGGGGTCATAAGATGACCCCAGAAGCTGTCCTGAATCATTTCCTGCCAGAGATGGCCCAGTGATGTCACCGGCAGGGAGTGATCATTTCCCCTATGTTCGGATGAGCCCATCCGAACATAAGAGAAGTGATCAATCTGAGGCCCTATAGATGGCAAAAAAAAAAACAAAAAAAAAAAAAAAAAAACCTAATGGCCAATTTACACGCGGCAACAGGAAGATAGAAAACGGCAGATGTCGGAGACAATTGTACCTTTTACCTTCAAAACAGCTTGCAGATACCTGAATTACACGCAGCCACTTCAAGGTGTTTTGAAGGTAAAAGGTACAATTGTCTCCGACACCTGCCGGTTTCTATCTTCCTGTTGCCGCGTGTAAAGTGGCCATAAAAGTTAAAATCATCAAATCACCCCACTTTTTGCCCCCATAAGTAAAACTATTAAAAAAAAAAAAAGAATGCACACATATTTGGTATTGCCACGTTCAGAAATGCCCGATGTATCAAAATTTAAAATCGATTAATTAGAGCCGTAAACTACGAAACGGAAAAAAAAAGTCCAAACGGCAAAATTATGCTTTTTTTGCCGCCACAACACTGCAACAAAATGCAATAACGGGCAACCAAAACAGCGCATGTACAACAAAAAGGTATAATCAGATACGTCAGCTCAAGATGTAAAAGTAATCCGTCACACAGCCCCGGATCCCGAAAAATGAGACCATTATATGTCGTGAAAAATGGCGCAAAAGTGCAATTCTTTTTCTTTAAAAACTTCAGAATTTTTTTTCGTCACTTAGATACCAGTAAAAGTATTCATGTTTGGTATCATAAAACTCATACCGACCCGAGGCATCACACCGTCACATCAATTTTACCATGTAGTGAATGTGGTGAATAAAAAAACAAAAAAACAAACGTGTAATTGCACTTTTTTTTTGCCATTTCACCGCACTTGGAATTTTTTCCCATTGTCCTGTACACTATATGGTAAAAGAAGGATTTTTGCGTACTCACCAAAAAAACATTTTCTCTGAAACTTCATTGGGGGACACAGACCATGGGTGTTACGCTGCTGTCTGTCATTAGGAGGCTGACACTAAGCTGACAAAAAAAAGTTAGCCCTCCTCTGCAGCGTACACCCTCATGCTGACTCAAGCTGAAGCCGGTTTGGCGACCAAGCAGTAGGAGGATAAAAACACAATACATTACAGTATAAAAAGTATGCACAACTCAATGATAAGAGAACATCACGTTACTCAACGTATTCTCTAGAGGATGAAATAGGGTGGGGTGCTGTGTCCCACAATGAAGTCTCAGAGAAAAAGATTTTTTGGTAGGTACACAAAAATCCTTCTCTCTCACCTTCATTGGGGGACACAGACCATGGGACATCCCAAAGCAGTCCCTGGGTTGGGTACAAAGAACCAAAGGAAAGCACACACTGAATATAGGAAATATTAACTGCAAACTTTGAAACAATTAGTAGAAAAAAAAACATAAGAACGTAGTGAAATCAGTCAGAGGTGAGCGACCGTTGCCTGCAGGATCTTTCGTCCCAGGACTGCGTCCACCAACGCCCGAGTATGGACTCTATAATATTTTGAGAAGGTGTGTAGGCTGGACCAAGTTGCAGCCTTACACACCTGAAGAGCTGCCACCTGATGTTTGATGGCCCAGAAGGCATCCACTGCCCTTGTGGAGTGCACCTTGAGGCCTTGTGGGGCCGCTCTTCCCTTGCGTTTGTAGGATTCCAGAATTGCCGATCTAATTCAATGAGCAATAGTATACTTAGAGGCCGGCATGCCCTTTCTATGCCCTTCGGGGAGGACAAAGAGTGCGTCCGTCTTGCTGAATGGAGCGGTACGAGAAACGTACTAATGCAGAGCCCTGATGAGATCCAACGAATGTAGAGAAATATCCCGACTGTTGGACGGTGCCAGGCAAAAGGAAGGTAGCATGATTTCCTCGTTGTTCGCCTGTACTGCGAAGCGAAGGAATTTCTGGTGTCCCGCAAAGATGGGAATTTGGAGGCAGGCGTCTTGGACATCGAGAGACACCAAAAACTCTCTGCCCTCCATGGAAGCTATCACTGACCGCAGAGATTCCATGACCAGAAGTACCAGACCTTGAGGTGACTGTTGAGGAGCTTTAAATCTTAATTAGGCCAGATGGATCCGTCCTTCTTTGGTACAAAGAAGAGGTTGGAGAGAACCCCTTGAAGTGTTTGTCCTTTGGGACGGGTATGATTACCCCGGCTTGTCACAGGGAGTCGACTGTCTGATGGAATGCGTTAGCCCGCGCAGTTTTTTTTGGGGTGTAGACTTGCAGAACCTGTTTGCTGGCAAGACTGTGAACTCTATCCTGTATCCTGAGCCAGACTTGGCTGAAGAGGAGCAGACAGCCGCCTATTCTGGTGCTGCTCTCTGAGAGGGGACGCGAGTCACGATGGTTGGAATCTGCGGGACTGCGCTCCTTGGTTTCAGGTGGGGTTAAGCCGCGAGCGGCAGGGAGCGTTCATTTTGTAAGACGCCTGGTTCCGTCTGTCTTTTGGCGGAGATGTAACTGGTCTGGGGGCTCCTGTGGATTGGTCCACCCACTAAAGGGTCGAAACCAAACCGGCTGACGTCTGGGAATGAAATGTGTAGGTTTGAGTTGCGGAGGGAGATGCTTTTACCTCCCGTCGCATCGGAAATAAGTCTATCAAGGCCTTCCCCAAAAAGATATCAGCTTTGGTAAGGAAGCCCTATAAGGGACTTTGTGGAAGGCCGTCAGCATTCCAGTTTCTAAGCCAGACAGCTCATGCTGATGGTAATGGTATTGCTAACTGTTTGAGCAGCACAATTTGCTTCGTCAAGAGAGGCATTGATCAGGAGCTCCATGGCTATGGAAATCTGAGACGCCAGGTCGATTAGTTCCGTTGGTAGGGATCGGTTTTGGATCTCCCTACGGAGGGAATCTGACCAAGATGTCTGGGCCTTTGCCACCCAGTCCGAGGCAAAGACAGGTGAAAGAATCGTGCTAGCTTCCTCGAAAGCAGAGTGAGAGAGGATCTTGATCTGCTTATCCGTGGGGTCGTTAAGGGATGCCCCGTCCGGCAGGGACAGAAGGGATCTGTGGACAGCCTTGAGATAGCAGGGTCCACCGTGGGAGTCGCCATTCCTTGCACATGTCGGCAGGGAAGGGGTAATGTAAGTCTATAAGCCTGCGCCCAACAAACTTTTATCTGGATGCTCCTTGTGTTTCGAATTATGTTCTGGAATTCAGCATGATTTGAGAACAACTTATGCGCTCGTCTGGATCTCTGGAAGGGTTTGCGTGTTCCTGAACATCAGTAGGGTCGTCCTGTATTTTTAGAGTCTGGTTGACGGCCGTAATGAGGATGTCTACCATTGCTTGTGTGTCAGGAGAACCGAGATCAAAGGCTGCTTCTTCTTCGGACTCAGGGACCGAATCTGAGATCTCTCCAGAGGAACGAGGACCTAACTCAGGAGCCATAGATTTCGAGACGTGAGAGGGGCTTGGGGGTTGTACTACTCTGGCCCCTTTTCCTAGAAGACTCAGCGACCGTGCCTGAACTAGGCCCCGATCAGACGACGGGGTCTTCAGAAAGGGGGCGATTTTCCGGAGAAACTCGTGGCGAGTCCCGTGGGATTGGGAAGGTGTTGTAGGGTCTGGCAAATGATCTGAGAGACCTTCTGGGCCAATGAAGCGAGCGGCTACCCACTCGGGGGGGGGGATGTGTGTGCTGGGTTCCCGGTTCGGTGGCTGCTTGTTGATCTCGCTCCAGAGCACATGGCTGGCCGTATGGGGTGGATAGACCATGGGGAAGCTTTGTTTGGCATGTTATGCAGTTAACATAAGTTACAGTGTGTTCCTTGTGGGGATGAGAGCTACTTGAGTTGGGCATAATTTGCACTGTAAATGCCCTGTGTGCTGCAGGGGGCTAAGTGTCTGCTGAGTTCAGTTATCTGTCCTGCAGAATGTGGCCGCTCTACCCCTGTGTTCCTTTGTGCAGCTGTTCGGGCCCCCTGTGGTCGCCTTGTCCCAGATATGAATGGCTGCACGGAGTGCAGCGCTGTTCCCTCTGATCCTGCTGGCCAGCGTCCAAAAAATGGCCCCTGGGACCCTGGAAGGGGGTGTGTCCTGGGAGGTGCCCTCAGGGAGCAGGCGCAAGGGATCTCTTCCCTGCAAGAAGCCCCGTCCTGCGGATATGTGGGCCAGAGATGGGCGGAGTTTTGACTGCCTATGCCGCAAAAGCCGGGGCCTCGATTTGCGACCGCCGGCTGGAGGTATGTTGGCAGAGCGAGGCGGAGCCGCACAGCCTAGGCCGAAAAAGCTGGGGTCTCAATTTGTGAGCTACTGGCAGGAGGTTGTGGGGGGCGGAGCCGCACGACATAGGCTGCAACGCCGAGGGCTGGGTTTTTGCGGCCTGCCGGCTGGAAGGTCTCTGTCCCGGCAGCACCGCGAGTGGGGTACCTGCCGCAGATGCACACCGTGGATACTCACCACCGGTGTGTGTCCCGCCCGGAAAGCCGCCGAAAGGCCCCTTCTTACTGGTCCAGTGGTGTGTGGGAGACATGTGGAGGAGACTCCTGCGCCATCTATCCGGCCTGGCTGCTTCCCCTTTTGTGAGGGGAGAAGCTGAGGAGCTGCAGGGGGAGCATCCTTGTCCCAGTGTCCCTCGCTCCACGACCAGAGGGAGGAAGAGGAAAAAAGTGCCTCAAAGCTCTCAGCACACCCTGTAAAGACAGGGGTGCTGAGACGAGGTCTGGGCACGGACAGCTGGTCCCACCAGCTAGGCATCTGGTCACCGAAGGGGGACGACACCCCAAGGGTGACGCAGAGCAGGTCCGGCTGTAGCTGTGGACACTAAGAAGCGACATTTGAAGTGCCACACAGTTGCTGAATGTGGGCGAGCGGTACCAAGGGGGAGTCCCGTCACCCGTTATTCCTGGTAAACAAAAGGTGTACAAGAAGAATAAAGAATGAAAAAATAAAAAAAGTCAGGTGTGTTCTGAAGAAAAGGTTCAGAGTGACATCTGCCTCCTGCTGACACTAAGCTGAAAACTGGCTTAAGCTTGAATCAGAATAAGGGTGTATGCTGCAGAGGAGGGGCTAACTTTTTCTGTCAGCATAGTGTCAGCCTCCTAATGACAGAAAGCAGCATAACACCCATGGTCTGTGTAACCCAATGAAGGCGAGAGAGAAATAAATGATTGCATCTGAAAATACAACTTGTTCTGGAAAAAAACAAGCCCCATATGTTTACATTGAAGGACAAATAAAAAAGTTATGGGTCTTGGAAGAAGGGGAGAGAATAATTTAAAACAGAAAATCACCCAGGAGTGAAGGGTATATGCACATGATCAGTGTTTACAGCGTGTTTCCACTGCATCCATAACTCTGCCTTGTGCAGTACAAGCACAGTAGATGGATATCTAGAAATCCCATGCTCACTGTGCTTCTCCCCTCCACAGCATTATCTCAGCTGCTGGAGTTCCTGGACTTGTTGCTGGACTTCCGCATCTCAGCAGCATGTTCATTTAATGCAGTGGAGTCAGAAGTGATCTCCAGCGAGGAATGCAGGGAGAAGCCGCCCTGCACCAAACGCAGATTGTAGACACAGGGCGGCTGCGTTCACCCGCAGCTTCCCTCTGGATCGTGTGCACATACCCTCAGGAACCCTTCTTTAGGGCGCTTTGTGAGGAGTTTGTTTCCTGAAGAGGATTTGAGTTTTTCAAGAGTTTGGAGTTTTTTTTTCCTGGGGCGTGAGAGTTCAGCACCATGGAGAGCAACACTGCACACATGGCTGAGAGTTCAGCACCATGGAGAGCAACACTGCACACATGGCTGAGAGTTCAGCACCATGGAGAGCAACACTGCACACATGGCTGAGAGTTCAGCACCATGGAGAGCAACACTGCACACATGGCTGAGAGTTCAGCACCATGGAGAGCAACAATGCACACATGGCTGAGAGTTCAGCACCATGGAGAGCAACACTGCACACATGGCTGAGAGTTCAGTACCATGGAAGAGCAGCACTGCACACACACAGGCAGAAAGATCAGCACTGTGGACAGCAGCATTAAACGAATCCTGCAAAACACAGGCTCCTTGAGCATATATGGCAGCACTTGCAACACATCCTGTCCTGTCAGTTTCTGTCCGTTGGATCCTACAAAAAACAGAATCCAACCTGACAGCACAAAACCCTGGTGTGAAGCCGGCCTTAGCAGGACGGCTTTAAAATGGGTGCGGTGAGGGATTGGGGAGGGAGAGTATTGCTCGTTTATTTTTAAACAGTACAAGCCCTTTTAAAAGGAAACCCCTTTAAGGCTGTATTTCCATTTTGTACATGTATGGCATATCTGAAACATACTGTGAGACTCACATCTATCATACATGTATGACACATCCATAGGATATGCTAGAAATGTACAAGATGGACAGAATCCTTTTGGCTTTATTCATAATAGACAGGATAACCCAAAAATGTTAAATGGATTACTCTTTTTCATAACGTTTGTCCGTGTAGACCCAATACCTTCTCCTGTGCCCGGACTCCTAGGTTCCTCACAGCGTCCTGAAACACTTTATTTTTCGGTTCCAGAGCGAGACATCTCCGAAGATCAAGTATAGCCTGGTCTAATTTGTCCATTTTCTCCAAGGCTTGACTGCGCCTGAACAAAGCCTTCACATCCCCGCCGTCCACCTCAATAGCTGTGAAGTGAAGAAAGTGTTAGTGAACTGTCCGTGGACTTGTCCCAGAGCTCAAATAAAGACAAGTACAGAATAGGATGGGGTGATTGTGTAAAGATGAAGCTTTAGTTGTGGATGCCCAAGAAAAAAAAAACTCAGACCAGACGATGATTGTTCTGGTGCAAAGATCGGTCCATTCAGGAGGATAAGATGCAGAATGACTTTGTATGAGCCAACAGCAGCACATTCCTACCAGGTCACTGACACTTACCTTTTGATGCGTCCTCTTCTGCCTTTGTGTAATCCTCCTGTAACACATGAGCATCCATATAACTGTCTGCCAATGATTCTCAACAACATCAGATGAGCCGATAATTACAATCACAAGTCACCTCCATAGAGATCTATGGTAGGAGGACATCATGAATAGATCCCGGCAGGATTCACATCACTTGTATCACAGCAGCCTACATAGATTGTGATGAATGAAGTTCAGCTCCTTATTAGTTCTCCTATTGGCATTAATGACTAGAAAACATGCCCAGATCACACATGCTGGCACTGTGATTATGTTAGTACTATTTCATTTCAGTGTTTTGGCTTTTACCTTTACCTTCTTTGTGTCACCATTTATGTGAATAAAGACCTTTGAGGGATTTTAGGTTTTCATGTGTTTGTTTTATTTCCACTAAAACTGAAGGAGTTTTTACAACCTCAGCAACAGGGGACAAAGACCTGAAAAGTCAAAGCTGTGACAATGAGAGCTGTACCCGGCCGTGTGGTCACCTCCATTGTAATCACATTCCCCAGCCTCCATTGTGCACATAGTGCTCATATTAGCACACACCATGCCTCAACTGGGAAGACACAGGATTTTTCTTATAGGTGCTGGAGGTCTGACAGCCAAGTCCCTGACTAATGGCGGCTGCACAATCTTCTGTGCAACTTTTGTTTTATTGTACAGTACAAAGAGTCCAGAATAAGGTCCCTTAAAGCGAACCTATCACCTGATACATGCGGCTCCCTCAGTGGGCACTGTGTATCTGCACTGGCTGCTGCTGCTGCCCTGTATTCACAGGTTTCTCCCTATGTGCTCGTATAGGCAGACTTGTCAATCCAGGGCAGTGCCTGCTTACAAGCCTCCTGTCCGATTAGTCTACAGCACCTCTGTCCTCGGCGGCTTTTCTCCGATATGCAGCAGCGTTTTAGGCTACATTCACACGGTGCGGTTGTGCACTGCTAGTGTCCCGCTTTTTACAGATCCGTTTCATGCAGTGATGTTGGCTGTCCCAGGCAAGTCAATGCAATTCACAATTTTGCATTCAAATGCAGCGTTTTGTACAGATCCGTCCTTGGGTTCAAGACCACATCCGTACAAAGAATGAGCATGTCAATTATTTTCCATTAATTCTGCTGTGCTAATTACTCACCTCCCTGTGCTCCCACGGTGATCTCCAGCGATGTTCTCATCCCAGGAGGCTGCAGGACCTACGAGAGGACCTGGCACTGCACCATGTGAGTGAGCGGCATCACTCAGTCACATATGCAGAGTCTTAGGGTACCGTCACACACAGAGAACAGAGATATATTGCATGCAACTCACTGGTTGCAGTGAAATCATGGACACATTGTTACATTTGTACACAGCCACAAAATAGAACAATGTGTCCATGATTTCACTGCAACCAGTGAGTTGCAAGCAATATATCTCTGTGTGTAACGGTACCCTTAGGGCCGCTTTACACACACCAACTTCTGTGACCAACTTCTGAACAGATCTCTGGTTGCAGTGAAATCATGGACACATTGTTACATTTGTACACGGCCACAAAATATAACAATGTGTCCACGATTTCACTGCAACCAGAGATCTATTCAGAAGTTGGACACAGAAGTTGGTGTGTGTAATGGCCCCTTTACACGCAGCTACAGGTAACAGGTTTTCCACAGGTAACTTACTGGCTGCAGTGAAATCATGGAGACATAGTTCTATCTTGTTGCTGTGTACAAATGGAATAATCTCTCCATGATTTCACTGCAACCAGTAAGTTACCTGTGGAAAACCTGTTACCTGTAGCTGCGTGTAAAGGGGCCATTAAGCGGCCCTTAGAGGCACCAAACACTGCAGTCTCCCAGTATGAGAACATCATTGGAGATCACTGTGGGATCGCGGGAAGGTAAGTAAAAGCACAGGAGATAATGCCTCACATTCACACACAGAACGTTGTGTTTTGTGACGGTTTCTGAACCAAAAATGGATCCCCACAAAACGCAGCCAAAACATTGTGTGTGAATGCAGCCTTAGAGTCATAGTCAAACAAGCAGTGCAGATACACACTGCCCGCTGATTGGGCCACATGTATCAGGTCCGCTTGTAGTCGCTGTCCAATGCTCTGGTACTGATGGTGAGGGATATGCCAGTTGATATACAGCAGGGGTCATATCAGCACAGTTCATTGTTGTCAAGTGGATGCTCCATATATCCATACAATTCCATACAATCCAATACTCTGCATTCATACATCCGTGTGTAGTGTCGGTGCGCTGAACAATTTTTTATCGGACTGCACACAGACCCATTGAGTATATGCTATTTTGACTCTTAAAATCCAATCAGATTAGGACATGCTCCGAGTCTCGCGTATCGCACTCTCCAATTCATCATTTTAATAGGACTGATTAGATCCATTTTATTCAATGGGAATGTGTCATGTCTGCAAAAAGAATATAAAGAAATCCGGCAGGATATGGACGCTCCACACAGATCTGTGAATGCAGCTGCAGTACAGTCTCATAGACGTCTGTTTCCGACAGACACATTAGCAGATCTCCAGCACATACGCACCAGCTTCAGGTAGCAGGCGGAGCGGTTCCTGTGTAGTATGGCCGCATCCTTCTTATCCGCGGACAGCTGAAGAGCCTGTGTGTAACATGACAGCGCTGATCCGTAGTCTCCAGATTTGAAGTGCAAGTTACCATCTTCTCTGAGGTTTTCTGAATTCATCTACAGAAATACCAAGAAATGTAACTAATTTACGGAAGATATATTATTACCATATCAGTCAGGAATGAGTGCAGCTCACTGACAGGAGGAGTAGTAAGGGTGGAAACACATGAAAAATCTGACCCTTTCTCATCCAGGAGAGTAGGATGACAAGCATTTTTTTGATCCGTGTGGCATGCAAGTGCAATGCGATTGTGGGTTTTTCTCAGCTAACATCAGTGTGACATCCGTGTGGTGTCTGTGTGAAATACGTTTTTAACATGGTCTTTCCCATGCTGTATGAAGTTAGAAAAGAGTAGATAGATAGATAGGAAAGATACATTGAATAGAATAGACAGATAAGCCGGATCTAGCTATTCCTACCAGTCTCCTGCTGCTGCTTCCGGGCCGCCCATTAAGCTTCATGCATATTCACTGCACTGACCAGCAACAGCCAATCACAGACACTCACACTCTGTGAGAGTGTCTGTGATTGGCTGTTGCAGTCACACTGTATTTCCACAATTTGGACAGTGATTGTGCTTAGCTGTCATACACATTAGTGTATGGAAATCAACCTGCTGTCATAGTATGTTAAATAATTTTAAAAAAAATGCGTGGGGATTTGCAACATTTTTCAGTCTAGCCCACTGAAAGCAGACAGCTGCGAGCTGCCACCCTCAGCTGTGTAATTTTACCTTGGTTGGAAAAAAGCAAAAAAAAAAAAAAAGGGGCTCCATGCTATTTTTAATTGCCAGTCAAGGTAAAAGTAGGCAGCTGAGGGGTGGTGTTCTCAGCAGGATGAGGGCCCAATTCTTTTAGCCCTACCCCATGTTAGAGGGATCCTGTCACCTCCAAAACGCCTCCTAAGCTAGCAAAACATGTCCCTGCAGCATCCTATCACTAATCTCACACTCCTTTTGTCTCCTAAAAGCATTCTGTGAAAGTGCATAAAACGTTTTGATTCTCACGCATTAGTGATTATTAGCAGTGACTATATTCTTTAGTCACCAAGGCAGGCTGTTTTGCAGCTCCAGGATCCACCCTGTCTCTGTGTGTTCTGCTGTGATGTGCAGGCATTGCCCTCCCCTCTCTCTATCACTCACAGAATGCAAATCATTAGTCCTGCCTTCAGTTTCAGTTTCACAGCAGCACAGACAGAGAGAGGCTGGGTCCTGGAGCTGCTAAACAACACCCCCTGGTGACTAAAGAATATAGCCCCTGCTAATTATAATCACTAATGAGTGAGTATTAAAACTTTTTTCTCCACTTTCACAGGATGCTTTTAGGAGACAAAAGGAGTGTGAGATTAGTGATAGGATGGTGCAGGGACATGTTTTGGTAGCTTAGGAGGCGTTTTGGAGGTGAAAGGATCCCTTTAAAGAATAGCAGCCCACAGCCGCTCCTGAAAATGGCACATTCATCGCAGCGCTATTTACAGGCGCTTTAACAGGCTCTTTCAGCGGCCCAGGTGGCAGTGGCATGCTTGATAAAAAGGGGTTAATACCAGCTTTGTATTGCCAGCTCATATTAAGCCCTGAAATTCTTAATGTCAGGACAAGTTAAGCGGTAAGGTCACCGTTGCCATGTAACCACTAATAGCGGTTGCTGTAGCAATGATGTCCTCGAGTGAACTCAGTTACTCCCGGCTTACCCCGCCGCTATCTCTGCGGGTCATCCAGGAGCTGTGTGGATAGCGGCAGAGTAAGCCAGGAGTAATTGAGTTCACTCGAGGACATCATTGCCACAGCAACCGCTATTACTGGTTACTTTGGCAACGGTGACCTCACGACTTACTATACCACAGTTCTCAGCGCTGTCATTCAGTGATCGGAGATCATGGGGAACGGATGTGCTCTTCCTCCCCGAAGTTTCTGATGTAGCAGAGCTGCGTGTCCATTAAAAGAGAAGACAAGGATGGTGGAGAAGTACGAGGGTGAAAGGGTTAATAAAAATGGGGTTACTAAGTGTCTCTGTGTTTTTATTTATAAAAAAAAAAAAAATTTTGTGTTGTGTCTTTTTGAACCATTTATTTGACATTCTTAATGGCCGAGTTTAACTTGGCCTGACATTAAGAATCTCAATTCTTAATACCAGCTGACAATACAAACCTGGTATCAACCCCTTATTACCCAGCGTACCACTGCCACCAGGTCCGCTGGAAAAGGCTGGTAAAGTGCCTTTAAATGGTGCTACGATGAATGTACCATTTTCAGGGTTTCAGGGGCGGCTGCAGGATGCTATTTCCTAAAACAATGGGCCCTCACCCCACTGAGAACACCAGCCCTCAGCTGCCTAGTTTTACCTTGGTTGGCAATTAAAAATAGGGTGGAGCCCATGCATTTTTTTGCCAGCTAAGGTAATATTAGCTGAGGGTGGCAGCTCACAGGTGTCTTCTTTCACCAAGCTAAACTGAAAAAACTGTAAAACCCCAAATATTTTTTTTTTAATTATTTAGAGCCCTTTCACATCAGCGTTTTTTCATAATTACAGCAGATTTCACTGCATCAGCCGCGTAACGGCCGACTTGAGGCAAGTCCCACTTATTCTCTATGGGACTTGTGGTCAGGTGCGGCAAGTGCAGTTTGCCGAATCTAGCAAATCCGACACTTGCGGCTGCGCAAAAAAACGCTGCTAGCAACAAAACTGCCCCTGACGGCAAGTCCCATAGAGAATAAATGGGGCTTGCCGCAAGTCGGCCATTACGCGGCAGATGCTGCGAAATCTGCTGCTATTATGAAAAAATGCTGATCTGAAAGCAGCCTTATTTATTCAACACACTATGATGCCAGGATGATTACCATGTGTAAGGCAACCAAGCACAATCACCGTTCAGTCTGACTGCAACCACCAATCACAGAGGTTCGCACAGAGTGTAATGGCCACTTTAGGGTAAGTTCACACATACAGTTTTAACCTCGGTTTAGCAGCGGAAACCGCAGGTCGGTTTCCATGAGGTTTATGCAAATTTATGTTAATCCAAAAGCGGCTTTTGGGTTAACATATAAACCTATGGAAACCGACCCCGGTGTGCACACACCGGCGGTTTCCACATGCTCATCTGTTGCTAACCCGCTGGGTTCCCAGCGGGTTAGCAAAGAATGATCATGTTCTATAAACCGGCCGGTTCTGCAGCGGCTGCAAGCAGAATCATGTGCTGCTTCCAGCCGCTGCAGAACCGACGCCACTAACCCGCTGTGCACCCGCCGTTCTCCCGCCGCACATACCCGACAGGAAGCCGGTGGACGGCTGCCGAGCTTCCTGTCGGGTCCGCCCAGCCACCGCCGACACTAAGCCGACGTATGTGTGAACTTACCCTAACACACACCAACTTTTCTGTCCAACTTCTGACCAACTTGCTGGTTGCAGTGAAATCATGGACACATTGCTCCATTTTGTGGCTGTGTACAAATGTAACAATGTGTCCATGATTTCACTGCAACCAATAAGTTGGTCAGAAGTTGGACAGATAAGTTGGTGTGTGTAAAGTGGCCTTTAGCGTCTGTGATTGGCTGTTGCTGGTCAGTGCAGTGAATATGCATGAAGCTTAATGGGCAGCCTGGAAGCAGGAGACTGGTCCGATGTTCTAGCTATTCCTATCATCTATTTATCTATTCTCTTTTTCCAGCATGGGAAAGACCATGTTAAGAACGCTGTCAGTGTGCTGTGGCATTTTTTTCTCGCACCCATTGACTTGCATTAGCGATCTCACACCAGGCTCACATCCACTCGCAGCATACTGATATTTTTTTCTCATACAGAATGTGGATGACAAAAGAACTTTAGAGGAACATTCATCTGCTCTCACTCATCCATTCACACTGGTCAGACTGTAATGTCAGATTTTGTAGCATTGCACTCATCTGATTTCAAAGCCCATGTGTCTGACCCTATAAGATGTAATAGTGTGCAGCTCACTGACAGGAGGAGTAATCTAATGCTGAACAATCGCACCTCCACCACCCATCAAAAGATCAGGTTACAAAAGTCGCATAGAAGTCGCATGCAAATCGCACGTGTCCGATCCCTTATCTTTCGTCTGCTCCATGTAAGGTACTGCAGCAGGCTTCTGTATGTGCCGGTACAGGGCGCAGACAGCTCGGCATATCCTCCACACATCCTCCGTCACCAGCTCTCACCTTGTCCGGGTGTGTCTCCCCCATCTCCAGCTCTCATGTAGGCCGCACCCGAAGCCGCGCTCTGTCCCAGCTGTCACACCCCGCTGTCAGCTCCCTGTAGCCGGCCGTGCGCACCCCGTGCCTGGCTCCGCCCACCGTGACGTCACCACAAGCGACTGCCAATACCTAATATGGTGGTGCCGCCATCTGCCCGGCCCCAGATGTGGAGGAGGGCAGTGCAGGGAGGTGGATGATGGCCCGCCTGATGTGCCATACCTGATGTATACCATAGCGGAGATGGGACACAGCTCATCCTGTTGGCAGTTTATTGGGGGGATATTTAGGGCTCTGTTTTCACACACGATTACAAACCTTTTGTTCTCAATTGTGTCACTTGCTGCAACTACGCAAAAACCTCATAAGACCCAGTTCACATTGGTTGTGCTGAATGTGAGTGGAGTGCGGCCCCAGGTATATCCACACACCTGATGTCAGATGCAGATTTCCCAATGTTCAAGACTGGACAATTGTCAGATATGTGATGCCCACCAGGGCCGTGGGGTACTCAGAACCGGGCCGGTCAGTTCCTTGGAAGATCACAGTGGCAGTGACTCTGCTCCGTGACCCCGGTCATGCAGTAAAGGGGTAGTATTTACAAGGGAAAGTTTGTGACGCCACCTGGGGTGTTTGGCCAGGAACAGCCGACACTGCAGTTGAGGACTGCCGGGGCAGATGGTAGTGCAGCCGGGATAGTATCACTCCCCACAGGTGGAGCGGGGCCCCAGGGCAGATGGAAAAGTCAATTGCAGGAACGGGGCGCTGGCGATGTGGAAGGTCGCAGCCGGGTACTGTGCTCCTCCAAAGTGCTGTCAGGTTAGTCCGCAGGAGATTAGGATCACTCTGACGAGACACCCTTCGTGGGCCTTCCCAGGTTGCTCTCACCCTGCGCTGGATTTGCGCCTCACCTGTCCTGCGCCTTCATGAACAGGGTCCCAGGTTGATGGCTGTGGGCCTTGTCGGGCGACTGCAGCGGCACGTCCCCTGACACTAGTTCTCGCCACCATTCTGTGGATATCCACGGTTTGTGGCCACTGCTCCTGCAGACACAGCGGCCTCTGGTTTTCCTGGCCGGGACCTAGAGTACCCAAACCAGATCGGGGCCCAGTATATTATTACATAGATACATAAGTACATTTGTGAATGTAATATTTGTATGCAGCTTGTAAGTGGCCCCCAGAGTCAATGTTACTGGTGGGCCCCTGCTGCCCCAGTCTGACACTGGTTACGCCCCCACCTCCAAAAAATAAAGTAAAATTGAAGCCTCTAATGTTGAATTGGCAGAAATTCTGCAATAAGAATTAGCAGAAAAAATATCCTCAGAGGAAAGCAAAAGATTACAATGTTATTTGATTCTGAATTCAATTTTTGTCTAGTGGAATTGGGCGGGATTCTAATGGGCCCGTTTCACGCTACGATATCGTTGATATGTCACGGCTTTTGGGGCGTTGCTACTATGTTGTAACGACGTCGTTGCGTGTGACACGTGTATACGATCAAGGATAAGTCGGCTGATCGTTGATCAGAGATTTATGAGCAGGACCAGAAATCAGTCGTTGATCATTCGTCCAACTTGCAGCATCTGTGTGTGACACCTTGATAACGATGTTGTTGACGACTTGGCCGATTCAGAACTGAAGGACGTAGGCGATCAAACAACCGCAAGTATTGTTCGCTTGTCGCAGAATCGTTGCTGCGTCATTCATGATATCTGTACGCGTGACACCTCACCAGCGATCAATGAACGACGTTCCAGCGATCTAGGTCAAGTCGGATCGCTGGTTGGATCGCTGAGACATTGAAGCATGTAACAGGCCCATTAGTCTTGCTTTGGAGCCATCACTGCTTTCTAGTCACCTGCCAGTTAAGGGCCCTTTCACATCAGCGTTTTTCGTAATTCGCGGCAGATGCGGTGAAAAAACCGCATCTGCCGCGTTTGCCGCATAACGGTTCCACTTGCGGCACGGTTGCGGTTTTTTCCATAGGAAGTATAGGGGGACTTGCGGCAGATGCGGCAAGTGCGGTAGTGCACTTGCGGCAGGTGCGGCAGAGAAAAAAACCGCGGTCAGCCGCGGTTTTTTTCTCTGCCGCACCTGCCGCAAGTGCAATACCGCACTTGCCGCATCTGCCGCAAGTCCCCCTATACTTCCTATGGAAAAAACCGCAACCGTGCCGCAAGTGGAACCGTTATGCGGCAAACGCGGCAGATGCGGTTTTTTCACCGCATCTGCCGCGAATTACGAAAAACGCTGATGTGAAAGGGCCCTTAGAAGGACTGTTCTTCATTCAGTGGCTGACCAGCCATTTAGAGAGCTTTGTCAGTGGACCAATCAGAGAACTAGACTGACTGCCAATCAGAATTCCCAGAATCCTACTTTATTTTTGTTCTGTCTTTAGCCCTGTGTCGGGGATTGTATACCGAATACTGACTTTTGCCCTTTATTTTGGATTATTTGTTATGTATTCTGATCCAGCTGTGTTTTAACTATTCTTCTAGATTAACCCTTCCAGTCCTGCTCTGTACTATAAACCATCCATTGTGGCTCTGGCAGTATATATAGCATCATTGTCCTGCTGGGATGTGAATCTATGACTCAGTCTCAAGTCTTGTGCAGCCTCTAACAGGTTTTCCTCCATGATTACTCTGTATTTAGCTCCAGCCATCTTCACATGAACTCTGAACACCTTCCCCGTCCCTGCTGAAAAAATGCCTGGTTGCCGCAACCAAAAAAATGTAATTTTGGCATTTGGACATTTTTTTTCCATTATGCAGTTTACTGATCTGATTAATTGATTTTATATCTTGATAGATTGGGCATTTTTGAATGCAGCGATAATAAATATGTGTATTTTTTAATTTTTTTAATTGTTTTATTTTTAATGGGCAAAAGGGGGCTGATTTGAACTTTTGTGGGGTTTTTTCAAATTTTTAAAAGCTTTTTAAAAAATGTTTTTTTTATTTTATTTGGCCCACTAGAGGGCCTCAGTTTTACACACTTCACTTCTCCTGTGTACAGATGAGCTGTTGCACATTTGAACACAGGAAAAATCATCATTTTCTGCCGGCGATGGAGCTCAGACATCACCGTCAGAAAGTGATTGTAGACAGCTTCCCAGGGTCGTCACAGGACCCTGGGCTTTCAAGAAACCATCGGAGGTCCCATGAGCACATCACAGGTCCTCCGATGCTGGCAGGAAATAGTGCGAACCCCGCCGCTGTGAGTGATTGACAGTGCAATCCAAAGGGTTAACAGTACCAATTCGATCGCTGATCGGATCGGTGCTGTTAGCTACACATCTCAGCTGATCAGATCAGCTGAGATGCGTGGGGGAGGAATCGAGCTCAGTGCCTGAGCTTGCATTAGACGGAGGAACATGCCAAGGGCGTACATGTACGTCCTTGGCTATGTAGGGTTTAATGTAAACACAGCTTGTCAGAGTGAAAATCTGTTCTGTTCCAAACTAAAAACATCAGCATTTAGGACATGTATGACAGACCCTTTAGTTACTCTAATTGTCTGATTTTATTTGTATGTTCCCTCCAATATGTAAAGCGCTGCAGAATATGTTGGCACAATACACTGTAACTTAAACTAAAGGAAAATATATTGCAATCTGAGAGTCCTCAGTGGTTGATACCTTTTAATGGCTAACTGAAAAGATGGTAAACATAGCAAGCATTCGGGGCACTGTGGCCCCTTTGTCAGGCTGATAATGACACAAATTCTGAAGACCCATACATATATACATTTGTGGCCAAAAGTATTGACACCCCTGCAATTCTGCACGCCCTGAGGAAAAACATCAACTTTGAAACGTGCGTCGGCTGTGGGGTTGTGGCGAGAGCACTGTGGCAGCGAGGGTACAAGGAGTGATTGTCTGTGAGAACCATCTTGGCACCAGGTATTTTGAATACTTTAATATCTAACGGACGATCATTCAATGACCATTTAGGCCTGTAGGAGCATTCCTTTGATCTAAGAGAGGGATTAAGATAAATACAAATGTGATAGTGCTCCATTCTGTTCCCTTGCTAATATATGCTGCTACTTGTGTATTCTATATAGCCCACCCTATGATTTTGTGCATGATAGGGACTGCGTTCCCGATTAAGACATGATATGTACGGTAATTTTAATATGAAATAATTTTAATAATAAAGTGATTTTTTTGCCATAAATTTTGGATGTGCTGATTCACAAAAAAATATTGACACAGTTCCTGTGTCGGTATTTGGTAAGGTAAAACCCCTGCAATTCTGTCAGATAATACTCAGTTTCTTCCTGAAAATGATTGCAATCACAAATTCTTTGGTATTATTATCTTCATTTAATTTGTCTTCAATGAAAAAACATAAAAAGAATTGTCCAAAAGCCAAATTGGATATAGTTCCACACCAAACATAAAAAAGGGGGTGGACAAAAGTATTGGCGCTGTTAGAAAAATCATGTGATGCTTCTCTAATTTGTGTAATTAACAGCACCTGTAACTTACCTGTGGCACCTAACAGGTGTAGGCAATAACTAAATCACACTTGCAGCCAGTTGACATGGATTAAAGTTGACTAAACCTCTGTCCTATGTCCTTGTGGGTACCACATTGAGCATGGAGAAAAGAAAGAAGACCAAAGAACTGTCTGAGGACTTGAGAAACCAAATTGTGGGGAAGCATGAGCAATCTCAAGGCTACAAGTCCATCTCCAAAGACCTGAATATTCCTGTGTCTACCGTGCGCAGTGTCATCAAGAAGTTTAAAGCCCATGACACTGTGGCTAACCTCCCTAGATGTGGACGGAAATAAAAATTGACAAGAGATTTCAACGCAAGATTGTGCGGATGGTGGATAAAGAACCTCGACTAACATCCAAACAAGTTCAAGCTGCCCTGCAGTCCGAGGGTACAACAGTGTCAACCCGTACTATCCGTCAGCATCTGAATGAAAAGGGACTGTATAGTAGGAGACCCAGGAAGACCCCACTTCTTACCCCGAGACATAAAAAAGCCAGGCTGGAGTTTGCCAAAACTTACCTGAGAAAGCCTACAACGTTTTGGAAGAATGTTCTCTGGTCAGGTGAGACAAAAGTAGAGCTGTTTGGCAAAGGCATCAACATAGAGTTTACAGGAGAAAAAAAGAGGCATTCAAAGAAAAGAACACGGTCAAACATGGTGGAGGTTCCCTGATGTTTTGGGGTTGCTTTGCTGCCTCTGGCACTAGACTGCTTGACCGTGTGCATGGCATTATGAAGTCTGAAGACTACCAACAAATTTTGCAGCATAATGTAGGGCCCAGTGTGAAAAAGCTGCGTCTCCCTCAGAGGTCATGGGTCTTCCAGCAGGACAATGACCCAAAACACACTTCAAAAAGCACTAGAAAATGGTTTGAGAGTAAGCACTGGAGACTTCTAAGGTGGCCAGCAATGAGTCCAGCAGTTTGGAGAAGGCACCCTTCAAATATCAGGGACCTGGAGCAGTTTGCCAAAGAAGAATGGTCTAAAATTCCAGCAGAGCATTGTAAGAAACTCATTGATGGTTACCGGAAGCGATTGATCGCAGTTATTTTGGCTAAAGGTTGTGCAACCAAGTATTAGGCTGAGGGTGCCAATACTTTTGTCTGGCCCATTTTTGGAGTTTTGTGTGAAATGATCAATATGTTGCTTTTTGCTTCATTCTCTGTTGTGTTTTTTCATTGAAGACAAATTAAATGAAGATAATAATACCAAAGAATTTGTGATTGCAATCATTTTCAGGAAGAAACTGAGTATTATCTGACACAATTGCAGGCGTGTCAATACGTTTGGCCACAAATGCACATAAGCAAACAGAAAAAAAAAAAAGCAAATCAGTGTTATATGCTGTGGTGAATACGACAGGTGACGTAAAGCAGAGTCAGGTTAGGGAGGGGTGGAGGAGCAGGGACAGAGAAACCAGATTTCTAAGATAAGCTGAACAAATTGTATTAGGTAAATGGTTAGCAACCCATGGAGACCTGAAAATACTTAAGTGAGGTGTGGAAAGCAGAGTTCTAATTAGACAGTTCACGGAAGTGTCAAGAGTTCATAGTCCTATAATTTGAGTGTGTTGCAAGATGTCCCTAAATGCATTTTCATTTTATATAAAAATGCATGAATCAGCTATCCCCAAATGTCCATTCATTTTACATAAAATCCCATGAATTCATGTGAAGCATTTAGTCCTGTTTTGAATGTGTCAAAGGTCGTTATCAATTTGTATTCCCAAATTCTTCTCTCTCTCTGAGATCTGAAGTTACTTTTTAAGATGTACAGCCTCATATCAGATTCAGTGTTGTGGTCAGGGCTGCAAAAATGCTTCGCTAAAGGTACGTCCATATGCTTTTCTTTTATTGAGTGGCGATGAGAATTCATTCTTGTTCTGAATTGTAATCCAGTCTCCCCTATGTACATGCCACCTGTTGGACATTTGGTACATATAATTAAATACACCACATTGCGTGTGAAGTTACCTGGGATCTTGTAGTCCTGATCTGTCCCAGGAATCTTTATCTTGTCCGTTGTCATTATAGATGGACAGGTTTTGCACATGTTCTGGTTGCAGGGAAACGTTCCTGTTGTTGCTGGAGAGGACAGGGCACTTCTGACAATGATGTGTTTTAGATTCGGAGGTTGTCTAAAACACAGAAGTGGGAGATCCGGAAATATTGATTTTAGGCGTCTTTTTGTAGGAGTGGTTGCAGTTTCCGTGCAGCTCCTCTTAACACCTCCAGACTTGGATTGTAGGTGACTACGAGAGGCACTCTGTTGTTTTCTTCCTTAGTTTTGTAATGTAGGAGATGATTCCTTGATATTCTCGTGGCTATTCTAATCTGGTTCTCGATTGTTTTTGAATGGTAGCCTTGTGTCAAAAAGGTCTTTCTGAGGTCCTCAAGGTGGTTGTCTCTGTCTGTAGGGTTGGAACATATCCGGTTGTATCTGATGGCCTGGCTGTACACAATAGAGTTTTTTATGTGCTTTGGATGAAAACTGTCCCATCGGAGATATGTTGGACAGGCAATTGGTGTCCAGAAATCTGATTTAAGTGCAGGAGTAGTTTAGTGTTAAGCTGATGGTGGGGTGAAATTGATTAAAGTGTTCATGGAACGTCTTCAGCTCTTGCTCAGACTCTGTCCAGATGATCAAAATGTCATCGATATAACGGTAGTAGGCCAGAGACCTGATAGGGCAAGAGAATAAAAAGTCACCTTCAGGCTTGCCCATGAAAAGATTTGCATATTGTGGTTCCATTTTGCTTCCCATTGCTGTGCCAGTCTCCTGTATATAATGTATGTTGTCGTCAAATGTAAAGTAGTTGTGCGTGAGGTGAATTTTGTAAGCTTCACCACAGAATCAGCATCAATCCCTGTGTTATCCTGGCATTTAATCCATCCTGGTGTGGGATGTTACTGTACATTCCACATCCATGGTGGCGAGGATGGTTCCTTCTGGCAGACCTATTGCTGATAGTTTATTCAATAGGAAAGTTATATCCTGAATGTAGCTGGGTGTCTCTTTTACCAGGGGGTTGAGAGCACCCTCCACCCACCCAGACTCTGATTTACGTCACCTGTCGTATTCACCACAGCATATAAAACTGATTTGCTTTTTTTTTTATTTGCTTATGTATATATGTATGTGTCTTCAGAATCTGTGTCATTATCTGCTTGACGAAGGGGTCATAGTGTCCCGAAAGCTTGCTATGCTTACCATCTTTTCAGTTAGCCATTAAAAGGTAAGACTATGATCTATGCTGCCCCTGATGAGCTTCCACAAGCATTGTCAGGGAAACGTGTTGGGCATTATTGCATCACATGACAGATGGTCGCTTTGCTGCCTACTGATTCCCCTAACCAATATCCAAGTTGACTATAACTACTAGGAGAGTAACGACTGACGTTGGACCTCTTGACAGACTATAAGTGACGTAAGATCAGAACCCCAATCCGATCCTAGGTCATTAGAGGGTGTGATTGGTCGGCAACCCCTTTGTATATATTTTTGATCTCTGTAGGGTCTGGGTTGAGGGCTGTATTGTATTGTACTGTACACTTTTCACTATACATATGGTGTTGTTTTAAAAAAAAAAATCTAATAAAATGTGTTTTAAAGTATTTTCCTTTAGTTTAAGTTCAGAAATTAGGAAATATCCCTTATCTATATTCTAGTGAGACTTTAAAGGGATCCTGTCACCCCCAAAACACCTTTAAACCTATTAAAAACCTGTCCCTAGAGCATATTAACACTTTCCCTACACTCCTTTTAGCTCCTAAATGCACAGAGTCAAAGTGAATATAAACGTTTTATAAGTACCTCATTACTGATGATAATGAGTGACTATGCTACTCATAGTCACTCATTCAGGCTGCCCCTCTTCATACTATGACGCCTCCATAGGCGTGATCTTCATGAGAGATTCAAATTGCCGCCTCCCTGCGCGCCTCCCCGCTGTGGCTTGCGTCGGCCGGGCTTCAGCGTGGGGCTGTATGACGCGATCCGCGTCATTCCCGGCGCCGGGTGACGTATACAGCCGCGCCGCTCTGTCAGCTTCAAAATGCGCACTGCGCATGCGAATGCGCAGTGCGGGACTTGAAGCCAACAGCGGCGCCGGTGTAAAAACGTCACCCGGCGCCGGAAATGACGCGGATCGCGTCATACAGCCCCACGCTGAAGCCCGGCCGACGCAAGCCACAGCGGGGAGGCGCGCAGGGAGGCGGCAATTTGAATCTCTCATGAAGATCACGCCTATGGAGGCGTCATAGTATGAAGAGGGGCAGCCTGAATGAGTGACTATGAGTAGCATAGTCACTCATTATCATCAGTAATGAGGTACTTATAAAACGTTTATATTCACTTTGACTCTGTGCATTTAGGAGCTAAAAGGAGTGTAGGGAAAGTGTTAATATGCTCTAGGGACAGGTTTTAATAGGTTTAAAGGTGTTTTGGGGTGGACAGGATCCCTTTAAACACAATACACTGTAAATAAGAATTTCTTCTTAGTAATATTATTACTCATTATTTTTGCAATCCGTTATCACTTAAATGAGTTAACCATGATTCAACCATTTTCACTCTGGTCTTGATGACAAGGCATGCACACCACCTACTGAATTAGGAGCATCTGACCAGTGGTGTGCACCTCTGTGCTCCATCGTAGACTGGAGCAGGATTTCTGGAGTAAAGTACGGCACAAGAATTAGATGAGCTGCGACATCCCACCCTCATGGCGCCCCCGTCCTAGCTCCACACATTTTCTCGGAGTTGGGCTAAACTCGTGTGGAAACACCTAAAATCACAACATTTTTGGGGAACTATGAACTTCGCTAAAATGATTTGCCTTTTGAAAGCTTTTAAGCCAGAATTCGGGAATACGGTAATTGCTTTAATGAATCGGGGCTGTTATGTTGAAAACACCGGATGAATCAATATGTAAATAGTCACAACTTCATATAAGTTTTTTTCATTTTATTATGATCCATATCAATATTGAAATTCATAAATAGTTTACAGTGGTTATTGCTAGAAAACACAAAATGGCATGTGTACCAATTCTGCCTCAGTTTTGTGGGAACAAGGCTCCAGGCCTGTATTGTACATGGAATGACGATCAGTAAATGATGTAGCAGCAGGTGGCATATTGCTCCCAGGGTGTGCTTACTTCATTGTCAGCTCTCATTCCTGCAGTTTACCTGCTGTGCTGTATCACTAACTATCGTAAATATCAAATATCTTTCAATTAATTAGTAAGGTTGAGGAATACAAATGATTTTGATGAGCCGCCTCTTCCGAGAGACGGACGGTCCTCACTAGGAGTGATCAGAAAAATGAAGGTTGCCGAGGGCACATTTCACTGCCTTTGGATTCACAGGATATTAGACTAATAGACGATATGCTTCATATTACAATGTTTCTTTATTCTTTCACGGCACTGGCTTTGCACTAAGCTGGCAAATGTTCACTTATGAGACAGTTACAAAGCATTTATCTCCATGACATGTCCCAAAGATTGTGCCTTGTGAACATTCAGAGCTGCTGTAAGGCACAAAGAGGAGCGATCAGCCTCCGGTTGGTCCCTTCTCCCAATATTAGCAGTTCACTTCTTTACCTGATAATTTAATCCATTTGTTATTTGCTGGAAACCCCTGATCCCGAAGGCCAAAATAATTTGGAAGTGAACAATATATTGCAAAATTTCCAGGCTTACAAGCTACACATTTATTTCAAATTATGTCTAAAAGTTAAAGGGAACCCGTCATGTTCTTTTTTGTTAATAAACCACCCACAATGTTATTTAGATCATGCAGTGTTCATTAATATGGTTTTTTTTAATCGTTGTATTCATCCCAAAAAGCATTTTACATACATATTTTTATTAGCTAGCTGGGCAAACAGTCAAGCAGTCATCAGGCTGGTTAATGGTTAACAGATATGTCACCAAATTTGTAGCAATGCCAAGTGCTCTGAATAAAGGACCTGTGTGATGTCACGACTATGTGAGTATAATAGACGAAGCCAAGTCTACATAGACCTTAAAGTGTTAATTTAATTAATAATATTGTAGAGCAAGTAATTATAATAAAACTTTAAATAACTTCATAAATGAAATCTGGAAAAAAATCTTTTACAAACCTTACAGAAGATGTCCTCCACTAGACTGTTTCTATGCTGGTTATTCAGGGAAATCTGTCTTCAGCTCCACACACTGAATACAGCCATAGTCAGATAAGTTTTTACAGGAGTTGTGTGCTGACAACCTGAGCTCAGCACTTTCCCTGCCTGAAGTAAACTGGAACTCTGATCAGCTGTAAATGTATTTACTTTTTATGTGTGGAGCTGAAGAAGGATGTTCCCTGACAACCAGCATAGAAACAATCTAGTGGCGACATCTTTTGGAATGTTTTTGAAAGTTTTCTTCCAGATTTCACTTTTGAAGTATGTTTGAAAGTGTATTATAATCACTTACTCACATTATTATTATAAATACAAATTTAAACAGGGGTTACACTTAATGATTTATCCCACTCAGTTCCGCCCATTACGGTCATGACATCACAGGTCCTTTATACAGAGCACTTGGAATTCCTACAAGTTCAGTGACATATCTATTAACCATTCACCAGCCGGATGACTGCTTGACTTTTGCCAGCTAATTAAAATATGTAATTATCCAAAATTATTTTTGGGGATGAATACAACTATTTAAAATAAAAAAAGGTTATTAATTAACACTACATGGTCTAAATAACATTGGGGGTGCTTAATAACAAAGAAAGACATGACAGGTTCCCTTTTAACTGTTACTGTAAGGGAACCTGTTACTTGATTCATACTGCCCATGGTTTGCACCCAATGCAGCCAAAGAAAATAGTTGGAATAACCATTGGAGACTATCTCATTTACTAGCCTAGATAGCACCATTTATCCACAGAGCTTTAAAACATCATCACTATCCCTATAGAGCTCACTCACTAAATTTTCTATCGTAAGTTTTTGAAGTCTGTGAGGAAAATGGAATACCTGGAGGAAACCCGCAACATGGTGAACATACAAACTCCATGCAGTGTTGTTCTTATGCTAACCAATGAGCCACTGGGAACTGCAGGCGTGACAAGAGACTTGTGCTGACACCTTTACATTTGCTTCTCCCTGCACCGCACCTAGGTGATTGACAGGTATCTCCTGATGTATACACTTGGAAGAGACCTTTATATCAACTAGAGCGGTACAGGGAAAAGGTCAACCGTGGAAGGCGCTGGACTAGTCACATCTTTGCCTTTAGACCTGACCAGCTTTTCAAACTATATTTAATCTGAAATGCAGAGCCCTCCAGAGAAAAACATATCTGGCTGCAATCATTCAGCCAGGCTGTGTCATGCTGCCTGCAGTTTGGGCAGCATGAGTTGAGTGACAGGTTCCCTTTTGACACTATTCTCTATATTGAACAGATATATCAAAGATAGTTTGAGAATGCTAGATTCCAGTTTATCTATTTTTTTTAAATATGATATGTTTATCAGTTGTTTAATATCAAATTATTGTAAAAAAAAAAAAGGTTCATTCAAATCATAAGATAAATACAAAAAAAGATTATGATTGTATTCAACATAAATGAAAGACTGTAAGATACATATTAAAGTGGGCCTATTGTCAGATTTCCAAATACTAATTGCATACTGTATTAAGTAGACATTGGTGTACTCACTGTACTTTGATAATCCATGTCAGAATGGCTAGAAAATGTACCTAGCCTTATTGAAGCTCCTCAGTGTCCCTCCTCCTCTGCTGCTGAATCTTCTCCAATTATCAACTCTGGCTGTCTTCAATGTCGAAAACCTCTCAGTGTCTCTCCTCTGCTGCAGAATTTTGGTCCACCTAGTGTGAATAACAGCTCCTTAGTGTCCCTCCTCCTCTGCTGCTGAGGTTTCATGCTCAGTGCTAGCTGCAGTTGTCCTCTCTGATGCTGAATCTCAATCCACCTAATCTGATTTGGCAGCTCCAACCAACTCCCTCTCCTCTGCTGCAGAAGCTCTGTCCACTAGTGTGATTGACAGCTCCTCAGTGTCCCTCAACCTCTACTGCTGAACCTTCATCTACCTGGCTTGATTGACAGTCCCTAAATGTTTCTGCTCCTCTGCTTCTGTATCTTGGTCCACCTACTGTGATTGACAGCCCCTCAGTGTCTCTCCATATCTGCCACAGAATCTCGGTCCACCTAGTGTGATTGACAGCCTCAATGTCCCTCCTCTTTGCTGCTGCTGAGCTCTCATACTGCTCAGTACAAACTGCAGTTGTCAGTCAGGCTGAGTGGGTGAAGACTGACTACAATTGGCCTCTATAGTTGTACTAATAAAATGTTCATTTACTATCAGGATTATTCAGCCATTCAGGCATGGATTTCAGAGATCTATTTAATAAAGTATGCTGTTCACATTACATAATTTGACAACAGATCCACTTATAACAGGCTAAATAGGTTAGCCTTAAATGCCTCTAGTGACTTCTTAAAACTCTTTTAAATAGTTTATATGAACTCATTTTGGTCTCTTAAATATTTTAAGTGACCACTATGGTACAGGAGATAACTAGCAAGACAGAGAAGTGTCTGCGGTCCCCTAATCACATTTCTGTAATGAACCCTTAAAAATTATAATTTGATTCCACTATGCTTTTTCTGCACTTTTTATGCTTTGGTCCTTCAAAAATTAGGATTTTAAAGAATGAAAGAATTAACACTCGCCCTACCTGTTCCAGTTTGTTAAGATTGTGCTATGTAGCGGAATACATAATTGATGCAATACAAAAACATCAATTATGCAATTTCTGAGCACTAAGTACCAGAGTATTTTAGCTTAGTGCAGCGCACGCGGGTGGGCTGTAAATGCTGTGCCGTTTAGCATTGTTGGCTAAACACATATGTTGTAGATTTGCTGTCATATTCTCTACATTCATCTGACAGGTGTACATCCAATAGCCTAGTGTGACAGAATAAATGGAAATGTTGTCCTCATAAAGCTGCTGATTGTCATATCGAGGAATAAATGTATCCTTTGTTTATAGTGAGCGGAGTAACATCCATTGTCAGTCCGCCCCGCATTGTCCTCACACATTGCCTTCTAGAGGTCTGTGCTCGTCACGTCTGGCATCTGCTGTCATTCTTGCCGTTACTCCTTTGTTCCTTTGCTGGATATCGTTTGCCAGGCTTCTCTGGAGCATAGGAAGGATAAGGTGCCTCCCAATCCACGTGTGACTCAGCGTGTTGTAGAAAAGCTGTCTTATGGAGTCTGTAGTAATAGATGAAATCTACAATCATCAAGGAAAGGATTAAGAGTCCGTAGAAGCCAATGCCGAGCAGTGGAAGAGGACTCCTACAACATGACAAGAAAACCAGTTAACCTCCGATGTAAATATGTCTGATCATGGTTCTGCTATCTACACAGTACAACATTTCATTTGCTGTTCTGCATTCATGTTCACACTTCACTAGACCTTCTTATGACAATTACCAATGGTGCCCAACCACATAGGTCACAGTCACCAGAGGCATAACTTGAAGCTCATGGGCCCTGATGTGATAGCTCCAATGGGGCCCTCAATTATTGCAAGTTTCTAATAGCAATAGTTTTTTACTATAAGCCAGAGGGCCTTTGGGGCTCCCTAGACTCCAGGGCCCAGGTGCAATTGCCACCTCAGCACCTGTTCTAGTTATACCCCTGACAATCACATATAGGGGTCTGCAGCGTCTGGACCTCTACTGCTACTATAGAACTTGTTCAATGCGCACCAGGATTTCTTTAGCATTACAAATTAGTATGTCAAATATTTCAAATAAATTAATTTCATACATAAAATTACTTTTCAAATAACCTCAAATCAATTTTCAGATATACTTATAAACACAAAAGTCAATTTATATATAGTGGGGAAAAAAGTATTTAGTCAACCACCAATTTTACAAGTTCTCCCACTTAAAAAGATAAGAAATATCTGTAATTGACATCATCGGTAGACCTCAACTATGAGAGACAAAATGAGAAAACAAATCCTGAAAATCACATTGTCTGATTTGTAAAGACATTTTTTTCAAATTTTGGTGGAAATAAGCCGAACCCGTGTATAAGCCGACCCCCTACTTTTGCCCCCAAATCTGGGAAAACCTATTGACTCGTGTATAAGCCGAGGGTGGACCCCAGCACAGGTATACAGCCCCCAGCAGTGTGGTATACAGGCCCCCCCCAGTGGTATACAGGCCTCCCCAGTGGTAGTATACAGCAGCCCCAGCAGCCCCAGTGGTAGTATACAGCAGCCCCAGTGGTAGTATACAGCAGCCCCGCAGCCCAGTGGTAGTATACAGCAGCCCCGTGTAGTCAGGGCCCCAGCAGCCCCAGTGGTAGTATCCAGCAGCCCCAGTGGTAGTATACAGGAGCCCCAGCAGCCCCAGTGGTAGTATACAGCAGCCCCAGTGGTAGTATACAGCAGCCCCAGTGGTAGTATACAGGAGCCCCAGCAGCCCCAGTGGTAGTATACAGCAGCCCCAGCAGCCCCAGTGGTAGTATAAGGAGCCCAGCAGCCCCAGTGGTAGTATACAGGAGCCCCAGCAGCCCCAGTAATCCAGGCCCCCCCCCCTCGCGCTCCGGAAACCTGTAAAGTAAAATCTTTATACTTATCAATGTCCCGCCGCCCGCTGCTGCCGACATCACGATCCCCAGCTTCATCCGTCCGTCTTCTTCCGGCTTCCTGTTCGTCGCAGCAATGACGTCATTGCTTGCGACGAACAGGAAGCCGGAAGAAGATGGACGGATGAAGCCGTGGATCGTGATGTCGGCAGCGGCGGGACAGTGATCAGTGATAAGTATAAAGATTTTACTTTACAGGTTTCAGAGGCGAGGGGGGGGCCCTGGATTACTGAGGCTGCTGGGGCTCCTGTATACGCAAACCGTCACTGACTCGCGTATAAGCCGGGGGGGGGTACTTTTCAGCCAATTTTTGGGCTGAAAAACTCGGCTTATACGCGAGTATATACGGTATTTGGTCACCTACAAACAAGCAAGATTTCTGGTTCTCACAGACCTGTAACTTCTTCTTTAAGAGGCTCCTCTGTCCTCCACTCATTACCTGTAGCACTGACACCTGTTTGAACTTGTTATCACTATAAAAGACACCTGTCCACAACCTCAAACAGTCCCGCTCCAAACTCCACTATGGGGAAGACCCAAGAGCTGTAGAAGGACACCAGAAACAATATTGTAGCCCTCCACTAGGCTGTGAAGACTGAATCTGCAATAGGCAAGCAGCTTGGTGTGAATACATAAACTGTGGGAGCAATAATTAGAAAATGGAAGATATACAAGACCACTGATAATCTCCCTCGATCTGGGGCTCCACGCAAGATGTCACCCTGGGGTCAAAATGATCTCAACAACAGTGAGCAAAAATTCCAGAACCCACAGGGGACTTAGTGAATCACCTGCAGAGGGCTGGGACCAGTGTTATAGAGGCTACCATCAGTAACATACTATGCCGCCAAGGACTCAGATCCTGCAGTGACAGACGTGTCCCCTGCTTAAGCCATTACATGTCCAGGCCCATCTGAAGCTTACTAGACATCATTTGGATGATCCAGAAGAGTATTGAGAGAATGTCATATGGTCAGATGAAACCAAAGTTGAACTGTTTGGTAGAAACACAACTAGTTGTGTTTGGAGGAGAAAGAATGCTGACGTTGCATCCAAAAACACCATACCTACCTGTGAAGCATGTGGGTGGAACATCATGCTGTGGGGCTGTTTCTCTGTCAAGGGACCAGGATGACTGATCTGCGTAAATAAAAGAATGAATGGGGCCATGTATCGTGAGGTTTTGAGAGAAAACCTCCTTCCATCAGCAAGGGCATTGAAGATGAAACGTTGCTCGGTCTTCCGCATGACAATGATCCCAAGCATACCGCCAGGGTAACAAAGGAGTACCTTTGTAAGAAGCATTTCAATGTCCTGGAGTGGCCTAGTCAGTCTCCAATCTCAAGCCTATGAAAAAAAACCTTTGGAGGGAGTTGAAAGTCTGTGTTGCCCAGCGACAGCCCCGAAAAATCACTGCTCTAGAGGAGATCTGCATGGAGGAATGGGCCAACATACCAGCGACAGTGTGGGCCAACCTTGTGAAGACTTACAGAAAACATTTGACCTGTGTCATTGCGAGCAAAGGATATATAACAAAGTATTGAGATAAACTTTTGTTATTGCCCAGATACTTATTTTCCACCAAAATTTGAAAAAATCTTTCCAAATCAGACAATGTGATTTTCAGGATTGTTTTCTTATTTTGTCTCTCGTAGTTGAGGTCTACCTATGATGTCAATTACAGGTCTCTCTCATATTTATGACTGGAAGAACTTGCACATTGGTGGCTGACTAAATACTTTTTTTTTCCCCACTGTAAATGCATATATTTTAAAAGGTCAATTAGTACTGAGAAATGGCTGCCATAGCTACTTTCTTTCTCTTAAAGGGGTTGTCCACTACTTTGATATGGAAAACCTATAGGTCATCTACAGTGGGTACATAAAGTATTTGGACCCCTTTAAATTTTTCACGCTTTCTTTCATTGCAGCCATTTGGTAAATTCAAAAAAGTTAATTTTTTCCTCGTTAATGTACACCATGCACCAGATCTTGACTGAAAAAAACAGAAATGTAGAAACTTTTGCAATTTATTAAAAAAAAAACTGAAATATCACATGGTCATAAGTATTCAGACCCTTTGCTCAGAACTCATATTTAAGTCACATGCTGTCCATTTCCTTGTGATCGTCCTTTAGATGGTTCTAATCCTTCATTGGAGTCCAGCTGTGATTAATTAAATTGTTAGGACTTGATTTGGAAACATCACACCTGTCTATATAAGACCTCACAGCTCACAGTGCATGTCAGACAAATGATAATCATGAGGTCAAAGGAACTGCCCAAGTAGCTCAGAGACAGAATTGTGGCAAGTCACAATCTGGCCAAGGTTACAAAAGAATTTCTGCAGTACTCAAGTTCCTAAGAGCGCAGTGGCCTTCACAAATCTTAAATGGAAAAAATGTGGGACCACCAGAAGTCTTCTTAGACCTGGCCGTCCAGCCAAACTAAGCAATCATGGGAAAAGATCTTGGTGAGAGAGTTAGAAAAAAAAATAGATCACTGAGGCTGAGCTGCAGAGATGCAATAGGGAGATAGTTCCACAAAGTCACCTATTACTGCAACCCTCCACCAGCTGTGCCTTTATCACAGAGTGGCATGACGGAAGCCTCTTGTTACGTATTGACTGCCTTGCTGTTTGGAAGTGCTGCTGCTGTGGTTTAAAATGAAGCCTTTTTTTCCCTGCTCTCAGTGTGGAGAGGACCTAATCAGTGGGAGCTGGAAGAGGATCTGCAAGGAAGAATGGCAGAAGATCCCCAAATCCAGGTGTGAAAAACTTGTTGCATCATTCCCAAGACTCATGCTGTACTAGCCCAAAATGTCGCTTCTACTCAATACTGAGCAAAAGGGTTGAATACTTATGACCGTGTGATATTTCAGTTTTGCTCTTTTAACACATTTGCAAAAATTTCTACATTTCTGTTTTTTTCAGTCATGGGGCTGCAGAGTGTACATTAATGAGATTTTTTTATTTTTTTATTTACCAAATGGTTGCAATGAAAAAAAAAATAGAAAAATGTAGGGGCCTGAATACTTTCCGTACCGGCTGTATATAAGATCGGTGGGATCGGCTCCCCCACAATCACCTGTTACCTGTTACTGCGGTAAAATATTTATATTGCTGATCCTCAAAAAAAAAGCTTCTGAGGCTACAATTCACCACTAGCATATTCCTATTTGGGACTCTTGTAGATTATCTAATATAAGGGGATCTGTTCAACAACATCTCTAATCTCTTGGTTGATCTTGATGATCATGAGGTTTTTTTCAACTACTATGTAATTATTTAACTATGCAACATAGAGTATTTGTTTTAGATTTTTTCAACAATTTTGGTTGCAAAAGCAGATGTTGACCAGCTATTTGCCCATAAAATGCCAATTTTATGAGTCTGGAGTTCAGTTGAGCTCTTTTATCACCTTTAAAGAGAATCTGTCAGCACAATGTATCACTATAAAGTCCAGCCATTGCCATAAAGGCGCTGTAATGCTAATTAAATGCATACCTGTAGTGAAGGAATCTGATCCTTGGATGCTGAACAATCAGCGCCTAATGACATCATCTGTGCATCCCCTGTGCATCAGGGCAGGACTTGAGGGGAAGGGTATTCTTCTTTTGTTCCTCCCCTCAACCCACCTACTCTTTTTTTTATTTACATTTCGATTTCGTTCCATTGCTGTGTGTGGCATGTGCACAGTGTGATTCTCTTTGGGCGTCTGTCTAGCGCCCCTGCGGATTGGTCACTACAATGATGCCGCACCTACTCCACAGGTGTGGGGTCACCGCTCTCAGATGAGAGGGGTTCGCAAAGCCAAGACACAAACACTGCACCCAACACCATCCTGACACCATGCCAGGGGATCCTGGGTGGACCCTATTTTAGGGAGGGCCCCAATCCTCAGGCTGGAGGAGGGAAGAAGTAGAGGGGGTGAGAGAGAGAAAGAGTAGAGAAGGAACAGTTAGTGGAGTGGAGGAGTAGAGAGAAGGAGTCCTAGTGGGCACGGGATGAGAGATCACCCGTGGCGCCCCGAATCCACCGCCGGCTGGAGGCGAGTGAAGGCACTAAGTTGCAAAAGGGGACCAGCCCCGATCTAGTGGAAGGACTGTACACCTTAGCTAGGAAACCCAAGGCCCCCGAATTGCAAGTCAGGTGGCCGTAAGCCATGGACCCATCCAGTCACAGTGGCTATACGAGGGTCAGAGGATGTGCCTGACCGTCGCTCGACAGGGCCCCAAGCTGCCTGCCATGGGATGTGGTAGGCCACAAAGATGCAGAAAGATCAGCGTGGGAGAGAGTCAACCAGGATAGGCTTACGGAAAGGTGTCTTGGTGGAGCGGCCCCGAATCATCTGATAGCTGGCCAAGCTCCATACTGGGAGAGCACCCAGCTGGGTCGTACTTGACTGATCAGCAAGTAAAAGGTACCGAACTGCATTCCTGGTGTCCTCCAGTTATTGCCACGCCTTCCCTGCTACCTCCCTCACAACATCATCACTGCCCTCAGCATCTTCCAGTGACTGATTTTCTATCCCTGGGGCCCCACTCCACCTGTGGGGAGCGATACCATCCTGGCTGCACTACCATCTGCCCCAGCGGCCTTAATCTGGAGCGTCGGCCATCCCTGGCCAAACACTACGGAGCGTCATGTTCATCCTCTGTAAATACTACCCCCTTTAACTGCACAGCCAGGGTCACAGAGTCGGGTCACCACCACTCTGACCTCCCAAAGAACTGACCAGCCTGGTACCGAGTACCCCACGGCCCTGATGGGCGTGGCATCTGCAAGTTTTCAATAACATGGCGTTGAGGCAGCGCATGTGCATACTGAGATCTCCATTGCCACATTATTGGACAGTCAATCACTAGGTGTCTAACAAAATGGCGCCAGCAGCACAGAGTGAAACTTCGTATAGACTTTAAGATACGACTGCACATGCGCCGCTCCCGTCACCATTTTGTTGGAGACCTAGTGATTGACTGTTCAATAAATTGACGGAGATCTCGGCCTCCAAATGCGCTGCCTCTGTCACCATTTTATTGGAGACTTGCAGACCACTGCAATGATGGCAGCGGCGGCACATGATTTAAATTAAAAAAAGGGAGGCGGGTAGAGGGGAGGAACAATAGAAGAAGGTCTACCCACCAAGTCTGACCCCAAGGTACAAGGGATGCAGGGATGACATCATTATGAAAACTTTAGATGCAGATTATTTAGCATCCAAGGATCGGATTTCTTCAGTGCAGGTATGCATTAAATCATCATCAAAGTGTCATTACGGCATTGGCTGGACTTTATGGTGATACATTCTGTTAACAGGTTCTCTAACACCACAGTCCTGCTGGCAAACACTCCAATTGTCAGATCGCCTATACTGGCCCATGTATGTTACTGCATCCATCTCCACTTTAGTTACTGTACTTATAAACACCCGAGAATGTAATGACTGTGTTCTGTATTCTGGACATACCTGTATATGTACGTGGCGAGTTTCTCTGACAGGTTTACTTTCATCACAGATTCAAACTCTTCTTGCATACAGCAGTATTTCAAGGATTCGTTTCCCGGCCAGCAGCAGTACATGTGTTCTTGGGAGTCACTTAGTCGTGGACAGTGAAAACCTGAATGGTAGACGTCACCCTGCCCCGGATAACCCTCACAAGTGCGCACATTAACAGTTGAAGCTAGAAGACAGTTGAAGATTGGTTATTACTCAAAGGTACTTAATTAAGATCCACCATCATTATATTGGTCCTCCTTCATTGATTTGGCCTTTAGTAAAGGTCACAACTTATTATACTAATTGTAGAGATAGCATTTAATGGGGATCCATCTATCTACTTGTAGCTTATCTATTTTTTATCTCTTCTCGAGGCCTGTGCCATTTTCTCATTGTCTGTGAAAGGAGACTGCATTTTTTTCGGCATATTACAAATATAACTCATCACACTAAGCAAAATGCTATTGATATGGATTACGTACTGCTTAAAATTTGTGTTGAACTTTTAGTAAAAGAAAGTTTAAAGTACCACCGCACTAATGAATGTAGAGTATATGCACTCCTGTCTTAGATCATGGGACTGCAGCTGTGTCTTCTGTGTGGCCGGAAGTCACTTTCTCAATGTTTGTAATACACAGACCAAGGCTCTTATAGATTTACATTCAGAGATGAAATAGTGCATGGGAAGAGGCGGCCAGTCTCAACTGCAGTATTATAATACAAGAGAGGACTGGAGCAGCGCTGGAAACGGGAGAATATGTGACCTGTAAGTATATTAATGCATGCACTGTACTTATATTACTGATATTTACCTGATAGAATAAAATGTAAAAATACCCACTGGAATTGGACTTTAAATATTGCCAATAATATTTGTGCATTCCGTAGAGATCATTCAAAAACTGAGTGCAAAAATCTGCATAAATATCACACAAAAACACTCTGTTGTAATAGGAAATCCTAGTTATCAGCAAGTGCTGTCAAAAAACAGGGCTTTTGGTTTATATGTTTTTTTGCAAAAAAAGGTACAGTAAGCTGCTTCACCATCGACAAGGTCACCCTGATAGAAGCAGTCCCTAGCTGATGTATGTATTTAAAACCTGTTTATGTGTGTATATATCTTTAAACAGGAACCAGTCAGGACAGTCAGGTTTTAAATACATACATCAGCTAGGGACTGCTTCTATCAGGGCGACCTTGTTGATGGTGAAGCAGCTTGCTGTACTTATTTTGCAAAAACCGTATAAACCAAAAGCCCTGTTTTTTGACACTTTTTTTGACAACACTTGCTGCTAACTAGGATTTCCTATTATAACAGAGTGGTTTTGTGTGATATTTATGTAGATTTTTGCACTCAGTTTTTGTAGTTCAGTTGGTGGTGAATGGACGCTGTTATGCAGATGCGTTCATCATGTGCACAGTTCATAATTGTCTGCTCCATAGGGATCATTACAGGATATCTTTTGAAACGATTTGTTTGCAATCACAGTTCCTAGTTGCAGGGAATCATATTAAAAAAAAAATCATTAAATACCTGGTAAATCGTCCTACACTTCATCCCTATCATTTCTGTTGTCCCTTACGGTCCTATGCAATGTCACTTCCAATAATCACATTTCCACCATGACCAATAATTGGCCTCAGTTGTCACTTGGAAGCATCACCCCTGAGACCAGGGATTGTCTGCAGCCATTACCTCAATGATGGACACAACATAATCACTGCAGGACTGAAAGAGAGACCTTTAGAGCAGCAATGCTTGTGGATTTTAATGGGTAAGTAATTTTTATTCTTCATACTTCTGCATTTACAATAAAAGAAATCCCCTTTAGAAGAGTGGAGTCATAATGTCTGAGTATAGGTTCTTTTGTTTTCTTATCATACCTTTATTTGACACTTTTTGTTTGGATCCTGAAAATCTCATAAATATTGCCTACATCCTGGCTTCATTCTTCTCAATTTAGACCCCTCCAAATATATACCTAAACAGAAAATCTTATCACTTCCTCATGTCTATCTCAAAATCGAATGTTTAGAACCTCATTTGAAGGACTGAACTTTCTAACTACTTAGTCAAGATCATCACTCTGAGCAGGACACCTCAGAACCCTTTATCTACCCTTCCTTCCCCTGCTCCCAATTCTCCCTAAAGGACCAGTTACACGGTACGAGATCGTGAACGATATCGCTCAAACGTCACGGGTTTGGAGCCGCTCAAACGACATCGTTAGGACGTCGTTGTGTGTAACACCGCGAAACGACTACGATAAATCGTTGATCTCAGATTTGAGAACATGTTGTTTATGACATCGCAATAACGATGTCGTTAACGACTTCTCCTATTCACAGCAGTGTACAAGTATCGTTCGCTGGGTTGTGCAAATGTCAGCTGGTCGCTACATCGTTGGTGCGTCGTCCACGATATCTACACGTGTGACATCTCACCAACGATGTCAAAAAGATGTCCTAATGACTGCGCGCCCATGAGATCTTTGGTGATATCTAAACAATATTGAAGCGTGTAAGGGTACCTTTAGTTTTTGCCTCCACTCCCTTTACCCCCACACTTCCTATAGTTAAATGACTTTGTGATTTTCTGAAAATAACAACTGGTTATGAACAAGTAACCTTTTATTTCATGTCACAAAAAAGATGTTGTGTTCTTTTGTTTCCTAATAGGATTTTTAGATTGTTAACTCCAGGGGAACAGCATTACTAATGTGTGTAAATAAATGAATAATAATAATAATAACAATTATTACTATTATTATTATTATTATTATTATTTAATAATAATAATAATATTATTATTAATAATAATAATAATAATAATAAGTAATTTATAAAAATTATATTGTCTACATTCAGATTGAGGTCAGTTTCACACTATCATTTCTTGCAATCGGGTACGTATCCCTTTTTTCAGCAAAAAGAGGATTCTAAAAGGATCATGTTTTTGCCCCTTTCACTTCAATGGTGACCGGTAGCATCCTGTTGCTTCAGGTTGCTACCAAAAACCGATCTTACATATCATTTCCCCAATCTACTTTCCATTCTGCCAATGAACATACATTTCTTGGTGGTTTCTAATAAGACTCTACCTCTTAATCTGTAGAAATAAAAACAGATTGCTCCTTCATGACTGTAGTCAGCATATGTAGAATTTAGCGCCAACATTACTTGCACAAGATTTTGGCTAATAAGAGGCCGCCATCGATAAGCAAAGGGACATACAAGGTTTTATACTACATTATTTCAAGCAATCAATTGTGATCTGGGAAGAATTCAGCAACCATAGAACCATAACAGGAAAAAATAGGAGAAAGGGTTTAGGAATTACAGCTATTTAATATATGGCCAACCTCTTTTTCAAGGGCCCAAAAGTAATTGAACAACTGCAAAAGCCTCTTAATGGGCTGCATTGGCTAGCTCCTTGTTAATATATCATGAATTAAGCAGGTAAAGGGTCTGGAGCTGATTCTATGTGTGACATTTGCATTTGAAACCTTTTGCTGTGAAACTACAACATGCAGTCAAAGGAGCTCTCAATGGAAGAGGAACAGAATATCTTTAGGCTGAGAAAAAGAAGAAATTCATCACAGATATGGAGTAGCCAAATCAATAGTTTGCTGCTTTCTGCAAGACATAGAGTGGGCTGGTGAGCTTTGGAATTCAAAACAGCCTGGACATCCACAGAAGATAACACTGGTGGATGAGTATAGAATTTTTTCCATGGTGAAGGAAAACCCCTTCACAACATCAAACCAAGTAAAGAACACTCTCCAGGAAGTAGGTGTTTCAATATCTAAGCCTGCGATACAGGCCAAACAAGGTCAGATTAGACTTTGCCACAAAACATCTAAAAAAGCTAGCCCAGTCCCGGAAAAGCATACTTTAGACAGATGAAACTAAGATTAACCTGTACCAGAGTTATGGGAAGAAGACAGTATAGAGAAGGCTTAGAATAGCTCATGATCCAAAGCACATCACATCCTCTGTAACACATGGTAGAGCCAGTGTGATGGCCAGGTGTGCATGGCTGCCTGGGTCACTTGTGTTTGTTGATGATGTGACTGAAGACAAAAGAAGCTGGATGAATTCTGAAGTGTAAAGTCCTTCTGCTTAGATTCAACCAAATGCAAGAAGGATGTGACTCGCCCCCAGGGCCGTGGGGTACTCGGAGCTGGGCTGGTTTGGTCTCTCAGGGGACGCACGGGGGTTGAGACCCAGCTCCGTGGCCATGCAGAGTCACTAAAAATGCAGGGAAAATGGTTTAGGGATATTTGATCGTGATGCCATCCGTGGTTTGCGGCTATGGGTGGCCGCTGCTGCTGCAGAATCTCTCTCTGGGGACTATGGACAGGCAGCTGGGATAGTGTGGCTCCCCACAGGTGGAGCGGGTCCCCAGGGCAGTGGATGTTGTAAGGTTGTTGGGGTGCAGGACAGAGGGTTCAAAGTAACAGACAGACCCACGGTTGTTGGTTCCTCAGGTCCTTTACAGATGGTACTAGTGCAAGCCGGGACACTGACAGATGATGTTACTTGGAGTCCATGCAACCTGGGAGCAACTCAGGGTTCTCCTCACCCGACAAGTTCTGAGGCTTACCTGCTGTGCTCTCACAGCGGGTCCCTGTTACTGTCTATAACTGAGCTGCAGCCCTCTCTCTCCTGCGTGGTGCTGGTATGGCAGGCAGCTCGAGTCCTTCTCCAGCCCCACTTCTCGGGCAGCTACTCCTAGGCTCTTGCTTTGCCTGCAGGTACTTTGGTATGGCTGGGGAACTTGCAATATCTCACCCTCCGATGTTGGCTGCCGGGACATTAGGCCCTGCACAGCTTCGGACTCTGGTGTCCGGTTTTTGATGCTTTCTACACTGGGGTGAGCTCATCCCACTCCACTCCCCAGGCTCTCCTCAACTTCCTCAGACTCTTGCCTATGGGTTGCTCAAGCTGGGCTTAGCTTTCCTGAGACAATCTTAGCACTGCTCAAGTCGACAGGATGTCTTCCTCATTCCTCCTAGGAATTGAACTCACTAACTCCGCCCCAGACCAGAATTTATAGGGGAGCTGCCCTGAATCTGGGTTTTAGAGCTTCCCCTTCAGGCCTGGAGGCAGAAAGATGTTGTGTGTTTTGGTTTGCCTGGTGTGGATACGCTCTGTTGCTCTCAGGTATGACATTACCTCCCGAGGGAGGCAAAGACATTGCGGCATCCAGACTCTGAGGTGCCACAGATGATCAGACGCCAATTGAAAGTACAGATGGACAGTGACCAAAAATATACTGAGAGAGGAACCCAGAAGATTTTTAAGGCAAAGTAGTGGAAAGTGGAATTGTGGAGTCAATCACCAGGACTCTTGAGCTCATCATCACTCACAAAAAAAAGCTCAAATTCATCTTGGTCAAAGCAAGAGGAACTGTCTTCACAGTGAGGTGTCAGTATACAGCTTCAATTATACTTTATAAAGAGAGTTGAGTGAGGCGGAGTGAGGAGCATTACTGATGTGGCCATAGTTAAAAGAATGCAAATAAGATATCACTGGGATACCATGACACCTAGCTTGAGATCAGCCAATGGCTTTTGTAAATTTTAGGTTATCCCAGATCTGGCTTCACAGCCACCCAGCTTAGTACTGAAGTATAATCTCCTCCATGCTACTGCTACTGAGCATGTGCTAAACAAAGACAAGAGCAGGAATCCCTCTGTTATTGTGTAACTGGGTAAAGAGGAGATATCATAGCAACTAGTATCCTCCACTAGATTAGACATAACAAAAAAATAAAGCCTGGTGAGAGGAAAACTAGTGACAATGCTGGAAACATATCATATAATGGCCAGAAATAGTATGATTCTGTATGTTTAGGCTTTGACACCCAGGAGAATTTATTCCAAAAAGTTACCTAAAATGACGGGTGCTCATTTAGTGATTCCTCAAGAGTTACGATCAAGATCAATTATGCCTAATCCTGTTCTAGGCTGAAAATCCTGCTGTTTACAGCTTTCTGTACGTTTCGTGTGGACACATTGGAGCAGATAATCAATGTTTCACAAAACTGTCACACATCCTATAGTGTTGTTTGAAGAGGCTGATATCGGTGATGTTCAATGTGTATATCATACAGATTACACAGCAGGCCAAATACGGTACATAAAAATTATGGAAATGGCGATCAGGCACAACTGTTAGCAAAGTAATGACGCCATATTTGTGCATTAATGGATTTCAAGCAAAAATGAGGCTTTCATGTAAATGTCCATCCGGCCAATAGATGGCTCCAATTGCTGGGCATTGAAGAGTCCAACACAACTACTCTGCAGGCCAATATGCGTACAATGACGAGATGCAAAAGCTCACATTACTCACCCGTCATCACTGCTCTTGTTCTATATTCAATGAGATTTGCTGACATAATGTGTCTAAATCCCCATTGTGTCCCATTGACCTGCAACAGTAACTCCAACCGTGTAGACAACCCCATTCCTGAATCGTGCTCCACAGATAGACTCATGAATATCACAATTACTGCTCTGTTCTTCTCAAGTATTAGATTTAAGCTAATTTGAGATCAAGAGCAGGGCATTTTTCTCATCATCTTTAAATGATTGTGACTGGCAAACCAAAACTGCATGGTGCAATGTAGAAAATGAGATTCTCATTTATAAACTGAATATAAAATGCATGCAGATTCCCAGTGCCATGTCTAAAGTGAAAATCGTTACAACAGATTCAAAGAAATAAGACCGTGTATCAGTGCATTTATACTGTTCGGTCACCATACCCCAGACACTCCATAGAGGCTTGTCAATATTCCCCATGTTTACATGCCAACAATCGTAGCACAATCAGGCTCATTGGGATCACATCCTGAGATAATTGCTACATAAATGATCTGTAGTGACTGTTCTCAGTTTACGATAATCAATGCTGTTAGAGTGGAAATGAATCTGACATGAATGACCCCACATTGTTAACCCCTTCACGCCATGGCAATATTCCATTTTGCCATAATTTTTCTATTTTATTGTCAATATAGCCATATGAGGGCTTGTTTTTTGTAATGACACTATTCATATTTTAATATAGTTTACATGAGAATGAAAAAAAAATTCAAGTGCAGTGAAATTCCCCCTAAAAAAGTGCAATTTCACAATTTTTTTTAATTTACCATGTTAATATGGTAAAACTGACTTGGTAGTATCATACTCCAGGTCATGATGAGTATGTAGATGTAGAGTGGCGCAGTGAGGTAGTTGCGAGCAAGGGATTGACTCCGGACACCCCGGCATGCTTCAAAAATACTGGGGTTGTACTTGTTTGTGGGTTGGTGTGGTGTGGGTCATACTTTGGGTACACGTCGCAATATCGCGTACAATATCGCCCAAAAGTCACGTGGTCTGGTCAGTTGTAGTTGATATTGTGAGTGAGTCGTGTCGTGTTACAGGGTGATGCGACTGCAATAAATCGCTGGAGCGACATCGCCAGGTTTTTTTCTCACACACTTAAACCGGGCGATGTTGCATAAGTGATGTGGCATGATCGTGCAGTGTGACGACGCAACAACAATTTTGAAAGCAACTTCCCCTATTCAGCACAATGTTAAAGGATCGCTCGCTGGGTTGCTCATACCCAGCGAACGAAAGTTGCTTGCAGCATCCTAGTTGCGTTGCCTACGATATCTCCCTGTGTGACATCTACAAGGCAATCTTGGGAAAGTGGCAAAAACGTGCGCGCTCCCGTGAAGTTGCAGACGATATCACATTGATGTTGCAACGTGTAACAGTACCCTTTCAAGAAGCCGGATGTCCCGATTGCCTTTGATGAGCCAGCGTCAGACTGCAATGAAAACTGACACGGAGACCAACAGTTAATAACAAGCAAGTCTTCAACTTAAAGGCTCATTCATTCGTGTTTGTGCTCCATTTTTATTAATCCATTTTTGGTGCAGTTTCTGCAGCAAAAACAAATCCTCTTTTGTTGCAAAAAAGAACCACAAAGACATCATCCATTTGTGTTGCTTTTTTGCTCCATTTTCAGGGGACCCAGACAGACACCCAGACAGAGACATGACCACTATTACCTTCCCCGGAGATACCACTGCGAGCCCTGGCAATGTGTTCCTTCTGGGCACTGGCAGGACCTGCAGGTTCAGCACTGCTAAGACCTGCCCATGTGACTCTCAGGCTGAGTCACATGGCCAGGTCCTGTCAGTACCGTACCAGCAGGTTCTACCGATGCCTGGAAGTAACACATCGACGGGGTTTGCTGGGGAGGCTAACTAATTGGTTCGTTTGTGGTGTGGAAAGCGCAGCAGAAAAAGGAGCACTAAATGACACGCTCATTATTTTCTGGATCCGCTTTCTGCACCACTAACGCAGCAGTCAAAAACACTGACGTCTGCAAAGCAAATAGAAAATCCCATTTACTTTGCTGGCAGACGCAGTTGACTCACCGTGGCCGGGACTCCGAGGGACAGGCGTTTCTTCCTCCTCCTTGTCACGGGGTGCCGCGCCTGCCGGTAGTGGGGCCCGGTGGTCCAGATTCAAAATAAAGACGTCGTTGGTTGAACAGTTAAGGGGTTAATTGTTTCGTGACGCCACCTATGAGTGTTCCGGTGATACCCACCGGCGCTGCTTGGGCCTCCGGAGAATGGAATGCAGCAAGATGGAACGCTCCCCACAGGCTGAGCGATGATCCCCGGAGCCAGGAGCTGCACAGGATGTTCTGAGGCAGCTGCGGTTACCTTAATGTGCGGAGAGAGCCAGTTCATAAGAAGGCACGGACACTGAAAGTCTCTGTAATGGGTACTTTACTGTAACCAGCAGGTGATACATGGCATACAGTTACGGGTAACGGACCAGGTGGACTTAGCAATGACCAGTGTTTCTCAGAGCTCCGCGGTGTTCCTTCATTCTAACTAAGCTGTGTTGCCGAGGTCGCCATGGAATGCCAGGTCGGGTACAAGGAGGCTGCTTCAATTGCTGTACCGGGGAATTCTGGCCGGATTTGTGGGGAGCCTTGGGTCCTTTTGGTGGGTACTCCGCTGGCTAGACGACTCTGTGTGTGTGGCGGTGGTGGGGTGCTCCTGTAAAGCGGTACCTCCACTCCTGGTTCGCGTAGCAGTGCTGAACAACTACTAGCTTCAGTACCAGTAGACCGGCTGTAGATGGGCACGGGATGTTGTTGAACCCGCATGTAGATGCCCGTAGATCAGTTGTTAAGGCTCCGGGAGTAATGGCGCCCAACCGGGGTGACGGCCAGGGGGCTGCACGGGACTGTGCAGGCCCCCTCTCCTAGGTTGCAGAGCTTGCTGTTTTTGCTCCCTTCTCCTACGTTGTTTCAGAGAGTTCTCTTTCTGCACACTACGACTACACTCCGCCCACCAGGACCTTATTGGCCCTCTATGCTGGTGATGCATGTAGGGTATGGATCTCTGAGTTAACTGTGTCATTGCTTAGTCAGAGAATATTGCTGCTGCTGTCTTGGCTGCAATACCCTCCTGTGATGCACTCGTTGCGGGGCGCCACACAGTGACTGATCTATTTATCACCATTGCAGTTTTCAAAAAAAGACACAGCACCAAAAACGTCCAGTGTGAACTAGCCTAGTTAGAGCAGATGAGCGATCGTGTTAAACTTTTTCTCATCTAGATTGTAGAAAAAAGTTGCAACATGCTGTGTGCGACTGGATCCAATAATCATGCGAAACTCGCCAATGCAAGTCAATGGATAAAAACAGACAGCACATGGACCATCCTAGTGGCCTCAGTTTTTTATGGATACCTTATCATTCTGTAGAACAGAACACTGTAAATGTTTGTAGAATTATAGTTGCTGACAAAACAAACCACAAGCATATGGACGACGTCTGGATGCTACACCAGAAAAAAAATCACACACTCACATAGCACTTGCATGATACACGGAATACCATACAGATTGCACTCATCCTACTTTCCAGAATGCAAAATGGTCAGAATTTTTTATACACTCGTGTGTTTCTTGCCTAACAGCCCACCTCCTTAGATGCCAAGCATGTATAGTTTTTTCTTTAATTTAAGTGGTAAAAAAATTAAAAAATTTGTAAAAAAAAAAAAAATGCATTAGAATCAGTTTTTTGAGCTCTCTAAAGGTACCTTTACACGCCGCCACTGCAGTGTAGCAACTGCCAGGCAATCAGTATTTTCGTGACAGTTGCCTTGAAATTGCTACGAAGTTGCAGCGTGTAATTTGGGAAAGTGATGGTGATTTTCGCAGTTGCTCCCAGTTGCGGTTTCAGAGCATTGTTCTAAAATCAGAGGCAACCCAAATGGTGAATTGCCCTGGTATTGGCGTGTAAACGGGCGATAGGGATGGAATCTGCGTCGCCTAGTGATTTCCCAGGGACGTGCCACAGCGTGATGGATACCACGCCCCATCAGCGATGATTGGTGGGGGTCACTGTGTAACCATTGGCTGTCCCTTCACAGGTCGCCATATTTAAAGAGCTGTCCATTCACACTACACAATTGCAATGGTGTCATGTATTAGCCAGCCTTCCTGCGCAGGCTGGCCAATCATGACGCTATTGCGTTGTCTAATCAGCATGTTTGGGGCGCGGAATTCACTACTCTGTCACGCCTATGTTCTTGCAGCGCTGAAGATGTACGCCCACATTCCTTTGTGGATTGCGGCGTGTAAAGTGGCGACGGAATTCAACCAGATGTTTCCTGCAGGATCAGTTTCAACTTCCAGGGAACCACATTCCCTTAGGTTGACGACGCAATTGCGGCGTGTACATGCGGCATCAGCGTTTGAAGGCAACCATCAAAAACGTGCACGCGCACGTTCGATTGCCTACGATCCCCGGCAATAGTTGCGGCGTGTAAAGGTATCTTTAGAGGTACAAATTGGTTGATTGGTTGATTAGATCAGCCATCACGTGCAGGAATAGATACAAACTCAGCATACGAGCCCATATCAAAGGCAGGGACTTGACATATGACGTAAATACAGTAGAGTGAAAAAGTGTTTGTCTTCTTTCTCATTTCTTATTCTTTTACATGTTTGTCAATGTAGCACAGAATGCAGTGTGTCTGTTGCATTCAGGGAAGGGGTTCTCTATGTCTCTAGCCCCCCTGTAAGTTGTTAAAAAGACTTTATAAAGTGTACAGATAACAAGTTCGGAGGGACTTACTCAGTAATGAGTCATCGCTGTTGCTGGTGTCCTTCCTGCCTCGAGCCCTCTCTTGTTCAGCCTCCTGCATGTGTCATCGCTGTTGCTGGTGTCCTTCCCGCCTCCAGCCCTCTCTGTGCCACCTCCAGCCCTCTCTTGTTCAGCCTCCTGTATGTGTCATCGCTGTTGCTGGTGTCCTTCCTGCCTCCAGCCCTCAGGAGGCTGAACAAGAGGGGGCTGGAGGTGGCACAGAGAGGGCTGGAGGCCGGAAGGACACCAGCAACAGCAAGGACTCATTACTGAGTAAGTCCCTCTGGACTCATTATCTACACACTTTATAAAGTCTTTTTAACAGCTTACGGGGGGAGCTAGAGACATGGGGGACCCCTTTCATGAATGCAGCAGACACGCTGCATTCAGTGCTGCCTTCAGTTAGCATTGCACCAGGGGGGGTGACAGGTCCTCTTTAAATATTTCAAATCACCAACAAGATATAAACATTAGAAAAAGATAACATAAGTAAACACAAAATACAGTTTCTAAAGAAAGGTCTTTGTAATTAAGGGAAAAAGAAATCAAAATCTAAGGGGCCCAGTGTGAAAAAGTGATTGCTCCCTTAACCTAATCACTGGTTGGGCCATCCTTAGCAACAACAACTGCAATCAAGCTTTTTCAATAACTGGCAATCATACCTATACAGTGCTCTGGAGGAATTTTAGCCCACTCATCTTTGCAGAATTTATGTAATTCAGCCACGTTGGAGAGTTTCCAAGCATGAACAGCATTTTTAAGGTCATGCCACAGCATCTCAATCAGATTAAGGTCAGTATTTTGACCAGGCCACTCCAAAGTCTTAATTTTTTTTTTTTTTTAATCCATTCAGAGATGGACTTGCTGGTGTGTTTTTTTTATCATTCTTCTGCTGCATAACCCAAGTACACTTCAGCATGAGGTCACAAACATTTTCCTTTAGGATTTTTTGGTAGACAGCAGAATTCATGGTTCCATTTACCACATCAAGTCTTCCACGTCCTGAAGCAGCAAAACAGCCCCAGACCATCATACTACCACCACATTTTAATGTCGGTATGATGTTCTTTTTATGAAATGCTGTGTTACTTTTACTCCAGATGTAATGGGACATTCACCTTCCAAAAAGTTAAACTTTTGTCTTTTCAGTCCATTGAGCATTCTCGCAAAATTCTCGAGAAGACTGTGTTATTTTTGCTCAAGATTGTTTTTGTCTTGGAACTCTGCCATGCAGCCATTTTTGCCCAGTCATTTTCTTATGATGGAGTCATGAACACTGACCTTAACTGAGGGAAGTGAGGCCTAAAAATCTTTGGATGTTGTTGTTGGGTCTTTCGTGACCTCTTGGATAAGTCGTCACTGTGCTCTTGGGGTAATTTTGGTTGTCCGACCACTAATGGGAAGGTTTGCCACTGTTCCATGTTTTTGCCATTTGTGGATAATGGCTCTCACTGTGGTTTGCTGGAGTCCCAAAGCTTTAGGAATGGCTATATAACCTCTTCCAGACTGACAGATCTCATTTACTTTGTTTCTCATTTGTTCCTGATTGGCTTTGGATTGTGGCATAATGTCTAGCTTTTGAGGATCGTTTGGTGCACTTCACCTTGTCATGCAGGTCCTTTTTGAAGTGATTTCTTGATTGAGAACAGATGTGGCAGTAATCAGACCTGGGTGTGGCTTGGAAAGTTGAACTCAGCTTCCCAAAGACGTGATAAACCACAGTTAATTTATGTTTTAAGTGAGGAGGGAAAACACTTTTTTAAACAAGGCCCTGTAGGTTTGTATTTATTTTTCCCATAATAATAAATACCTTAAAGGGAACCTGTAAGCTCTTTTAGCCCTCCTAACCTATCACTACCTGTCCCTGCAGCCGCCTACTACTTTCCTAACCATCCCTCTGTGACCTACATGGCATTTATAATAGTGGAACAGAACAGTTTATAAACTTACAAAATCTGTGACGATAGGGTGTTCCTGTTGGGTAGGCGGTGTCTCCAGGGCTGCGCTCCCCCTGCCTCGCTGATCTAATTACGCCCCGAAGGGCGGCATCATACCTTCAGGACCAATGTCCTGATTTAAATCTCCCGCCCCGCACTTCCGAGTGTATGACGCGGATGCCGGCCACAGCATCACACCGCATCATACCCGGGCATGAGTAGTGTGCCGAGTGTAGAACACGCCCAGGCCGCCTTTCAACATGCAATCTGCACATGCGCTGATGGCAGCCTTGTGTCAGCCCCCAGTCGCAAGTTCACCAGATAACGGTCCCCAGATTCGGACATCCAGCGCACTGCGCATGCCTGGGTATGATGCAGCGAAATGCGGCGACCAGCATGAGCATCATACACTCGGAAGTGCGGTGCGGGAGATTTATATCAGGACATAGGTCCTGAAGGAATGATGCTGCCCTTCGGGGCGTAATTAGATCAGCGAGGCGGGGGGAGTGCGGCCCTGGAGACACCGCCTACCCGACAAGAACACCCCGTCGTCACAGATTTTGTAAGTTTATAACCTGTTCTGCTCCACTATTATAAATGCCATATAGGTTTTGAGAGAGATTGTTAGGAAAGTAGTAGGCGGATGCAGGGACACGTCGTGATAGGTTAGGAGGGCTAAAAGAGCTGACAGGTTCCCTTTAATTTATAAACTGCATTTTGTATTTACTTGTGTGATTTTTGTCTAATGTGTGAACTACAGGAGTTTTTTTTTACCTGCAGATTATCCAAAACTAATGCAATTCTATGGGAAGAATTTAAAACTCAGCGTACTAGCAAGAGAAATTGACATGTTGTAGACTTAACATGCACTTGCAGGTCAGTTTATGCAGCATAAGAAAAAGCACAGTGGGCATTAGGTATCTGTAAATTACATCCACTTTACTGTAATAAGCTGCATTTGTTGCATAGCAATCGGTGATATTTAGGGAATCTGAGGCTGCCCACTCTGGTGATAGGTTGCCTTTAAAGTATACATACTTTTATTCTGTTCATATGCAGCTCTGCTGGAGGCATGTTCTCCATGCCGCCCATTATACCTGACTAGTTCATCTTAAGGTACTGTCACACGCCGCCATATCGCCGGCGAGATCGCTGGCAATTCCCGAATTCGGCGCTGTGGAAACCACATTGCCTATGCACAATGGCGTGTGACTGGGCGATTCTACAGTGAGAAATTGCTGGTGGAGCGTCGCCTGATTGCCCTGCACTGCAGTGAAATCGGGCGATATCCACCAGACGATTTCAGCGCATCGTGCTGTGTGACAGGGCTATAGCGATGTACACAGCGATCCTGAAATAAATCCCGTAGGCATGCTTGGATGCTGTTTATTTCGCGCCGCATCTGCGGCGATTGGTGGGTGATACTGCGTTCCGATTGGCTGGCCGTATCTGAGGCGCCTTATTTGATGAACCGTGCGTTCACGCAAGGCTGACCAATGGGAACGCAGTTCCATCCACCAATCGCAGTGATAGGGGCGCGGTGAAACACACTCTAGCACGCCCCTATCAAAACAGTATGTCCACATCACTGCTACGATTGTGGTGTGTGACGCGGTGATGTGTGAAGGGAAGATTGCTTCCAGTCTACTGCAGGCGATTTCCGGATTGCAGGATTTTCGAAGATCGCACACGAGATCACTATGTGTTACAGTTCTACAGCGATCAGAAAAAAGTGCCCGAAATGTGCGCGCCCACATCATATCGCGGCATGTAACGGTACCTTTATGGTTTCATCCTCAGTAATAGGAAAGTAATCATTACCATAGCATTACCCATCTTCTGCTGAACTAAAACATAGGTATTTAGGCCTGTACTTAGTCAAGTTTTTTTACTTAGTCACGTTCTTGATGCATTCTTGTGAAAGCATTGTAGTGATTTTTACTTTCCTCCTTATTCTGTAATATAAAAAGTGATTTCACTTATCAATCCCAACTGTTATCCTTCAACAATTCTACAGTCATGGCCGAAAGTGTTGGCACCCTTGAAATTGTTCTAGAAAATTATTGAAATTCAATGTTTGGTTATACACATTTTTAATTCTTTTGTGTGTATTGTGGAAAAAAACAAAAATAAAACTGAGGAAAAAAGGTAAATTAGACATAATTTCACAGAAGACCTCAAAAATGGGCCTGACAAATTTGTTTGCACCCTTTGAAAATTGGGGGTAAACTACTTTGTTTTGAACATGTGATGCTTGTTCAAACCATCTGTGGCGAGTAGCAGGTGTGGGCAATATGAAAATCACACCTGCAACTAGATATAAGGGAAGAAGTTGATTCACTATGTGTCTGTATATTCCACACTAAGCATGGAGAAAAGAACTGTTAACAATCTGACTGAGGTTCAGCTTCTGCTGTGATAGTGGTGACATCATGGTCTGAGTCACCTGAGTTCATCTTGAGCGACACAGCTCTCTGACCTGGGGTGAACTTTGCCGCGTAACACCTCTCGCAGTGGGACCCGGAACTCACTAGTTTTGGGTCCTGCAGTGACACTGAGAAGTTCACCTCAGTTCAGCGAGCTACATTGATCGAGATAAACTCATGTGACCCAGACCGTGACATCACCTCGCTCACAGTGAAAGTCAACTTAGTCAGTTTCGGGTCCCGTGTGAATGGTCATCACAGAGGATCATGGAGTGTTATGTGGGAGTAATAAAGATGGAATTGAGGTATCTATTTATGTTTTTCTTTTCAGATAAAATTACTTTTCTCTGTGTTGTTTTATTCACTATTTACTAGAGATCCATAATGGCCCGGTTTAACATTGGCCAGACATTATGAATCTCGGGCTTAGTGCCAGCTAGCAATATTCAGCTGGCATTAACCCCTTATTACCCACATAGCAGCTGGAAGAGTGGGGTACATCTCCAGAAAATGGTGCTACGATGAATGCGCCATTTTCTTGAGCGGCTGCGGGCAGCAATTTGCAGTATGAGGGTCACAGAATCCTTGGAGCTTTCCACAGTGAGGTTTCCAGACGCCAGCTGCCTAGTTGTACCTGGCTAAAAACCAAAACTAATGTGAAGCTCCATGTCATTTTTTTTAAACGATTTCAAGACCTAATAAAAAAAGGGCTCTCCTGTATTTTGATTACCAGCCAAAAAAAAACTAGGCAGCTGAGGGTTGACAGCTGGCTGCTGTACCTGTGCTGGTGACCAAAAATACAGTGGGACGCCACGTCACATTATGACATCTTGAAACCTTTTTTCCCCAGCCTAACCTAGCTTTATTCACAGTCACAACAGCGAACAATTATTAAATAACAATATAGTAAAATCCGCATGAAAAAGCATGGCAAACATGCACTATAGGCACAAGGATGTTTTTGGTGCGTATTTCTGACATTACGTGCAGATTTTTGATGTCCAAAATCTGCAGCACAAACTCAGCGTTGGCACATAGGTTAAATGTAGATAAAATGCCAGGGAATTCAAAATTATCATATGTGGTCTTACCAAATCGGTTGATTGAAGAGATTTTATTTGATATAAGTGTCATGTTCACCGAAAAAACTAATATCTTAAGGATCTGATATCAAAATGAATAATGTCCTTCCCCATCACATACATAATAGAAAAGTCAGTCGAACCCACAATTTTTGTGGAACTAGCCAACTCTCTAATTTCTTTGGGACTCCTGACTCTCCTCCAACACATGATGTTATGGGAAAGAAGGACCAGGAATGGTGAAATGTAATGCCGATCTTGTGTTCTTAAAGGGAGATACGCCATGGCATTGGTTACAGGCATGTTGGGGACCTGAGTGTATGACACAGCTTTCCTCCCCTATCAATTGTAAAAACATATGGATGCTCACCTTAATCGAGCATGCATGTGCATTGGGGGATGTCAGGAATAATACTTGTCTGTTATGGTGTGTTCTGCTCACAGCTATTGATGGTGTATGGTCAGCTTTAGACTATACATATCATTGTAGAGGCATTGAAGATATTATCCACTAAGGAGAACCTACCAGTTATAGACTGCAGGAAGCCACCTTATATTATCCCCCAAATTCTAACAGTAACCTGAGAAGTCCCATCACCCTCCAAGACTTGCTGGGGCTGCCATGGCCTTTAGGACCCAATTACTAGAAATGATTTTCCTTATCTGAACATATTCACAGGTAATTTACAGAGAGCACTGGCCAGGGTATTATATCATTAATTAGCAATTATGCTTATGCCTTGCTAATGAACAGCCCATCCCTCATTATCTATATTATGGAAAAAAAAACCTTAGTTGGCAAAGACTAATTAAATGATATTAAAAGGAAGCAAACACCGCAGGCATATAATAGCGTGTGTCCTGGACCTGCCATGTGACTAGTTTGTGACATGAGTCTGGCACAGATTTGCATAATTACAAAAAATATATAAAATGAAGCAAACACAATACGCTTACAGCAATCAGTGTCCTTCCCCTAGTACAGGCTTAGCTTCCCTGTGTAGGGTCATAGAGTTCTAGCACACATTGGAATAAAATGTGTCAGCAGGATTTAAAGACAGTATCCACTTTCAAAGATTATATCACTCCAGAGACTAAAGGCCCCATCACACACTACGATATTGGTAATGATATCATTGCAAACTCACCAGTTTTGTGATGTTGCAGCGACGTCGAAACAACATAGTTGCGTGTGACACGTATCAATGACAAACGATAAGTTTGTTGATCATTGATCATGGAAGAATGGCCAGGACCATTTTTTTTATCGTTGGTCTCCCGCTGTCACACACGCCGATGCTGACCACCCAGCGGGAGACCAACAATGAATGACCTCCCAGTGCCGCACAGCACACGCTGGGAGCTGGTAACCAGGGTAAGCATCGGGTAACTAAGCGCAGCGCTCTGCTTAGTTACTCGATGTTCACCTTGGTTACCAGCATACTCGCTGGTCGCTGATCGCTGGTGGGTCTGCCTGTGTGACAGCTCACCAGCGATCAGATAGCGTTGTCCCAGCGATCCCGATCGTTGGTGGGATCGCTGGGACATCGTAGTGTGTGATGGGGCCTTAAGAGAGGAAAAGAAGCAAACTAAGCTGTAACTCTAATTTCTTGGAGTGAGGCTCTGCCTCCCGCCATTGCTCCAGTGACTGTGTACAAGCTACAGCAGTGATGTCACATTTGCAGCTTTGCAGCCAATAATTAATTACGGGAGCTCATGTCGTCTACATTGGGAAGCCCTCTGAGTTTAATGATTGGCGTCAGCGCTGTTAACATGACGTCACCCCTGCAGCTTGTACACAATCACAAGAAAAGCAGAGACAGCACAGAAAAGTGACAGCTTAGTTTAATTTTCTTTGCCATCTTGAGCCTTAATAGTTTAACCCTGAATTTCCCCACTAGCACTTTATCAGCCTCCTAGAAAAGCTTCCCATCTTATCCTTATTACGGAAAAGTTACTTTGCAACAGGCACTCATGGCCAAAAGTGTTTGCACCCTTTAAAGGGAACCTGTCACCCAAAATCACCCTTGTTAGCTGTAAATACATGTCCCTGAAGCATAACACCACAGTCCTACACATCCCTTTGTGGTGTTTTAGTTCAATATGAAAGTGCACTTTAGTCGTTTCAAAACTTACAAAATCCGTGGCAGTGGGGCGTTCCAAAGCCTTCTTGTCTATGAGGCGGTTCCCCTGTGCCGCTGTATTACGCCCTAATGGGCGTTGTTTCAAACTTTGTAGCGCGGGCACGATTCATAATATCGCGGCCGCGACGTCACGGTCATGTGATGCCGTGACGCGTCATTTCCGGGCGGACGGGGCGCTGTTGTCTGACGCGCACCGGCCGACTTCATAAAGCGATCTGCGCATGCGCTGAAGTTGGCCAGTGCGCGTTCACAGACAGAGGCAGGTGGGCAGGCTACGTTGAATCCCCCTCCCTCCCCTGTGTCATCCTCCTTCCCTGTCTCTCGCTCTCTGTCTGTGACCCCCTCCATAACTGTGCCCCCACTGCTTCACTCCAAGTAATAAAAAAAACAAAAAAAAATGTCAATATACACTAGATATATATAGATGTGGATATAATTTATATATATATATATATATATATATATATATATATATATATATATATAAATATATATACACACATATATATGCATGCACACACATCTAATACTGTAACACATATATGTGTGTGTGTAATTTTTTTTTTTTTTTCACAAACATATACATTATATATATATAATGTATATGTGTGTGAACAAAAATACATATTTACACACACACACATATATGTATTACAGTAGTATATGTGTGTGCATGCATATATATGTGTGTATATATATTTATATATATATATATATATATATATATATATATATATATATATATATATTATATCCACATCTATATACAGTGCCTACAAGTAGTATTCAACCCCCTGCAGATTTAGGTGGTTTGATAAGATGCAAATAAGTTAGAGCCTTCAAACTGCAAACGAGAGTAGGATTTATTAACATAAGCATAAATCTTACAAACCAAAAAGTTATGTTGCTCAGTTGAATTTTAATAAATTTTAAATATAAAAGTGTGGGTCAATTATTATTCAACCCCTCAAACCACCAGCATTCTATTTGGTCCCCCTAAAGTATTAAGAAATAGTTCAGGCACAAAGAACAATGAGCTTCACATGTGTGGATTAATTATCTCTTTTGCCAGCCTTTTCTGACTATTTAAGACCCTCCCCAAACTTGTGAACAGCACTCATACATGGTCAACATGGGAAAGACAAAGGAGCATTCCAAGGCCATCAGAGACAAGATCGTGGAGGGTCACAAGGCTGGCAAGGGGTACAAAATCCTTTCCAAGGAGTTGGGCCTACCTGTCTCCACTGTTGGGAGCATCATCCGGAAGTGGAAGGCTTATAGAACTACTGTTAGCCTTCCACGGCCTGGACAGCCTTTGAAAGTTTCCTCCCGTGCCGAGGCCAGGCTTGTCCGAAGAGTCAAGGCTAACCCAAGGACAACAAGGAAGGAGCTCCGGGAAGATCTCATGGCAGTGGGGACATTGGTTTCAGTCAATACCATAAGTAACGTACTCCACCGCAATGGTCTCCGTTCCAGACGAGCCTGTATGGTTCCTTTACTTTCAAAGCGTCATGTCAAGGCTCATCTACAGTTTGCTCATGATCACTTGGAAGACTCTGAGACAGACTGGTTCAAGGTTCTATGGTCTGATGAGACCAAGATCGAGATCTTTGGTGCCAACCACACACGTGACGTTTGGAGACTGAATGGCACTGCATACGACCCCAAGAATACCATCCCTAAAGTCAAGCATGGTGGTGTCAGCATCATGCTGTGGGGCTGTTTCTCAGCCAAGGGGCCTGGCCATCTGGTCCGCATCCATGGGAAGATGGATAGCACGGCCTACCTGGAGATTTTGGCCAAGAACCTCCGCTCCTCCATCAAGGATCTTAAGATGGGTCGTAATTTCATCTTCCAACAAGACAATGACCCAAAGCACACAGCCAAGAAAACCAAGGCCTGGTTCAAGAGGGAAAAAATCAAGGTATTGGAGTGGCCTAGTCAGTCTCCTGACCTTAACCCAAGTGAAAACTTGTGGAAGGAGCTCAAGATTAAAGTCCACATGAGACACCCAAAGAACCGAGATAACTTGGAGAAGATCTGCATGGAGGAGTGGGCCAAGATAACTCCAGAGACCTGTGCCGGCCTGATCAGGTCTTATAAAAGACGATTATTAGCTGTAATTGCAAACAAGGGTTATTCCACAAAATATTAAACCTAGGGGTTGAATAATAATTGACCCACACTTTTATGTTTAAAATTTATTAAAATTCAACTGAGCAACATAACTTTTTGGTCTGTAAGATTTATGCTTCTGTTAATAAATCCTACTGTCGTTTGCAGTTTGAAGGCTCTAACTTATTTGCATCTTATCAAACCACCTAAATCTGCAGGGGGTTGAATACTACTTGTAGGCACTGTATATCTAGTGTATATTGACATTTTTTTTTTGTTTTTTTTATTACTTGGAGTGAAGCAGTGGGGGCACAGTTATGGAGGGGGTCACAGACAGAGAGCGAGAGACAGGGAAGGAGGATGACACAGGGGAGGGAGGGGGATTCAACGTAGCCTGCCCACCTGCCTCTGTCTGTGAACGCGCACTGGCCAACTTCAGCGCATGCGCAGATCGCTTTATGAAGTCGGCCGGTGCGCGTCAGACAACAGCGCCCCGTCCGCCCGGAAATGACGCGTCACGGCATCACATGACCGTGACGTCGCGGCCGCGATATTATGAATCGTGCCCGCGCTACAAAGTTTGAAACAACGCCCATTAGGGCGTAATACAGCGGCACAGGGGAACCGCCTCATAGACAAGAAGGCTTTGGAACGCCCCACTGCCACGGATTTTGTAAGTTTTGAAACGACTAAAGTGCACTTTCATATTGAACTAAAACACCACAAAGGGATGTGTAGGACTGTGGTGTTATGCTTCAGGGACATGTATTTACAGCTAACAAGGGTGATTTTGGGTGACAGGTTCCCTTTAAATTATTCCAGAAAATTAAGTATTTCTCCAAGAAATATATCTTTATTTACTTTGTGTGTATTGGAACAACACACAAAAACAGAAAAAAAGGCAACTTTCTTACAAAACACCAAAAATGGGCAAGGCGAAATTGTTGACACTTTTCCAAAATTGAGGGTAAACTATTTTGTTTCAAGCTTGTGATACATATTCAAACTCCCTTGTGACAAGTAACATTTGTGGGCAATATGAAAATCACACCTGAAACCAGATAAAAAGGGGAGAAGTTGACTCAATCTTTGCAATGTGTGTCTGTGTGCCACACTAAGCATGGATGACCGAAAGAGAAGAGAACTGAGGACTTGAAAACCAAAATTGTTGAAAAATATCAACAATCTCAAGAATACAAGTCCCATCTCCAAAGATCTTTATGTTCCTTTATCCATGGTATACAACATAATCAAGAAGTTTACAAACCAAGGCACTGTAGCTAATCTCCCTGAATGTGGTAAAGCACATTATTCTTCTGTTTACCGAAAACGGAATGAGGTCTACAAAGAAAAGAACACAGTACCTACAGCATCATGAAATCTGAAGATTATCAAAAGATTTTGGGTGGCAATGTAGAGCCCAGTGACAGAAAGTTGAGTTTGTGTCCTAGATCATGGGTCTTCTTGTAGGACAATGACCCCAAACATATTTCAAGAAGCCTAAAGAAATGGACAGAAACAAATCTCTAGAGAGATCTGAAGTAGGCAGCAATGAGTCTGGATCTAAATCCCATCGAATACTTATGGAGAGATCTTAATATTGCTGTTGGGAGAAGATGCCTTCAAATATGAGAGATCTGGGGCAGATTCTAAATTAAGAATGGTACAAAATTCCAGGTGAGAGGTATAAGAAGCTTGTTGATAGTTATAGGAAACGATTGATTGTGGTTATTTATTCCAATGGGTGATCAACCAAATATTAAGCTGAGGGTGCCAACAATTTTTTCTGGCCAATTTATGGAGTCTTGTGTGAAATCATGTCCAATATACATTTTTTTTCTCTCTCTATTTTGTGTAAAGGAAATAAACATGTGTAACTGCAATAATTTTCTGAGAGAAATACTTCATTTTCTGGAATAAGTTCAAGGATGCCAACGCTTTGGCCATGACTGAACGTATTTTATTATTGACGCGCATCAAATATAAAGTATCTTGACTAGTCATGACGCTGCACCTTATCCAGGATTAGATGACCAGTAATCACGTCCAAAGATCTGTGACAGATTGACATTTCAAGCAATGGGGAGGAGACAACACAAGGCTGCACAAAAGTGGTGCAACTTTTCTTGTTTTCATACCATTTTTCCCAGCTGTGACATTAGGGCCATGCTAGGGAAAGGGGAGGGCCTGGCAACCACTGCTCCTTAAATTCATGATGAGTAGTGGCGTTCAAGTCCCTGAATGAAGCCAGATTTGTGGTGAGGCACACATAGAGGCGCACGCTACTTAGCGCCTCACCTCCTAATGAACCAGGTGCCTTACACTCTACATCACCTCCTCATCAAGACCATTGTGAAAAGTGCTGGTCTTGATGATTCGGAGTCTATGTTTTTTTGGCAAAACAAATTAAACAAATTATTGGGCCTACTCGCTATTATAAGGGCACAATAGGAAGATGTTCTAGGAGGCTGATACTGCGCTGGTGGTGGATTCCTGCTGGCGGGGTCTACAGTCACCCCAATTATACATTGCTAGAGCCCTGTCACTTTTTGTCTCATTCGTCTAACAAAACAAAAGTGATAAGACAGGTCAAATAACACTTCTCAGTATTACAGCTATGTATGACGTAAAAGATCTGAATACGAGAGGGTACAAAACCAGATCTGACAATGGCCGAACAGGCGTCAGCAATTCTCTTTTGTAGTCAAATTGTAAAAAATGTTTCATTACAGAGAGGAGGAGTGAAATCAGCAGATACCTTTCCAGAGATAATTGAGGAGCAGCACAGTCAGGCGAAGCAGGTTAGCTGAATTCAGCCGCTTCATCTTCTCAGGAGTTCCTGTGTGCTGTGGACATTGTTTGCCAGAGCAGTGGGGTGGGAAGAGGGATACAAAGAGACCGCAAGCAACATTATCTTTTGCATCCATTACCTGTGACAATAAACAGAGAACAAATGCCATTAAGGCTTGCCACATGAGCAAATACATTTTATTGTTCCAGTCCAATTAGTTCCCCTTTTAAAAGCAATAGTCTGTTAGAACTCTTCTGGGGGCCTTTTATTCCAGCAGCATTAGTTACCTGGCAGTTCACTATTCAGGGATTACAGTACATTTCATTCTGGTACATGAGTGATCTACCGCTGGGCAGCATACAATCAGTTTAAAGAAGTACTGTACCTGTTTATGGAAGAGGGCGTCTATCTATCTATCTATCTATCTATCTATCTATCTATCTATCTATCTATCTATCTATCTATCTATCTATTATCCATCCATCCATCTATCTATCTATCTATCATATCTATCTATCTATCTATCTATCTATCTATCTATCGTTGATGCCATACTGGAAGGATGATTTCATATGGGTATGCATACTTCTTTCACAATTAGGCTTGCTATGTTATTTTTCTAAATAATTCAACATTCACTTTAATCTGATACATTTCAGACATCAGTGTATAAATGTTTTGGTTCTTTTACCCTATTCATTTGATTTTCTTTTCAAGTCATGTACATTAGCATTATTACGTCATCACAATCATCAGATAAAATGGAATTATTGTACTTGCAGTATATTGATAAATGGCAGGTAACATACCTGTGAAAGGAGTGATGCTAGCGGGACAACCCAATGTGTGATGGCCGTGTCACATGTGTCAATGTCGCTAGCCACATCACCGAAAAGTGACGCATCAGCGATGTCGCTAGCGATATCGCAAGTGCGTCGTGCTGTGTGACAGCGCAACGCAACTGCGATTTATCGCTGGGCGCAGGTTGACAGGTTTATGAACATGTTCATAAACCTGTCAATCTGCAACCAGCGATTAGGCTGGATCGCGCCGTCTGACACCGCAATAGCGATGTTGGCGGCGATCCAGCCTATACCGCAGCATTGCCGTGGATCGCTCACTGGGCTGATCCCAGCCCAGAGTGTGATAGCTCCGCCCGCATCGCTGCGGCGTCACCGGCAACATCCTGCCGTGTGACACCAAGGCTGCGATGTTGGAAGCGACCGCGCACCCGCACATCGCTTCCGACACCGCATCCTTGGTTGACACGTGTGACGGGGCCATGAGAGTCCAGCACTTGTCAGCTTTTATTGTTTTGAGTCTCATGGGGTGTTTTAAGGGCTATTCTTTTGGAGGTGGCTGCTTTTCTTGGTGAAAGGTCTAGCCACCATTTACTACACTATAATACTGTCTGCAAACACATGAGCAAGAAATATACGGTAGAATTTTAAACCTTCAGACAAAAAGTACAAAAAGAAGGAGCTTTCCCATCATGTACAAGAAAGGAATCATGGAGGACTCGTAGGGCAAAAATGTTACTGTTTTCTACAAAGAGAAGATCTCTGAATGGTCCTAAAATAGTGATCACAGTACGATATTCTCAGTCAACAGGTTACAAGGCTACAATGCTAAGAAGCCCAAGAGTAGATCATGGCAGCAACACTTAAATCATCAGCTGGAAGCCAAGACCTGTGAATGGCTTGCTGACAAGGGACTGAAGGCTTTGGTTTGGCTTTGGTCATGACTATATTTGAATAAATGCAGCAAACATAGAAAGAATTAGTGGCACTCACCATTGATTATAGAAGTGCCACTTTAAGCGCAAAATGACCATCGTCAGTACAAGGCTGACCTCATCCTGCCGCCTGTATGCACATTGCCTTATTTTAAAATGGAATAAAGAGAAGTAATTTTTACTGTCCCTGGTGAGAGCCATTTTCTCTTTCTATGTTTACTGCATTAAGTCTTGGACATTATATACTGTTGAGCACCTCATGCTGGATGATGTTTCAAACCACCAAACAAAGTGAAAGGGGTATAACCGAGTTGTGAAACCACAGGAGTAATACATTGTGAGCTTTGGTGCAGAACTGTCTTGGATTTTTTACTGTATTTAAATAAATGTTAATTTCTTTTGTTCAAGAATAAACTGAGATTGTTGTTCATGTTAAAATAAGACATCCTCTGATAATAAGTTCTAACACATATTTTAGAGTAAAAATGAATATAAGACCCTGTCTTATTTTTAGAGAAACAGTGTTTACACCATCACTCTCCATACCGTCTCCTCACACATCCTCCCACTCTACATACTTTGTCCACTTGCACCACCCCTCTTACTCCCCATACTTTGTCTGCATGTATGATATTGCCCATTCATTCCTCATACTGTTGCTCATACATTCCCCCTTGATCCCCAAACTAGATATGTACCCTTCCCATCTTGATTTTCACTTAGTGTCTCACTCTCTATACAGTGTTCTCAAATTCCTCCCTTGCTCCCCATCCTTCCATGCATCTATCCCCTTCCTCACTCCCCATACTGTGTCCTAAAATTTCCCCATTGCTCCCCATATTGTGCCCACACCAAGCCCCCTTTGTTGTTTCCCCATAAATCTTCTCCCCCTCGCTCCCGTACTGTTTTCACACTCATTCCCTCTCACTCCTCATACCGTGCCCAAACCCATCCCACTCCCCCATTCCCCATTTTGTATCAGCACCAACTCCCACCTCTTTACCCATACAGTATCCGCACCCATGCCCAGTTTCATCAATATCCCCTCCCCCCCAATTACATTAAATCTGCAGTGTCTTCAGCTCAAGTGGAGGCCTCACCACACCAAACTTTTTTTTTTTGCCCCTAATTGGTGCCAGTGAGTGACATCAGCCACGTGATCAGATGACCTAATCATGCTGCTTACATCGCACTGACCCAGAAGTGCCAATAGTCAGGCATTTCAATTGTACTGGGTTTGCTGCTGTTAGCCAGCATGTTATATCTTCTCTGAGCAGCAAAATCCAGCTGCCGGGGAGATACCTTGCATCAGGTGCCGTGATGGCGCCCCCCTGCCGGCTGCACCTGGGGCATTCCCCCCTCCTCCCTAGATACACTCCTGATACTTTTTTTTTCTATAGGGCTTGCAAGTGCTGCTCTGAAGCTGCCCACAGAGTTGCACTTTGAAGCCTTAAAATCTACCTCTGTTTTAAGTATCAGAGAGCGAACACTTTGGGTCAGTAGAACAACAAACCCACTGGTCCCAAATGCCGGTATGAGGCACTCACCGCCCTCCCAGCAAGCAGGAAGCTGTAATCACTTGTTTTACTTTTTGTGCATTGTATGATATTTTGTTCTCCAGGAAAAATACAGTATTATAGATTTTGCTAAATTGCAGTTATCAAAGAGCAATTGTGATAGCCACATTGTTGTACCTAAACTTCTGAGTCAGAGAAATATAGAGTATGCATTCAGGAAACAATGGATTACTAGAATATCATATCCAAGTGCTACAATCTTTCACATACTTTCAACAGTGCAGATATTGTTACTTCTAGTTTTAGTTAGCAATCTAGAAAATAAATATAATTATGTCACACTTCATTGATAAAGTGATGTGGCTGTACTGCTATGTAATCATTGCTGATTTAGATGAGCCGATAATCGGAAGCAATCAATGGCTCGATATGTGATTGAATTTTTAATGCCGGATTTGAAATCCTCCTTGGCAGCACAACATCCTGTGTAAATGTAAGATGTTCTGCCAATCTTATTATATTCTATGCTATAGTACAATCATATTTACGATCATTCTGTGCTCATAAAATTCTGGTCATCCTGTCTAAAAAGGAAATTAAGCAACTGCCAATAGGCTTACATATAACTGATCGGTGGTAATGTATTGACCATGGTCAGCTCATTTAGATGGGTCTTAAACAGGTTTTCCACTACTAATGTCATCCCCTTTCTTTTGTCCAACTATTCCTAACTAACACTTTCCAAATATACTTCTGGTACCTACCCTGCTAGAGCAAGCTTGTCTCACTAAGGCTCGCAAATACCTTTATTGTTGTTCTAGCTTTGATCCTTCCCATCTGGAGACTGGAATCGGACCAACTGAGCAGGACACATCACTGCTAGGGGCTGAGAGAAGAGAGAAATGTGATCTGGGCATGCTGCTGTCACCAACAGAGAGTCAGCCCTGCCCCAACCAGTGATGTGCCCTGCTCAGTTAGTCTGATTTCAGTCTCCACACCGAAAAGATCAAAGCTAGAATAACCATAAAGATTCTTACGAACCTCAGAGAGATCAGCTTACAAGAGTAAGATAGGAACATGTTAGGAAAGTGTTTAGTTAGGAAGTCTAAGGACAAAAGTAAGGAGGTCACATTAGTAGTTGAAAATCTCTTTAAGGGTACCTTTACACGCCGCCACCGCGGCGAGAAATATTGACGGCGATATGTCACCCTGCGACAATCACCGTCAAAATCTCTCCCAATTGCGGCGTGTAATTGGGGAATTTGGCGGCGATCTGTCACCTCGCCCCGGTCACCTGATTTCAGTGCACTGCTCTGAAATCAGGCAACCGTGGCGAGGCGACAGATAACCGCCAAATTCCCCAATTACACGCCGCAATTGGGAGAGATTTTGACGGCGATTGTTGCAGGGTGACATATCGCCGTCAATATTTCTCGCCGCGGTGGCGGCGTGTAAAGGTACCCTTAAGCAGATCTGTCACCAGGTTTCACAATGAAAACTGAACACATTTGTAAATTGGTCTCTTAAGGCCTAGTTACATACAGATAATTGTGCGGATTGTTCACAGATCTCTGGTTGCAGTGAAATCATGGACATATTGTTACATTGTACACAGCCACAAAACAGAACAATGTGTCCATGATTTCACTGCAACCAGAGATCTGCGAACAATATCTGCACAATTATCTGTGTGTAAGTGGGCCTTTGGACCTGAGGATGCTGATGTGCATTACTTTGAAAATCCATGTTAACTAATATGAACAATTTTTAAGTCCAGCCAGAACTGGACTCATAAAATGCTCATTTAATGTTAAGAGGGAAAACTTTCAAAATGCCATGTACAGCCATTCTGACTTGGATTTTAAAATTAAGTATAACAGCTTCATCAGGTCTAAGAGACCCATTAAATAATGTTCTTTAAGAATTGGTCAGCAGGTTATTTCTGTCTACTCTAAGAGCAGCCTGATGTAGGACAGAGACCCTGAATCCAGCAGAGTGTTACTTACTGGTCTGTTTTAATCAAATTAGTTTTTATAAAATCACTGTTTTCTCTGCTATAGATTCTAGTAGTTCTTTGAATTCCGAACTCTGTATAACTTCACTCACACTATAGACTGGTAGCTTTCTGTATACATGTCAATTGTCAGAAAGCTGCTAATTAATGGTAGGATTACACAGAGTATGACTACATGTTCAGAGACAACTAGTCCTCTAGTGATTATCTGTTGATTGTACACTAATTTTATTGAAACTATAACAAGCAGCTGAGTAAGTGACACATCGCTGTAATCTAGATATCTGCCCCTACCTCATGCTGCTCTCAGATTAAACAGCAAAAATCTTCTGACAGATTTTCCTTAACGCTTTGGGTGTTTTTTGCAAAAAAATTTTTTTGCAGAAAAGAAACAGCATTTTACATTACTGTGAAAAGCTGAGATTGCTGAAAAGTCGTACACACACAATTTTTTTTTCCTGACTGAATTTGATCAATGTCGTGTTTTTGAAAAATCTGCAGCTTGTCAATTTTTTCAGACAATGTTTTGTCCCTCCTAGAAAGCAATGAGAAAGTGCAAAAATGCTTCAAAAAATTATTATACACTGTACACAAACCATACAAAAAGGCCATGTGCGGGTATCATGACTCTATCAAGACAGGATAGCTTTCTGTCATTTTTAACCCAAATATTTTATATATCCAAAGCAGATCTGTCACAAGATTTCATAATAACATAAGATACATAAATACATAACTCAATTGGACCAGAATGCTACATTTACACTAGACTATTTAGAAATGTGAAAATCCATCTCAGAATCTCCACCGACCATGTCTGAAAATGTGCAGCTTGTACTAAGTGATGTGACATTTCAGCAGCATCAGGTAGGAGGGTCACTGAAGAGCTGTCAAGATATGGTGCTTAAAGAGAATCTGTCAGCAGGTTTTTGCTATGTAAACTGAGAACAGCATGCTACAGGAGTTAAAAAACAAAAAGCAACTGTGCTTCTCTTATCAGGTTCTGTGTAATTTTTTACATAAGCTAATGGCTTTTTTACCTTATGATTAACATTGCAGGACTAGAAAGTCACGTGCACGGCAGTCCGACGTGCCCCTTGCTGTGATCACAGTGAATGCACAATTGAGAGTCTGGTGTAGGGCAACTGTCCCAGCTCACTTGTGTTCCTGAAACAAAATTCTTTGATTGTCAGAATGCCTTCAGCCAGTCATCTGTGATTCCCATTGGATTCAGGGTTTATTTCCCTACATTATGTTGCTGTCAGATGAGGTAGCAAAAACCTGCTGACAGATTCCCCTTTAAACTTTTTAAAAGGATAATACAGCCATTCTGAATTGTATTTGCACAATTAGTACATCAGGCTCATCAGGTCTACAAGCTGTGTATACAGTAGTATTATTCATGCTATAGCTGCTGGACTGAGTTTTAAGAAAGGGACAGCACTACAATCCATGAAAGCCTTGGCTGTCACGAGAGGACAAACTCTACAAATTGATCTATGGTTCTGCCGGAAAAAAGTGAGTAGTGTCCATGTAGCTGCCCATCTCTCTATAATTGACGGTAACACTAGTATCATTTCCAGACGTGTACTATAAATATTAGGAGTATTAATATTAATTAATGTGGAATCTACTATGTATTGGATAGCCTCACAAGACCTGTATATGTAAAGTGGAATAGACATTATTGTAGATTATTTCATATATTCTGATCATAAAGTAATACTGTAAACTGCAACACAAGCCCCCAAATCAGAAGCAATGCCATTCCAATCAGGAATATGATATATTGGAGCAGTTGATACAATAAACCTCTGATGGAGCAAACAGCATTTGGGTGAAATCTGTTTAGTTGAGAATGATTGGAATGGTGATGAACAGATCGCCCTAGCTATGCTGTCATCTATATAGCGGGCCCTATAGAGGGGTAACAGGCGAAGGGACCCCTAAACGGTGACAGTTGTGATTAACTCTGAACAACCTGTATATAAGGCATAGTCGGTACTTCGAAGCACAATATACGACTGATATTGAAAAGAAAAAAAAAGTTGATCATTTATTAACCCTTTCTCTCCCACCATGCACGGTCTTTATTTGCAGTCTCGAGGAAATGCAGCGGCGTTCTCTAGACATAGTAGGCAGCAATTACAGTAATGACAGAACAGGCACAAAGTGCAGCAGGATTGAGACTTACGTGGACGGATGGCTGGAGATCCATTCTGTGTGGACAGCTCCTTTGTTCAGGCAGCCTTGGAGCGCTCTCCTATACTTTGTATTGTGTAATGTAAGGAGAGGTGTTTTGTTCTGTCTGGTCCTGACCTTTGCCCTTCCTTCTCCCACACAAAACCAAAAAATCAAAAGTCTGCGCCTCGTAGCCCCCCCTCCTCCGTCCGTAAAAGTAATTTATTAAAATATATTCAAGGTCTAGAACTAAACGCTTTAATTAAGCAGAGACTGAAGAAGCAGATCACTAAGAATGACACTGCAAGCTCGAAGACCCAGCCTCCTTGGGATGGTAGGGAAACCTCTGGACATGAGGGATTAGACTGGAAACTCTTCTGGACACGGAGAACAACGTGTAGACAAATTGTGTTTTACACAAAAGCAACAAAATGACTTGCAGGGTCTGTCTTCTGATGTCTTGGAAGGTTTTGGTTATTTTGGTGCAGATCCTTCCCTGGAGACATCTGGAAGGTGCACAGGTGTGTGGGTGGAGGATCCGTATGACCTTTGGATGATCACTTTATCTCTATGCGTTGTACTTTAGCACTAATATTCATTAATATAGGAGGCAAACGATGCTGTCTTCTGACTGTAGAATACAGCATATTTCATGCCACAAATAATAATATTTCAAGTTTGAAATACTTAACGCCTTACATCAAAATATCAAAATAAAGAAAACGTTTCGGGAATCCTCTGCCTTATTTTTTTATCATTTTACTAATTTACCTAATAATAAAAATTGCATTTTGTAGGAAAAAGTGTTATATAATGACTGTGCAATGTGTGATTATGACAGGAGTACACCTGGTCAATGCAGCAGAGCATAGACAGTGTGGTTGTCTCAATGACATGCATGTTGCACATACCTTCCATGTACCGGCCCCATTACTTGGGCTGTTCCTGACGCAGCAGGCTCCCTTACTTGGGCTGTTCCTGACGCAGCAGGCTCCCTTACTTGGGCTGTTCCTGACGCAGCATTCTTCCTTACTTGGGCTGTTCCTGACGCAGCATTCTCCCTTACTTGGGCTGTTCCTGACGCAGCATTCTCCCTCACTAGGGCTGTTCCTGACGCAGCATTCTCCCTTACTTGGGCTGTTCCTGACGCAGCAGGCTCCCTTACTTGGGCTGTTCCTGACGCAGCATTCTCCCTCACTAGGGCTGTTCCTGACGCAGCATTCTCCCTTACTTTGGCTGTTCCTGACGCAGCAGGCTCCCTTACTTGGCTGTTCCTGACGCAGCAGCTCCCTTACTTGGCTGTTTCTGACGCAGCAGGCTCCCTTACTTGGCTGTTCCCTGACGCAGCATTCCCTCCCTTACTTGGGCTGTTTCCTGAAGCAGCATTCTCCCTCACTTGGCTGTTCCGACGCAGCATTTCCCTCACTTGGGCTTTTTCCTGACGCAGCAGGCTCCCTTGTCACCTTCCTGGAGTTCCTACTCACTCAATCCCCCATAGTTAGGAACTTCTGTTCAGAAACTTGTCCCCAAACAGCTGTAATCTGACTCCAATCCCATCAAGCTTCTTCAGAGATGTTTTGGAGGAAAAGACAAATCGCTGACCTCAATTACACGACACAGTTTTCAGCATTTCTTTTTGAAAATATTTTTTAAAAAGCCATTAATATGGAGGAAATCCTCCCTTGCATCTGCATATGAGCTGAGTACAGCTGGTTTTCTGGTTTCTCTAGGGTACTGAGCTTAACAGCAAAGTGTTTTGCACAAATTGAGTCACTGTGGGGACCTTAATTCAGCCCAGGGCCTTCTATTTAATTTTTAAAGTAATCCAGTTTCTATGGATATATGTGCTTTCTATGGAGCAGCAGAAACAAATGCAAAAATAAGAAGTTTTGTGTGTGTTTGTATGTATGCCCCTTTTAATTCAATAAATGCTTTTTAAAAATGGATCTGGCTTAGTGATGTAATTGATGGTTTGTTTCCACTCGCAGCCTGCCAGCCCTTGATAATTACTCCTCTGGGAGAGATGGAGGTACTGTAAGTGCAATACAGCCTTCCATCAGCAGAAGAATACTTGCTCTCCATAGCAACGGAAGGGATTCCAAACTGTAGCCGGTCCTGACGCTGCGTGTTTTGGGAGACCGGCTCCAGGTACTTAGAAGGAAGAGAAGGGTCAGTAGAAGATGTGACGGAATCAGGATAAATAAAGCGATAACAAAGCTCCAGTCCTTCTGACAAATACTCCTCTGGGACACCTCAGCTCCTCAGCAGCTCCTGTTTACGGAAAAACAAAACCTGACTGTAAACGCCTCCTGACGTGCGTGATTAGTTTTTCCCTACTATGGAAAATATTGTAATTATGAGCTGTGAGTTGCACCTTTTGTTCACTTGACTGGGACAAAACAGCAATACCTACCACAGCCGCAGGGAAAAGTATGCACCAGTCTAAAACTCGATGCAGACAATAAAGATTCTGCAACGTTCTTCCAACTCTGTGATCGATTTATTAGTTGATTGGCGGCAGTTTCAAGAATTCGCACCCACACCAATTTCTTATTGATGAGCCATCCTATGGACTAAGTACCAGATGTTGTTATGGTTAAAAGCCTGCACACAGCATAACACTGGGATATCAGTGGTCAGATGTTTAAACTGATGCCTAACTTGAGATCAGTCAATGGCTTTTGCAATACTAATTTATCTTTTTTTTTTATCAGATATTTTTTATTAAGAGTTTTAGCATTACAACAAGTAATTCAAAATACCCCACAGTAACATTCCCCTTCCCCCCATCCCACCCCCTCCCCCTTCCCTGGTCCAATGATGAGGTCAATGCCTCCTATGTAATGGATATACAGCAAAGACTCACTTTTTCCTATGTGTTATATATATATATACAGCAGTGTCATGTATCCTTCTGATGTATGTACATCAATCTCAATGTTTCCTATTGGGAAGGAGATATTTATTTGTATTGGTAATTGTATAATAGCAATATTAAGATAACATTGATTCCTCTGCACAGGAACTGAGATCCAAAAGGGATACAGAGGGTGAAATTTCTCACACCTCTGCAAACTTCAAAGGGATAGAAGTTAAACTGCTGTATATACATCACATATGAGAAACTGTTACTGTTGTATACATTGCATATGATACACTGCCACTAGTTTATATCATCACATAAGTGACACTGAGACTGCTGCATACACATCATATAGGATACACTGACACTGCTGTATATACATCACAGGAGAATCAGATACACTACTGTACACAATGGAGGAAATATACAAAAAGCAGCCTCATTGTACAGCAGTCTTATTGTCTTATGTCAAGTATACACACTTAAACAGCAGTCTCAAGTCTCCTATTTGATTGTTTAATTTCACAATCTTTAGTAAAGATATTACAATCTTGCAATTTCACATTGGCTACTACAGCTTCCTCTGTTTAATTGATTTTTTATAATTGAAAATAGGTTAACATACAATATGCAAAAATCAAGATGTAATACATTGTAAACAATTGATCGTGCAAAACCGTCATCCAGTAGCAAATGAGTATCTTATATGGAAAAAACATGCAGACATGTTTATACTCCAAAAGGACTGTATTCAGTCACCTGAAACGTGTTGCACTACTGCCACTTATACTCTCACGTTCCATGTAATGCACTAGAAAGAAGTTTAAAGGAACCTGTCATCCCCTTTGGCTATTTTAAATTGTGCCCACCAGCTTACACATTATGTAAATAGGGTTCTAGTAACCCCTCTATGTGCCCAGACTGGCCTGTCATACCTGAGAATATAACTTTTATTGTATCCAGTGCTGGCCTCTTATTGAGACCTGAAGGCTGCTATTTAGTCCTGATGGATTATGTTCTCGCCGCCCCCGACTACAAAACTCGCCCTGCACTTTTTAAAATTCCCGCCCCTCCTCTGGCTGGCGCTTGAGTGACAGCCGCACTCGAGCCTGTGCAGTGGAGCGGGTGAGCGCGCTCCATTGAACATAGCGCCTATGTCTCGCGAGACTTCACAAATCTCGTGAGACGTCGGCACTGACCTGCGCAGTGGAACGGGTGCCCGTGCATAGTGCCGACATCTCGCGAGATTTCTGAAATACCAAATATTTTTACAACTCTGGTTGCCCCTGAAGATAAAAATAATCCATTACGTGTTGAATTTATTTCTGCCTGTGGAAGTGACATATTTAAAGCATTGGTTTTTAAATAATTTACCTTAAAATTACTTTGTAAGCTAAATCTATCAAACTCCTACATTAAAGAAAGTAAGAAGGGTTGAGGCCGAGCGACATACAGAAGGAGGTCATCTGCATAAAGACCTATTTTGTAAGATTTAGACGCTACTGTAATTCTCGCTTTATAAGATGCACTCAATTACAAGACACACTCCACATATAGAGAAGGAAAAGAGAAAAAAAAATATTTTTATGTTAAAATGGGGTCAGTCTTATAATGCCAGTATCCATTTACAATCAGTATACAGTTAGGGCCAGAAATATTTGGACATTGACACAATTTTCGCAAGTTGGGCTCTGCATGCCACCACATTGGATTTGAAATGAAACCTCTACAACAGAATTCAAGTGCAGATTGTAACGTTTAATTTGAAGGGTTGAACAAAAATATGTGATAGAAAATGTAGGAATTGTACACATTTCTTTACAAACACTCCAGATTTTAGGAGGTCAAAAGTAATTGGACAAATAAACATAACCCAAACAAAATATTTTTATTTTCAATATTTTGTTGCGAATCCTTTGGAGGCAATCACTGCCTTAAGTCTGGAACCCATGGACATCACCAAACGCTGGGTTTCCTCCTTCTTAATGCTTTGCCAGGCCTTTACAGCCGCAGCCTTCAGGTCTTGCTTGTTTGTGGGTCTTTCCGTCTTAAGTCTGGATTTCAGCAAGTGAAATGCATGCTCAATTGGGTTAAGATCTGGTGATTGACTTGGCCATTGCAGAATGTTCCACTTTTTTGCACTCATGAACTCCTGGGTAGCTTTGGCTGTATGCTTGGGGTCATTATCCATCTGTACTATGAAACGCCGTCCAATCAACTTAGCAGCATTTGGCTGAATCTGGGCTGAAAGTATATCCCGGTACACTTCAGAATTCATCCGGCTACTCTTGTCTGCTGTTATGTCATCAATAAACACAAGTGACCCAGTGCCATTGAAAGCCATGCATGCCCATGCCATCACGTTGCCTCCACCATGTTTTACAGAGGATGTGGTGTGCCTTGGATCATGTGCCGTTCCCTTTCTTCTCCAAACTTTTTTCTTCCCATCATTCTGGTACAGGTTGATCTTTGTCTCATCTGTCCATAGAATATTTTTCCAGAACTGAGCTGGCTTCTTGAGGTGTTTTTCAGCAAATTTAACTCTGGCCTGTCTATTTTTGGAATTGATGAATGGTTTGCATCTAGATGTGAACCCTTTGTATTTACTGTCATGGAGTCTTCTCTTTACTGTTGACTTAGAGACAGATACACCTACTTCACTGAGAGTGTTCTGGACTTCAGTTGATGTTGTGAACGGGTTCTTCTTCACCAAATAAAGTATGCGGCGATTATCCACCACTGTTGTCATCCGTGGACGCCCAGGCCTTTTACAGTTCCCAAGCTCACCAGTCAATTCCTTTTTTCTCAGAATGTACCCAACTGTTGATTTTGCTACTCCAAGGATGTCTGCTATCTCTCTCATGGATTTTTTCTTTTTTTTCAGCCTCAGGATGTTCTGCTTCACCTCAATTGAGAGTTCCTTTGACCGCATGTTGTCTGGTCACAGCAACAGCTTCCAAATGCAAAACCACACACCTGGAATCCACCTCTGACCTTTAAACTACTTAATTGATTACAGGTTAACGAGGGAGACGCATTCAGAGTTAATTGCAGCCCTTAGAGTCCATTGTCCAATTACTTTTGGTCCCTTGAAAAAGAGGAGGCTATGCATTACAGAGCTATGATTCCTAAACCCTTTTTTCCGATTTGGATGTGGAAACTCTCATATTGCAGCTGGGAGTGTGCACTTTCAGCCCATATTATATATATAATTGTATTTCTGAACATGTTTTTGTAAACAGCTAAAATAACAAAACTTGTGTCACTGTCCAAATATTTCTGGCCCTAACTGTATATAATCCCCCATCCTGTCACATAGCCCCCACCCTGGTATGTATGGCATCAATCTAGGCACATAATCCCCACCCTACAACATGGTCCCATCCTAGTAATAGGCCCCATCATTGCTTACCGAGGGGGATTGCGGCAGTAGCGGTGGGGTAACGGAGTTACAGGAGGCAGGGTTGCTGGTGGAGGACATCAGTGGGGCTATGCTGAGGACTTGGAGCTTTCGCGATGGTGTGCAATGACGTACGGCAGCTGCTATTGCTTTTCTTGGTTCCAGCAGGCAATCTGCACCTGCCTATACCACGATGGACTTCAGGAAAATGGTGCAAGCTCTCAGCTTTCTGAGAGTTCGATCTGCATATGCGTCACCTCCACAGCCATTTTCCTAAAGTCCACCGTGGTTGAGGAGGGCGCAGATTGCTTGCTGGGACCCGGGAGAGCCATGGCAGCCGTCGTACGCCACCACACCCTGCTGCAACACCACCATCTCCAGGCTTGCAGCATTGCCCAACTGCCAACATCCACAGGCGACTCTGCCTCCTTTAAATCCACTATACCACTGCTATCACCGCAAGCCTCCTTGTTAAGCAGAAATCAAGATTTGGTTTGTCAGACCCACCCCCATTTCCCTCCCAATTTATATCTTATGATCCAAAAATACAATATTTTAATCCCATGTATATTGATATTATTTGTTATAGTACTGGCCAAATGTTCCATCACAATTACGTACAGAAGAGGAGAAAGTGAGCACCCCTGTTTGGTTCCATTTCTAATCTCAAAAAAGAGGACAACATTCCATTAATCCAAACCCGAGCTGTGAGGCCATTATATGATGCAAAGAACATTTATAAGAAAACGTGTGCCAACTGCTATCTGACGTAACGCCTCCATCATAAACCACAGTGTGCTCTTTTGAAAGCTCTTGCGCCTCGGCCCTGGAGAAATCCAACCTGATCCATATTGATAAGGGAAGGCAAGAAAGGAGAAAGTCAGTCCGCCAATATTTTGAGAATAATTTAATGTCTACACACATACAGCGACATACAGAAGGAGGTCATCTGCATAAAGACCTATTTTGTAAGATTTAGACGCTACTGTAATTCTCGCTTTATAAGATGCACTCAATTACAAGACACACTCCACATATAGAGAAGGAAAAGAGAAAAAAAAATATTTTTATGTTAAAATGGGGTCAGTCTTATAATGCCAGTATCCATTTACAATCAGTATATATAATCCCCCATCCTGTCACATAGCCCCCACCCTGGTATGTATGGCATCAATCCAGGCACATAATCCCCACCCTACAACATGGTCCCATCCTAGTAATAGGCCCCATCATTGCTTACCGAGGGGGATTGCGGCAGTAGCGGTGGGGTAACGGAGTTACAGGAGGCAGGGTTGCTGGTGGAGGACATCAGTGGGGCTATGCTGAGGACTTGGAGCTTTCGCAATGGTGTGCAATGACGTACGGCAGCTGCTATTGCTTTTCTTGGTTCCAGCAGGCAATCTGCACCTGCCTATACCACGATGGACTTCAGGAAAATGGGTGCAAGCTCTCAGCTTTCTGAGAGTTCGATCTGCATATGCGCCACCTCCACAGCCATTTTCCTAAAGTCCACCGTGGTTGAGGAGGGCGCAGATTGCTTGCTGGGACCCGGGAGAGCCATGGCAGCTGTCGTACGCCACCACACCCTGCTGCAACACCACCATCTCCTGATCCATATTGATAAGGGAAGGCAAGAAAGGAGAAAGTCAGTCCGCCAATATTTTGAGAATAATTTAATGTCTACACACATACAGCGACATACAGAAGGAGGTCATCTGCATAAAGACCTATTTTGTAAGATTTAGACGCTACTGTAATTCTCGCTTTATAAGATGCACTCAATTACAAGACACACTCCACATATAGAGAAGGAAAAGAGAAAAAAAAATATTTTTATGTTAAAATGGGGTCAGTCTTATAATGCCAGTATCCATTTACAATCAGTATATATAATCCCCCATCCTGTCACATAGCCCCCACCCTGGTATGTATGGCATCAATCCAGGCACATAATCCCCACCCTACAACATGGTCCCATCCTAGTAATAGGCCCCATCATTGCTTACCGAGGGGGATTGCGGCAGTAGCGGTGGGGTAACGGAGTTACAGGAGGCAGGGTTGCTGGTGGAGGACATCAGTGGGGCTATGCTGAGGACTTGGAGCTTTCGCAATGGTGTGCAATGACGTACGGCAGCTGCTATTGCTTTTCTTGGTTCCAGCAGGCAATCTGCACCTGCCTATACCACGATGGACTTCAGGAAAATGGGTGCAAGCTCTCAGCTTTCTGAGAGTTCGATCTGCATATGCGCCACCTCCACAGCCATTTTCCTAAAGTCCACCGTGGTTGAGGAGGGCGCAGATTGCTTGCTGGGACCCGGGAGAGCCATGGCAGCTGTCGTACGCCACCACACCCTGCTGCAACACCACCATCTCCTGATCCATATTGATAAGGGAAGGCAAGAAAGGAGAAAGTCAGTCCGCCAATATTTTGAGAATAATTTAATGTCTACACACAAGAAAGAGATTGGTTTATAATTGGCAGTAATCAATGGATCCTTACCTGGTTTAGGAAGTACATTAATGTTCGCTTCCAGTGATTGAGGCACAAAGCATATATTATCATCCAATAAGCTGGGACCAATTGCTCTCTAAAAAAAATGATAAGTGCTGGTGTAAAAACATCCGGTCCTGGAGAATTTACCAGGAGATGTAGATTGAATTGCGAAATTTATTTTCCCCTCTGAGATATCATCTACCAGTGTATCAGAGACACGACTATATAGGGAGGGTAAAGAGATTTCTTGAATATATTTCCTCATCCTATTAAAAAGATCCAGAGATGAGAGATCGGAATATACCTTTAATACTATATAACTTCTCATAATATGAATGGAATATGTTGATAATTTCTTCCAAATTATGAGCGTTCAAGCTGTCGGGCCCCAGGGCCATGGGGTACTTGGAACCGGGCTATGCTGTCTCTGGGGAGCCACGTGGGTCGAGACCCGGTTTCCATAGCCTTGAGTGCAGCTGAAAAGGGGTAATTACTTCTGGCTTGGTAGGGAAAGGGAGGTGGTGACTGGGAGATTATTTGTGACGCCACCCGTGGTATATGGCTATAGTGGGCCACTGCTGCTGCAGACCCTACGGGGTGATAGACTAGCAGCTGGGATGGAATAGCTCTCCACAGGCAGAGCGGATCCCCAGGGCAATGAGGGAAATTTAGGTGTAGGGTGCAGGATGACGGGCACAAGCAATATATGATTAATGCAAAGCAGTCTGTGGAGCGCTCAGGAAAGGCAGGCAGGGTGAATTATAGATAAAACTTAGCTTTTTAGTTAGGGAAAGAAATTGGTTATACAGGTGCACCCATTGCGCATCCTTTTCTGTTTATTTACATATGGGCACAAGCAATAGGCAGACTCACTGTTTTGTTGGTAACTCAGTCTTTTACTTGTAAATATGGTTTGGAGCAGTTGTCCACGGAGTCTTTGCTGAGAGCAACTCAGGGTTCCTTCTCAGCCGGCTGGGTCTTTGGCTTCCTTACTGCACTCTGTGGTGGTTCCTGCTGCTGCTTCAGCTAAGCTGCCAGCTCTGTCTCTTCCTGTGCTGGTATGACAGGCAACTCAAGTCCTTTCTAACCCTCGTCTCGGGTGTTGGTTCCTGAACTCTCTCCGTTGCTGTGTCTCCAGGCATGGTGTGGCTGAGGAACCTGGAATTCCCCACCGTCCGGTGTTGCCTGCCGGGACGTTAGACCCTGCACAGTCTCGGAGCGCTTTCCTCTGGAGTGAGCATGGTGTCGCTCGGCTCCCCAGGTGTTCCTGCGACTCTCCTCAGACCCTAGCCTTAGGCCTGGCACCGATTCAGCGATCCTGGGAGGAGCTCTACAGCCTCAGTCCACCAGGATGTCTTCCTCAGTTCTCCCAAGAAACTGAACTGTTGTACTTAGGATGAGCTTAGCACAGCTCGATCCTCCACATACTCTTCACAGTCCTCTCGGAAACTAAACTAACTGGCTCCACGCCAGACCAGAATTTATAGGGGAGCTCACCCTGAACCAGGGCTTGGTCTCCCCCTTCTGGCCTGAAGACAGAAGGTGTTGTGTGTGGTTTTCTTGCCTGATGAGAAGACCCATTTGTTGCTCTCAGCGTGACACCACCACCCGAGGGCAGTGATGCCACAATGGCACTCAAACCCTGGGGTGCACACTACCATCATGTTACTTGATGCACAGGAATATTTTGCAGAAGAGCAGGAGTGAAGCAGTATAGTAAAGGGTCTCCCACATTTATCAAATGCTTCATAGTAGAAACGTTTGAATTTTTTCCTATGCCTAAGATACGTTTGAAGAAGTAGAGCCCTCTGATCATTCCTTATTCTTATTATTTTTTTATAAATCTTCATGAATATTTGGAGAAATTGTTTGCTGTTTATGTGAGGTCTTGGGTGAATGGATCTGATGTAGCAGTTCATCAATCTCCAAAGCCCTTTATTTGTTAAGTCTAGAACCATGCTTAATTAGAATACGTCGCATGACATATTTTAGAGTTTCACACTGTAAAAGAATTGAGGTTTGATCTGTGCTGTACACCTGAATGAAGAAATTAATAGATTCCCTCATTCAATCTTAACGTCCAAAAATGCTGGACAAGAGAAGGAAGAAATAAGGAAATAAAAATTGGAGCATGGAATGACCACAGAATATCTCCAATTGTAGCAAGTGTTCGCCACAAGAGAGAATGGTGACTGAAAAGGCATTCATCTATGCGGCTGTAAGACTTGTGGTCAGGAGAGAAATATGTGTAATCTTTACCTTGTGGATTTAATGTGCACCAAACGTATGTCAACCAGTGGGCGTGAAGAACCTGTTTCAACGAGCAAAGATGTCCCATTGGAATTGTACCTATCCAGATGAAGAAACCACGTATCCACTGGAGGATTCAAGAAGAAATTGAAATCTCCACCTGTAATCAGAATTGTATTATAAAAGAGCAACAAGTAGAAATCTGATCCTCATTCGGAAGGTACCAATTAGCTATCATGCCAACTGAATTTGCAATTTATATGATAAGAGAGATGAATCTATCCTGATGATCGATAAGAGAATCAATGAGAGTAAATGCCAATGATTTATGAATTGCTATGGAAAGCCCTTTATATCTTGACTACGGATTAGTGCTGTGAAACCAATGAGAACATTTTTTATCCTTTAAAATAAGAACATGTCCAATTTAGAAATGTATTACCTGTGACAGAAGAATTTAAACTCTTTGTTTATGCAGAGAATAAAGGATTTTTGAACGTTTCTGCGGCACATTAAAGCTCTCACATTGAACAAGCTAATTTTAATAGATGCCATGGTTAGAGAATAGAAGAAAGGATTAGAGGAAGAATAAAAAAATTAAAAAAGTAATCGGAAGTGGCCTCTAACCCCAAATTATGAAATCAGAAAGTGCCTCCATCCACAAGGACGAAGTTTAGAGAACAAAAAAAAAAGGAGAGAGGGGAGAGAAATATTCCAACCTGTCCTAAGCAGAAGCAAGCTTTCTACAGAGGACCACTCCCCCGAGGACACAGCACCAAACCCAGCCTAAATATATTAAAGTGAAAGACAAAGACCAAACTTAAACTTAAGTATCTTGACAATGTGAGTAGGTTGCCAGCAATATGATCCATCAGAACTAACTCATTTGAACATATCTAAAGTGCCCCATAAACCAGGATGGGGCATCATATGCATCCAGATGGAAGATCATATACCAAGATGGCTCACATATACCAAGATGGGGATCATATACCAGGATGGGTAACATTATTGGGTGGACACATATACTTTGAAGAGGCCCAGCATGGGGGACATTAGAACAAAAATAGGGAACATTACCTCCATAACTGTATCAGCAGCAGATCCTCTCCATACCAGTATGTCATGACCACATTTTTTGCTTCAAATTTTTTTTTTATACTTTCTTCCTTTTAAATCTGGATGCATCTTATGGCCTGATGGGTCTTATAGTCTGAAAAATATGGTAGTTTTGGAGCTAGATTGAAAAACTGATCTAGATTGAGGTCAAGTTCTTGAAGAATAATGGAGAATTCTGAGAGCTTTACACACTTTCAAGCACTACTTAAGCAGTTAGGGTTAGGGACACATTAAAGAGTTCTTTTAAACTGGAATCTATATTATTGCATTAGGGCTAAATTACCTTCCCTCTGAAATCATTGGGAATATGCCATTGATATCAGCTGTTTGTAATGCTCATAGAAAATGGACAATCAATGTACTTAGTGTAATATTCTTTTCCCAGAAATCTCTAAATGGACAGCTCTGTGTGCTAAAACATAGCTGTCAGCGTTCTCTATTTGTGGTATGAAAAAGGTTTAAATTGATCATCAACTCTTTCCCGTCATGGCGTTCTCCATTTTTGTGCCTTCATTTTCCTCTCTCCATAACTGTTTAATTTATCTGAGAAAAAAAAATTCCAAGTGCAGTGAAAGTAGAAAAAAATTTCAATTTAGCAATTATATTTAGAGTTTTGCTTATTATTGTATGGTAAAAATGATGATTCTCCGGGTCAGTGTGATGACAGCAACACCAAATATGTGAATTTGTTTGTCTTTATTTGTGTTAAAAAAACATTTAGAAATTCATTTTGCCTTTCTTGCTATTTTGCGAGACTTGTAACATTTTCATTCTTCAGTTGATCTAGCCATTTGATGGCTTTGTGTTAGGGTAGTGAGTTGCTGTTTTTACTGATACCATTTGGTTTACATACTGTACAACGTATTGATCGTTTCTTCTTGCATTTCTATTATCAGAATTTCGAAAAAGCGGAATTTGGGCAATTTTTTTTTTTTTTTCTCATTATACCATTTGCCAGTCAGATTTATTAATTTTAAATGGTTGAACCCCTTCATCCCCTGGTCATTTTCCATTTTCTTTTTTTCCCACCCCTAAAAACCGTAACTTTTTCATTATTTCATCAATATAGCCCATATGAGGGCTTATTTTTTGCAGGATGATTTGTACTTTTGAATGAAATCATTTTTTCTGGCATATAGTGTACTGGGAAACAGGAAAACAATTCCAAGTGCGGTAAAAGTGCAAAAACAAGTGCAACCCCACAATGAGTTTTTTTTCTTCATTTACCATGTTTAATATACTGTATTTTCGCTTTATAAGACGTACCAGATCATAAGACACAGACAAATTTGGTAAAGGAAGAGAGAATATTTTTTTTTAATGTTAAATGGGGTTTGTCTTATAATGGTAGTGTCCGTTTTACAGCATATATGTCCCTCATCCTAGTATATATATTCCCACTACTGGAATATACCCCTCCCATCCTGATGTATATGTCTACCCATGCTGCTATATTTGTCCACATCCTGGTGTATATGTCCCTTATCCTGGTCTATATGTGCCCCATCCTGGTATATATATTCCCCATCCTGGTGTATGTGTCCCCCCATCCAGGTGTATAAGTCCCCCATTCTGGTGTATGTGTCCCCCATCGTGTTCTATATGTCCCCTATCGTGTTGTATATGTCCAACATCCTGGTGTATCTGTCCTCCATCCTTTGTACATGTCCCCCCCATCCTGGTATATATATCTGTATCTCCCCCTTGCACCCACCATGGCTCACCGAGGAAGAGGGGTTGTGGTGGTGAAGCGGGGGTGTCAGAGGCAGGCATAATGGGTCCAAGGAGGATGGGGCAGAGTGAAAGGACCAGAGATGCGGAGAGATTGTGGCGGTGGCGGCGTACACCCCCATGTTCTGTGTGGCTGGATGCATTCACTCACAAGCTGTTACTGGTCGCAAGAGGTTAAGAAAATGGCCTTGGATGGATATCTGCCATAATATTGGCAGTTTTTCTTTTTTTTTGTTATGCTATTTACTGATCAGATTAATTTATTTTATATTTTGATACATTGGACATTTCTTTTTTTTAATCATATAACTAGGGATGGGCGAATTCCTCGCTACTATTCGCGACTCGCCTGAATAGTAGCGGACTCGGGGGACCCGCTACTCGCCGAGTTTCCTTAGGAATTACTCGGGGGTAGCGAGTCCCTGTACTTTTGCAGTGTATCTATACAGATACACTACAAAAGTACCCTAAAAGTTAATGTAAGGGGTTAAAAACAGTAAACATTAATACTCACCTCCTGTACTCCTGGACCGGGACTGAAGACCTCCGGCTGATACAGGACCTCCGAGACCACCGGGAGAAGATGGGGAAAAGGACCTTGCAGTTTAGCCAATCAGCATTCGGCTAGCGGTCACATGGGTTTGTCATGTGACCGCAGTGCAGCCGCGTCACAACCCATGTGACCGCTAGCCGAATGCTGATTGGCTGAACTGCAAGGTCCTTTTCCCCATCTTCTCCCGGTGGTCTCAGAGGTCCTGTAACAGCCAGAGGTCTTCAGTACCGGTCCCGGTCCAGGAGTACAGGAGGTGAGTATTAATGTTTATTGTTTTTAACCCCTTACATTAACTTTTAGGGTACGTTTGTAGTGTATCTGTATAGATACACTGCAAAAGTACAGGTTACTACTTGGACTCGCTGGACTCGCAACGAGTACCGAGTCTAGGACCAGGACTCGTTAGAGTCCAGCGAGTCCGAGTATTTCAGGATTCGCCCATCCCTACATATAACTTTTTTTATTACATGTTCAAACTTTTACCAACAAAACAAGAAATACAGGCAAATGATTCCCCTCCTTCCACCCTCCCCCTGCTCATCTCCATAAAAAAAAGTGCATACATTACTCAATATATACAGTACATTTGGAATTTATGCTACACATAACAATATGGGTTTTTATAATATTTCACAATCGTTGCTGTATAATGGAACAATCAAGTTTCAGCCCAGCGAACCGTTCAACACATGGGACAACATATTCAATTTATACAGTACCAGTTACCATCAGTGGTGTAACTACAAAAGGTGCAGGGGTTGCAAACACACCTGGGCCCTGGAGCCTTGGGGGTCCCAAAGGTCCCTTTGGCCTATAAAAGAAGAATATTGCTATTAAAGGAAAGGATCAATTCCTCTACTCCACTTCCTTATCAGGCTCCCTATCACCTGATCGGCAAGCTTAGCATTGATAAAACTGATGAACCATGATAAGCCCTCCATCTTCCCCCATATCTTATCATACTTACTGATGGCTTTTCTTTTTTTTATAAACACCTCTTCTAAGGCCGGCTTCACACCACGGTGAAATCCGATCCAGGGCTGTCAGGGGTGAACCTGACAGCCCCAGACTGTATTTCGGCCCCATAGTATCCTATGGGGTAGGATGGAGCCGGATGGCGGCTATCTGCCATCCAGTTTCCATCTGTCTGGGAGAATCCGGGAGGATTCAGATTTTTCTCCCGGACACAAAAATGCTGCATGCAGCATTTTTGTGTCTGGGGGAAAACAGCTGATCCTCCCAGATGCTCCCGAATCCTCCTGGTCCGGTGTGATCCAGCGCCCCCTAATATGGGGTCTATGCCGCCGGATCGCACCAGAGGCGCACCCGTGAGCCGACTGGCGCTGAACTTCAGCACCACCAGCTGTTCCCTGCTGACAGTTCAGGACAGAGGCTAGCTCCCCGCTAGCCGCGATCTTGAATTATCAGCAGCTGCGGCTGCAAATGAGCCATCTGGCTGCACACCGGACCGTAGGGCATAATTGGCCATCCGGTTCTGTGTCCAGATCTGGTGCGGGGCTGTCAGGTTCACCCTTGACAGCCCCGGTCGGATTGTGCCGCAGTGTGAAGCCGGCCTAATCTAATTAATAGTTTAATTTTTTTTGCAAAAATTCACCAAAATTTGGAGGAAAATTATCCAATCAGTGTGAAGCTATAAGTTTTCTTACTTGATGTAACATTCTTTTAATGGCCTGTCTCTCATTCACATACTCTAGAGCACCATCTACATATCCCAAAACACATATTAATGGTTGTAAAGGAATAACTATGTAAAATATATTATTTATAAAATTTGCTGTACATTTCCAAATGTTCCCGAGTGAGCTACAGGGCCAGAACATGTGAGTTGTATCCGCTGGACCAATACCACATCTGGGGCAAATATCTGTTCTCATTCCTATGAGTGCTATAGACTTTTTGTAATAACAATAATAATTGTTATACTCTCGGAGCTTCGCTTGTGGATATCTGCACGTATGGCTGTGGAGTCGGAGTCCATTTTGGGTGGAGTCAGAGTCGGATGTTTGGCTTACTGACTTCACAGCACTGAGTTTGGAGTCGGTGCCCATTTTGGTTTAGTTGGAGTCGAAGTTGGATTCAGGGAAACTGAAGAGTCAAGTTGGATGTTTGCTTTACTGACTCCACAGCCCTTATTCGCAGATTTGAAGCAACTATTGTATCCCAATGTTCTTGGCTAATGATACCAATGCCCTGTGTTCCCATCTTTCTTTAATGTGTGTCTCAGCATGAAATGTTTTAACAATAGCATATCAAATCTAGAAATTAATCCTTTTGTATACGTCTGATTTGTAGTGATAAAAAGTAAATGTTCACCTTAAGTCGTTTAATTATGTCTATTTTGGTCCAAGCATGTCGGATTTGAAGATACTGATAAAAATATCTATGTGGGAGAAGGGATACATCAACTATTGAAAGCTTCTAAAAACTCTGTCTATCTGATTGCCATCCTTATTCTAAGTTCTGGATTCACATTGCGATTTTGTTAAATCCGATGCTGTCTGATGAAAATCGGACATCATTGGATGCTCAAAATTGGATGCCATCCGATCCGATCTTTTATCGGACCCGATTTAAATGGCTGGGGGAGGTTTTGGGAGTGGTCTAGGATATTGAGCATGCTCAATATAGGAAATAGCATCCAATATCAGATCCGATTTTCTATCCGATCCCCATAGACTCCTATATTATTTTAATCGGATCGCATTGGATTGCATGGGATCCGATGCGATCTGATTTTTGAATTGGATACCAAAATCGCAGCAGTCTATGTTTTTGGCTCCTGAAAAAAATCGGATGCCATTAAGTGCACATCCGATCCGATCTGATTTCCATTGGAAAACATGGGGGCTAATTCAGATCCGATGCTGTCCAGTTTTCATTGGACAGCATCGGATTTAACAAAATCGCAATGTGAAACCAGCCTAAGGACCGAAGTCCTCTATTTTAAACATTTCTGGAAGGTCTGGATGTTGCAATATAGGTGTAAATGTAGTATACTCATTAATATCTAGCAATTGCTTAGCCTTTTCCCAAACTGTAATCATCAACACTATCATGGGCATATTACTCAGTTGTCTCTATACCGCATCTCTAAAAACGGAATAATGGCAGATTCTTCCGAGTAATCTTGAATTATAGTTGCTGTATTTCCCAGTAGAAATCTAAGTTGTTGTAATTGAGCAGCTAAGAAGTATAGCCAAGGGTTTGGTTTAGCTAACCCTCCCTCTTCCTTTTCCTTTCATGATGTAACATTTAATTAGTGAAACCTTCTTCTTCCAAATCAACTCCACAAACATGGCTTGAAAAACTTCTAAAAGTATTTCAGAGGAAGCCAAATTGGGCATTATGGTTAATATATAACAGTTGTGGCATTAAAATCAACTTTATCAGATTAGCACGATTATCATTAATGGTATTTTTGGATCCGAGGCTGTCCGGTGTGATCCATACATCCCCGGATCTGATTGTGGCCCTATTGAATCCCTATGGTGCCAAATGGGGCCGGATGGCAGCTATTTGCCATCCGATTTGGTGTCTGTCCGGCTGGATCCGGGTGATTTAGTTTTTTGTCCCGGACACAAAATCACAGCTTGCAGGATTTTTTGTGTCCGGGGAAAAAAATCACACAAAATCAGATCCTCCCGGATCCGCCACCCATAGCATTGGAGTCTATGGGCGCCGGATCTGACATAAAATCGGACTGGTTCCCGGACGCCGGGTGCTGAAAGAGCGGCGGCTGTTAAAAGCAGCTGCCGCTGAATTTCAGCACTTGAAGAGGAGCTTCCCTGCAGCACTGGACTGCGGCAGTCGCTGATTCCGGAAGAAAACTGGATTGGAGGGCATATTTGCCCTCCGGTTTTGTTTTGTCCGGGGCATCCTGCAAAACACCTGACAGAACCTGACAGCAGAAAATCGTGGTGTGAAGCCGGCCTAACTTGCACCGAGCATTCATTTTTGCTGGAATTTAGCATACGGGGGGGGTTACGGCAAATTCAGAGACACCACACTAGTAATGTTGATCGGGCATTTCTGAACGCGGTGATAATAACTATGAATATATATTTAATTGGGCAACAGGGGGGTAATTTGAACTTTTGTGTTCTTTTTACTTTTTTGTAAATTTTTTAAAAAGTTTTTCTTTTACTTTTTATAGTATTTAATAATCCCCTTAGAAGACTTAAATCTGTGATTGGCCGATCGCTTGTGCTGTACACAGCATTGCATCAGAACTGCTCTGTATAACAAAAATCACAATCTCCTATGAGAGACAGGAACATCGTGTTGACAGGCACAGGGGTTATCAGCTGATTCCCTGCTGTTACGACTACCTATTTGTTCCCTGTCATGCAACAGGGGGTGCTGGTGGGTGGGATTAGTGAGACGCTGCCTATCAGCGCATTAAATACCGCTGTCAGATGGCTGATTAAATGGCTGCCCGCTTTAAAGGCAGGGAAACGGCTGATGACGTAAATATGTCAACCAGTTGTGAAGAGGTTAAGGGAGGTGATTCAAATTTTTCTTTTTAAAATATATCTAATTTTTTTAGCTTTTTAGTTTATGTTTTAGTCTTTTTAGGGAACTTTAACCTGCGATCGTTGAATCACTTACACTATATACTGGATTACCATCATTGCAGACAGAAAGCAATCCATTGGCATCCTGCGATCAAGTCATGGGGAGGGGGCGATGGGTATGCCACCACTTTGTAATCTTTAAATGCCACTGTCAGAGATTCACAGCGGCTTTTAAGGTATTACCAGTAGCAGGCAGTGCTCAGCTCCACTTGCTTCTGTTAGAGGCAGATTATGGCAGCATAACACAGGCATCATTTGCCAGGAAAGATGCAAGCTCAGCTCTTGAGCATGCATCAAATAAAGGAAACCCACATATGATGTAATACTACATCCTATGTCAATTAGGGGCTTTTAATCATTTGACAAAACCTTGTTATATATAAATATATAACATGGTATTAACTTTTCAATTTTATTTTCTGAGGTGACCTGCATGGGGGTTGTGGGTGGTGGAGGGCCCATTGAGAAATATATGATAAAGTCGCCAATGGTGGCACAGTGGTTTCCATACTCGGAGCTAGTGAAACGGATACAGACACATAGGGAACAGTTCAGGATCAACTTTCATCATATAAAAAACTTTTTGCACTTTTTTATCAATTCAGAGTGTAGTTGGGCCCCTAGGGGCGCCATTCATCTAGTGGTGCAGAGGTATTGTACTGTGCGGCCCATTTGCTCAGGCAGCAGAGCAGTGGGGTAGCTTTCAGACACTCTGCATCATATGTATCAGTGTGAATGGTGCTCTATGCAGGCCCATTATGTGCATGGCAAGTCGTCTCCCACACTTTGTTGTAGGTTAAGGTGATTTATTAGCCTGCACCTGGGCTTGCTTCACATAGTGGAGTCTGACTGCATCCTGCAAGTGCATGTTGGTTTTTGTTTTTGGCATCAATGGTAAGTCTTTTCTGATGCTGCTCTTTTGTAGTAGTTTTTGTACAATTTTGTTAGGACTCATTAGCATGGGAATCCGTGACGAGGATCATGAGCTTAAGTGTCTTGGCCAATACACCTAAAGTGTGTACACACGTCACCAGGACCGGATGTGACGCAAATAGCGTCACACTGGCTATTATGCCCATACAGCCGGGTGAGGAGGACTAGGATTAGTTATCACGTCCATCGGGGCGTGATAATGAGTGGGTCAGGAGGGTTTAGAGTCTCACAGGGAATGCCCTGTGAGACTTATTCAATGTGAAGAAGTCGCTGATATGTAAGTGTATAATGGTGTTTTTCACAATGTTACAGAACACATTTTTTTACGGAAAAGGACCGCTGATAATGGTCTTTCAGGGTGCAGGGACAGGTATTAATAGGGATGGGGTGATTTGGAGGGGTCAGGTTCCCTTTAACAAAAAAAATGAAAAACCAAGCCTGTCTGTATTTCATGCTGCCTGAAGGTTCACTTTAAAACGCAGGGTATATTTGAGCAAGATACTTTAGGGTTTCTGTTCAATTGATACACTTTGTACATTGGGCCTGATTATGTTAACTGTTTTGTGTGTAAGCTGATATGTTATGTTATGTAACAAGAGCATGCAGGCTTCCTGCCACATGAGACACATGGCTGCTTTATGATTAATTAATGCATACAATCTGCAGGTCTCACACCATCAAACTCCATTGTCTAACCAACAGATGACAGACAGAAGCAAGACCAGAATTCTGCAGAAAGTAACTGAAATGTACCTTTCCATCGGACAACATGAATAAAAACACCACATTTACTAGCTGTAAGAACACATACAGCAATGATGCTGTTTATCAACCATTTCATTATGCCACTATAGTTGTTTCTGCAGTGTAGTATCACTGTCTCCATCCACATTTTGAGACATTGTAAGGCTACTTTCACATAACGATTTTTTAAAATCCGATGCTGTTCGATATAAATGGGACAGCATCGGATCTAAACTGATCCCTGCAGTCGGATGCCAAATAGGCATCCGATCCGACATTCTGCAGGATCAGTTGCTCAGCTGTCACAGCTGTTCTCCCCTGGTGCCCCCCCTCATGTCCCCTGTGTACCCCCCTCTTCTCCCCTGTGTGGCCCCCTCATGTCCCCTGTGTGGCCCCCTCATGTCCCCCAGTGCTCCCCCTCCTTTCCCCTGTCCTTCGGAATAAAAAATAAAAAACATTTTATTCTCACCTCTCCCTGAGCCCCCGCCGTCTCCTGCGTCTCCCGCCGTCTCCCGGTGGCTTCACGCTGTCTGCATAGGTGTTCTACTGAAGTCTAGGACCTGTGGTGATGTCACAGTCACGTGACAGCAGGTTACCATGGTGTAACCTGGAGTCACGTGACTGTGACATCACCACAGGTCCTAGACTTCAGTAGAACACCTATGCAGACAGCGTGAAGACACCGGGAGCCACCGGGAGACAGTAGGAGACGGCGGGAGACGGCGGGGGCTCGGGGAGAGGTGAGCATAAAATGTTGTTTTTTTTTAACTCCTTCTCTCCCAGTTTGGAGAAGTTTTACTGTACTGAGCACGCTCAGTACAGTAAAATCGGGTCCGAGGAGACATCAGATGTTTCCGAGGACCCTTCTCCATAGGGCCCCATGTTAAGTTGATCGGGTCGGATGGGATGTGCACTAAATGGCATCTGATTTGGTCCGATCCGATCCTGTCAGATTTTATTTTCGGTGCAAAAATCGGAGCAGGCTCCGATTTTTGCACCGATAAAAAAATCGGACAGAATCGGATCGGACCAAATCGGATGGCATTTAGTGCACATCCGATTCGGTCCGATGCCCATAGGGCTGCATGGGGCCAAATTCGGATCCGATGCTGTCCAATTTTGATCGGACAGCATCGGATCTGAAAAAATCCGTAGTGTGAAACCAGCCTAACTCTCAGCACTTCAGTGACAAGGTATTATGGATATGTAGAAATACTGTTTCTCTAAAAAGACAACATCATTTGAACCCTATTTTAGTTTAAATATAGAAAAGAAATTCACAAAGAATAGTAATTTTACATATACAGTGTGCGAAAAAGTGTTTGCCCCCTTCCTGATTTCTTAGGCTGGCTTTACACCACGGTTTTGGGGATCTGGGTCTATCCATTTTTAACTGGAAAGGCAGGGATCCAGTTTTGCCTCCCATGTATCACTATGGTGTCGGATTGGTCATATGTGGCCATTGGTTTATGTGAATCCAGTGCGGGATTTGTTTTTGTCCTGTTTTTTTCCGGGACCCAGAATTGGAGACTGCAGCGTTTTTGGTCGCATCGGACAAAACTGGACAGAAACAAATTCGGCTCCATCTGGATCACATATAATGGTAATCTATGGTGCCGAATCAGGGAAAAAAAGGATTGTTTCCCGGATCCGGTTTTAGTTACTGAGCAGAAATGTAATGCTCCTCCCTGCCTGATTTTTGCTCTGGACATTGATTGATTCATTCATTCATTCAGTCATTCTCTCTCTCCAGAGCCGACATTACCATTATTTCCTATGGCTGGACCGAATTACATACACAAAACGGATCCTTCAAGAAACAGGATCCAGGGGTATAATTGCCATCCGTTTATACAAATCTGCTCCTATCTGTCTCATCCTTCAAAAAACAGGATCCACATGGACAGGAACAAAACGTGATGTGAATTGGGCCTTATTAATTTGCCTGTTTGTAACACTCAAATGTTTCATATGAGCCAACAAATTTAAATATTAGACAAAGATAACACAGGGAAACACAAAATGCAGTTTATTAATGAAGGTATTTAGTATTAAGGGGGAAAAAAAACAAACCTTCAGGGACCTGAGTGAAAAAGTGACCCCGCCCCCCTAAAAACATATATTAACTGTGGTTTATCACATCTTTGGTAAACTGAGTTCAATTTCCTTAGCCACGCCCAGGACTGATTATTGTCACACCTGTACTCACTCAAGAAATCACTTCAATAGGACCTGCCTGACAAGTGAAGTAGACCAAGATCCTAAAAAGCTAGACATAATGCTGCGATCCAAAGAAATTCTGGAACAAATGAGAAACAAAGTCATTGAGATCTATCAGTCTGGAAAAAGTTATTAAGCCATTTCTAAAGCTTTGGGACTCCAGCGAACCACAGTGAGAGCCATTATCCACAAATGGCGAAAACATGGAACAATGGTGAAAATTCCCAGAAGAGGAAGACCAACCAAAATTATCCCAAGAGCACAGCGATGACTTATCCAAGAGGTCACAATAGACCCCCACAACAATTCCAGGTACCTTACTTCTCTCACCTAGGTATTATACAGGTAAATTATTTTCTTCTTCTTATCACTATCCTTGTGCCTTTTCCACAGTGGCCCATGGACTCTTACTGCTCACACCATATCACAGGCCTCTTATCTCACTGCTGGATATGAGGTACCTATCATTTACAGCAGTTGCTTATGTTACTACACTTTCATATTTATATATATATCCTTGTACTTTGTAACTGCTTTCTCCATATATTATCTTCAGTAGGAATACCTACTTGACTATATTAAGAAATCCAGGGAAGGAAGGTGTAATCCGGTCCGCGCTGCCAAAATCGTCAATAAAGACCCAAGATACGGTTCTGATCAAAAATCCTCTTTATTCCTCTCCTACGCGTTTCGGTGCCTGCCTGGCACCTTCATCAGGGATACAACCACCCTCTCAGACAGAACTTATATACACTGACATGCATGTAATAATTAGTGGGTGTTACTGTCTATGTGACGTCAAAACCGTCACAAAAAACAAGGAGGATCCATGTTTTGGCGCACTTTTCTTAAAACACATAAAATACACATATAATTGCTTATAAAAACATATAATTTTATGTGTTTTAAGAAAAGTGCGCCAAAACATGGATCCTCCTTGTTTTTGTGACGGTTTTGACGTCACATAGACAGTAACACCCACTAATTATTACATGCATGTCAGTGTATATAAGTTCTGTCTGAGAGGGTGGTTGTATCCCTGATGAAGGTGCCAGGCAGGCACCGAAACGCGTAGGAGAGGAATAAAGAGGATTTTTGATCAGAACCGTATCTTGGGTCTTTATTGACGATTTTGGCAGCGCGGACCGGATTACACCTTCCTTCCCTGGATTTCTTGATTCAACCCCACGTGTGTGGTATCGGTGGAGGTCCAGCAGCAGCCATCAGGATATTATCCTACATGCTCTCAAACCAGTTGTGGGTCACACAACTGGAGTAGGTGAGTGGATTATTTTTTCACCGCTGAATGTTAGTGTCTAGTGATAAGGGCACTATTGCGCCTCTTGTCCCCCTCCCCTCTTCTTTACTTGACTATATTGGGTATCTATTTCTTTATTTTTATGTCTCCATGCTACTTTGGATACCTATATATTCACTTTCTCCTGTATTATATGTCCACATAGATATACTCTCTAGATTAGTTACTAATAATTCAATTATCTATCAAGGTCAAATAGATCATTATGCGTACCTGCCAGAGGAGACTTTAACCATTTGGTCACCTATGACCCCACACTGGATAGACAATACTTATTTCTCTAGTTCTTTTCTAGTTCTTCTCTCAGCTTTCTTTTGTCTGCTCCTATATACTAATATTTAGGTATTTACTCGACTATATTGTTTTCTTCCTCATGATATCATAAACCTTGGTTTTCCCTAGCTATTATCCATATAATATTTCTCTAAATAAATGTACCTTTTTTTCATATTGTTTTCTTTTGTTACATTTACCTTTTTAATCTCATCCTACTATGAACATATTTTTACATCTCGTCATAGATTCCGGCGTTGCCTGGGCGTAATGCCCATATATGGTAATATCGCCCATGTATGGTAATGAATGTATGTGTATATGTATCATAGCCCTGCTTCTCCCTTTAGCTCCACCCCTTTAATAGTACCACCCCACATATAGCCCCACCTATTTCAATAGTTCCAGGGGCAGGGCTATGTGGAGGAGGTGGAGATGCAGGCTGTGAAGTGGGCATGGCTATGTGCAATGGGCGTGGCTATGTGCAGTGGGAGTGCTATGTGGAATGGGCATGGCTATGTGGAGTGCACAGGGCTTTCCACACACATACTTACACTCAGTTTGATATATTAGATATCGACATAGTCTATACCCCTCTGGGAGCAATTTCCAACTTCATATCCTGTGTCCATCCTGCCCCTTGTCAGCCTCATGTCTCTGTGTCCATCCTGCCCCTTGTCAGCCTCATGTCTCTGTGTCCATCCTGCCCCTTGTCAGCCTCATGTCTGTGTCCATCCTGCCCCCCTGTCAGCCTCATGTCTGTGTCCATCCTGCCCCCTGTCAGCCTCATGTCTGTGTCCATCCTGCCCCTGTCAGCCTCATGTCTGTGTCCATCCTGCCCCCTGTCAGCCTCATGTCTGTGTCCATCCTGCCCTTGTCAGCCTCATGTCTGTGTCCATCCTGCCCTTGTCAGCCTCATGTCTGTGTCCATCCTGCCCCTCTGTCAGCCTCATGTCTGTGTCCATCCTGCCCCTTGTCAGCCTCATGTCTGTGTCCATCCTGCCCCTTGTCAGCCTCATGTCTCTGTGTCCATCCTGCCCCTTGTTCAGCCTCATGTCTCTGTGTCCATCCTGCCCCTTGTCAGCCTCATGTCTGTGTCCATCCTGCCCCCCTGTCAGCCTCATGTCTGTGTCCATCCTGCCCCCTGTCAGCCTCATGTCTGTGTCCATCCTGCCCCCTGTCAGCCTCATGTCTGTGTCCATCCTGCCCCTGTCAGCCTCATGTCTGTGTCATCCTGCCCCTTGTCAGCCTCATGTCTGTGTCCATCCTGCCCCTTGTCAGCCTCATGTCTGTGTCCATCCTGCCCCCTGTCCAGCACCCCTGTCTCATGTCTGTGTCCATCCTGCCCCTTGTCAGCCTCATGTCTGTGTCCATCCTGCCCCTTGTCAGCCTCATGTCTCTGTGTCCATCCTGCCCCTTGTCAGCCTCATGTCTCTGTGTCCATCCTGCCCCTTGTCAGCCTCATGTCTCTGTGTCCATCCTGCCCCTTGTCAGCCTCATGTCTCTGTGTCCATCCTGCCCTTGTCAGCCTCATGTCTGTGTCCATCCTGCCCCTGTCAGCCTCATGTCTGTGTCCATCCTGCCCCCCTGTCAGCCTCATGTCTGTGTCCATCCTGCCCCCTGTCAGCCTCATGTCTGTGTCCATCCTGCCCCCTGTCAGCCTCATGTCTGTGTCCATCCTGCCCCCTGTCAGCCTCATGTCTGTGTCCATCCTGCCCCTGTCAGCCTCATGTCTGTGTCCATCCTGCCCCTTGTCAGCTCATGTCTTGTGTCATCCTGCCCCCTGTCAGCCTCATGTCTGTGTCCATTCCCTGTCACCATGCTGTGTCCATCTGCCTGTCAGCATGTCTGTGTCCATCCTGCCCTTGTCAGCCTCATGTCTGTGTCCATCCTGCCCTTGTCAGCCTCATGTCTCTGTGTCCATCCTGCCCCTTGTCAGCCTCATGTCTCTGTGTCCATCCTGCCCCTTGTCAGCCTCAGCTCTGTGTCATCCTGCCCTTGTCAGCTCATTCTGTGTCCATCCCCCCTGTCAGCCTCATGTCTGTGTCCATCCTGCCCCTGTCAGCCTCATGTCTGTGTCCATCCTGCCCCCTGTCAGCCTCATGTCTGTGTCCATCCTGCCCCCTTGTCAGCCTCATGTCTGTGTCCATCCTGCCCCCTGTCAGCCTCATGTCTGTGTCCATCCTGCCCCTTGTCAGCCCTGTCCTCTGTGTGCATCCTGCCCCCCTGTCAGCCTCATGTCTGTGTCCATCCTGCCCCCCTGTCAGCCTCATGTCTGTGTCCATCCTGCCCCTTGTCAGCCTCATGTCTGTGTCCATCCTGCCCCTTGTCAGCCTCATGTCTCTGTGTCCATCCTGCCCTTGTCAGCCTCATGTCTGTGTCCATCCTGCCCCTTGTCAGCCTCATGTCTCTGTGTCCATCCTGCCCCTTGTCAGCCTCATGTCTCTGTGTCCATCCTGCCCCTTGTCAGCCTCATGTCTTGTGTCCATCCTGCCCCTGTCAGCCTCATGTCTGTGTCCATCCTGCCCCCTGTCAGCCTCATGTCTGTGTCCATCCTGCCCCTTGTCAGCCTCATGTCTGTGTCCATCCTGCCCCCTGTCAGCCTCATGTCTGTGTCCATCCTGCCCCCTGTCAGCCTCATGTCTGTGTCCATCCTGCCCCTTGTCAGCCTCATGTCTGTGTCCATCCTGCCCCTTGTCAGCCTCATTTTCTGTGTCATCCTGCCCCTGTCAGCCTCATGTCTGTGTCCATCCTGCCCCTTGTCAGCCTCATGTTCTGTGTCCATCCTGCCCTTGTCAGCCTCATGTTCTGTGTCCATCCTGCCCCTTGTCAGCCTCATGTCTCTGTGTCCATCCTGCCCCTTGTCAGCTCATGTCTCTGTGTCCATCCTGCCCTTGTCAGCCTCATGTCTCTGTGTCCATCCTGCCCCTTGTCAGCCTCATGTCTGTGTCCATCCTGCCCCCTGTCAGCCTCATGTCTGTGTCCATCCTGCCCCTGTCAGCCTCATGTCTGTGTCCATCCTGCCCCTGTCAGCCTATTCTGTGTCCATCCTGCCCCCCTGTCAGCCTCATGTCTGTGTCCATCCTGCCCCCTGTCAGCCTCATGTCTGTGTCCATCCTGCCCCCTTGTCAGCCTCATGTCTCTGTGTCATCCTGCCCCCTGTCAGCCTCATGTCTGTGTCCATCCTGCCCTTGTCAGCCTCATGTCTGTGTCCATCCTGCCCCTTGTCAGCCTCATGTCTGTGTCCATCCTGCCCCTTGTCAGCCTCATGTCTCTGTGTCCATCCTGCCCCTTGTCAGCCTCATGTCTCTGTGTCCATCCTGCCCCTTGTCAGCCTCATGTCTCTGTGTCTATCCTGCCCCTTGTCAGCCTCATGTCTCTGTGTCCATCCTGCCCCTTGTCAGCCTCATGTCTGTGTCCATCCTGCCCCCCTGTCAGCCTCATGTCTGTGTCCATCCTGCCCCCCTGTCAGCCTCATGTCTGTGTCCATCCTGCCCCCCTGTCAGCCTCATGTCTGTGTCCATCCTGCCCCCCTGTCAGCCTCATGTCTGTGTCCATCCTGCCCCCCTGTCAGCCTCATGTCTGTGTCCATCCTAGCCCCTCATTATACCGTGGCTTGAAATAAAAAAAAAAAAAATCATACTCACCTAGTACTCCCGCCTTCACCGCTCCTCTTCTCCTCGAGTCTTCCTTCCCAGCGTCACATGACCGCGGTCATGTGACGCCGCGCGGTCATGTGACGCCGGCGGGGCGGAGCTTGGAGAGTGTCGGAGATGCGGAGGAAGGAGAATCCTCCGATCCGACACGGCTTTGAACTGCCGGCGCCATGATGCCGGCAGTTCAAAGCTGCAGTGACAGACGACGCCGCGTGCCAGGGAAAACGGCTCTGCGTGCCATCCCTGGCACGCGTGCCATAGGTTCGCCATCACTGTAATAGAGCATTTCATTTATAAACTGCATTTTGTGCTTATTTGTGTTATATTTGTCTAATACAGGGGTCCCCAACCACCGGTCCGCGGACCGGGACCAGGCCGTCTGGGTCCTTGCACCGGTCCACGGCAAGCTGCCGGCTTCCCCGCCCCCTGTGTGTCCCCGCCCACCGCACCCTCACCTCCTGAACTATGCAGCTCTGAGCCGCAGCCGAGGCCTCTGCCTCAGCTGCGTGCATATGTATGAGGGAACTGTCGGCCAATCAGTGCAGCAGCCATGCTCTGCCACACTGTTATTGGCGGACGGCTTCTCTCATACAGCAGCAGCTGAGGCAGAGACGTGGCTGAAGTTTTTTCATATCTCGCTCTATTTCCAAGCGCGTCAGTGATGTGTGCGTCACGTGATGCGCTTGGAAATAGCACGAGATATGAAAAAACTTCAGCCACGTCTCTGCCTCAGCTGCTGCTGTATGAGAGAAGCCGGTAGGAGCGGTGAGCAGAGCATCTGTGTGTGTGTGTTTCAGCAATGCCTGTGGGCACATGACTCAGGGGCACATCCCACAGGGGCCCCCCTGTCAGGGGCACATCACACAGGGGCCCCCCTGTCAGGGGCACATGACTCAGGGGCCCCCCTGTCAGGGGCACATGACTCAGGGGCCCCCCTGGCAGAGGCACATGACTCAGGGGCCCCCCTGGCAGGGGCACATAACTCAGGGGCCCCCCTAGCAGGGGCACATGACTCAAGGGCCCCCCTGGCAGGGGCACATGACTCAAGGGCCCCCTGGCTGGGGCACATGACTCAGGGGCCCCCCTGTCAGGGGCACATGACTCAGGGGCCCCCCTGGCAGGGGCACATGACTCAGGGGCCCCCCTGGCAGGGGCACATGACTCAGGGGCCCCCTGGCAGGGGCACATCACTCAGGGGCCCCCCTGTCAGGGGCACATCACTCAGGGGCCCCCCTGTCAGGGGCACATCACTCAGGGGCCCCCCTGTCAGGGCACATCACTCAGGGGCCCCCTGTCAGGGGCACATCACTCAGGGGCCCCCCTGTCAGGGGCACATCACTCAGGGGCCCCCTGTCAGGGGCACATCACTCAGGGGCCCCCCTGTCACGGGATAAGTGCACAGTGTGCATTGGGGAGACACAGAGCACAGGGGGGAAATGGGTGCAGGGGAGAGACATAGCGCACAGGGGGGAAATGGGTGCAAGGGGGAGGGTGAACGGAGGGAGAGGGAGAGAGACTGCGCACAGGTGGAGATATACACAGGAGGGGAGAGAGTGCATGGGGTGACAGGCACAGGGTGGGAGAGACTGCACAGGGGGAAAAGGTATGCATGGAGTGGGAGAGACGGTACACACGAGGGGGGAGACAGCACACAGGGGGAGATGCAACACATGGGGGGGAGAGACTAAATAAGAGGGATTATATCTGTGGGGGAAGATATGTGTGTGTGTGTGGTGTATATATAATATATATATATATATATATATATTAGTCTGCAGTGCAATGTTTATAATATGATATATTTACACATAGAGCAGTATATGTTAAAGGGGGGCCCACTAAGACTCTTCCACCCGGGGCCCACAAAAACCTGGAGCCAGCCCTGCCTGTGTGTGGGGGGAGGATTGTACTGGGGGCAGCATGTCTGTGTGTGGGGCATTCAGGGGTCAGTGTGTGTGAGGGGTATATACAAGGGGAAATGTGTGTGTGAGGGGTATATGCAAGGGGCAATGTGTGTGTGAGGGGTTATACGGGGGCAATGTGTGTGTGTGTGTGTGGGGGGGCTTATACGGGGGCAATGTGTGTGTGTGCAGGGGTTATACGGGGGCAATGTGTGTGTGTGCGGGGGTTATACAAGGGGCAATGTGTGTGTGTGTGGGGGGTTATACAAGGGGCAATGTGTGTGTGTTTGGGGGGGTTATACAGGGGGCAATGTGTGTGTGTGTGGGGGTTATACAGGGACAATGTGTGTGTGGGGGGAGAATTTATGCTATATGGAGGGATGCGATGCTGCATTATATTATATGGAAGGATATGAGGTTGCATTATACTTTATGGAGGGATGTGACGCTGCATTGTACTATATGGAGAGCTGTGAGGCTGCATGATATAATGTGGAGGGCTGTGACGCTGTATTATACTACCGTATATGAAAATAAGACGTAGCACATCTTTTGAGGAAACAGGGCAGTAAACTCCACCCCTTCTCCATAGCCCCGTAACCATACGTTCAAAGCCAAGGTCTTGCATGAAGCTGGTCCCCGATGCAAAAAAGGTTGGGGACCCCTGGTCTAATATATAAAATTATTTGGTGATCTGAAACATTTAAATGTGACAAACATGCAGAAGAATAAGAAATCAGGAAGGGGCAAACACTTTTTTTACACCACAGCTATTGTGCACTGGTCCTGAATTACAGCCTGTGTGATATTCAACAGCCCAGGGGTTATTAAGGACTTTTATTATTTTTTTTATAGGGCTAACACAGGGAGAATCTCAGTTGGCGACTCCCTTGCTTCATTTCACCTCATCACAACAGAGAAGCTCTTATTCTTCTGTACTGCTCTGTTGGTTGGGCACAAATCATCACCGGGCGCAACAGGCTGATAGTAACTGCCTGCCTGTTAGTTCTTAGCCCAATACTCAGAAATAGTAAATGTCCAAGTGGTGTCCTCTTTGCTTGTGATTGCCATCCTCCTTCCCTGCTTCGTGCGGATGATGTGTCCTGTGTATTCCACACACTGTCCCCCATTATTCTCCTGGGCGCACACACTTCTTTCTGCCCTGCAGGGAAAGGTCAGAAGACACCCGCACATGTGCACTACACTGCATTGCTCTACCCTCAGCAAGACAGAGAGAAGTGAGGCGTACGTAGGAGCACAATGGAGGACAGTGTGTGAATGACCTAAGATGTCATCAGTCACATGAAACAGGGAAGGAGGATGACAATGGAAAGTAGAGAGGAGGCCCTAGATCAAGACCAGCGAAGGCCATTGGACCTGATAATTGTTAAGATATTTATATTTTATCCTAATGATGATACCTAAAGAATTATTAAAAATACCTGTGTAGTTCTGTGTAACTTTACTGTATCTGAAGACAGATGGTAGAGCAAGTGCAGTCAATCTGTCATGACAGCTGCACTCAGCAGTAAAACTGCATTTCTTTATTCGAGATGATTTCAAACTTGCAATAATTTCGGAAAATACTGCAAAGCCCGTGCAGTAATTGCCACAGTTAGGGTACTTTCACACTAGCGTTTTTTTTAATCGCGGCAGATGCGGTGAAAAACCACATCTGCCGCGATTACTGCATACCGGCTGCACTTGCGGCACGGTGGCAGCAAGCCCCATACAATGTATAGGCGGGTTTGCGGCAGGTGCGGCAAGTGCGGTTTTGGCACTTGCGGCAGGTGCGGTCAGCCGCGGTTTTTTTCGCGGCCGCACCTGCCACAATTGCCAAAACCGTACTTGCTGCACCTGCCGCAAGCCTGCCTATACATTGTATGGGGCTTGCCGCAACTGTGCCGCAACCGTGCCGCAAGTGCAGCCGGTATGCGGTAATCGCGGAAGATGAGGTTTTTTCACCGCATCTGCCACAATTTAAAAAAAACGCTGATGTGAAAGCAGCCTTAGATCATGTCTGTTTTTTAATGCAGTGCCACCAGAGGGCCCGTACATCACAAGCATCCAATATTGACAGTTGTCCTTTAAGCACGTGGGTTTCTCCAGAATCTCTGAATCTTTTGATGATGCTATGTTCTGTACATGGTGGGATATTCAAAGTCTTTACAATTATACATTGAGGAACATTTTCCTGAAATTATTCCACAATTTTTACAGATTGGTGAACCTCTGACTCTCTTTGCTTCTGAGAGTCTCTGCCACTCTAACATCCTCTTTTTATTTATCATCATATGACGTAGTTAAAAACAGATCTTCCAGCTATTTTTTCATTAGTAAAAATTTATGATTTTGGCCTTTTATTAACCCTGTCCCAAGAAACACAGCTCAAAGGTGCAGGTGTGAATAGAGCCTACACACTGTGGTCAAGCTTGTTACAGGAAATATGTCATCATAAATTTTCCACTTATGTTTTTATGTTAAATATATTTCTAAATATTTTTTTTCCTCCTCACTATAAAAATGATGACAACTTCAATTTGGGAAAAAGTTTAAAATGTGAAAGATTAATGCAACAACATGTTAAAATCACATTGTCACTCCCTGAACAGGTGTTGAGTGGGTGACGCTGTGATTTTAAAATGTATTTGGATTAAAGTTTCACATTTTATGCTTTTTTTCTGGATTGGAGTTGCCATAATTTTGCCCATGAAGCTTTCTGTTTGAATAGGTTGTGCCACACCAGTAACATCGGAACCCATCCAGGACTCCCGGCATGTAATATACAATGGCAGCGTGGTCAGCTTCTTTTTCACTAGTTTGTTTCTTCTGAAATCTTAGTCTTCACCCTGTCCACTGATCCTCAAAATAGGCCAACACACAGAGTATTATCACCAAATGTTGATTTACCCCTGGAATCTATACTAAACTCTGCTGCCTGACTAATCCATCTGTCTCCCCGCTATTCACCAGCCTCTCCTCTCTGTCAAGCCCTTTACTGGCTTCCCATTGCTCAGAGTCTCCAGTTCAAAACCCTGAATATGACATACAAAGCCATCCACAACCTGTCTCCTACATATATTTGGGACATGGTCTCCCGTTACTCATATACATGAAACCTCGCATACTCTCAAGATATCCTTCTCTACTCCTATTTTATCTATTCTTCCCACAACTGCAAACAAGATTTCTCCTGTGCATCCCCAATACATTAGAGCTCTTTGCCCCAACCCATCAGACTCTTGCCTACCGTGGAAACCTTCAAAAGGAACAAGAAGACCCACCTCTTCTGACAAGCCAACAACCTGCAGTGTCAGTCCACATAACCACTGCACGACCAGCTCTACCGTCTCCTACTGTATCCCTTGTAGACTGTGAGCCTTCACGGGCAGGGTCCTCTCCCTCATCTACTGTATCCTCACCTATCCCTTGTACACTGTGTACTCTCACTGGCAGTGTAATCTCTCCTCCTGTACCTGTATGTGCCTTGTACTGTTCATAATTATTGTTCTTGTCTATGGATGCCCCTTTCCACATGTAAAGTGCTATGGAATAAATGTTACAATATTAGATAATAACTTAGAGTTCTATTTGGTTAATGAACTTATCATTTTGGTAATTTACATAAAGTAACTATTAATAATTCAATCTTTGAAATGTTTTACTTTGCAGTATATTTTGCACACCTGCTTAAACGTTTTGCGCAGTATTGTAAATGATTAAAACATAAAAAAACTAATTTTGAGTGTTGCTTTAATATTATAAAGCCGTTACATTTTGGGTGAAAACGCTTTTTTTTGTTATATGAATTCTGTAGCCTGTACTAATAAAAAAATAGCTGATTTCAGCAGCCAGTTATTAGGATTTGAATTTATGTTTAGAGCATAAGTATGTTGATCTAAATAGCAAATGGGATAAATATCCTAAAGTTGATACTCCAAGATATTATGCGATTAATATTTCGGGATGCTGTTGACATCTAGTGGTGCAAGGACACAGAAATTCATTAGCCGCTAAGAATAATAGAAAACTAAAGACTATAACATTATGTCATAAATACTCATTGTACAGAACTAGGATATGTCATGTAACATATCGCTCAATCAGAATATTTCATTTTTAAACCGTCTCTAGGAAATGCAATATGATGCCGCCAGTTCTGTCATTTTATTTTACACCTCGAAGTTAAATAAAACCGGAATTTTTTCAAAATATATTCAAAATGCTTCTCAAAATCATATATAAATAACACAAAAGGTAAAACAAATTCTTAACATTCGCTAGTTATAATATTTAGCTACAAATTTGTGAAGCCGAACTCCAGCAGTTTTCCTTTATGCTTCTTCTCATGTCAGTCTCACGAAGGTCCAAGCAACTTGAGATATGTGGAGATGTTTGACAGTTTGTGGAAATGGTTGAAAAAATACATTTATCTAAAGAGCCACTAAAAACGAATCAGCTCCACATTATGAGGACCCTGCTAAACAAAGCCCCGTATTGTACATCAGCTTCCTGGAACCAATGAGAAAAAACAGAGTGAGCACTGCGGTGTATGAGAGTGAAGTGGCATCATCTAAGGATACAATTTATATTCAATGATGTTCGGCACTCTGGTAAGAATGAATGGAGCGGTAGTGCGTGGGATTAACCACTTCAGACTCTCGGTTCTTGGGATTGTGGGGGGTCCCAACAGTCCGACCCCTGTCTTTAACCATACATTCGGCACTGTGAAGTCTCCTCTACATTTATAATCCTGAATGTCCAGGTGTGTTTAATTGAAACAAAGGCCATGGAGATCTGTGTGGATCCAACTTGGGGAGTAGAACAAGTATAAGTTTAGAAGGAAGTGGGGGGGGGCACCTATAATCTTTGATTTTTCTACTCTGCCTGGAGGGATCCTTTACAAGAATTTTCCTAAGGTAAAACGTCAACGAAAACCTATTGACACCTTCTATATGGATTTTTTTTTACATATGTCATATAGGGATGGGCGAATCTACTCGCTAGGACTCGTTACTCGGCGAGTAGTAAGGGACTCGCAGGACTCGGTACTCTGCGAGTTTCCCAGTGATTACTCGCATGAGTCCAATGCAAATCAATATCAATCCTAGTTTTGTCAGAAACGCTGACAAAACTAGGATTGCCATTGTTTGCATTAGACTCGGCTACTGTGCCAGTGATAGCAGGGAAACTCGCAAATAACTACTGTTACATTGCGAGCCGAGTCCAGCTGTCTTCTCTGTGCAGCTCCAGGGTCCTAGAGCCCGCCTGCTCACAGAGATGATGTAGCAGTGCTGAGATTGTTCTCAGTCTGCTCATTCCCTGTGCATCTATATCTATGCACAGGGATGAGCAGAGAGGACATCGCGTTTTGGACTGCGTCGGACGGAAGAGGATTTTTTTAATTAAAGATGGAGTCCCTAATGGCTTTTTTTTTTTATTTCTAATAAAATTTTTTCTCTGTGTTGTGTTTTTTTAACCCTTTATTGGAGATTCTTAGTGGCTGGGTCAAACGTGGCCTGACATTAAGAATCTCGGGCTTAATACCAGCTTGTATAACAAAGCTGGTATTAACCCCTTTATTACCCAGCGTGCTACCGCCACCAGGGCCGCTGGAAGAGCGGGGTTCAGCGCCAGAGGATGGCGCTTCAATGAACGCGCCATCTTCTGGGGCGGCTGCGGGCTGCAGTTTGCAGCGGGGGGTGCCCAGAAAGCTTGGGCATCCCTGCGCTGCGGATTCCAGACCCCAGCTGCTTAGCTGTACCTGGCTAGACATAGAAATTGCGCGGAGCCCCACGCATTTTTTTTTTATTATTTCATGAATTTCAGAGTCAGAATCTCAGAATTTCATGAAATAATTTAAAAAAAATGCGTGGGGCTCCGCGCAATTTCTATGTCTAGCCAGGTACAGCTAAGCAGCTGGGGGCTGGAATCCGCAGCGCAGGGATGCCCAAGCTTTCTGGGCACCCCCCGCTGCAAATTGCAGCCCGCAGCCGCCCCAGAAGATGGCGCGTTCATTGAAGCGCCATCCTCTGGCGCTGAACCCCGCTCTTCCAACGGCCCTGGTAGCGGTGGCACGCTGGGTAATAAAGAGATTAGGGCCAGCTTTGTATTATCAGCTGGCCCTAAGTCCGAAATTTATGGCGGTCACGCCAATATTAGACATGACCGCCATGAATTTCTATTAAATTGTTTTAAAAAAAACACAACACAAAGAAAATTTTTTATTAGAAATAAAAAAAAAAGCCATCAGGGACTCCATCTTTAATTAAAAAAATCCTCTTCCGTCCGACGTAGCTCTGCTACATCATCTCTGTGCACAGACATTCATGTCTGTACACAGGGAATGAGCAGACTGAGAACAATCTCAGCTCTGCTACATCAGGCAGCAGGCAGGCTCTAGGACCCTGGAGCTGGCAGCCAGCACAGAGGAGAAAGCAGGACTCTTATCTGTGTGAGTTTCCCAGCCAGCGATTACAGTTGCAAAGTAAAGGAGTCCAATGCAAATAAATGACAAAACTAGGATTGCTTCAGGCTGAAGCTTCCGAGACACATCTGCGATTTGTAAATCTCACACTACTCGCTATTACTCGCTTCCCCATTCATTAACATTGGACTCGCTAGACTCGCAACGAGTAGCGAGTCCTGTGCTCGGACTCGCTAGAGTCAAGCGATTCCGAGTAATTTAGGATTCGCCCATCACTAATGTCATATGCTTACTTTGAAAAACATGCAATTTGTATATCAGGGATTGCTCCTAGTATGTTCCTACTAGTGATACATGCTAAATGTGCGATCTATTGGTCTAGGATGCATTCAGTAGCTCTCATTTATCAATACTGCTTTATTCCCAGGCTTATATCGCCTATATCTTATTTCTCCTCTCCTGATAATTATGATTATGTGACAATCCTCCTCCTTTGCCACGCAGAATATCTCTGGATTGTATCCTCTTTTCACAGAGGTGCACTCCTGTCTCTCAATAGTATTTTTAATCAACATTATTAAGAGCATGGCATTTAAAGGGAACTTGCACGTCCTGTAGGCTTACTGGAGTAGCAGCTGCAGGGAGAATTTAAGTTAAATATTTCCCGCAGCTCTTGCTCCTGTATGGCGGCAATATAACAGCCCACTGCATCACCCTGATGTTTGGAAGCTAACGGTTGCAGGGAGAATATATTTTATTTTTCCCTTGTAGCTGCTGCTCCAGTAAACCAATTGTACACGATTTAAACAATATATACCTGCAGATTATGTGTATATATGCAAGTAAATAGCATTTTTGGTCATGACAGGTTCCCTTACAGAAGGACAAAAACAATTTATATACAGTATTTAGTAAACAGCTGTGTATCAGGGCTGTGGAGTCAGTGTTCATTTTGGGTGGAGTCAGAGTCGGATGTTTGACTTACTGACTTGACAGCCATGGTTGTGAAGTCGGAGTTGGTGTCCATTTTGGTGGAGTCGGATTCACGGAAATAGAGGAGTCGGATGTTTGGCTTACTGACTTCACAGCCATGGATGTGGAGTTGGGAGTCAGAGATGGATTCAGGGAAATTAAGGAGTCGGATGTTTGGATTACCAACTCCAAAGCCCTGCTGTCTATAACCTTTAATGTTGAAGCGTCCAATGTACTGTAGTTGTATCTGTTGTATCAGTGCTTTATCCCCTAGGTAAAGTCTATTCTGTAAGTAAGGTTTTCCGGCTTATGCCTTAGAGGTAAGACTTTACATATACTTATAAGTAGAGATGAGCGAACCCCTTCAAGGCTGGCGTTCGGGGAATTTCCATAGTCAAACTCCTGGAGCCTGGTTTGCGGTGGACCGGTATGCTGGGTGGTCGTGCCAGTGCGAGCTGCTTGCTACGTGTAATTAACTTGCACTGGCCCTAAAAGCAGAGTAATCCTACATAATGTTTTGTGTAAAAATAAAAAATTGAAATCCCCGCCGTCCCACTCCCAGAAGTGTTACATTTATGGCTGGCTGTATATGGGATGTAAGCCGCTCAGCCAATCACTTCATGTTTGGATCCCAAATCTGCAACCCACGTACCCGAACCTCGAGGAGTTGGCTCATCTCTACCTATAACATTACAAAATCTGAATATCATTTTAATACTGACACTCAGAAAGTGAAACAACAATTCCAAACTCTCTGGGATGGTATCAGATCTGTATTTATAACCACAGTTGCAGACACAAGATATTCCCATCATTTCACGCCATTATACCATAATTGACTCAGTGCTTCTTTGCCATAATCGTTTTTCTTCAGTGCTACAGTATAAAAAAGACAGATAACATATGGAAGAATACTGACAATGGTTCAGACAAAATTCCTATTCTAGGCTTAATATACCATCTAGTAGGTAATTCCCCTCGGGATTCTTAGAAACATATTCTTGTTGACCTGTCTGCAGCATTTAATGGCACAGGGGAAATTGCTTTGAGTTTTCGACTCCGTTGAGGACTGTCAGATTGTGGCAGGAATCAGTGAGGAGATGTGCTTAAAAAGTCAACAAATAAATAGTTTTTCTTCTTAAAAAGCAAATTTATCATAAATAGCTTCTGTTTTGTCAGTAACATATAATCTAGATCTTGAATGCTAAAAGAGTCTGCATCACACTTCTGTCTTAGCAACGGCTAGGTTTACTGGGTTGTTTTGGTTTGTCCCAAACACCGCGACGGGCTTTTCCAGTGCTGGCTGTGCTCCACGCTACAGAACAAATTGTGTTGTCCTTGAAAATGGTACACGCTGTTGATGAACCATCCAGCTCCAGTCCTTGGCTATTGTGCAATGGGATCACTTGTCCCACATGGCTGATGTTAGCTGAAACGCAGACGATAAGTGGAAATTTCCATTGGGTCCATGCTGAGTGTGGGGTTGCTGCTGTTCGAAATGGGAGCTAGGGAATACATCAATGTCAAGGACATAGCTTGCATAAGTCCTACTTCTAGCCCCATGAATAGACCTCCAAGAGACAGCTAGAAAAAAAGTCAGATATATGGTTATATACTGGGTAGAAAGTCAAATGTCAATCACATTCAATATCCCAAAGATCTAGATATTTTGTAGTGAAAAAGACAACAAAACCCACTAATTAATTATCCTTATTGGCCACTTTACAAGCGGCAACAGGAAGATAGAAAACGGCAGGTGTCGGAGACAATTGTACCTTTTACCTTCAAAACACCTTGAAGTGGCTGAATGTAATTCAGTTTTCTGCAAGGTGTTTTGAAGGTAAAAGGTACAATTGTCTCCGACACCTGCCGTTTTCTATCTTCCTGTTGCCGCGTGTAAAGTGCCATATGAGTTTATGAAAAAAATGAATATGGCCTGAAAAAATTTTAGGCAGCGCTCCAAATGGTCAGTACATGTAGTCTAAATCTGTTAGGCTTTTCTTCATAAGCGTATGTAATCACATACAATCATTGTCTATGAATAGACAAAACAAGAGGCTGGCTTAGCTGCTGAAATAAGCAACCCAGACTCCTTTATAAGCACACTATTGGTTTCAGGCTAACAGGAAGATCTCCCCTGTGTTGAATCAAAGCCAGAAGTGGAGCTATCATGACCCAGGGCCGAAACGTATACCTGGACACTGGGGAAACTTTGAAATGCAAGAACTAGTAAATTATATATGGTGTATTTCCATTTTAAACACATCCAAAGATATTTTTTTAACTGGATATACACTTATTTATGTCAAGGGCATACATAGAAATCATGGTGCCCCATTACTGAATTATTGAAGTTTAAATGCCCCTCCCCTTCTCTCCTAAAAAAGGAAATTAACAATATTTATATGGGTCACAGAAGAAAATATTTCACAACTTTGCAGCTCTTACAAAATAATTTTACTCCTATTGAAGCCCCTACATTCCCCTTTCATTGACCCATACAGTATGATGCCAAAAAATGTGCCCCACAAACTTTGTGTGATCCCGCACAGTGAATTCCTTCACAGTACCCTACACACACAGTATGATGAACAGACTGTACTCCCCTCAACTTCCCCAGTAAAGTATGGTAACCTCAACACTGTAATACCCACAACTGTGACCTCGACACAGGTTTCCATGCAGTATAAGGGGCCTACATACAGTATAATGGCCCCCAAACCTCTTAACACATAATAATGCCTAGGGTCACACATAAGCCTTGGATCCGTTATTTGCATCAGTTTTTCAACTTAGAAGATCCGTTAACGGATCCATAGGCTGCAATGCAAAAAATGCAGTGTCAAAAGTGCACTTAAAAATGCTATGCGTTTTTGAAACTGCTTCAAAAAACGCTGCTAGCAGCATTTTTGGGTGTAGTAAAAAAAAACGCATGTGTTTTTTTAACATGGGGCCCTGTGGGAAACACATCTGTTAACACATGATACATATAGGTACCATGTGTTAACACATAGCATTTTTTTGATGCAAAAATGGCATTTTCAAAAAACGGAATCAGGTTTTGGAAATGGAAAAAACTGATTGTTATGTGTGACCCTAGCCAATGGCCCCCACAAGCCCTGACCTCAAAACAATATAATAGCCCCCACACAGCACTCTCTGCACAGTTCAGTGGATGCCACACAAACCTTTACCCTGTATGATTGTTAGTATACAGTATAATGGCCTCCACATATCCCTCCATAGAGTATAAAGACTCCTACATATCCCTCCACATATTATAATGGGGCCCACATAGCCTTCCATTTAGTATAATTGGTTTCACATAGTTCTCTAGAAAAAAAATTATGCACCCTCATAGTCCTTCATATAGTACAATTGGCCTAACATAGTCCTCTTTATAGTATAATGCACTCCATGGTCCTCCATATAGTGTAATGCACTCCATAGTCCTCCATATAGTATAATGCACTCCATAGTCCTCCATATAGTGTAATGCACACCGCATAGCTCTCAATATAATACACATCCTATAGTCCTCCATATATTATAATGGACACCCCATAGTTATCCATCTATATATAATTGCCTTGTGGAGTCTGTCATCGCTCCTGTGTCTGGTTGTTCCTACTATTGCCATACATGGTAATGTTGCCCATATATAGTAATAGTACTTCTGTGCCCATATATGGTAACTGCGCCCATATATGGTAATTGGACTGCGTCCCTCATGGTTGCAGTGCCCCCTGTGCCCATATATGGTAATAGGACTCTGTGTTCCTCATGAAAATAGTGCAAAATCACATATATGAAACTATATTAGCCAATGCAGAGAGAGAGAGCAATCCATGTATGGTTCAGTGTATCAGGAGGCATGCGCTGATTTCATGCAGCCTCATGGTCCCCCGAAACGCAACATGATGCGTTCAGCGAACACATGAAAAAAGACTCGACAGGATGCAAGTGCACACCAACGGATGCCTGCGCATGCATCCTGTGTCTTCATGTTAAATATATACCTCTGAGAGAGGGTCATGACTTACAGTCAGCTCTGAGAGAGGGTTGCAAGCAAAATTCAGCTTAGAGAGGGTCGTGAGCCACAGTCAGCTCTGAGAGAGAGGGTTGACCAGCCACAAATCCACTAAGAGAGGGTTGTCCACCAGCCACATCCAGCTAAGAGAGGGTTGCAAGCCACATTCAGCTTAGAGAGGGTCGTAAGCCACAGTCAGCTCTGAGAGAGAGGGTTGCCAGCCACATCCAGCTAAGAGAGGGTTGCCAGCCACATCCAGCTAAGAGAGGGTTGCCAGCCACATCCAGCTAAGAGAGGGTTGCCAGCCACATCCAGCTAAGAGAGGGTTGCAAGCCACATTCAGCTTAGAGAGGGTCGTAAGCCACAGTTAGCTCTGAGAGAATTTTGAGAGCCACATCCAGCACTGAGGGTCGTTAACCACATTCAGCTTTGAGAGAGGGTCAAGAGCCACATCCAGCCCTGAGAGAGGGTCACTAGTCACATCCAGCTCCGAGAGAAGGTCAACACCCACATCCAGCTCTGAGAGAGGGTCATGACTCACATCCAGCTCTGAGAGAGGGTTGCCTCCACCATTTAGTTCTGAGAGTGGGTAACGAGCCCCATCCAGCTCTTACACCCCCTCAAAGTAGTGACAACTAGAGCCCCTATTACTGTTATAATGGCAGTCAAAGCTTTTCCACAGAAATCACAACTAAGGCAGTATACCAAGATCCAGAGGTTCCCACAATACCCTATTTAGTATTCTCACATCAAACACTCCCACCACACCTTCACATCCAGCTTCAAGCACTACACTTGTCAGGTAGTGTCATCCTTTCTCCAGCTTTTCCGCCTAAAATTACCGGTAATCCTCCAAGGACAGAATAGGAACATTCAGATCTGCTCTTCTGTTTAAGGCTATTTACATAATTCACTATTTGGAGATCTGCTCTGTATAGCTGTTTGCTAGACCAGGTGCTAATGTACCAAGCTAGAAGACAAACACGAGCCACAAATCACAGGCCCGAGAGCCACTTGTTAGGGATCCCTGATTTAGAGGTTCCCACTTACAACCAGTGTGTAGATGTCTCTAAAACTCAAGTTACCTTTCCCTGACTTGTGGTGCAATTAAACCCAAGATTCTTTGCTTCCAGTCCGCAGTCAAATCCTTTTCGGTGTAAAATCAGCGCAGTATCAAGAGAAGGTATTCCATCATCCTGCAAGACATCATTGGATATTATAGACCATGCTTTAAAGTACACATTTTCATATTAATGAGTACCTGTAATAAGCAGGATAAATACTTTGTATTGATTAAAATATCAAATATAAGCTAAGAAATATATCAGAAAATATAGTCACCTCAGCCTGCAGTGTTCTCAGATTAAGAATGTGAATGTCACAAGGCAAAGTGGCAGAAAGTGGCATGAAGGATTTAAGTGCTGGACCTCCGCTTTTTTCACTAGTCACAGGCATTACTAAGACTTCATTGTTCAAATGCATGGCCGTCATATGACTGAGGAGTGATGGAAAGCTCACTGGATGGTTTTCTGAACCCTGGAAAAAAATACAATAGATGGCAGTACCAAATCAGTTCTGGTTTTTGTACGCTACACTTTATGTGAATGCATAAAGCATTTATCACATATAGGTGAAACTCAGGAAAGGTTACATTAAATACATAGAAAAAAATAATATAGCATGAAGGGCACAGTAAGATATATTATTAGAGGGAATCTATCACCAGGTTTTTGCTATCTCATCTGACAGCAGCATGATGTAGGAAGGGGCCCTGATTCCAGCGATGTATCAATTAGTTTACTGGGTGCAGCAGTTGTGACACAATACATTTTTAGATGTGGCAAGTAGCAGAGCTCAGAAAGCTTACTCCACTCATACAACAGCTCTCTTTGTACATTGTATATTGATAGTCAGCTGCCAATCAGTGCTGGGAGATGGACCAGGACCTTATTTGGGCAATAAATCTCCTGCTGATAAAACAGTGATTATATTGCAACAACAGCACACATCCCTAAAATCAGTGTCTCATCCCCTACCGTATCCTGGCTCAATTACATGTAAAAGTCTGCTGACAGATTTCCTTTATTATAAATCATAATCAATCATAAGGTAATTAAATTACATACTCTACTTAAAGGGATCCAATTCATGTTGCCCAAGGTTTGGGCAGCAAGAATCAGGTGACAAGTTCTCTTTAAAGGGTTATTCTCGACATCTGTCTTTAGGAACACACAGCTCTCTAGCCTCTTCACTTCCTTGTTGATGGGGTGTGGTCTTGTCCTTGAGTGACCCTTCTGATTCCTTAGCATTGTTCTTCTGCTGATTTGTCATGTTACTGTGACACATTCAGATCTCTTAGGCCACGTGCACTTTTTGAATATTTGGTGACTTTTTACCTCAGCATTTGGTCAGTATTGTACCTCAGTATTTGTAGCTAAAACCAAGAGTGTAACAAAGGAAAAGTATAATAGAAACACGTCACCACTTCTGTATTTTTATCCGCTCCTGGTTTTGGCTATAAATACTGAGGTAAAAAACTCACAAATTTGTTTTGAAGTCTACAGTGTTATCAATATGGATTTAGAAATAGCAGGATCTCTGAATAAACAACAGCTATGGAAAAAGAGCAGTAATTAGAAGAACTGCCCTGGTCAACAGCAACTCATGCTGGAGAGGGCAGGGAGGGAGAGATGAGAAGCCGAATACTATATCTACTTATATAAATTCATTGGCGTCCAGATGTTCCCGATACAGCACCACCTGATTGACCAGCTGACTACCATCTGATTGGCGAGCTGACCACCACCTTATAGCCACCTCACTGACCAGCTGAAATGCAAAAAAAAAAGTTGTGGCTGCCATTTTGGCAAACCCAAATGATGGCTGTGGTGGCCACTGTTGGTACAGTGCAATACCATTAGCAACATCCAATTCTGCTACTATCCTTCAAGCCCAGGTCCCCCTCCTTTACAAGTGTTGCTGCGCTGCCTCCTTCCATAATCCCTCACAAGGCTGCCTCAGAGCCTGCCGCCCTCATGTCGTCACACCGTTTGCAACTGCGCATGCTGCCGCCATGTTTGTACAACCAGTCTGCTACTGCACATGACAGTGTGAACAAACTTGGCAGCGGCATGAGTCACGAGCCCACCCACATCGTCACCTCCCTGCCCTTCAAATAATGGACTCCAACGCTGCACAAGCCTGCCCCCTGCGCCACACAGCCCGCCTCCATTGTGATGTCCCTGTCCTTCAGATGCAGTTAGCATCAGGCACCCATCTAGTATAAGTATGGGCTGAACAGAGATGTCTTGGAATTCAGGAGATAAATTCTCAGCCCTAAATGTAACTACTGTACATACTCCACCAGACTCTGGCAACAAGCTGTAAACAATCTAAGGCTGCTTTCACACAGCGTTTTTTTGCTGTCCGAGGGGATCAGACTTTTTGCTGCTCCCCTCGGACAGCATCGGATCCAAACTGATGACTGCAATCGGATGTCAAATAGGCATCCGACCCGATATTTTGCAGCATCAGCTGGATCCTGTCCCTGCTCCTCCTGTCACCTCGTCCCCCTTCTCTCTCCCTCCTGTCACCTTTGTCCCCCTGTGTCTCCCCTCCTTGTCCCCCTCTGTCTCCCCTGTGTCTCCCCTCTTTGTCCCCCTCTGTCTCCCCTGTGTCTCCCCTCTTTGTCCCCCTGTGTCTCCCCTGTGTCTCCCCTCTTTGTCCCCTTGTGTCTCCCCTGTGTCTCCCCTCTTTGTCCCCTTGTGTCTCCCCTGTGTCTCCCCTCTTTGTCCCCTTGTGTCTCCCCTGTGTCTCCCCTCTTTGTCCCCTTGTGTCTCCCCTGTGTCTCCCCCCTCTTTGCAGACCTTAAAAAATAAAAAAAACTTCATTCTCACCTCTCCGCGACACCCGCGGCGCTTCCAGCTTCTCTTCTTATCAACAGGACCTGGCGTGATGTCACAGTCACATGACCGGTTACCGCGGTAACCGGCCATGTGACTCAACTGTGACGTCAGGCGAGGTCCTAGAGGCACAGAGCGCAGGAGGCATCGCTGGATCGTGGAGAGGTGAGAATGAAGTTTTTTTTATTTTTAACCCTTTATTTTCAGGAGATGTCACTTCTGCAATGTATGAATATACATTGCAGAAGTGATATTACATGGCACAGAGCGGTGTTAGTGTACTGAGCATGCTCAGTACACTAACATCGGGTCCGAGGAACGCTCAGCTGTTTCCTCGGATCCGCGCTCCATAGGCCCCATGTTATTTGGCGCGGATCATGTCGGATCCAATTCGGTCCGATCTGACCCGCTGTGCCAAAAATCGCAGCAGGCTGCGATTTTGGGCACAGCAAAAAAACGGCCAGGATCGCATCCGACAAAAATCGGATGCCAATAAGGCCAAATCCGATGTGATCCGTGCCCATAGGATAACATGGGGCCAAAATCGGATCCGTGGCTGTCAGTTTTACAACGGACAGCCACGGATCACAAAAAAAACGCTGTGTGAAAGCACCCTTAGATGAAAGCTCTCAGAGCAGGAGAACGACAGAGGACAGAAAGCATAAAATTAAGCACATTTGGTATTGACTTGCTTTTTTTAACTAACTATTCCAATGTCATAACATGAGAATAATCCTTTAAAATAGTGCAAATTACAGATCATTTATAGTCTGACTAGTATATTTGACCTTAGTCATCTTAGGGATGATGCGAATATCCATATAGGGCCAAATAAGATCAGAGTTGTATAAAGCTGTAAGATTATACTCATATACTATAAGCACCAATTTCATACTGAGGAACATATTGTCTGCTATATCAAGGACAGCGTTCTTCATGCCGATCTTGAAGAAGGGGAGTGCTGCAGTCAGGCACTCCTGATTCATGAAGAGGAGCATGCCTCATCATGAACCTGGACAGTCATACAAATGGCGTACACGTCCGAGTGCACCTTGTGACAAATCTTACAAATCTAGCCATGCCCCCATTCCGCTTTATCTTCGCCTACTTTATTGGAGCTGGGCAAAAATCACATGAGAACGCCGTTAGTGGCATAATTTTAGCGCAGCCTTGATTTCAGCCCAAATTATAAGGTTTTTCAAAGCAGGCTGACCCATGGACTTCCTTTACTGCTTTATTGAATAGTTATAAAAAGGTACCTCTACAGATGAATGCTTACTCTGTGGGGTTATCTCACTTTTTAGAGCTGCTAGTTTAGTAGACTGTTGACTTGAGATAAACTAGCATTTTATGTAAATTCAGAAATTTGCCATAGTGGCCACAAATTGTTAAACATAGAATGGTAAGGTTGGAAGGGACCTCCTGGGTCATCTGGTCCAACCCTCTGCTCAAAGCAGGATTCACTAAATCAATCTCACACAGACGTCTGTCCAGCCAGGGCTGTGGAGTCGGAGTTGTGGAGTTGGTGTCCATTTTGGGTGGAGTCGGAGTCAGAGTTATGGAAATTGAGGAGTCGGATGTTTCGCTTACTGACTCTACAATCCTGGTTTGTGGAGTTACAGTTGTGGAGTTGGTGTCCATTTTGGTGGCGTTGGAGTCGGATTCAAAGAAATTTAGGAGTTGGATATGTGGCTTACTGACTCCACAGCGCTGGTTGTGCACTCGGAGTCGGTGTCTATTTTGGTGGAGTTGGAGTCGAATTCAGAGACACTGAAGAGTCAGTGTCGCATGTTTGACTTTACCGACTCCACAGACCTGGGTCCAGCCCCTGTGATGAAATTCAGAAACACTTATTTAGTTGGTGATCAGTCCTAGCAAAATATAAAGTGTCCTTCAGTCAGCTCCGAACAATCAAGAAGTAATAAAAGTATTGATGGAGTCTAAACACACTCTGAAAAAAGCAACACTCTGCGGGAATAAATGGGAACAAAATGAAAAAAAGACGAGGGAGTCTTTCAGAAGAAATGTAAGGAGCTTACTAAAAGGCTGAATACACAAAGCTTTCATGAGAACGCAATAGATAACGAGAAAAGAAGAACTGGGTCACAGTATCATCTACATAGTCACAGCATGAAGTGGAAAAATAACTACATAATGATTAGAAGAAGCTATCATTGTTCATCCAAGTCGGTCATCTAAGCTGTGCATTGTGGAGAGGTAATGGCCACGATGAAATCACTAGTTCTTAGGGAACAACATGTATTAACTGATAACACAAAATCAACGACTCTTTGTGAAGATATTACAGAGACACAGAGGTTTTAGCTAGAGGCACACATACTATGCTATACGGCGTCCACAAAGCAGCTAGCTATATTACAAGGGCACATCACTACAAAGCCATTCAGCGGGGCTCCCTGGAGAGAATTACCTCAGAGCTGAAGATCTTCATGATGGACAATGCCAGTTTTCTAAACCAGGAAAGCAGTTTAGAAAGGAAGCTGGAAAGCTGGGCAGAGTGGTTATGGTAAACAGGGGAATAATGAAATGGAAGAGGTAATAAATGGATGGACATGGATGGGAAAATGTCATATACAAAGTCAGTGATGCTTCACAGATCAATAAGTGGATGATATATTTTAGGACATGGGAGGATGTGTGGACACACGGGACAGTGGATAATTCTAGGTCATAATAGCAAAACACGGCGGTGAGGTTAGGAGGGGTCACGAAACAAAAAGATGTAGATGAGAACATGCATCTTACATGTTACATTACAGAAGAAGATGGGGAGTTTTGGTAGAACATCTATTTTACATTACGTCTGCTTTTGGCAGTTTAACAGCACCCACCCTGGCATTGGACACAACACAAGCTCATGCATAGCTGTTATTTTAAAGGATCTTCATGGCAGAAAACCACTTCCTAAGGCCAGAAGTCAGTGTGATGGAAGCAGTAAGAATTTAATTGTTCCTAAATAAAAATATTTCTGCCTTTTTCCCCTTAAGACTTGAAATATGGCACTAAAATTTGGTGTATTCATTACCTAGATGAATATCAGTGTGTCTAATTGACAGAACAACATACATAAACCCTGTTTAGTCTTCAGATAATCAAAGGTAGAATTTTATTGGGTAGAGAAGACCTAAAGTGTAATCATTTTGAAACTCAAGGAGTAGGAATTTGTGGGTTGTGCTTAGTGGATTCTAAGTACCGTTTTTCAGATTATAAGACGCACCAGAACATAAGACGCACCTTGTTTTAGAGGAGGAAAATAGGGGGAAGAAAAAATTTGAAGAAAAAAATGTGATCATGACGCACTGTTATGGCAGGGGGATGTGCTCCTGACACTGTTATGTGGGTAATGTCCCCAAATTCTGTGCTAATGTATCCATCCTGGGCACCCTTCTAGGTATACATGTCGCCCACCTGATGTACAGTATAGACTAAAAGATTGGACACACCTTCTCATTCAATGAGTTTTCTTTATTTTCATGACTATGAAAATTGTAGATTTACCCTGAAGCCATGAAAACTATGAATTAACACATGTGGAATTATATACTTAACAAAAAAGTGTGAAATAACTGAAAATATGTCTTATATTCTAGGTTCTTCAATGTAGCCACCTTTGGCTTTGATTATTGCTTTGCACACTCTTGGCATTTTCTTGCTGAGCTTCAAGAGGTAGTCACCTGAAATGGTTTTCACTTCACAGGTGTGCCCTGTCAGGTTTAATAAGTGGGATTTCTTGCCTTATAAAAGGGGTTGGGACCATCAGTTGTGTTTGTGCAGAAGTCTGGTGGATACACAGCTGATAGTCCTACTGAATAGACTGTTAGAATTTGTATTATGGCAAAAAAAAGCAGCTAAGTAAAGAAAAACGAGTGGCCATCATTACTTTAAGAAATGAAGGTCAGTCAGTCCAAAAAATTGGGAAAACTTTGAAAGTGTCCCCAAGTGCAGTTGCAAAAACCAATCAATCGCTACAAAGAAACTGGCTCACATGAGGACCGCCCCAGAAAAGGAAGACCAAGAGTCACCACTGCTGCGGAGGATAAGTTCATCCGAGTCACCAGCCTCAGAAATCGCAGGTTAACAGCAGCTCAGATTAGAGACCAGGCCAATTCCACACAGAGTTCAAGCAGCAGACACATCTCTACAACAACTGTTAAGTGGAGACTTTTTGCAGCAGGCCTTCATGGTAAGGACAGGCAACAAGCAGAAGAGACTTGTTTGGGCTAAAGAACACAAGGAATGGACATTAGACTAGTGGAAATCTTTGGTCTGATGAGTCCAAATTTGAGATCTTTGGTCCTAACCTCCGTTTCTTTGTGCGACGCAGAAAAGGTAAGCGGTTGGATTCTACAGTTGTGGCCAAAAGTATTGACACCCCTGCAATTTGTCAGATAATACTCAGTTTCTTCCTGAAAATGATTGCAATCACAAATTCTTTGGTATTATTATCTTCATTAAATTTGTCTTCAATGAAAAAACACAAAAGAGAATGAAGCAAAAAGCAAAACATTGATCATTTCACACAAAACTCCAAAAATGGGCCAGACAAAAGTATTGGCACCCTCAGCCTAATACTTGGTTGCACAACCTTTAGCCAAAATAACTGCGATCAACCGCTTCCGGTAACCATCAATGAGTTTCTTACAATGTTCTGCTGGAATTTTAGACCATTCTTCTTTGGCAAACTGCTCCAGGTCCCTGATATTTGAAGGGTGCCTTCTCCAAACTGCCATTTTTAGATCTCTCCACAGGTGTTCTATGGGATTCATTGCTGGCCACCTTAGAAGTCTCCAGTGCTTTCTCTCAAACCATTTTCTAGTGCTTTTTGAAGTGTGTTTTGGGTCATTGCCTGCTGGAAGACCCATGACCTCTGAGGGAGACCCAGCTTTCTCACACTGAGCCCGACATTATGCTGCAAAATTTGTTGATAGTCTTCAGATTTCATAATGCCATGCACATGGTCAAGCAGTCCAGTGCCAGAGGCAGCAAAGCAACCCCAAAACATCAGGGAACTTCCGCCATGTTTGACTGTAGGGACCGTTTCTTTTCTTTGAATGCCTCTTTTTTTCTATGTTGATGCCTTTGCCCAAAAAGCTCTACTTTTGTCTCATCTGACCAGAGAACATTCTTCCAAAACGTTGTAGGCTTTCTCAGGTAAGTTTTGGCAAACTCCAGCCTGGATTTTTTATGTCTCGGGGTAAGAAGTGGGGTCTTCCAGGGTATCCTACCATACAGTCCCTTTTCATTCAGACGCCGACGGCTAGTACGGGTTGACACTGTTGTACCCTCGGACTGCAGGGCAGCTTGAACTTGTTTGGATGTTAGTCGAGGTTCTTTATCCACCATCCGCACAATCTTGCGTTGAAATCTCTCGTCAATTTTTCTTTTCCGTCCACATCTAGGGAGGTTAGCCACAGTGCCATGGGCTTTAAACGTCTTGATGACACTGCACACGGTAGACACAGGAACATTCAGGTCTTTGGAGATGGACTTGTAGCCTTGAGATTGCTCATGCTTCCTCACAATTTGGTTTCTCAAGTCCTCAGACAGTTCTTTGGTCTTCTTTCTTTTCTCCATGCTTAATATAGTACACACAAGGACACAGGACAGAGGTTGAGTCAACTTTATTCCATGTCAACTGGCTGCAAGTGTGATTTAGTTATTGCCTACACCTGTTAGGTGCCACAGGTAAGTTACAGATGCTGTTAATTACACAAATTAGAGAAGCATCACATAATTTTCTAACAGTGCCAATACTTTTGTCCACCCCTTTTTTATGTTTGGTGTGTAATTATATCAAATTTGGCTTTAGGACAATTCTTTTTGTGCTTTTTCATTGAAGACAAATTAAATGAAGCTAATAATACCAAAGAATTTGTGATTGCAATCATTTTCAGGAAGAAACTGAGTATTATCTGACAGAATTACAGGGGTGTCAATACTTTTGGCCACAACTGTACATGTCTGGTTCCACCGTGAAGCATGGAGGAGGAGGTGTGATGGTGTGGGGGTGCTTTGCTGGTGACACTGTTGGGGATTTATTCAAAATTGAAGGCATACTGAACCAGCATGGCACCACAGCATCTTGCAGCGGCATGCTATTCGATCCGGTTTGCGTTTAGTTGAACCATCATTTAATTTTCAACAGGACAATGACCCCAAACACACCTCCAAGTTGTGTAAGGGCTATTTGACCAAGAAAGAGAGTGATGGGTGCTACGCCAGATGACCAGGCCTCCACAGTCACCAGACCTGAACCCAATCGAGATGGTTTGGGGTGAGCTGGACCGCAGAGTGAAGGCAAAAGGGCCAACAAGTGCTAAGCACCTCTGGGAACTCCTTCAAGACTGTTGGAAGACCATTTCCGGTGACTACCTCTTGAAACTCATTAAGAGAATGCCAAGAGGGTGCAAAGCAGGAATCAAGGCAAAAGGTGGCTACTTTGAAGAACCTAGAATATAAGACATATTTTTAGTTGTTTCACACTTTTTTGTTAAGTATATAATTCCACATGTGTTAATTCATAGTTTTGATGCATTCAGTGTGAATCTACAATTTTCATAGTCATGAAAATAAAGAAAACTCTTTGAATGAGAAGGTGTGTCCAAACTTTTGGTCTGTACTGTATATGTCCACCATCCTGGTATATGTTCCCCATTCTGATATAAAAGTCCTCCATTCTGGTGTATCTGATCCCTCATCCTGGTATATGGTCCATATCCTGGTATATGGCTCATATCATGGTATACAGTATGTGCTCCATCCTGGTATACATGTTCAATCCTGGTATATGGCCCATATCCTTGTATATGAACCCCATCCTGGAATATGGACCCCATCCTGGTATATGATCCACCATCCAGGTATATGGCCCATATCCTGGTATATGTGCCCCATCCTGGTATATATGTCCAATCTTGGTATATGGCCCACATCCTTGTATATGAAACCAATCCTTGAATATGGCCGCCATCCAGGTATATGATCCCCCATCCAGGTATATGGCCCTGGTATATGTGTTCCATCCTGGCATATAATTCCCACCAAGGACACTAAGGACAACATCTGCAAGGAGTTTGTATGTTCTCCCCGTGTTTGCGTGGGTTTCCTCCGGGCACTCCGGTTTCCTCCCACATTGTAAAGACATACTGATAGGATATTTAGATTGTGAGCTCCAAGAGAGACAGCATTACTGATGTATGTAAAGTGCTATGGAATTAATAGCGCTATATAAATGAATGAATATTATATATTATTATTATATGGCTCATATCCGGGTATATGGAACCCATTCTGGTATATTTGCCCCATCCAGGTATATGATCCCCCATCTTGGTAAATGGCCCATATCCTGGCATATGTGCTCCTTCCTGGTATATAGCCTGGTATATGACCCTCAACCTGGTATATATGGCATACATCAGGGTGCACACTTAAAAATAATTAACAATTATACTCACTGTCCATCGTTCCTCGGCAACATTGCGACATCCTCTTCTCATACCAGCGGCTGATTAGCGTGTGAGCGTGCAGCAATGACATCACGGTCATGTGCCGCACTCCCACAGGCAGTCAGCTGTCGTAATAAGAGAACATTGCACTGCTATGGAGGAGCGATGGATGGTGAGTATAATCTTCCGTCTGCTGCAGGGATATTAATTACTCTCACGCCAATCCAATGATGATGCATGGGAAACAGCAAAAATCCAAACATGCGATCACCCCCACGGCTGCAACAGCGGCGGATGACCACGTGTGCCCGCTGCTTAGAAAGATTTAACATGTGCAGCTTCCCCTACCCATCATCCCGCCACCTTTTGCTGCCGGCTTCAGTGCTGGGAGATGGTGATGGGTGGGGGAGCAGTTAATATTTAATTATCCTAAACAGAGGGAACACGTTATCACCAGCAGGACCTCCTAAAGCCTGCTCCTGCCTTTGGTGACCGGCTCCACCACCGTCGATCCCCTCCAGCCAAAGCCAGGTACAATACATCTGGACTGGGGAAAAAAGTGTGTCTTATAGTCTGAAAAATACAGTATTCAACAACAAGTTTTTGTTGAACAACTAAGAAAAAACAAACATTTTTGTAGGACTTTTAAAGGGTGTGTCTCCCCATTATAACCACCTCCTGAAAATGAAGATATTGATCACTTGTTAAATGGCCAGAGAAACTGCAGCCAGACATAATTTTCTCAATAATATAGTGACCACAGATGTCCACCAGAGACAGAGACATTGATACTAATTTTGAGCAATCTAGACTAATGTAATTAAACTACTTCTCTAAAATGTCTATGTATCTATAATGAGTGGATTTTAAGTTTTGGTGGATTGCAGCTGCCAGCATGCTTATGCCTGCGCTAATCTTGCAGAGCTCTTTATAGTATTTTACCTTATTTCCAGATGACCTTTTTTCCAACAGAAGGCGAAATCGATTGCATGTCCGTTTGTTGTCTTTCAAACCTTGACCAAGACCGCGGTTGTCATCTTGCATCAACCGGCGGTCCAGAATGATTTCAAGCTGACCTACAAGGCAATATATGCCAATTAGCTTTACAAATTAGTAGATTTGTTAGCCATTTAAAGCCAAGTGATATCAATAGCGAAGTTTTGTGTAATCAATGGTGTGATGCTGACAGATGGTGTTCAGATTTAATGATTTTGATTTTCATAAACAAAGGAAACTCCAAGTGATTAATTAGCAGAGAACACAGAACTTCTCCTCACCACTCTTCAGGCTGGATACCCCCAGGGCTTGAGCTGTGTGTAGCGTTAATCTGTTCTGCTCATCCTGGATGTATGCCATCACCGGCATTGGGTAGAAGTTGGCTTGCAGTGGAAGTTTTTTGAAAAACTTTCTTGTTTGGATCTGAATTGAAATGAGAACAAAAATATGTCTGATTTTAGGGAAATCAACAGTAACCTATGTGCACATGTGGCGTCTCACTGGTCGGGAGGCCAGGTAGGGGTACTGCACTCATTATAAGAGTGTGTACTCAGTCTGTACTCATTATAAGAGTCTGTGACTAGGGAATTGAGATGTCGTGTAAGGGTCTCTCACAACACTCATCACACACACACCTAGAGTAGGGGACTGTGCGTGGACCTGCTGTGACAGGGTAGAAAAGTGTGTGGGTGGGAGAAGAGTTAGGACAGTGAGACAGTGAGTTTGAGTGAGAGATGTTAGGGAGTGAGGAATGCGGACAGCGGAGAAGCCGTCAGGAAAGAGAGAGATACTATGGGCACCAGGACCCGGTACGCCTACCGACCGGAGGGATCTGTCCCAGAACAGAGGACCGGCTCTGAGCACAGTGCAGGAGTCCATGCCCAAGCCGTCGAACCAGAGGGCCGAGCTTCTACAGAAAGTCTTGGCCGAAAACCCGGCGCATCCTTAAAAAGACCCCGAATAGGGTCAGGGGGACTTGGAGAAGAGGCCTCCACAGAGGGCCCATGGGAGCTGGCATGAGACTCTGCGCACGGGAGTGCTTAAAGAGAGACAGGAGAGAGCGCAGTGAGAGACTGGAAAGGAATGGGAGGGAACACCACCGAGGGTCCTAAGTGAGTCATCCCGGTTCTATGTTGACTACACAGGCCATAAAGACCCGAAAGACTGTACCATCTGCAACCTGCCTGAAGTACTGCCAGTAAAACCCATGTAGAGTTAAAGATTGTGTGACGTACTTTATTTGCATGCGCCTGATGAGCCGCAAACTCTCTGTAGTGAACAGGACAAGTGACTGTGCTGTGTGGTAAGCTGCCTCCCTGTGTAAAGACTGTACATAAACTATTACAACTGCTCGGGGATCCCGCTCCATCTTGCTGCTCCACCATCACCCCGAAGGACTGTCCTGCAGCAGCGGTAACATTACCGGAACTGTAGGTGGTGTCACAAAACACTTTTATTTTGTTTTGTTTTTATTGACTTTTTTCAGCGACCACCAGGGCCACGAGACCGGGCACAGGCCCCAGTGACATCTCCCGTGAATCAACGCCCGGGACCGGGTACCCCACGGCCCTGGGGTGGGTTCCACACAGTGCGTTTTTGATGCCTTAGTGATAAAACTGCACCAAAATTTGCATACCTATCCCGAAACCAGCAAAGTCAATGAGAATTGTGAAGTGTTGTGCATATATTGCAGCGTTTTTCATCCCTTGACTTCAATGTAATGATAAAAAAAGCTGCATAAAGCAGGCTTGTGCACACAGTGCATTTTATGTGCGGAACTGGTGTGTTTTCTTATAAAAATGCATGGTTTATTAAATGTAGTGAAATTAATCTCTCTCTCTAAATTTAATGTATTCAAAACAAAAACGCATGTTAAAAAACGCATTATCTCCATATGAAAAAAAAACGCACCATAAATGTTAAAAATCGCATTGCGGGTTTGGATGCATTTTTCTGCCAGGAGATATAGTATTTTATTTGGTGCAGAAAATGTCTGCATGAAATCTGCAGCGTGTAACACCCTAAAGGCCCCGTCACACGACAATTACATAGGCGATGTAGGGGCGCCGCCGGGAGGTCGCCTGGTTTCAAAGCAGTGCTCTGAAACCAGGCGACCGATCTGGGGCGATGTGCTCACATCGCCCCATGTAACCGGCCGCCGGCACCTGTCAGGCAATGGGAGCCATAGGCTCCCATTGTCCTGCATCGCCGGTAAGGTTTTCAGACACCCCGTCGGCGATGCCGCCTGTCAGCTCGCCGACGCGGTGCTGGAGATGTTGCCCCATGTAAATGGGGGACGGCGACGCTGGCAGGGCGTCAAAAACGTGCGCACTCCCGCCAGTAGCTGCCGACATCTCCAGCCCCGTTGCCAGGTGTGACGGGGTCTTAAGAATATTAACAGGTTTACTGTGGATAAATCATTCATTTACAATAGATCACACAACATTGGAGCTGTGTATGTATGTCTTATATGATGTCACATAAGTCTCAGAAAACGAAAGGACCAGAAAATGGAAATAGCTAATTTTTTTAAACATGTCCTGGGAATGGGTCCATAAGTGTGGAGAGCGCTCAGGAGCTTAGCTCTGTCCATACGCAGTAGATCTTTTATATAGCCATCGTTTGTGTCTAACAGCCACGGACAGAACTACGCCCACAGCTGTTAACCATTTAGATGCCACTATAAGTCTATATTTTGACTACGGCATATAAATGATGAGGCTCTGACTCCCATTGTCCACCTGTGGCTTGATCATGGGGAACTTATGGGTGAACCAGCTAAAAGTTCCCATGGCTGACATCTTGATACTCTTGTGAAGATCAGCAAATGGCTGAGGTGAACAGGTGGCCAAAATCTTTTCTACATGCTGGAAAATTGACAGACTGCCATCTTTCCCCATTTCCAAAGCCACTCCGCTCCTCTTCTGGGTCACATAAATGCATTTCGTCTTTGTCGGCTTACATAGGGACCATTGTGTTGTGGTGCTGCTTGTATCCAATTACAGATGCATCTGAATGAATTAAAATATCATCAAAAAGTTAATTTATTTCAATAATTCAATACATAAAGTGAAATACATCTATTATATAGAGTTATAAATCATAACCATTATTCCTGTTAAAAAGATAAAGACTTTATTAAGCACGTATGCTACATACACATCAAAACCCGTTAAAAACTGGGTGCACAGGTGCAGTAAGGAAAAGAGGGGCTGCCCCTATAGGTCAATATCTCCCTCCTTACCCTGCCTGCCAGCGGAGGTCGGCACCCTAAATGCGATATGGCGCCCCCACTCCTCGTGGGTTCATACTACACTCACCCTGATGAAAAGGTGGGGAAGATAGTAGGTGCTCCCCACCCTAGGATGGTAATATCAGGTAGTGTAGCTAGTACCAGTGTCCCAGTGTTAAAAAGGAACTGCTCCCCGTGGTTAAGTCTATGTCTGGCACGACAAGATGAAATGACCAGACTGAGTGGTTTTCCCTCCAGACACAGTCGGTGTACGCCCTTATTGATAAAACAGGCAAATGCGTCCAACACGACAAATGGAGGTAAAGCAGTAGTACTTAGCTTATAGACGGGGTCACAGGTCACTCCCCGCGCGCCTCGACGCGTTTCCAATCATCAGGAGGCCTGATACAAAGGTTCCATTACTGTGCATCCAACATGTGCCCACAGCATTGGTCTGATATAGGGAGGAGCCACTATGTTATAAGTTGCTCCCTTATATATGGTCTGAGAGTGCTAAGCCACCTCCCCCTCAGGGGCACTTCCTGCACCATCTAAATCCATTGATACACACCAATACCACCTCCATTATCCTGAAAGACAGCTGTTTAAGATCGCCCCCATGCATCAGATTGACGTGTCGCGCTAAGGGGGTATCTCTGCTTTTCCGTATATCCCCTAGATGATCACCTACGCGGCGTCTGAACTCTCTAATGGTCTTTCCTACGTAGTCAAGTCCGCATGTACACGTAGCCACGTATATCACACCAGACGTCTTGCAATTAGCAAAATCACGTATGAAATCATACCTTTGAATTCACCCATTGATGAATCATGGAATACAGCAGCACGGTTTTTAACCCTTCATCATCCCTACTTTAATTTTCTGAAATAATGACCTTTGGGTATTCATTGACTGTGAGCCGTAATCATCAACATTAACAGAAAAAAAACCCCACTTGAAATAGATCACTCTGTTTGTTTCACTTTCTGCATTGAATTACTTACAAAAATTAACTTTTTGATGATATTCTAATTCATTAAGATATACCTGTAAGCCTTTGGAGAAAGAGGCCTACATTGTGAAAGGGACCTCTGGTCCACACATAAACCCACGGGTGTTCAAGGAAGTCGGAATTGAGGACACGGGAGTCAGAAGAAAACCAGAGCGATGAACAGTATGTATATTTATACAACTACACTACAAGACACAGCAATTCAAAAAGTTTTAGGGTATAACATTTTTGTTGGAAGAGCTTTTTTAACCTAAACTTGTTAAGACTGGAGACTTAAAGTTTGGGTTCTGTAATATTATTGGATTGGAGTGTTAACAGAAAGGTGTAAAAGAACCTGAAATCCATTGAGGTCAGTGAAGAAGGTGTCCTCGCTCTGGATGTCAGTGCTGATTCTCATGGCAATTTCTTTATTGACATGATCCCGGATGTCAATGAGTGAACTGATATCAACAGAAAGGCCGTCGGTTCCTGTAAGGGAACGTAATGCTGACAGTAAGTACAAATCACAGAGAAAACCATCTGTCTCATTTACTAACTCTGCACTTACAAAAAAGATGTTGAGAAAGTCATTTTAGGAATTTTACAATTTATATCAAATATTTTTCTTGAATAATGAACTGATTATTATTTTGATTACTAATATGGGTATCAATAATGTTATCTCATTTGTTAAAGAGAAGTTATATACAGAAAACAACTTACCGGTAATGTTTAAATCAGAATTCACAGACATTTTATAATCACCAACAGAATTACAATGACGGGTAACACCTCTATACACAACTGATAACACCGGATCCACCATTGACAATAGATGATGGCGCAGGTGACCCAGCGCTCAGCACTCCTATGGAGGATGAATAGGACGCCGGTCCGCCTGCTCAATCTCCCCTCCATTTAGATGACATTCTTTAAGGGCCGCTTCACACTGCGGCGTGATCCGGTCTGGGGCTGTCCGGGATGACCCAGACAGCTGCGGACCGGATCAGCACACAGGACCGAGGGGCTATTATGCCCTCCAGTCCGGTGTGCAGCGCACGCAGCTGCAGCCACTGACAGGTCAGGACTGAGGCGCCCGTGGTCCTGACTTATCAGCAGCGGGAACTGTGTGCGCTGCACACCGGACCGGAGGGCATATTAGCTCCTCAGTCCTGTGTGCTGATCCAGTCCGTGGCTGTCTGGGTCATCCCGGCAGCCCCGGACCGGATCACGCCGCAGTGTGAAGCGCCCCTTTCTCAACTTCAAATGTTGGTATAATTCCTTTAAAATTCACAGACATTTTGGCAGTTTGGCAGCACCAACATGTATGATGAACAGATTCGCTACAGATTTTAACCTTAAAATTGTAATTGAAAATCCACAGCATGCATGCAAGGAATAAAGCACCACATGTATAAATACACTCACATGTATTGTACTGTGATACGTATTTCTATTTTGGGATCCATATGATAAAGTTCTCCAACAAAACTACAGTGCTTCAACATGGTCATAGTATACTCCTATGCAATTTCACGCTACACCTGGCTCCAAATTTAACCTCTTCACAACACGGCAATTTTTTGTTGCGATCCTGTTCCCCCATGGCCATAACTTTTCTATTTTTCTGTCCATATAGCCATATGAGGGCTTGATTTTACAAATTGTAGTTTTCAATGGCAACATCCAATTTCCCATATAATGTATTGACAAATGGGAAAAAAGTAAAAGTAGAAGGAAATGCTGAAAAATGTAACACCGACATGTTTTTTTGGGGGTTTCTTTTAACATACTGGAAAACAGGGCAAAAAAAGTCCAAATGCAGTGAAATTTCACAAAAAAATGCAATTCCAAAATTGTGATTTGGGTTTTCTTTTATAAATTTCATTGAGCGTTAAAAATATAATTCTTCAGGTCAGTGGGATTACAGCGATATCAAACTTATATATATTTTCTTCTATTTAAGTAGCGTAAATATTTTATTTCCTTGTTTGACTGTGTGTTCCAAGACCCATAACGTTTTCATTTTTAGATCGAGGGAGCTGTATGGGTGTTTGATTTTGGTGTCATTATTTTTATTGCTTCTTAATTCACTTTTTGCAATGTGGTAGTGACCAAAATAACGCAATTCTGGTGTTTAGATTTTTTTCTCATAATACCATTTACTGATCAAGCTAATTAATTTAATATTTACAGTTGTGCTCAAAAGTTTACACACCACAGTAGATTTTTTTGCTTTCTTGGCCTTTTTTCAGAGAATATGAATGATAACACAAAAACCTTTATTCCACTCATGGTTAGTGGTTGGGTGAAGCCATTTATTGTCAAACTACTGTGTTTTCTCCTTTTAAACAATAATGACAACCAAAAACATCCAAATGACCCCGATCAAAAGTTCACATACTGTGTATTTCCCCCTCCAACATCAATGACAGCTTGAAGTCTTTTGTGGTAGTTGTGGATGAGGCTCTTTATTTTCTCAGATGGTAAAGCTGCCCGTTCTTATTGGTAAAAAGCCTCCAGTTCCTGTAAATTCCTGGGCTTTCTTGTATGAACTTCGCACTTGAGTTCTCCCCAGATTGGCTCAATGATATTGAGGTCAGGAGACTGAGATGACCACTCCAGAACCTTCACTTCGTTCTGCTGTAGCCAATGACAGGTCGGCTTGGCCTTGTGTTTTGGATTGTTGTGATGTTCGAACGTCCAAATACGTCCCATGCGCAGATTCTGGGCTGATGAGTGCAAATTTGCCTCCAGTATTTGCTGATAACGTGCGCCATTCACCTTTCCTTCAACTTTGCCCAAGTTTCCTGTGCATTTGTAACTCACACATCCCCACATCATCAGCGATCCTCCTCCGTGCTTCACAGTAGCAATGGTGTTCCTTTCATCAGAGGCCTTGTTCACACCTCACCAAATGTAATGTTTATGGTTTTTGCCAAAAAGTTTGATTTTGGACTCATCACTCCTAATTACCTTGTTCCAGAAGTTTGTAGGCTTGTCTCTGTGCTGTTTGGCGTATTGTAGGCCAGACACTTTGTGGCAATTGCTCAGTAATGGCTTTCTTTTGGCGACTCGACCATGCAGCCCATTTTTCTTCAAGTGCCTTCTTATTGTGCATCTTGAAACAGCCACACTGCTAGTTTTCAGTGAGTCCTGTATTTCAGCTGATGTTATTTGTGGGTTTTTCTTTGTATCCCGAACAATTTTCCTGGTAGTTGTGGTTGAAATTTTTGTTGGTCTACCTGATCGTGATTTAGTTTTTACAGAGCCCCTGATTTTCCATTTGTTAATCACAGTTAAAACACTGCTGACTGGCATTATCAATTCCTTGGATGGCTTTTTGTATCCATTTCCTGTTTTATACAATTCAACTATCTTTTCCGTAGATCCGTTGACAATTCTAGTCTTCAAAATGTTTTATTATATTGGATCATATATAAGAACACAACAAGTACAGTAACAAGACAAGTTATTGACCTAAAGGGGAATTCCCTTCGGCCCAAAAGTCACAAACAATATAGAAGAGTAAACCTTGGCTTTACAACTCAGCCAAGTGTTGTTATAGGGGGGATGGTAGGGATAAATGGGGAGGGGGTAGTGCAAAGGATTCAAGAAAAGTATTCAGGAGGAGGTTTCAATATAAATCAAATTGCAGCATTATCCGTAATAATTCAAAGGAATTTATATTCATGTAAGACGACGTTCTTTCATCGTTTAACTGAGTAGGATTGTCTTTTGTACGAGGACACAGTTGAGAGTGTTCTTCTCATGTTTCTTGCTGCCATAATTCGTCTGAAACCTACAATACAAATTTGACCTGAAATTGTCACTTGGGGGGCAAGATGGTAAGGGGGGGGTTGGGAAAAGTATGAGAGGGTCTTGGAGTGAGGGGGAATGGGAGATAGGGGAATGGAGGATTAGCAGTGGGTGGATAGGAGGAAAGTATCCGCAGGGGTGGGGGAAGAGGGGTTCCAAGTAATCGAGGGTAATGGTAGGGGGAAGAGGAAAGATTGATAACAAGAAACGAGAAATGAAAGACAAGAGAGAAGCTAGAAAGTGTTACCTCCTGAGACTTGTTTAGGAAGGGGGCTTATCTGCAAGAGGGTGAATTGCCCAAAGGTCCCAGGCCTCAGCCACATACCGTCTCGTGGGGGCATCCAGAGCTAGGTGGAATTCATGTGCGAATATGTCATTCAGCCGTTTCGTGAGATCTGACATCGTGGGAGGGGCCGGGGACTTCCACAAAGTGGCGATGCAGAGTCTGGCCGCAATTAGAATGTATGAGATCATGTGACGGGGGACTGGAGGGAGGGAGTCTGCCCCAATATGTAGGACCGCAAGTTGCGGGAGAAGGGGAAACTTCAACTCCGTGGTCACCTCTATCAGGCTGGCCACCAAAGTCCAAAATTGGGCTATTTGAGGGCATAACCACCACATATGTGCGAGATCTCCCTTTTGACCACAGAGTCTCCAGCACAGTGGGGAGTTTCCGTTTCCAAATCTCGCCAAGCTTGTGGGAGGGGTTACCATCGAAGGTGAACTTTTTTGAGGGATTCCAGGTGATTGATACACCTAGTAGCTCGCGATACGCAGCAGACCGCTCCCTCCCAATCCTCTTCCTCTGCCTCGAAGGACAAATCTCTTTCCCATGCCGTGGCGTAGGACGGACGGCTGGGGGAGGACAATTCCAGAAGGCCCTCGTAGATAATCGAGAGGCCCTTTGGTTTCGAGTTCTCCGAGAAGAGGAAGCGCTGGAAGGGCAAGGGAGCGACGGGTTTTAAATCGTGCCAGCAGTCCGCAGACTCCAAAAAATGACGGACCTGAGAGTACTGCATGAACAAATCTCTTCGTTCCGGGTTGTTACGAGTAAATTCTGCGAAGGAGATTAACTCAGGGCCTTTCATCATATCTGCCAGGGAAGTAATGCCTGATTTCTGTAACGAGGTGATATTTAACGTGGGAATATGAGCCTGTAGAGCCGTCAAGGGGATCTTTTCAGGAGGGAACTTAGACCATGACCTAGGGACCTTACCCCATTCTGACAATAAGTTTCGGACAGTGCCCAGTGGGTGGGATTTCCGCATTAGACCCAGTGACGTTCCCCAAATAATCTTACCAGGTGAGATTCCCGGTGCGAAGTCCTGCTCTAATTGAATCCAACCCGATGGGGATGGGGTTCTGCATAAGTCTCTGACCGCCTCGATAGAGGCTGCTTTACTATAAGATACGACGTCTGGGACTCCCATTCCACCTCCCCTTAGCTTCCTGTGCAATGTTTTACGGTTAACCCTCGGGCGACCCTCAGCCACACAAATCTGTCAAGGAGGTTTTGAAGTTGAGTAAGAAGGGGTCTCGGGTATGCAACCGGGATACAGCGGAACAGGTACAGAAGCCTTGGGAACCAAAGCATCCTGACCGCCTGAATCCTGGCCATCCATGACAGCAGGGGCTGTGCGCTGGAGTTTATTGATCCCTGCAGAGACGCGATCAGAGCTGATAGGTTTACCTGTGCTAATTTCTGCGATGGGCACAGAATGATACCCAGGTACTGGATACCCTCTGGGGCCCATTGGAATGCGTAACGACCAGAGAGATCCTCAAACTCCCGCTGTGTGAGATTAATGGGCAGAGCCGTAGATTTGCTCAAGTTCAGTTTATAATATGAGACCTCCGAGAAGGCCTCTAAGGCCCTGATAATGATTGGGAGCGATGCCCTAGGGTCCGTGCAGGCGATGATCACGTCATCCGCGTACAGGCCAATGACGTGTCTCCTCGCTCCTACCTGTATGCCCGAGATCCCATTCTCAGCCCTGACGGTGGCGGCAAACGGTTCCATAATTAGAGCAAAGATCAGGGGGGACAGGGGACACCCCTGTCTGGTCCCATTTGATATGCTAAATTGGCGGGAGAGAAACCCAGACGTAGAGACACGAGCTCTCGGATTCGAGTAAAGGCTCAGAATAGCCCTCAGTATCGGTCCCGAGAAGCCAAACCTCACAAGGACTTCCCGAAGGTAACCCCAGTGTACCCTGTCGAACGCCTTTTCCGCATCTAACGACAGGAATACACTGGGGGTCCCCCGAGTCTCAGCGATCTCAATGAGGTCTATCATACGTCGGGTTCCGTCTCTCGCTTGGCGACCCCTACAAATCCCACCTGATCCGAGTCCACCAGGAATGAGACACTCTCCGATAGGCGTGCCGCTAGTAATCTAGCATAAATTTTCACGTCTGTATTCAAGAGGGAGATCGGCCGATAACTCCTTGGAGAATCAGACGGTTTTCCTGGTTTTAATATCGTTGTGATCGTGGCCTCTAGGGCTTCCGGAGGGAGGACCCCTTCAGTTTGCCAGGTATTAAAGAGTCGGAGCAGGTAGGGCGCCAAATGATGGGAAAAGGTCTTGTAATATTCGTTTGCCAAACCATCAGGGCCTGGGGCCGAGTTTAACTTCAGAGACCCGATCACCGCCTGCACTTCTGCCAGAGAGAATGGGGTGTTCAGTTCCACCAGCTTGTCCTGAGGGAGGACTGGGAGATCTGCACAGTCCAGGTAATCTCGGATGCGTTCTAACGTCGGTTGTGGTTGTCTTGGTATCGTCTTTTAAATTGTACAAGGTGGAGTAAAAGTCTGCCATAGCATCTGCGATCTTATTTGGGTCTCTGACGGTCCCCCCCTCTGTCGTTTTCATAGAGGTTACCATTGACTGTACCACCCGTTTTTTAAGTCGTCTGGCCAGCAGTCTACCTGCTCTATCCCCAGCAGCATAAAAGCGAGTTTTAAGTTTTCGGAGACCAAGCTCGTGTTGGTATAGCAGTAGGGATCTGAGATCACCTCGCAAAGCAAGAATCCGCGAAGTGATCCGCTGGGTCTGAGCGGCTTTGTTGATTTTTTCCAATTCAGTTATCTGCTCAGTGAGCTCTCTCCAGCGTTTATCTCTCGCTCGCTTTTGTTGTGCTGCTTTCTGTATGAGGAGGCCCCTGAGGACCGCTTTATGGGCAGCCCACAGCGTGCCATCAGAGACCTCCCCGTTGTCATTTAGATGGAAATAGTTTACCAAACTATGGTCCAAGTGGTCAACAATGTCTTGGCTGGATAACAGGCCCACATTCATCCTCCAGCGACGGGGCGACACCTCCTTTTGCCCTAAGCTAATACTCAGCGAGATGGGGGCGCTGATCCGACCATGAGATCTGGCCTATGGAAGCCGATCCACAGCGGAGCAATAAAGCTTCCCCTATCAAAAACATGTCAATCCTGGAATAGGACTTGTGACTGTTAGAGAAGAACGTGAAGTCCCTCTCTTCGGCATGGAGGTATCGCCACACGTCGTGGAGGCCGAATTCACGACACAATTGGGACAATTCCCTCCCCCGGCGAGCGGACGAGGAGGATGTGTCTAGTCTGTTCTCCATTATAGCATTAAAGTCCCCGCAGATAATCAGTGAGCCCTCTACCGAGGTCCTCAATTTTTTAAATAGGGAATTCAGGAATTTATACTGTCCCACATTGGGCGCATACAGGGCTACAATTGTGTACAGTTCCTCAGAAATGAGGGCCTTCAGTATAAGGAACCTCCCCAGAGGGTCTGATTCGGTCGATTTGAGTTGAAATTGTAATTTATTACTTACAATAACGCAGATCCCTGCCTTTTTGACAGTGTTGTTGGCAAAGAAAATATGTGGGTAAGATGAGTGATGGACCCTGTGATTGTCTGAGGCCAGTAGGTGCGTTTCTTGAACGCATAGCACATCAGCACGCAGTCTGCGCGCCTCCCTCCATAGGAAGGAACGCTTTACCGCAGAGTTTAACCCTTTTACATTAAGGGAGGCAATCTGGATCACTGATGTTGTTCCCGCCATATTTAATGAGTCCCAGGCAATAAATTGGGGGGTATAAGATATAGCCGAGGCCCGGGGCCCAGTGACCCTTGTTGGTCTTGAGAAGGAGGTAGTAAGAATTCAGAGGATAGAGACAGAAAAGAATAGGAAGAAAGATCAGAGAGAGCGAGAGCGATGGGAATGACCAGAGAAGGGGTGGACGGGGGTAGGGGGAGAAGGATGGGGAGGGAGAAACGTCAAACAAGCAGTTGTAACACACAAATGTAAACCAGAAAAACTGAGAACCTCTCGGGTCAGGTCCGACGAGCTGGATTAGGGAGAGCAGAGAGATACTCAAGCTCACCCCCGTCCGCCAGAACCCACACCCAGAGGACTCCTGGGGGCAGGGAAATCCTCGGTCACCCGGGACCCGAATTGGGGTCACCAGGGGACACTATGAGGATAACCTCAGAAAACAGTTATACAAGCCTGAGGCACGACCGCACAGGCATCATCGCGTTGATTCCGGGCTTCGGCTGGAACTTTTGTTGACCCTCCGTTGAGGTCCGTGTCGGGGGCCATCATGTACAGTCGGTGATGAACCTCCTGGGACAGAGAGATTCCAGGCTCGCAGGGCTTTGCGTAGTTGCGATGGGGACTGGAAGAATTGTCTCGTTCCCTTGTAGCGGAAGGTTAGGGATACCGGGGATCCCCAGATGTATTGTATCCCCTTTTCTTGTAAGACTCTACAACTTGGTGCAAACTCCCTGCGCCTGGCAAGAGTCCCTGGTGAAAGATCCGGGAAGACCGCCGCAGTGCCAAACGGGTCTGGTAGGGTAGGGTGGGAACGCATGGCACGCAGGAGAATTTCTCTCGCATCAGGTCGTTGAAACGAGATCAGTATATCTCTTGGGATGTCCTTGGCCATTTTGGCCGGTTTTGGTAGTCTATACGCCTTGTTTACCTCCAGTACAGCAGGGGGGACGTCTGGTAGCACCTCCGTAAGGAACGTCGTTATGATACTCCTGAGATCCTCCTCATGGTCCAGTTCTTTTACACCTCGCAATTTAACGTTGTTTTTACGCAAACCGTCCTCAAGATGGGAGAGGGTTAACTGCGTCTTTTTCATCTCCTTCTCCATCACATCATAATCATCGGCGAGGTTGTTGTGGGCAGTTACGTAGTCCGTCATCTTTGTTTCAAGATGTGACGTTCTTTCATTCAGAGCCGCCATGTCTGTGCGCAGGTCTCCTATCATGGAGCGTATTTCTCCTAGCATGGAGTCTCTTAGGGACCCCAGCATGTCCCGGAGGGATCGTTTGGACATTGGGGATTCATCCCTATCTCCAGACCCCCCTCTCTGTGATCCGGGAGGGGAGCGTGGTGAGCGCTGAGCGTGCCCTGTGGGGGATGAGGAAGCTGCAGGGGCTGCATTAGCCGGCGCCATTTTGGAGGGCTTCTGGGAATCAGTGCTGAAGAAGTCGGTCAGTTTACCGTCTGTCTCTCGGCGCCTGGAGCCCGCTCGCGGCATCGCTGTGTGCAGGGGGTCTTCTCCCGAGGTATAGTGGAATTAGAGCCGGTAAGAGCCGGTGTGTGCCGCTAAATCAGCCTGAGCGTCGGAGCCTACTCAGCAAGCGTCCGGCGCCATCAGCAGCAGGACACGCCCCCCGTTGACAATTCTTTTGCTTTCCCCATTTCTCATACTCCAGAAAAGTTAGTGGCTGGATGAAAGTTGCAAGAGTCTGTCTGGATCCCAGAAACTCACTCAGCTTTTATGCACACACACTAATTACAAGCAAACAGGTCACAGGTGAGGATGTTACTTTTATTAGCCATTCAAACCCATTTGTGTCAACTTCTGTGTATGTTATCAGGCCAAAATCACCAGGGTATGTGAACTTTTGATCAGTGTCATTTGGATGTTTTTGATTGTCATTATGATTTAAAAAGAGAAAACACAACAGTTTGACAATAAATGGCTTCGCCCAACCACTAACCATGAGTGGGAAAAAAGTTTTTGTGTTATCATTCATATTCTCTGAAAAAAGGCCAAAGAAAGCAAAAACTCTGCCGGGGTATGTAACCTTTGGAGCATAACTGTAGGTCGGAATTCTAAAGACATGGGGATAGCAAATAAGTTTTTTTTATTTCTTTATTTTTAATGGGAAAAAATAGGGATGATTTAAATTTTTTTATATATAGATTTTTTCTTTTACATTTTTAAAATCTTTCTGCTTCACTTTGTTAGTCCGGCAAGGAATGTGAACCTGCGATCCTCTGATCACTTTCACTATATACTGCAATGCTATAGCATTGCAATATTTAGCAAAAATAAAGCTTCCTGACGAAGCCCGTAGTGATGAAACGGCCGTTGAGGTGCCTTGTGCTCCCTCTGACTCCATTTTATTCCATCATGTCACAAGGTTTTTGATCTTTATCTCTACATTGCATAGATTAACTCAGCTGCATTATGTGAGTCCAATATGTTCTGTCTTAGCTTAAATATTGAGCTGCTTTCCTAAATCATTTTGCTTACTATTATTATACAGTGGCTACCCCTATTATATTAACCATATGTTTCCCCTATTATATTAACCATATGTTTAGGGTCATCTCCATATATTTGTGCAATTCAGTCTCATTCATTCATTTTCCATATTATGTAATCTATTTATATTTTAATAGTGACACCGTTCTAGGGACTGGTAATAAATGCAAGGACCGCAGCACCCACAGCAAATTAGGATAAATCAAACCTCCATTATGGTGCACGTCTTATACCAGGGAGTCGGCAAATGAGGATAAATCAAACCTCCATTATGGTGCACGTCTTATACCAGGGAGTCAGCAAATGAGGATAAATCAAACCTCCATTATGGTGCACGTCTTATACCAGGGAGTCTAGGGACTGTCTCTGTTTTTGCCTCTTTATAGGGTACCTGGGATTCTTATTATGGATTTTCCCATGACTCTTTATCTATGCTCTTAGTTGTTTATGTTTTTATTATGTCCTTTGGATACCAATAAACTTTATTATTTTGCATTATCTCAATTTTCCAATTTTTTTTATTTCAGTTTCCTCTCATGTTATAATATTGATCCTATTACTTTGTCTTGAATAACCAGGGAAATTCTTTTCAGTTTTCATCATATATATCTTTACAGGGATGTTATTATTTTGTGAAGCTTTTTTGGTAGGTTTATACATACTATATCATTGCAGTATTTAGTAAAAATCAGGGTCTCCTGTGATTGCCAGCCACAAGCACTGGTCTTCGTAAGCACTCTGTCATGGCACACATGGGAGCCTATAGAAGTCCCCGGCTACCATGTGGAACGGTGCGCCCATGGTCCATGTGCTGTAAATTCTGTTGTCAGAGATTGACAGCGGCATTCAAGAGGTCAACAGCAACGGGCAGCTCCACAATCTGATGTTAGAGGTAGATGATGGCGGAATAACATAGTTACCATCCGCCAAGAAAATGGAAGGCTCAGATCCTGAGCTTGCCTGAAAGAAGAGGGCCCGACATATGATGTACCAGTAAATTATATCTCAGGAAAGGGTTAAAGAATTCCTATTTAATAGAAATGGAATGTGGAAGAGTGATTTATACACTATATTTATGGGCTATCAAAGGGACATTCCATAAATGTCACATCAGTGGAGGTCCGACTACAAGACAGCTTTTTATTGCTAGGACAAAAGCGGATGTGGTGTTCTTCTGCTCTAATTTTCAGGTCCGTCAGTCATAGTCAATGGCCGGTCTTAGACTGAACTCAAATTGCACCAACCGTAATGGAAGCCCAACTAAGTCAATTAATTTTGGTGACTGGTAAAGTTCTTGAGTGACATTACCCAAAACGATCAGATGCTTTTAGTATATCTTATCAATATGCCAACCGGTAAAGATAGTGATATTTTTCACAATTAGGACACTGGTTCTTAAAAGGGAGAACTGTTGGAATACATTTCCATTTTTACAAGATTTTTCTTTAATTTCCAATATTTTCTTTATGAATGTATTCTCTTGAAACAATTTTGTATTTCATCAGACCTTTGTATATAACTGTTAAATAACTACTAACATTGATAAACATGTCTATGGTTTCCAAAGTTGTTCTGTTTCCCTATATTTCAGACAATATCTTACTTATTGAGTTGATAAAAAGTCAGTATACATATATATTAAACATGAGAAACACTGACCTGGTAAATTAAAGACCCTCATAGTTTGCTGAACGTGTTGAAAATGGCAAGTCACCTCTGAAATGAAAGGACCCTCAATAATGCGCACAACAGGGGGGTCTTTTGGTGTATACAGCTGTAAAATAAGTAAGATAAATATATTTAACTATAGCCAGTAGTCCTGTACTTATGGGCAATCCTGGAATAGCATGTCCTGCTTAAGGTAGAACAGAGGCTAATCATTTGTAAATGATGGATATTTTACATGTTACCGTATATACTCGTGTATAAGCCGACCCGTGTATAAGCCGACCCCCCTACTTTTGCCCAAAAATCTGGAAAAAACCTATTGACTCGTGTATAAGCCGAGGGTGGACCCCAGCACAGGTATACAGCCCCCAGCAGTGTGGTATACAGGTCCCCCCCAGTGGTATACAGGCCTCCCCAGTGGTAGTATACAGCAGCCCCAATGGTAGTATATAGCATCCCCAGCAGCCCCAGTGGTAGTATACAGCAGCCGCAGTGGTAGTATATAGCAGCCCCAGTGGTAGTATTAGCAGCCCCAGCAGTAGTATATAGCAGCCCCAGTGGTAGTATATAGCAGCCCAGCAGTAGTATACAGCAGCCCCAGTGGTAGTATATAGCAGCCCCAGTGGTAGTATATAGCAGCCCCAGTGGTAGTATATAGCAGCCCCAGTGGTAGTATACAGCAGCCCCAGTGGTAGTATACAGGAGCCCCAGCAAGTGGTATGTTTACAGAGCCCTGGTCCAATACATTATATTATTGCAACCCAATTTTAATTTTTTTTATCAGCATTCCCTCGTGTTTAAGCTAGTCCAGTATGTTATAACCAGGAATCCCCAGGTTTTACAACTCCAGGGTTACAGTTCACTCCCCTGGAGTTTATTGGCGGCCCTGGTACATGCAGCTGCAAAACAGGGGTCCCAGGCCACCCAACCTGGTTCGTAACACCTGTACATACCCCATGGGGGTCCAGAAGTCCCCGGGTGGAACCGGTCGCCCCCTGGGTGTACAAATCCCCGGGGTTACCTCAAGCAGCCCCACGGGGGTCACCACAGCTAAGTAGATGGGGGTAACCATACACTCCCCAAGACAGAAGGCCAGGTCACTCCAGAAGGCCCCATGGTCGGTAACATCCAAAGGGGCCCATGAGAGTGGAGAGCTAAACACAGCCAGGCCCATGGTACGGTGTACAAACAAGCACCAAAAGATGGCACTGTCTCCACTCTTAGTAATGGCCCGCTCTCACTGACTATTACATTAATGAGCCCGACTATCTGATTTCGGCCGCTGCTCGTTGCTGAGTCTTATCCCCGTCAGTGCTGCATCGTTCAGAGTTCATCCGAAGGATAGTCAATTTCGCAATCAGGCACTGTCTTAAAGGGAAGTACACGTATGAGCAGCTGCCGAAAATTGAGAATGCACCTGAGACGAATTTGTATTCAGAACCTGGATGTAATGTAATAACACCGGGGGGCCCTTAAAAGGCTGGGCCAAGTGCGTTTGTGGGGTAAGACATATCTACTTGTGTCCCACATGCCGTATGATATTGAAACATGCAGAAATATTGGTAAATAAGCCCCTGACGGCCTATTCATACGTCTCAAACCGCCAGTCACCTCAGCTAACAAGCCAACACCCAAGTACCACCAACAGGGGTCTTTCGTATACAGCGAATTAATAAGCAAGGGAGGATTTTTAGCCAGACCATTTTGGGCTGAAAATCGCTGCTGCTTAAGGTAACAGAGTAATAGTCCTTATGCTGATAGAGTTCATAATAAGAGACTCTGCGTGAGGCACATTCCTGGGACGTCCGAGAAAGTTTTATCTAATTGATTCTTGACTGCAGGAATGTCTACATCAACTACTTGCAGTAAGGGTACCAGAACATCTGATGATAAACGGTCCGATCAGGATACGGGTCCAACGGATCTTTGTCAGAGCTTTGTCGTTTTCCATCAACAGTGATGCTACTGTCTGACATTACCTGAGTTCACATCTGTCGAGATTACTAATCACATCGAAGTGGTCCAGACTGCAATGGATCAGTTGCATCGAATTTTGAATGAAATCTTGGCAATTTGTTTGTTTATGAAAACTGATCAAAGTTGGATGGTCCAACAGTGGTTGAACAGTCATCCAACTGTGGTTCGTGATTTTTGTAGGACTTGCATTGGCGAGTCTCGGACGTGAATCGCATAGTGTCGCAGCATGTTGCGATTGCTTTGACATCCGTGATTCGGATGAGAAAAAAAGTCAGACACTTGGAAATGTGTTCTATACATTGAATAACATTGGTCTGACTGCACTCGCACTACAGTCGTCCGAGTTTCACGGATGTGTGTCCGTACCCTAAGGAGTACTCTCACTAGCCTAATGCTTTTTCTTTAGCTCATAGTGGTGCAGATGACCTCAACCTTTGGGGTACTCTGATGCAATTTATTCAAATTCAGAGATAAGACTTATGAACTTCAAGAAATTGAGGAATTACAGCAAAATACAAATGTTCTAAGAACAAAGAGGCTATAGAATTGTTATTTCGTAGGTAATAAAAGTATCGAAAACTAATAATGCCCCATAATATAATCCCCAGCATGCAGAATATGGGAATATGATTATTATAACCTCTAACCTTGGCATCTCCATCAGGTAGGAAAAGATAAGCTCCACTTTTGTCTTTGGATGTGCGAGTTCCATATATGAGAAATTCCATGCTTACTTTCTGTTCCTGCTCATCTCCAGCTCGTTTAATGCCCTGCAACAATCAATAAATAATGACAATAATTAGGGTTGAGTGAGTGTGATCTTTACAATTCGCTGCTCGCATGGATAGTACGGTATTCGTGATACTCATTACTCGGCGAGTATCACTGGTGCTCGTGAGTGATGTGTCGATCATTATCGATCTGACACAAATTAAATCTCTCTTAATTTTCGAATTCAAAATTTTTGATTTAATTTTGTTTATGAACAATCATGTTCACATACAGTATAATAATGCAACAGCTATTCAAATAAAACACTTAAATTTGCTAAAAATCAAGACTTTAATAGGTCTGGTCAAAAATTACGGAACATTATAAATGTATAGAAGACCTGAACAGAACAGTAGGGTTAAGTAAACAATAGCAGCTGGCACTCCAGTGACAGCAGATTGAATGGTAGACTCTCTCTGGGGGGGCACAACAAGGTGTTTTATGCATTGAAAACGCATAAAAGCCCACCCTCCCGTTCTGCCCCGGAAATGCTGGTTTTATAGCCGGAAGTATGTGGGCGGAGCAAATCACTAATTGACTAACGTCAGACTTGCTATTCAGACGAATCTGCAAGTATTAAAAACTGCTCGCTACAAGTATAGTGAGTGAGAATATTTCCCTACTCGCTCATCACTAACAATAATCTGAGAAGGAACATGATCAAAGCTGCAGGAAGTTCTGCAGGAAGGTGTACTATATTTATAAAAAGTTATGGATTCATAAAGGCTGCACATAACATAAACCGGTATGGATATATAGAAATCATACATAACATAAACCACTATAGATATACAGTCTTTAGACTGTTAATAATGTACTGTTGATATATAAAGATTACACACTTCTTTAAAATGCCATTTGTAATGTAAAAATATTCTACTAAAGACTATATAGGGCAAGACTGAGACAGACTTCTGGATGCCCTCGATGTCACGTTAATGGGGCCGGAATCTTACATGTTGTGTGAGTGCTCCAGACTGGACTCATACTGGACAGTGGTTATAAACACTATAGAGGGAGTGTATGACTGTAGAATTGAGAGGGATCCTATAGATTGTATTTTGGGTTATGTGGTAGAGATTCAGATTCAAAATCAGTTTAAATTGGCGCTAGCTAAGTTGTTATACATTGCATGTAAATTAATAGCCAGGCATTGGATAAATGAAGAACCGCCGACAATACAAACATTTTTTAGACAATTAGACTTTATTGTACATATGGAAAAGGGTATTTATGCAAAAAGAAAAAGGAAAAAAAATGTTCAATGCATTGTGGACACCGTGGGTGGAGAAAAGATGATCCCGGAAGGAGGACATATTTCTGAGTATTTGTTGCTGATGTTTCTATAAGGTGGGGAGAGAGGCGGGAGGGAGGGAATGTGCTGTAATTGAAAATATGAGACTTTGTTGGACATTGTAATGTCTGGATTCTGTTTCTTTGTTTGAGCTTCGTTATAAAAATTTATCTGATTAAAAAAAAAAAAAAATCATACCAAAAAGAATAATTTCAGAATTTTCTCCATCTTTAATGTCATCCATAATTTGTACAAATCCATTGAGAAACAAATTGATATAATTTTGAGAGGGAAAACAAATATAACAAAACTAAAATTATGAGGCTCTAAAAGTGTGAACACCCTCTTATAATTGGGAATTTAGTTGTAAGTGAAGTCAGTACAAAGCTCCATTATTTACTGTGATTCTCATTAAGTCCATATAAAGTTTATTTATTCTAGTAGGATTTTATTGACATTTTCTTAGTTGCATTTTATAGCAAAAGCTATGGTCTGAAACAGCTAAAAATACAGCAAAGGGATCTCATTGTTAAAAGTTATCAGTCAATAAAAGGGTGGAAAGAATTATCCAAGACATTAGATATGCCGTGGAACATTGTGAAGACAGTCAATAAGTGTCTTAAATTTGGCACAAGAGTTATATTACCTAGAAGACAATTGATCAGTAAGGGTGCCTATAGGCTCAATGCAACATTAAAGACCCTGCAGGAACTTCTGGCTGTGTACTGAAGGTTACAATAATCTTCCATATTCTTCATATGTCTGTCTTATAGGGTAGAATGACAAGATGGAAGCATTTTCTTACAAAGAAAAACTTTCAAACCTACATCAGATTTGGCAAAACACGTGTTATGGTCTGATGAGACCAAGGTTGAACTGGTTGGTCATAATTCCAAAAAGTATGTCTGGCACAAAGCCAAAACTGCACATTACCAAAAGAAAGTGTTACCCCTCGGGGGTCTGCCGCCCGTGCCTGCGGCCTGCTGCCCTTATACCCTCTGCTGGAGCAACATTGCTCCTCTCACTCCTGGTACCACTGCTAGTACTCATGAAACGGTCTCCTATTCAGGTTCTGCTGGAGAGACTGCAGGGATCTGGCTCCTCCCTCCAGCCAATCACCAAGCCCCTGTGCCCGGCCAATCAGCCCTGCCCTGTCCTGATTTAAACCTCCTGTTTGCAATCAGTCGGGGCCAGGGCAACTTCTACCTTCCCCTTGGGGAAGTTGCCACTTCTGGTCTGTCAGGTCGCTCCTCGTTTGGTCTGTTACCTGATCTTTCCGTGTTACCTCCTCCAGATCTTGTTCCTGCCGGCTCCCGGTTGATCACCGTGTTCCTGGACGTCCTCCTGGTTCCCTCCAAGCTGATCGCTGGTTCTCGCCCCGGCTCCGGATCCCCCGTGGTCCTGGATCTCCCTGGTTCTTGGATCTCTCTGTGTTTCTGGATCTCCCTGGTTCTTGGATCTCTCCGTGTTCCTGGATCTCCCTGGTTCCTGGATCTCTCCGTGTTCCTGGATCTCCCTGCGTTCCTAGTTCCCCGTGTTCCTGCTTTTCGTCTCTTTGTTATATTCTCGATTCTGTTTTGTTACCACGTCGCCTGGGGTCGGTTGAACACTTGTGTCCGTTGCATTGGCCCCTTCGAGGCTGATCCCGGCGGTATCCCTGTACAGGGGTCAAGCGCTCCGGGGTCTCCCTCGCTGGGTCTCCAGTGTTGCGGCCTTGTGGCCCTCTCCAGGGGCGTGTGTTTCTGTGTTATAGTTCTGTTTAATAAACCCGTTGACTCTACGGTACGTGTCTGCCTCTCTATCACCGGTGTCAGCATCCGCTTTACGCGGTCCAGTGGGTCCACGTGAGTAGTCCGTCCGTAGCACGTGACAGATTTTGCCCTGGCCATGGACTCCGCTGACGCCAGGTTTGATGTCAAAAGAGAGCTGACCGCACTCCACCAGAGTCACGACCGGGTTACGGCGCTTTTCCAGTCGTTAGAGGCCCGAGCGTCCTCTTCTCCCTGCACCCGCAGCAGCCGGAGAAGGACTCCCCGCCGGGCACCCACAGTCTTGGGGCGCCCTCTACTGTTGATCCCACTCTCTTTTCTCAGGTGCTGAGTCTCCACCAGGAGTGGGACCTTCTGCGTGAGCTACAGACTCAGATGGCTTCCCAGGTGTCCTCTTTGGATGATTGGCTTGCCAGCCTACCGAACACGACAAGAGACCCAGGTACCGTCCCATCGTGTCTTGTTCCTGGACCGGCTCCTCCTCCGTGTTCCTGGGGAGTCTCCAGCCTTGATCCGGTGGGTGTCCTGCCGCTGGGGGTCCCTGATGTCGCCCTGCCTGTCGGTGCCCCAGATGACGTCCTGCCTGTCGGTGTCCCCGATGACGTCCTGCCTGTCGGTGTCCCTGATGACGTCCTGCCTGTCGGTGTCCCAGATGACGCCCTGCCTGTTGGTGTCCCCGATGACGTCCTGCCTGTCGGTGTCCCTGATGACGTCCTGCCTGTCGGTGTCCCTGATGACGTCCTGCCTGTCGGTGTCCCTGATGACGTCCCTGATGACGTCTTGCCTGCTGGTGTCCCTGATGACGTCTTGCCTGCTGGTGTCCCTGATGACGTCTTGCCTGATGGTGTCCCTGATGACGTCTTGCCTGCCGGTGTCCCTGACGGCGTCCTGCCGCCTGCCGGTGTCCCTGACGGCGTCCTGCCGCCGGCCGGTGTCCCTGACGGCGTCCTGCCGCCTGCCGGTGTCCCTGACGGCGTCCTGCCGCCTGCCGGTGTCCCTACCGACATCCGGTTTCTCCTGTGCTCGTCCCATGACGCCCATGCCACCGCCCTCGAGACCCCTCTGCCCCGGACGGTGCCCCAGGACCAAGGAGGCGGAGGTCCTTACCCCGCGCCTGCTGCGCAGGTTCCCGCCCAGTTTCCGTCTGGGGAGGGGGGCGTAGAGGGGGGGGTACTGTTACCCTCGGGGGTCTGCCGCCCGTGCCTGCGGCCTGCTGCCCTTATACCCTCTGCTGGAGCAACATTGCTCCTCTCACTCCTGGTACCACTGCTAGTACTCATGAAACGGTCTCCTATTCAGGTTCTGCTGGAGAGACTGCAGGGATCTGGCTCCTCCCTCCAGCCAATCACCAAGCCCCTGTGCCCGGCCAATCAGCCCTGCCCTGTCCTGATTTAAACCTCCTGTTTGCAATCAGTCGGGGCCAGGGCAACTTCTACCTTCCCCTTGGGGAAGTTGCCACTTCTGGTCTGTCAGGTCGCTCCTCGTTTGGTCTGTTACCTGATCTTTCCGTGTTACCTCCTCCAGATCTTGTTCCTGCCGGCTCCCGGTTGATCACCGTGTTCCTGGACGTCCTCCTGGTTCCCTCCAAGCTGATCGCTGGTTCTCGCCCGGCTCCGGATCCCCCGTGGTCCTGGATCTCCCTGGTTCTTGGATCTCTCTGTGTTTCTGGATCTCCCTGGTTCTTGGATCTCTCCGTGTTCCTGGATCTCCCTGGTTCCTGGATCTCTCCGTGTTCCTGGATCTCCCTGCGTTCCTAGTTCCCCGTGTTCCTGCTTTTCGTCTCTCGTTATATTCTCGATTCTGTTTTGTTACCACGTCGCCTGGGGTCGGTTTGAACACTTGTGTCCGTTGCATTGGCCCCTTCGAGGCTGATCCCGGCGGTATCCCTGTACAGGGGTCAAGCGCTCCGGGGTCTCCCTCGCTGGGTCTCCAGTGTTGCGGCCTTGTGGCCCTCTCCAGGGGCGTGTGTTTCTGTGTTATAGTTCTGTTTAATAAACCCGTTGACTCTACGGTACGTGTCTGCCTCTCTATCACCCGGTGTCAGCATCCGCTTTACGCGGTCCAGTGGGTCCACGTGAGTAGTCCGTCCGTAGCACGTGACAGATTGTCACACCCACAGTGAAAAATGGTGGAGGCAGCATTATGCTAAGGAGCTGCCATATTTCCATCAGAACCTGCTCCTGTGTAGTCTGCTTCTGTTGTCACTCTGTGTGCAACGCTGGTGATAGAGATGTCATAAGCAGAAGCTCTGGATGGCGCAGGCTCTGTGCAGCCACTGAGGTTAAAGTGGCTGGTATCTGTGGTGCTTTCCAGTCTGACAGAATGGGTTTGTGTGTGCTGTCCAAGCCAAAGTTCTTATCATCTCTTTACTTCATCCTATTAGAAGGCACCACATTCAACTAACGCTTCCATCTTACTGCAAGAAGCTACCAGATGTAGCCTGGTGTTCCTTTGGTTCAGTCCCTTATATACAGCTCTTGTGTAGCGTGTTTGCATCCAGTTTTAACCTCGGCTTGTTTATTGACACTTCTCCTGCATGACAATTTTGTACCTTGCTACCCTCTTGGTTTTGACGCGGGTACCAGATTATTCATTTGCAAAGCTTGCACCACCGTACAGCAGCTGACTCTGTGGCACTTGCCCAGAGACCCTGGTGGAAGTCCAGATCTTGCATAAGAATTTAAGTATGAAGGTCAGAGCAACCCCAGGGTTCTGTAATAGGTTGTGCCAAGCCTGTCGTAGCAGACATTTTAGAGCTAACAGGTGACCAGTGACAGTCCCATTACAGATTTTTCGACAGCTGGAACTAGGGCTTTAGTCAAGGTGTAGGGAATTATGAACAATTTTAAATATCAGTCTATTTTGCAACTAAACCTTCACAGCTCTGCTAAAAAGCTAAAGAGGAATTTCACCTTTCAGCACAACAACAACCATAAGCACAACTCCAAATCTGCAAAGGAATGGGTTTATCACAATATCTGATCTTTGGAATAGCTCAGCCAGAGCCCAGAAATGAATCGAGTTGAAAATCTGTAGGCTGACCTGAAGAGAGCTGTACACATGAGATGCCCTCGCAATCTCAGAGACTTGGGGCACTACTGCAAGGAAAAGTGGGCAAGGATTGCCAATTCTAGATACACCATGCTGGAAGACTCCCATTCAAAAAGACAGAATTCTGAAATAAATTTAAAGGCTACTTGAACAAAGTATTAGTTTAAGGGTGTGCATCATTTGGCAGCCCCATTATTTTACTTGTTTTTCCACCTGAAAAGATTTCATTTTATTTTTTAATACACTTCTGCGATGATGGGTAACATTAAGGGTGGAAAATATTCGTAAGCGATTCTTCTTGAAGTGATTTTTTGACGTGGCAAAAATTGGCATTATAACAAGGGTGTTTAGATAAGTAGCTATGGATAATAAGTGATGCTTGATCCGAAATTTCCATATTGCTGCATAAATTTGACCTAAAATGATCACACAAGTACTGCATATAGATTAAGAGGACAAAATCAAACAAATGAGTGAAAAATATTACATTCTGTCTTTTTTCTTATTGAGGAAAATTATCCAATTTTACACTTCTATGTGTGAGAAAAGTGTGTTAAACTTTAGGATTAAAAGATAATTTGAAGGTGAAATTAAAGTCTGGAGTTTTCAATCAATTGGATGACCATCTCATATGAGTGGAGGACTCCATTTATTTAAAGAATGGAGATCTATCAGTGTCGGATCTTCACAACACATGTATGTGGAAGTGTAACAAGGTACAAAGGAGATCTCTGAGAACCTCAGATAGGCCAGGGTCAGACTAGCATTTTGTAGCAGATGTCACAGATTTTTCAGCAGCGCATATGCGCTTTCCAGTGCCGCTGCCGCTGAACACTGCCCCTGGTTACCCGATGTTAATTGTGGTAACCGGCCAGACCAGGGGCAGCGTTCAGCAGCAGCGGTGCTGGAAAGCGCATATGCGCTGCTGAAAAATCTGTGACATCTGCTAAAAACGCTAGTCTGACCCTGGCCATAGGCTGGGGTCACACATGGCAATCCACTTTTTCAAGCCCTTAGAAAAATGGATCCGGTTTTCTAAGGGTGCCAATAGTGTCCCCTGAGGCCTAGGACGTTTTTGGGAATTTTTTGGATTTAGTCATTTTTTTCTCCAAAAACGCATGCCTATATGTACCATGCGTCAATGCATGCGTCTCCCATAGGGCCCCATGTTTAAAAAACGCATGCGTTTTTTTAAAGCACCCCAAAAACGCTTCTAGAGCGTTAACGCATATGTCCAAAATGTTCCCAAAAATGGATGGTATGTGTGACCCTGGCCATAAAGAGCATGAACATGACTATTGATCCTGTGATTTCCATAATGCCATGTCTTTTTTTTTTGATGTTGTTATTTCAAAATTGAGGACAGTATCTTCTCATCTATATAATGGTGACTCTATGCTTAAAAATTTAAAGAAGTGATTCAAAAATTGATTTTTCAAGTATTCCTCAACAAGACAAGATTTGAGCATATCCTAAACAGTGAACACTAATTATAAGGCCTATACAATGCTGAAAAGTCTAAAATCCTAAAAACATTAGTCATATTTGGATAGATAACCTATGGAACCAGAGTTGAGAAACAAGGGCCCATGTAGCTTGGAGTTTCCATATGGCACTGCACTAGAGGTATTCTGGCCAATGTTGCTTTGGAGGAATACGTGTGTAATGAGGCATGTGATGCACTGGCAGAATAAGAAAGATTCTCCATATGTAGCAGCAATATCATATAGTGGAGCCTCACCCATGTACTCACCTTCATTAGACCTGTGACACCAGAAAACCACACTGCATGTACTGATTCTCCACATAGAAATCATCAGTGCTTGTTTCCAAGAGCTTGACTGAAAATGTGTCCTGTTTCTTCATGTTTAAGTCTCTTCCATGTAAATACACTCGAACATTGGATTTGAGGGTAGTGTGTGCATCAAATGACATGTAAAGCTGAAAGACGCTCAGTCCGAGAGCTGATAATCGGGCGGTGAAGGACACCTGGCATAATGGAAGAGACTTTATGATCAAACAATATAACATGAAAAATGAAAACAAGATCCTTCTGATGTAGACCTAATGAAATAATGACTTTAATCTAAGTTTAAACTATAAAGTCTAAGGCCGGCTTCACACTGCGGCACGATCCGGTCCGGGGCTGTCCGGGATGACCTGACAGCCGGGACTGGCTCAGCACACAGGACTGGGGGGCTATTATGCTCTCCGGTCCTGTGTGCAGCGCACGCAGTTCCGCTGCTGATAAGTCAGGACCACGGGCGCCGCCGTAGTGACCTGTCAGCGGCTGCAGCTGCGTGCGCTGCACACCGGACCGGAGGGCATAATAGCCCCCAGTCCTGTGTGCTGAGCCAGTCTGCGGCTGTCAGGGTCATCCCCGGACCGGATCGTGCCGCAGTGTGAAGCCGGCCTAATAATGTGGAGCTACAAGAAATTTTCACTAACTTGCATGAATGTTTAATCAGAAATGTATTTATTGTTTAAATGACAATTTGTTGTTTAATGTTTCTTTAAATATCTTTGATGGTATCATTTTTGAATCTTCCATCTAAGTTACTACATTAAAAGAAATGACTGAAATCTTGCAGTTTTTACTCTGACCATTGGGTGTGATATCCAGCGACACTTCCTGCTCTGTAGAGATTACCGTACATCTCAGCATCTCATTATCACTCAGGCAAATTTACAAGGAAATGTAACATTTCAATATAAAAATACACGATCAATTGTTGGACACAGCTCAACCCTTCTCCTACTTAAATTATACAGTATGGCTTAAAATCTGTAAAAAAAAAAAAATTAGGCTTCACCGGTATCTAACCGCATTTACCATTTTATCCTCCCCTGGACACAGAAAGAAATTTTAAAAATTGATGAATGCTTATTGTAAAAATACAAAATTACCTTAAAAAAAAGTCAGATTTGATTTTTTTCAGCCTTCAATTCTACTTCAATTTTCCCATTATTCAGCACATTGTAAGGAAAAATGGAAGCTGTCATTGACAATTATAACTTGTCAGAATAAAACCTCATGTGGCTAGGCTAACAGAAAAATAAAAGAATTATAGATCTTAGTAGAAGGGGAGGGAGAATTGCAAAATATAAAAAAGAAGATTGGCTGAGGAGGCGATGGGTTGAAGGAGGTTTAGAAACTTGTGACAAAAGTCTACAAACACTCAATATGATTGCAGAATTGAAACAGTGAGCGGTCCGCCCGCTGCCACGATTCCCTGGAATTGGCATTCCTCAAGGTTGGACACATCCGAAATGTCGCCACATCATATGAGCTGAATAAAGGTTCATTATTTTCTATCATTTTTGAAGTGCTGCCTATTTTTTTGTTTTATATTGATCTATAATTGGATATTTGTAAGTAAGGCTTTGCAAAATATATTGGTGCTTTTCCTATTCTTTATCTATCTATCTATCTATCTATCTATCTATCTATCTATCTATCTATCTATCTTTTTATCTATCTATCTATCTATCTATCTATCTATCTATCTATCTATCTATCTATCTATCTATCTATCTATCTTTTTATCTATCGTGGATCCTTGGATTACGAGCATAATTCGCTCCGTGAATGTACAATCCAAATCACTTGTATATTAAAGCAAATTCTCCAATAAGAAATACCGTATATACTCGTGTATAAGCCGACTTTTTCAGCCCAAAAATTGGGCTGAAAAGTCCCCCCCTCCGCTTATACACGAGTCATATACGTGGGGGCTGTGTACGGGAGCAGGAGGAGGCAGGAGGAGGCTGGAGGAGGTGGGGGGAAGGCTGCAATATGAGCGGCTCGTGACGTGGAGCCGCTCATAACTTATTCATGATATGCACTGCATCCCCCGCCCATCCGCGGGGGGAGCAGTGCATATCGCCTTACAGCCGCCCCATCCCTCACAGTATGGCGCCCCCTTTCCATACAGCCCCCCCCGTGGTATCCAGGGCCCCCCGTATATACAGCCCCCCGTGGTAACCAGGGCCCCCGTATATACAGCCCCCCCGTGGTAACCAGGGCCCCCCTTGCTGCACCTGTAAAGGAAGAAGTCAGTATGCTTATCGCTGCTGCTGCCGCCGCCGCCGTCGCCGCTCCGCTTCTCGGTCACCGCGCTGCTCCGGGTCTTCACGCTTCCTGTTCCTTCTCCGGCGCTCAGGAAATGACGTCATTGTTCGAGCGCCGGAGAAGGAACAGGAAGCGTGAAGACCCGGAGCAGCGCGGTGACCGAGAAGCGGAGCGGCGGGCGGCGGCAGCAGCGATAAGTATACTGACTTCTTCCTTTACAGGTGCAGCAAGGGGGGCCCTGGTTACCACGGGGGGGCTGTATACAGCTGGGGCCCTGGATACCACGGGGGGGCTGTATACAGCTGGGGCTGCTGTATACAGCTGGGGCCCCTATATACTACCTATGGGGGGGGTCTGTATACCTCTGGAGCTGCTGCTGTATATACCCCCTAGGGCTGCTGCTGTATATACCCCCTGGGGCTGCTGCTGTATATACCCCCTGGGGCTGCTGTATACTACTACTGGGGCTTCTGTATACTACTACTGGGGCTGCCGTATACTACCACTGGGGCTTCTGTATACTACTATGGGTTCTGTTGTATATACGCCTTTTTGCTGCTGTATACTACACGCGGTACTTTACTACTACTGGGGCTGCCTGTATACTACACTGGGGCTTCTATAGCTATTAATGAGGGTAACTTGTAATTACAATACTAGGGGTGCATTGTTACCTACTAGCCCTGCTGTATAAATATACGGGCTGCTTAATCTGATAAAAAAAATTGGGCTTGCTCGTATCTAACCACTGTGAGCCATTCTGTATACTCACTGGCGAAGCTTTGTAAAATATGAGGCTTTGTATAATCAAATTGGGCTGCTAGTAATACTTTCTGGGGCTTCTACTACTTACACTTCATGTTTCATTATTGACCTTGTAGGAAAATGCTGTCATACATACTGGGGCTGCTGATAATAACTCTGGGGCTAGCTGATACTACAATGGATGTGCTTAGTAGAAGTTGGGGGGATGTGAATTAAAACATGGGGAGGCTGTGGTAATGGGGGAATGTTGTACACGGAGGTGCTTTATACCACACAATACTGGGCGTGAGCTACCCACTGGGGAGGCCTGATTCCCTGGGGGCTCCTGTATTACACATCTGAGGTGTATACTTCATTGGGGTCACCTCGGTTATTACATCATTTTTAGTGTTTTCCATTTTTGGTGAGCAAAAGTATGGGGTTTGGCTATTAGGCGTTTCAAAATATATTGGTATTACTTTGAAATACAGATGATTCGTTCACAACTCAAAATTGTAGGATCCTTGATTAACGAGATCAGTTCCTGCAATTCATCAGTTGTTGTTATTATAAAATTATAAGAATATAATAATATGATTATATAAATCAAATTTGTACACGGTATTCTATAAGCGAGGCATTAATTCAGCCAAAAATTGGACTGAAAATTCCACCTAGGTTATAACGTAGTCATCGGTATACTGTGGGGGGGGGTGTCGTGACTGGAGTTCGGGCAAAAGGGCAGGAAGGGGCCCGCGGTGACGCGAGCACTCGGTACTGTGGGGGGTGACCGCTCATTAGTGCAAGAATGGCCGCATCTCCATCCATATGCACGGGGAGGCTCCTCATCAGTTGGGATACCTGGCCCAGCATAATACCACAGCCCCCCCTAATTATAGGTCCCCCCCTTAGTGCCCCGGCACCTGTCAAAATAACAATGTTTCATACATCACCTTTCCCGCGCAGCTCCTCCGGTCCTGGCTTCTTCCTGCTTGTGCCGGTGTCATGTGACCGGGCGCAGGAGATGACGTCATCTCCTGCGCCCGGTCACAGCACTAGAAGCCGCACAAGCAGGAAGAAGAAGCCAGGACCGGAGGAGCTGCGCCGAAAGGTGATGTATAAAATGTTTGTTATTTTGACAGGTGCCGCAGCCTGGGGGGCACATAATAAGGAGGGGGGCTGTGTATTACTGCTGGGGGCGCAGCCTGGGGGACACATAATAAGGAGGGGGGCTGTGTGTTACTGCTGGGGGCCAGTATACTACCCTGAGGGAAGCCTGTGTACCACTGCCAGGGGCCTGTATACTACTGCACAGGGGCCTGTATACTACTGCACAGGGGCCTGTATACTACTGCACAGGGGACCTGTTACCACTGCAGAGGGGACCTGTATACCACTGCACAGGGGCCTGTATACCTACCACTGCAGAGGGGGCCTGTATACCACTGCAGAGGGGGCTGTATACCACTGCAGAGGGGGCCTGTATACCACTGAGAGGGGGCCTGTATACCACTGCAGAGGGGGCCTGTATACCGCTGCATGAGGGGCCTGTATACCCTGCTGAGGCTGTACGCTGGAGGGGCCTGTATACCGCTGCTGAGGGGCCTGTATACCACTGCTGAGGGGCCTGTATACCACTGCTGAGGGGCCAGTATACCACTGCTGAGTGGCCTGTATACCATTGCTGAGGGGCCTGTATACCGCTGCTGAGGGGCCTGTATACTACTGCTGAGGGGCCTGTATACCACTGCTGAGGGGCCTGTATACCATTGCTGAGGGGCGCTATGTACCAGTGACGGGGGGCTATATAATAGGATGGGGGTCTGCTGCATTTCATACCCTAGGCTTATACGCGAGTCAATATCTTTTCCCAGCTTTTGGGGGCAAAAGTAGGTGGGTCGGCTTATACACGGGTCGGCTTATACACGAGTATATACGATATGTATATATACAGGCTAGAGAAAGGGACAGGATCCCGAAACGTTGTCACCACCCACCTGATAGCCGAATAAAGGCGGTTGTTTCACAAAGAAGAGTGCTGCAGTCCTTTATTTTGTATACTTATTTTGTATATATACATAGTCAGTGGGAGTACCTAAAGTTGATTTAGTAGCGACATCACACATGTACAGTATCAAGTATGGACGGCTCCATGTTCAGAGAGTGCTGAACAAGCAAAACTGGAACTCAGAAGTGAGGAAAAGACCATGATTAATTAATCATATGCATGCGCTAGAAGCAGTATTATTATGAGGGAATGGTGGCTCAGTGGTTAGCACTGTGGCTTTGCAGTGCTCAGGTCCTGGGTTCAACTCCCACCAAGGACAACATCTGCAAGGAATTTGTATGTTCTCCCAGTATTTGCATGGGTTTCCTATGGGCACTTCCATATTGCAAAGACACATAGGATGTTTAGAGTGATACCCTCAATGGGGACAGCATTACTGATGTATGTAAAGTGCTATGGAATTAATAGCACTATATGAATAAATATTATTATTAGTACTGTATCATTGGGGTGGGGACAGCTCACATGATTACAAATTATTCTTATTACAAATCTCGCTCTTATACCAAGTTACAATATTTTTAAAATGTTAGCTTGTCTTTCACAGAGCTCTCAAACGAAGTTACTTGTAATACAAGGTTCCTCTGTATCTACGTATCATCTATCTATTACTCTATTATTCTTCTGTTTCCTATCTATCTATCTATCTATCTATCTATCTACAGTGCCTTGTGAAAGTATTTGGCCCCCTTGAACATTTCAACCTTTAGCCACATTTCAGGCTTCAAACATAAAGATATAAATTCTAATTTTTTTGTGAATAATCAACAAGTGGGACACAATCGTGAAGTGGAACGAAATTTATTGGATATTTTAAACTTTTTTAACAAATAAAAAACTGAAAATCGGGGCGTGCAATATTATTCGGCCCCTTTACTTTCAGTGCAGCAAACTCACTCCAGAAGTTCAGTGAGGATCTCTGAATGATCCAATGTTGTCCTAAATGACTGGTAATGATAAATAGAATCTACCTGTGTGTAATCAAGTCTCCGTATAAATGCACCTGCTCTGTGATAGTCTCAGGGTTCTGTTTCAAGTGCAGGGAGCATCATGAAGACCAAGGAACACACCAGGCAGGTCCGAGATACTGTTGTGGCGAAGTTTAAAGCCGGATTTGGATATAAAAAGATTTCCCAAGTTTTAAACATCTTAAGGAGCACTGTGCAAGTGATCATATTGAAATGGAAGGAGTATCAGACCACTGTAAATCTACCAAGACCCGGCCGTCCCTCTAAACTTTCATCTTGAACAAGGAGAAGACTGATCAGAGATGCAGCCAAAAGTCCCATGATCACTCTGGATGAACTGCAGAGATCTAAAGCTGAGGTGGGAGAGCCTGTCCATAGGACAACAATCAGTTGTACACTGCACAAATCTGCCCTTTATGGAAGAGTGGCAAGAAGAAAGCCATTTCTCAAAGATATCCATAAAAAATCTTGTTTGAAGTTTGCCAAAAGTCACTTGGGAGACACCAAACATGTGGAATAAGGTGCTCTGGTCAGATGAAACCAAAATCAAACTTTTTGGCCACAATGCAAAACGATATGTTTGGCGTAAAAGCAACACAGCTCATCACCCTCAAAACACCATCCCCACTGTCAAACATGGTGGTGGCAGCATCATGGTTTGGGCCTGCTTTCCTTCAGCAGGGACAGGGAAGATGGTTAAAATTGATGGGAAGATGGACGGAGCTAAATACAGGATCATTCTGGAAGAAAACCTGTTGGAGTCTGCAAAAGACCTGAGACTGGGACAGAGATTTATCTTCCAACAAGACAATGATCCCAAACATAAAGCAAAATCTACAATGGAATGGTTCAAAAATAAATCTGTGGAAAGAGCTGAGAACTGCTGTTCACAAACGCTCTCCATCCAACCTCACTGAGCTCCAGCTGTTTTACAAGGAAGAATGGGCAAGAATTTCAGTCTCTCGATGTGCAAAACTGATAGAGACATACCCCAAGCGACTTGCAGCTGTAATCGCAGCAAAAGGTGGCGATACAAAGTTTTAACTCAAGGGGGACGAATAATATTGCACGCCGCACTTTTCAGTTTTTTATTTGTTAAAAAAGTTTAAAATATCTAATAAATTTCGTTCCACCTCACGATTGTGCCCCACTTGTTGTTGATTCTTCACAAAAAAATAGAATTTATATCTATATATATAATTTTATGTTTGAAGCCTGAAATGTGGCAAAAGGTTGAAAAGTTCAAGGGGCCAAATACTTTCACAAGGCACTGTATCTATCTATCTAAACATATCCTAATCCTTTCTATTTTCAAATTAGCAAGAAAAGCAAAAAGAAAAGTCTTAAGTAGATGATTAAATGATGAGCTGACACAGAGAGAGAAAGACAACAAAATAGAATGGTAACATACAGCTTGAACTCCATTACCAAAAGTCTTCCTGACCTGGAAAACATCAGGGTTCATGTCCGACAAAGTCTGCCACACTGGACTAAGCTGAATAGCCATTGGCTGCCCTTCTTCTGTGAGTACCCGTACATGAGGTGTGTTCACCAACACAGAGACCACACACAAGCGATTCTGCTCCACTGGGTTAAAGACGACTAAATATCTAAACCAAAAAAGAGAAAAGACCCGTCAATAGAAGGCTGAACAATGGCACCAGGATGTCGCCAGTACAGCATGCCAGGAAAGATTAGACCTGTCTTATGTATCATAAAAATATGAATTATCTCTCCTGGCTAATGTATTATTTAATAATCCTTAAATATCTGCCCATAACTGCTCCAAATTATACTGATACATTGAACGTGCATCCTGCCAGATAACTGATACTGAAGATGCTGTGAACACTGCATATCTTGGAATAGTCTACACCGACTACATGTCTGCAGCACCGTACCTTGGAGATGTACCTAATTTAATAATGGTTTTCTCTGGCAATGTTTCCTGGGTCAATCGGCTGTCATCCTGAAAGTGAAAATGAATAGATTAAAATGAAAAATTACTTAAAAATACAGACAAAACTATTTAGTATAGAACAAGGAATTCTTTCTTTCACCAAATTTACTTGAAAACTTTAATAGGACACTCACAAAAGTCAGGTACATTATAGAGTTTCCATAGAAGAATTTTTATAAGACAATCTGCAGCGGGATAGCGCTGCACCAAATCGCATGACTTTTATTGAAGATTTTGGGGTACTGCATATTTCACTCCTTGTATTGCAGAATGAGATTACAGAGCGGTCGACTGGTCTCTCTGTATTGTTGATTTTCTCTGCAATGTGTTATGCCAATTATGTAATACTAGATGGTGGTCCGATTCTAACGCATCGGGTATTCTAGTATACCTTATAAACAGGAGTGAACTGCGTCACACTATGACTGACAGCCTTGTAAACAGGAGTGAACTGCGTCACACTATAACTGACAGCCTTGTAAACAGGAGTGAACTGCATCACACTATGACTAAAAGCCTTGTAAACAGGAGTGAGCTGTGTCACACTATGACTGACAGCCTTGTAAACAGGAGTGAACTGCGTCACACTATGACTGACAGCCTTGTAAACAGGAGTGAACTGTGTCACACCATGACTGACAGCCTTGTAAACAGGAGTGAACTGCGTCACAGTATGACTGATAGCCTTGTAAACAGGAGAGAACTGTGTCAAACTATGACGCGGCATTCAAATCGCGCGCCAAACCGCTCGCCGCGTCTCTCATTGGTCGCCATAGGCGGAATTCAAACCGCGCGCCAAGCCGCGCTACTTCTCTGATTGGATGGCGCGGCCGCAGCAACCAATCAGCGAAGCGGCGTGGCAGGAAATATGAATCCCGCGCAGCTGATTGGTCGCTGCTAAGCGACCAATCAGCGAAGCGGCGCAGCTTGGCGGGAAATATGAATCCCGCGCTGCTTATTGGTCGCTGCTAATAATATTTACATAGCACTATTAATTCCATAGTCTTTTACATACATTATTTGCAACACTGTCCTTCTTGGGGCTCACAACATTATGTATGTCTTTGAAATATGGAAGGAAGCCAGAGTGCCCGGAGGAAACCCACACAAACACAGGGAGAACATACAAACTCCTTGCAGATGTTGTCCTTTGTGGGAATTGAATCCAGGACCTCAGCGCTGCAAGGCTGCAGTGCTAACCACTGAGTCACCGTGCCGCCCCATTTTATATTTTTCTCACTAGATTTTGTGCTACTAACTTTTTCTTATCTGTCGGAATACAGTACTCTGAAAACCATGGACCATTTGATACCACCATGATCGTCATACTGAATATGCTTACAGTGGGTATGGAAAGTATTCAGCCCTCTTTAAATTTTTCACTTTGTTTCATTGCAGCCATTTGGTAAATTCAAAAAAGTTATTTTTTTTCTCTTTAATGTACACTCTGCACCCCATCTTGACTGAATAAAACAGAAATTTAGATATTTTTGCAAATATTTAAAAAAGAAAAACTGAAATATCACATGGTCATATGTATTCAGACCCTTTGCTCAGAATTGAGTATTTGCACCTTTTGAGCTAGTACAGCCATGAGTCTTCTCGGGAATGATGTAACAAGTTTTTCACACCTGGATTTGGGGATCCTCTGCCATTCTTCCTTGCAGATCCTCTCCAGTTCTGTCAGGTTGGATGGTGAACGTTGGTGGACAGCCATTTTCAGGTCTCTCCAGAGATGCTCAATTGGGTTTAGGTCAGGGTTCTGGCTGGGCCAGTCAAGAATTGTCACAGAGTTGTTACGAAGCCACTCCTTTGTTATTTTAGCTGTGTGCTTAGGGTCATTGTCTTGTTGGAAGGTAAACCTTCGGCCAAGTGTGAGGTCCAGAGCACTCTGGAAGAGGTTTTCATCCAGGATATCTCTGTACTTGGCCGCATTCATTTTTCCTTCAATTGCAACCAGTCGTCCTGTCCCTGCAGCTGAAAAACATCCCATAACATGATGTTGCCATCACCATGCTTCACTATTGGGCTTGTATTGGGCAGGTGATGAGTAGTGCCTGGTTTTCTCCACATATACCGCCTACAAACCCAAAAGTTCTATCTTTGTCTCATCAGACGAGAGAATCTTATGTCTCATAGTCTGTGAGTCCTTCATGTGTTTTTTAGCAAACTCTATGCAGGCTTTCATATGTCTTGCACTGAGGAGAGGCTTCCATTGGGCCACTCTGCCATAAAGGCCTGACTGGTGGAGAGCTGCAGTGATAGTTGACTTTGTGGAACTTTCTCCCATCTCCCTTCTTCATCTCTGTAGCTCAGTCACAGTGATCTTGGGGTTCTTCTTTTCCTCTCTCAATAAGGCTCTTCTCTCATGATTGCTCAGTTTGGCTGGGCGGCCAGGTCTAGGAAGACTTCTGGTGGTCCCAAACTTCTTCCATTTATGGATTATGGAGGCCACTGTGCTCTTAGCAACCTTGAGTACTGCAGAAATTCTTTTGTAACCTTGGTCAGATCTGTGCCTAGCCACAATTCTGTCTCTGAGCTCCTTAGGCAGTTCCTTTGATCCCATAATTCTCATTTGGTCTGACATGCACTGTGAGCTGTGAGGTCTAATACAGACAGGTGTGTGTCTTTCCAAATGAAGTCCTATTAGGTTAATTAAACACAGCTGGACTCCAAAGAAGGAGTAGAACCATCTCAAGGAGGATCACAAGGAAATGGACAGCAAAGGGTCTGAATACTTGTGACCATGTGATATTTCAGTTTTTATTTAATAATAAATTTGCAAAAATTTTTACATTTGTTTTTTTCAGTCAAGATGGGGTACAGAGTGTGCATTAATGAGAAAAAAAATGAACTTTTTTGAATTTACCAAATGGCTGCAATGAACAAAGAGTGAAAATTTAAAGGGGTCTGAATACTTTCCATGCCCACTGTATGTGTTCTCTCTTATATGTACTTTAACCTTGCATGAATATTGATATATTGTAATGTGACTGTTTAATGGGGAGATTTAGGAGATCTGCTTTAATCCATTTCTACTAGCTCCTAGACTCCCCAAGACAATCTAATCACATCCTGCTTTACACACTTCATGTAGTAGAACACATGCATTAGACACACACTGTTCCAGTAGCTTGGAGTGCATGTGTCGCTGCCATGGTGACACGTCCCGAGTGACGTCACACACATGCGCTCGGTGACGCAACAAAGCAGTGTCTGAGCGTCTCCATTTCTGTGGCGGCACTCCGTCCACTTCTTGTGAGATGACGCGGTCATGTGGCGTTCGTATGGAGCTTCATAAGGTTCTGGTAGGTCAGAACAAACACATCCGGAAATACAAACCTGCGAAACATACGTTGGGCACATTCCACGCTAGTTCCCTGCCGCACCAACACCTAGGTAAGCTTGAATTACTTTTCCTGTGGTTTCATGCACTGCACTTTTCATTGGCATTAACTATAGACTGTGGTAACTGTAGATATCCCACTCTTTTTGTAGTTACCTTGTCTCCTAGACATTGGACTAGTTAGGAGGTGAGAATTTATGGGTGGTCCTCCTGAAAGTGTGACCCTGAAAAGATTTTCTCATCATCTGTATATTGGCACATTCTTGGTTTAGTTTCACTTTGCAGAAACCTATGTGATTTTGTTAGTACTAATTGAGTATTATACTATGTGTGCGCCCGACTGTGCAATATCTGCTTCTCCCTCTTGTCTCTTACATGTGTAAGGCCCCTTTCACATAGGCGTTTTTGCCCGGATCCGGACACACTTGTGGCAAGCCCCATGCATTGTCTATGGGGCTTGCAGTAAGGTGAGGTAAGTGCGGTTGCGGGAGTTGCGGCCGTGAAAAAAAACGCGGTCAGCAGTGTTTTTTTCACGGCCGCAACTGCGGCAACCGCACTTGCCGTACCTTACCGCAAGCCCCATAGATAATGCATGGGGCTTGCCGCAATTGTGCCGCAAGTGCGGACGTTAGGCGTCAGATGCGGTAAATTTGCCGCATCTGCCGCATTTTGGCTTCAACCCCAGTGTGAAAGCAGCCTAAGTCAGTTATATATATTCTGTAATAAAAGCATTTTAAATTCCATTTGCTGATTTTTTGTTAAAATACTTGTATTTGTATTATGCAATTTTCCCCTATGGTTCGTATCATTATGGATGAAAACCTTATTTATTGATCAACTGGTTAATAATACTCTCAAATGAAGTAGCAGAAGCCTGCCGACAGATTCTCTTTAAAGGCTTTCTCCAGGATTATAAAACTTATGACCTATTCTTAGAATCGCTCATCAATATATAATCGGTGAGGTCCAACAACCTCACTTATCATCTGTTTTCAGTTATAGGGGTTGGTTGGATGCAAATAGTGAATGGCGCTGGATTAGCACAGATCCATTTACTGCATAGTCACCATTGCCAAGAACAGCTTATCTCCTACTGAAATGAATAAAAGCTGAATTACAGTTCTCTCCAAAGGCCACTGGAGCTGAAAACAGATAATCAGTGAAAGGGCTGGGTGCTGAACCTTCATAGGTTTTCTATTGATGAACTATTCTAAGAACAGAGCAATAAAGGGAATCTCTCAGCTGATTTTGCTATGTAATCTGAAGACAGCAGGGAATAAGCACTAAACACCGAATTCAGTGATGTTTCACTTATTAAGCTCTGTGGTTTTGCTTACTTATAGTGAAGTTTTTATCAACAGCTGATCACTGTGAGGACTACACGGCACACGAGCCTGTGTTCAAACACACTGCCTCCTCTGATAAGCAGCTCATTGTCAATAGACAATTTACAGAGGGTAGTGGCGTGGCTGGGGTTAGCTTTCTGAGCTCTACTACATGCTACATCTAAGAGCGCCGATACATTGTTGAAATCAATATCTCTATTCCTACATTATGCTGCTATCAGATGAGGTTGCAAAAACCTGGTGACATATTCTATTTAAATCAGAAGGCAGAAATTGATCCAGCGATGGAGAAAACGGCAGCACGTAGAGGGAAAATGTATAAAACTTCACTTAATTGCAAATCCATAAAAAAAAATATAAAAATAATGCACAGTGTGCGGCAGTCAGATCAGTCCATAGGACGGTTAAGAGTGACGCGTTTCAGCTAAAAAGGCAGTCTTAATCATGATCTCTGCCTTCTGGTTTCCATAGTCCTATTTACGGTAAATGGGTTGTCCACTACTTGGACAACCCTTTCTAAATTACAATGTTTTCAACCAGAAAAATAATAACCTTTATATTCCCTCTAGTGCCATCGCCATTCCAGTTTGCCAGCACTGCCTCTCCAGGGGACTGCATGATAATATCATGTCACACCATCCCTGCGACTTCATTCTCTTCTCCTTCACAGAAACTAACATCTGGAAGAAGTTAGAGGAAAGCCACAGTTCTCGATTCCTACAGATGTGTTAATTTGTCCAAGGAAAAGAGACTGAAGCCAGCGCTGACTGGTTGCAGGGATTGTGTGACATAACAATATCACGCAATCCTCAGGAGAGGCAGTATTAATTCTTGTACTGGGCATAGATTACGGAATGCTTATTAATGCCATATCTTACAAGCATACATCACCAAGGGCAGACCAATGATTTCTCACAAAGTGTAATAGAGCGTAGCATACAGTACAGACCAAAGGTTTGGACACACCTTCTCATTCAAAGAGTTTTCTGTATTTTCATGACTATGAAAATTGTAGATTCACACTGAAGGCATCAAAACTATGAATTAACACATGTGAAATTATATACTTAACAAAAAAGTGTGAAACAACTGAAAATATGTCTTATATTCTAGGTTCTTCAAAGTAGCCACCTTTTGCTGTGATTACTGCTTTGCACACTCTTGGCATTCTCTTGATGAGCTTCAAGAGGTATTCACCGGAACTGGTTTTCACTTCACAGGTGTGCCCTGTCAGGTTTAATAAGTGGGATTTCTTGCCTTATAAATGGGGTTGGGACCATTAGTTGTGTTGTGCAGATGTCTGGTGGAGACACAGCTGATAGTCCTACTGAATAGACTGTTACTGTTAGAATGTGTACTATGGCAAGAAAAAAGCAGCTAAGTAAAGAAAAACAAGTGGCCATCATTACTTTAAGAAATGAAGGTCAGTCAGTCTGAAAAATCTGAGTCCAAAAAATTGGGAAAACTTTGAAAGTGTCCCCAAGTGCAGTTGCAAAAACCATCAAGCGCTACAAAGCTCACATGAGGACCGCCCCAGGAAAGGAAGACCAAGAGTCACCTCTGCTGCGGAGGATAAGTTCATCCGAGTCACCAGCCTCAGAAATCGCAGGTTAACAGCAGCTCAGACTAGAGACCAGGTCAATGCCAAACAGAGTTCTAGCAGCAGACACATCTCTACAACTGTTAAGAGAAGACTTTGTGCAGCAGGCCTACATGGTAAAATAGCTGCTAGGAAACCACTGCTAAGGACAGACAACAAGCAGAAGAGACTTGTTTGGACTAAAGAACCCAAGGAATGGACATTAGATCACTGGAAATCTGTGCTTTGGTCTGATGAGCCCAAATTTGAGATCTTTGGTTCCAACCACCGTGTCTTTGTGCGACGCAGAAAAGGTGAATGGATGGACTCTACATGCCTGGTTTCTCCTGTGAAGCATGGAGGAGGAGGTGTGATGGTGAGGGGGTGCTACGCCAGATGACCTGGCCTCCACAGTCACCAGACCTGAACCCAATCGAGATGGTTTGGGGTAGCTGGAACGCAGAGTGAAGGTAAATGGGCCAACAAGTGCTAAGCATCTCTGGGAACTCCTTCAAGACTGTTGGAAGACCATTTCCGGTGACTACCTCTTGAAGCTCATCAAGAGAATGCCAAGAGTGTGCAAAGCAGTAATCATAGCAAAAGGTGGCTACTTTGAAGAAACGTAGAATATACATTCACATTTTCAGTTGTTTCACACTTTTTAGTTAAGTAAATAATTCCACATGTGTTAATTCATAGTTTTGATGCCTTCAGTGTGAATCTACAATTTTCACAGTCATGAAAATACAGAAAACTCTTTGAATGAGAAGGTGTGTCCAAACTTTTGGTCTGTACTGTACATAAGAGCTATTTTTTTTACATTGTGACTTGAATCAGTCGACTACGATTAATTTAAAACAAGAGGGACCCACATACAAGAAAAAAAAGACATATACAGCATGGTATAACTAATTATATTGGGGGTCAGGCATGTTACTCTATAGGTGTATACAGCCAAATGTAATATATAGAGCCTTACAGAAGAAAGATCACAGTCCTTTTAACGGCACTTAAACTATATTGTTAAATACATCTACTTCTAGATATGTTGCTTGGTCTCTGTGTACACCGTATAAGTGTAGAAATTGCAGCCTGCACAGAAAATTAAAGTTAATTATCATAAAATATATGAGTGTCTCGTTTATTGTGCTGAGTCCTAAGGGTTTGAGAAACATTTTATTATTTTCTGTCTCCTTTAAGCCACAATGGGACTTAATAAATCTCTGTGACCTATTAAAAAACAAACCCTAGAGCCCAACTTGTTATGTCCATAATACAATTACCGTGCTGAAGAACGGCACAGAGTGATCATAGTGATACTTCTCCTTGTCCGCCACAACGAGGTAGTGAGCCGCATTAATTAAGATGCGTTTCAAATTCATCAATGAATGGAGCAACCTGTAAGAGAGTGAGGAACATTCTCAGATCTGACATGGGGTAAGTCTCAGACAAATACATATCTGGGTTATGACAAAATAACTAGTGGATATGCCCCAATCTAGAATGACGTTCAGGAATGTAGGAGAGAGCTTTAAAGCAGGATTAGGGCTAGAAGTCAACATGTTTCTAAGACTCTTATGTTTTTGGACCTTTCTAGGCCTCGGGCACACGTTGAATATTTGGTGAGAATTTGCTTCAGTATTTATAGCCAAAACCAGGAGTGGGATAATCAGAGGAAAAAGTATAGTAGTATATAAGAAAAAAAAACATGTCACCACTACTGTATTTATCACCCACTCCTGGTTATGTCTTAGAAATACTAAGGTAAAAAGTCACCAACTACTCAATGAGTGCACGTGCCCTAAAGGAGATTGTAAGGACCAACTTTCTACCTAACAAACAATGTCTGCATCCACTTACCTTGTAAAGTCTCATTCACGAGTCTTTATTTAAAGCTCCACTCCAGTAGTTTTTTTTTTACCGCGGAGGGGCACATTAAATATAAAGGGGCCGTCACACACGTCAATATCGCTTGCAACATCGTGGAAAAGTCACGTGTTCAGCGATGTTGCTAGTGATATTGCAAGTGGGTCATGCTGTGTGACAGGTTGCCAGGTTTATGAACGTGTTCATAAACCTGGCGATCTTGCCCCAGCAATTAGGCTGTATCGCGGCGTCTGACACTGCAATAGCAATGTTGGCGGCGATACAGCCTATTCCGAGCCATTGCTGCGGATCGCTCGCTGGGTTATCCCAGCCCAGCGAGTGATGGCTGCGCCCACATCGCTGCGCCGTCACCGGCAACATCTGCCTGTGTGACACCAAGGCTGCGATGTCGGAAGCGACCGCGCTCCCGCGGCATCGCTTCCGACATCGCAGCCTTGGTTGCTGTGTGTGATGGCCCCTTTAGTCCCCTGCCCCATATCTTATACTTACTCTCCTGCGGTGTCAACCTTCTTTGGTGCCACTTCACTCTTTGTGACTGTAACATCCGATTGGTTTGAAGTCAGAGGTTATGTCATAAGCACTCAATGCAACTCAATGAGAGCAAGAACGAGGCTCGCATAGAGATATATTGAGTCATGACCTCTGGTGTTCTCCATGAAACACTGGAGCTGTACCCATGTACATACACATACATCATAGTTCAGGAACCCCTTACAGAAAATGACGTATGGGACATGCAAGGGGGTTCATTGATAAAAAATAAATAGTTACCATTTCTCATTTTCCCTTTCTATTTCTTACTAGTTTTACTAACTTTTTTACTTTCCCCAGTAAAAAGAAAGTAGTTCCAATACAATGAAACAGGATCTAGTTTTAAGTATTGCCTAAACCAATTCAATTAATTTGGTGGTTCCTTACCGTACACCGTAGTCAACAACCACCGCTTCCTTTGCTGTGCCAGTGATGGCGTCGTGATGTTGGAACAAGCCAAGGTTGCGCCTGGCATCAGTTAACAAAGCATAATCAGACAGAGGATATTTACTTTCCACGCCTGCTCGCCTTGCATGATTTATGGCCAAACTGTACAAGATTTCTGCCCCTCTGAAAACGTACACAGAACATATAATACATTAAGTATGCCATCTTCAATTGAATTGTGTTCCACAGTTACACCCCTGTATTACAGGTCCAATTTCTTTTTTTTCTTAATTTGTATGTCCTAATTTTAAACAGCAGCCCTGTAAAGGTAATCATCTTCTAACTTCATGTAGGAAAACAATTGCAAAATAAATGTGTGTACATCTACATTAAGGCCCCTTTCACACTAGCGTTTGTTAAATAACTGACGCACTTGCGGCACACCCCTTGCATTGTCTATGGGGCTTGTGGCGGGTGCGGTATAACTGCAGTTCTGGCACTTGCGCCGCGAAAAAACCCGCTGCTGAACACGTTTTTTTTCGCGGCCGCAACTGCTGGAACCACAGCTATACTGCACTTGCCGCAAGCCCCTTAGACAATGCATGGGGCTTGCCGGAAGTGCGGCCGTTATGCGGTAAATCTGCCGCAAATTGTAACAAACGCTAGTGTGAAAGGGGCCTTACACAGGTTTAAGTAATGAAACGTTTTAGTGGGAGCGCTTCTTTAAAAGGATTTTAAGGATTAAAACAAATTCTGTATTTTCAAAGACTAGCGAAACTCTTGTCCATGTTCTCCTTTAAGTCCTGAAACACTGCCCCGTTCTCCGGTCTATAATCAATCTACATCCTTTCGTTGTACCTACCGTATATGTGACTCCAGCACCCTGTCCATGCTCTTGTAAAAAGGTCTTGATGTATAGTAGCCAGTCCAATAGTGATCCTCCCGGTCAGCATAAGAGAAGAAGTCTCCAGTCACGACAGGAAAGTCGGGAGGCTTCATCCCTGGAGTGACCCCCATCCTCTTATACATTGCGTCAAAATAGTCTGACAAAGTTCCAAACTGAGCCTGTAGAGGGAGCCACATGTATTAGTAAAGCGATTATTAGACCGACACACATTAGATCAGATTACACTTAGATTAGAGATGAAAACAATCAATACTTGAACATTGAGGGGAGTTATAAAGAGTTTCATATGTTGAAAAAAAGTCCAGCTGGAGTAAAATGCCCCACAATTCCTGAACAGCGAATGCCTCTTAATGAATGTGACCCTTTTCGGGCTGCCCATGTGCAAAAAAAATAAAATTAAAGACAGCAATGAACTGTTATATATTTCCACTATGATTTAAATCATTCTGTTGGACCACTTTTGGCAATGTTCCTTGGATCCGCGCTGCTCACACGACACAGGAGACAGTCACACAATTGAAAGTGCGATGGTGGCCTTTATTTCATCCCACGCATTTCGGAGTCATATCCCAACTCCTTCCTCAGGGAGCCAACATAGTACCTGATCCAAGGAACACTGTCTGTTTCACCTCTTATTGCATTTGGTTACCACTATTACAAGTGGAGTGTGGTTCCTGCACCAGTTACACCTTACCTGGATTACACAACTGCTCCAGGTGAGCAGTGACAATCTTGAGCATGATTATATTGTAAAAAAGATAAGACCCTATTGCGCTCTTTTTCCTTCCTAGCTCTTCACTTTTGGCGATGGCTTTCTACTAAGGATACAACCAGCATTATTTAGGGCTATAAAGTGAAGCCTGTGCCTTACAAGCACTAGAATTCTGAATGCAATCATACCTTTACTTGAATGATTCCAGGTTTGATTGCAGAGAAAAGTGTTATCAAACACCAGGAAAGCAGGGCAGCAGATGAGTGATGTGTGCAGCACCGCGTCACTATTTGGTTTATTTTTCCTTCCACCCCTGTGGGCATGCCTTTTGGCTGTGAGCCAAACCCTCCCCTCCTCTCTTTCATTTTTACTTTCAGTTTTGTCAGGCACACTGTGGCTTGAGTATAGTGAGCCATAAACTGAAAGTAGAGATGGGAGGGGGAAGTGGGGGTGGGGGGAGCGTTGCCTAACAGCTGAAAGGCATGTCCACAGAAGAGGAAAACAAAAACAAACTCAAATAGTGACACAGTGCTGCACACAGCAATCATCTGCTGTCCTGTTTTCCAGGAGTTTTATAACACTATTCTCTGCCATGAAACATAGAATCATTTAAGTAAAGGTAGGATTGCTGTCATGCCTTTTTAGAAACACATATAATTAGTTTACTTTGCCTTGTGATAAAATTGAGTTTTAGTTGCTGTCCAGTGATGATAACTTATCCAACAGCGCAATCTGTTGACAACATTCTCTTACTACAACTTGTTTATTTGTTGTTTCATTGGTTACTGTGTAATCTAATTTTGCTCATCAAGGCTTCTGCAGTTTCCCATCAGCTTTTGCACTAGCCTCGCCATTTCTAATTCAGCAGCCGCCATTATAGGTTCATGGAAGCTAACATCATCGCATGCTAATCTCTCTCTCTGGATTTCAGCCCATCTGTTTGTTTACCCCTACATAGCACAGTCGGTGAGTTGTTATGTTCCCCTTGCTAGAGCTCACCAAATTGTATAATGTAGCTACTCTGTTCTACATGTTTATTACCAAGTAGTCTTCTGCCATTATAGCTATTTGTGTATCGCCATGTTGTGCAATTACTGTAACAAGTGTACTGCTATGTATCTCAGATAAAAAAGCCAAGAAGCCAGCGCTGCCTAAGGTTAGCATGCAATTTTTTATTTGTTATATGTTTGTGGCTGACCACCACTTTTTGCCGTGCGCGCTTGGTTGTGCATGCCATTCTATCTGTCTTTAATGTGATTGATCTAGGCCGCTGTACATACATACAGCGGCCATACTCTGCCCATAGGCTCTGCTTGATTGTTGCACGTGTTTGGGCCTGTTCTACCCTCATCCATGGTTGTTGGTTGGGCAGTGTGGGGGTCAGATCTGATAATGTCCAGATGTCATGTCTGGACCTGGTCTGCCTTTATCTGCGCTGCTGTTCTGGCGCCATGGGAGTAGTTCAGTAATGCTTCAGGTACGTGTGCATTTGATATGGTTCTGCTTTTAATGCATTCAGGAGGAAATAATGGCACAGCGAATTAAAAAATGTAGAGTAGGACTGCCCCATCTGAGAATGCCGTGACGTGGCGGAGTAGCTCAAAGAATTGATCAATTGTTTGCCAAATGTCTCAGTTTAAAGTACAGTTAGAAATTATGTGCACATGCACTTTTTGTATTGCGTGCTAACCTTAGGCAGCGCTGGCTTCTTGGCTTTTTTATTTGTTATAGGTTTGTGGCTGACCACCACTTTTTGCCGTGCGCGCTTGGTTGTGCATGCCATTCTATCTGTCTTTAATGTGATTGATCTAGGCCGCTGTAAATACATACAGCGGCCATACCCTGCCCATAGGCTCTGCTTGATTGTTGCACATGTGTTTGGGCCTGTTCTATCTTCATCCATGGTTGTTGGTTGGGCAGTGTGGGGGTCAGATCTGATAATGTCCGGATGTCATGTCTGGACCTGGTCTGCCTTTATCTGCGCTGCTGTTCTGGCGCCATGGGAGTAGTTCAGTAATGCTTCAGGTACGTGTGCATTTGATATGGTTCTGCTTTTAATGCATTCAGGAGGAAATAATGGCACAGCGAATTAAAAAATGTAGAGTAGGACTGCCCCATCTGAGAATGCCGTGACGTGGCGGAGTAGCTCAAAGAATTGATCAATTGTTTGCCAAATGTCTCAGTTTAAAGTACAGTTAGAAATTATGTGCACATGCACTTTTTGTATTGCGTGCTAACCTTAGGCAGCGCTGGCTTCTTGGCTTTTTTATTTGTTATAGGTTTGTGGCTGACCACCACTTTTTGCCGTGCGCGCTTGGTTGTGCATGCCATTCTATCTGTCTTTAATGTGATTGATCTAGGCCGCTGTAAATACATACAGCGGCCATACCCTGCCCATAGGCTCTGCTTGATTGTTGCACGTGTTTGGGCCTGTTCTATCTTCATCCATGGTTGTTGGTTGGGCAGTGGGGGTCAGATCTGATAATGTCCGGATGTCATGTCTGGACCTGGTCTGCCTTTATCTGCGCTGCTGTTCTGGCGCCATGGGAGTAGTTCAGTAATGCTTCAGGTACGTGTGCATTTGATATGGTCCTGCTTTTAATGCATTCAGGAGGCCGTAATGGCACAGCGAATTAAAAAATGTAGAGTAGGACTGCCCCATCTGAGAATGCCGTGACGTGGCGGGGTAGCTCAAAGAATTGATCAATTGTTTGCCAAATGTCTCAGTTTAAAGTACAGTTAGAAATTATGTGCACATGCACTTTTTGTATTGCGTGCTAACCTTAGGCAGCGCTGGCTTCTTGGCTTTTTTATTTGCTATGTATCTCAGGTATGCTGTATGTTGTACTGAGTACTTTCATTTGTCTCTTGTAGTTTTACACTAATCCTAGCAATAAAAGTTGTAAAGGACCCCCTGCGTCCAAGTCAATGCATCTATGGGAAAGAGTTTAGCTGTCTGTCAACTCATTCTTCTTAAGCACAGAGTGGAGGTGTCAGAATAATTGCACTCAGTATCCCAGTGCATGTAAGGCTTCACTTTATAGCCCTAAATCCTGCTGGTTGGTTCCCTTTAAAGTGACACAAAACTGAAAAGGCTGCAAAATATGGGGAAAAATGTGGCTTGCACTTTTTTGATCCTGTTATCTTGCACAAAAGCATTGATAAATTTCCCCCAAATGTTGCATAGCGAAATGTCTGACTGCAGTGGACTAGGAGATTAACCCGTTCATTCTGCTTCTTTGCTCTGCATAATGCTTCAATTAGTCCTTTTGTTTTCTATTCACTTCACTGTTACTAATAATGCCCATTTTTAACAAATGTCAAGGATACATCAAAAATTATATATTTTTTTACACTTACTTTAACATGGAGTTCAGGGTGAGAGTTCATGTAGTCAAAGAGCTTCTGATAGTTTATAAACTGAGCGTCCCACTCCTGCATTTTATCATATCGGAAGTCATCACCCAAGGGCACAAGGACCACCTTACTGCGGTACAGTTTGGATTTCTTTCTGTACTGATCCAGAAGGAGGTTTGCCCTGTAATAACAAAGGGTTTTGTTAATAGAATAACTATAATAACTATAATCACGTATAAATACTAATGCAGAGAAAACAATGGTGCAATAGAGAGATATATCTGTATATACAATCCTCCGGGGCTTACACCCTGTGATGAAAAAGGTGAGGAGAAATATTGACCTTATACAGGTCAGAAAATTTTTTCCCTTTAAATTCCCTTTAAATCCTATCTTCTCAGATTAGGGTCTGTCAGTACAAAATGACTGTTCAAACCAAGCTGAGGTGCTCAGTGCACTCTTGATGTATCCAGTACAGAACACCTTCAAGCTTGCTTATATATAATATATAAGCATATAATAGTATAAGTATATAATATTTATTCACTCCTAAAGTGCTATTTATTACACAGTGCTTTACATACATCAGTAACACAGTCCCCATTGGGTCTCACAATATAAGGTCACTATCAGTCTTTGGTGTGTTGAAGGAAACCAGAGAACCCAGAGGATACACAAGGAACATACAAACTCCTTGCAGATGTTATCCTTGGTGGGACCTCATTGAGCCACCATGCTGCTTTCTATCTTTGCCTATATCTCCATTGATTAATAGCTCTGGCTTTATAGGAGCCAGACAAGGCTCCTTTTAATCTGAGAAAATAGTAGACAATGTCTGTAATACTGCAATCTTCTAACATCTACTTTCAGCAGTCAAATAAAGTCTTTAGGCTGCCTTCAGACTTGCAGATGCATCTGCAGCGTTTTGCAGATGCCTCTGCAAGCATCTGCATGCAGACCGCAGCCCCTATGTTTATAATGGAGCGCACGGCGGTCTGCAGATGCTTGCAGACCGCCGTGCGCTCTCATTGCCCGCCATTAGTGATCTGTGCGCATGCGGATGCCTGCGCACAAATCACACACTCTCGCCCGCACCAGGGACGCGACATGCTGCGTCCCGTGTGCGGACGTGGGACACCGGAAGGAGCAGATATCGTCCGCATCCGCACCCGAACGCAGCAAACGCTGCCAAACGCAGGCACTATGTGTTCCTATGTTAAACATAGGAACGCAGTGCGCATGCGTTTGAATGCGTATGGGAATGCAGCATAAGCTGCGTTCACATACGCAAATGTGAAGGCAGCCTTAGTACACTTTTTTTACTTTTCCTGCAGTATTTCACCCCCTCTCATTCCTGTTCTTGGACCAACCACTAATCAAAGGACAATAAAACTGTTTGTGCCTCTTATCTATGAACCCTGATTTTACTGGCAGCTGCTGCTCCTTCCCCCTCCCACCTGACCACTATGTGCTTCACATCACCTGTGTTACGTATTGCATTATCCCACCCTGCATTTGTATATATGTGTTTCTCCAGAAGTTGTATCATTAAGCCTGAAGAAGAGGCCATTGTGTCTGGAAAGCTTGGTTTGCTTTTTCTTACCATCTTTTCAGTTAGCCATTAAAAGGGATCAACCAATGAGGACTCTCAGATTCTAATATTTCTCCAGGGAAAAATTAAAATTTACTGACAATAACAATACCAGGATCCCATTGTTCTAGAACAGGAATCTCAAACACGTGGCCTACACACCACATGCACCCACTGTGGCTCCACTTTGCATCCTGCGAGGCACCCAAACGCCTGAGATAATCGCAACTCGATCCAGATATGAAGGAGGCCCACGGATGCCAGTGCTTTTTTGCATCCTTGGACACACACTCAATTGAAATGTATTAAGGCGCAGAGAGCAACTGGCTCTCTACATTACAATATCAACCACTGGCCTATCAGGATGGCAGTTGAATTGGGCATGGCCGACAAAGCGGCACAGAGCATATGATGTTATTTCAGAGAACCCCCCTGCAAGAAAGGATGCTGTTCTCTGTTGATGCAGGAACAGAATAAGAGAAATAATTTTTAATTAAATGTGCATGTGAAGAGTGACAGAGTGGATCGAGGACATTATTATAGGAAGGGGGCCAAGGGAGAAGACATTATTAAAAAACATTGGGGAACATTATTACAGGACAGAGGACATTATAACAGGTGGCGGGTGGTCATCATAACAAGATGGGGACATTGTTACAAGATTTGGAGCATAATTGGACACATAACTATAGGATGGGGGATATTATTACAGGTCAGGGGCCACGATGAGAAACAACATTACTGGAAGAGGGCCAGGATGGGGGATCCTATCAGAGGAAGGTAAACACTTTTACAGAATGGGACACATTATTACAAGGAGGATATTATTACAAGATGGGGGACATTATTACAGAAAGGGGGTCAGAATGAGGGCCAACGTACCAGCAACAGTGTGTGCCAACCTTGTGAAGACTTACAGAAAACATTTGACCTGTGTCATTGCCAACGAAGGTTATATAACAAAGTATTGAGATGAACTTTTGTTATTGACTAAATACTTATTTATCACCAAAATTAAAAAAATAAATCTTTCCAAATCAGACAATGTGATTTGTTTTCTCATTTTGTCTCTCATAGTTGAGGTCACCTATGATGTCAATTACAGGCCTCTCTCATCTGTTTAAGTGGAATTACTTGCACAATTAGTGGCTGACTAAATACTTTTTTCACCACTATAATTTCATATTTTCAATTTTCAAATCTCATCTTATAAAGCATGTCGCCAGTCAAATTTAAATTCTTTTATGTGTAACCCATTTACCTGGTCGAGTTTGAGACTCCTGTTCTTGAAGATATACCAGAAATACATCCAGCTTCCCAAACCCTCTGACTTACCGTTCAGCCACATTGGATTCAGTGATGGCTCTTGGAGGCGTCTTCCAGGGGCAATTAATCCTTCCTCCTGGCAAACGCCTGAAATCAAACTGGCAGCATATTTTGGGATCTGGGCCACATGTGTGAGGCACATCATAGCTGTAAAAGGGCATCATGTGGCAAAAGATATCAGTTTCGGAATCTGGGTCTGAGAATTGGAGCAGAAGAGAAATAGCATGTTACAACTATATTTCTAATAAGCTAATGCAATTTCAATGTGTATTGGCTCTTCCCATCAAGCTATTTTTTGTTGTCATTTTTATAGCCTTGGTTTTTTAGAAGCCCACATTTGTTATTTTACTTTTAATATAGAAATATGAGAGCTTGATTTTTTTTTAAGGAACTTTGAATTTAAATTAAAGGGACACTGTCAGGTCATTAGGGCCTGGGTAGACCTTTTAAAAACATGTAAAATCATTATTCTACCATTTGTAGTTTCCATGTTATCAGCATTGTCAGACCATGCAGGGAGCTCCTGGATTAGTCCTCTCCATTATAAGCAAACAGGAATAGTCCGACTGCTGTATAAACTGTTATGTAATTATGCAGTCCCTAAGCAGCTCTCTCCTCCCTCCTCCCTTTGGTAACAGTGCAGTGTCAGGTTTCACTTACAGGAGGTCTGTTCTGTTGAGGACATGGAGGGAGAGAGCTATTACAGATCTGCCTCATCTAGACTCCATTTGTTTCTCTGAGCAGGTATCCCTGCTGTGACATTTTCTTTGTTGTATTTGACCTCTTGTGATGCTGCAAACACAGAGAGCAGAGAGAACACAGCCCCCCGACTCATGTCCTCTGAAGTAATGTGAATATGTGACATGACTATTCATTTTATGGGGAGTGGACAGCAGAGAACTAAGTGGATCATTCACTGTGACAGATGGAATTAATCTCTTTATTTGAAGTTTACACAAGATAGGAGGGAAATATAAATAAAAGAAATACATAAATAGAGAGTTTAGAGCGAGGAATTAGAAAATGATAGCAGTTACACATGGATTTTTGACCTGACATTTTTCCTGTAACAATATCTTATATTGAAAAAGTGTGTGGTGGAATGGAAAAAACTGTAAAAAACAGCCATTGTTTTTAGGGTTCTGTTTTTACGGTGTTCAGTGTGCAGTAAAGATGATAATTACCTTTATTTTGCAAGTCAGCACAATTATATCAAAGTATGATGTATATGTTCTTGTATTTTTTAGGGTGCCAAGATTTTAAATAATTTTTCAAAATAAAAACTTAAAAAAAATATTTATTTTTGTTTGTGTATTCAATGTATTCTGGGAATCGCAACTTATTATTTTTTTTTCCAAAGATGGAGCCTTGTAAGGGCTTGTATTTTGTAAACGGCACTGCAGTTTTTATTTTTACCATTTTAGCATACATATGACTTTTTAAATTACTTTTTATTTCAATTTTAGAAGGCATTTATGGCACCATTATATATGCCGATTACTGTGAAGCATAAATAATGTGATCTTTGAATAGTTCTGGCTTTTAAGGATGCAGCAATACCAAAAGGGTTTATTATAGTTTATCGTTTCCATTTTGCGATGTGATCTCTTCGAGCAAACAGATTACAAAGACAGAGGTCCGATAGCAGGGACTGGCTGGCCCAGGGGGCTGGAGAGCATATGCCCCCCAAGCAAGTGGTCAAGAAGCAGTTTTGGGGCCGCCTGGCCATCCGTCATGTTGATCTGGGAGGCCGCTCTGCCTCTGAAGCTCACTGCTCATGGGCCACTGCTGTGTGCTTGCCCCCAGGCCGAAATTTGCCAGTCAGTCCCTGTATGACAGCCACATTGGTAGTCCATAGCTGTCAGACCAGAGCCCTGCAAACCTCATCCTAACTGACGGCATCCCCTCACTCCTGATTAGTAGGTCAAGGCGCAATGTTATTGATACTGGTTAACACATCCATGATGTCAGCTAAGAGAAGGTATTTTCTTTGTTTTAAGGCTAAGTTCAGACAGACTGTTTGTGCTTCGTTTTTTGTTGATCCTTTTTTGGCACAGTTTCTGCACCAAAAACAGATAATTTTTTTGCAAAAAAAGTATCACAAATGCATCATCCTCTTGTGCTGCTTTTTTGCTCCTTTTTCAGGCTACAGACGCACAAACACTTTCTTACCCTCCCGGCGATCCCTGGTTGTCAGTAGTACGAGTACATACAGGAGCCAAGTCATGTGACCCAGCCTGAGTCGCATGGGTAGGTCCTGGAGGATCCAACTACCCACATGTCCTGCTGATGCCTGGGAGGAACACATCACCGGGACTCATTGTGGGATCATAGGGAAGGTAAGTAATTGATAGTCAGTGGTGCACAAAGCGCACCAGAAAAATGGAGCAATAATTGACGCTCATTATTTTGTGGACTCGTATCCTTCATGACTAATGGAACAGTCAAAAATGCTGACGTCTGCACAGCAAATTGAAAATACCATTCACATTGCTGGCAAAGGCAGTAACTGATACGTTTTTGGTGCAGTTGTACAAAAAAAAATCCAGCACCAGAAAGCGGATCAAAAACATCCAGTGTGAACAAATCCTCAAACATTTTTGGTCTAAACTAGTTATTTAAATATCCATACCCACCAAGCTGGTGTTCTGTCCCTTCCCTCTGTGCTGGGAGAGGGGAGGTGTTTTGACATGCACTGTGTAAGAGATTTCTATTATAAGAACATTGCTTTTCCTGCATACATGTAATGTGTGTATCTGCTGAGTAAATGCTCAAATGTTCTTATAATCACATAGAAATATCTCAGACTGCACACACTGCATCACACATTCCTCATACACACAATGACATGAAGAGCTGGATACTTCAGCTAAGCACACACCTCCTCCCCCCTCCATTCTGCTCTGTCTGCAGACTCTGCAATAGTGCAATGAGTCATACAACAGACACATCAGAGAGTAGGACAGGGCAGTGAAATGATGCATGAATATTCACTCCTTGGGGAGTGGACAGCAGAGAACTCACTGTGATTGACAGATGAAATGAATCTTTTATTTTGAAGTTTACAGAGGATAGGAGGGACATATAAATAAAAGAAACACATGAATAGAGAGAGCTTAGAGAAAAGAATTAAAAAATTATACCAGTTACATATTTATTTTTGACCTGACAGATTCCCTTTAAATGACGTAGCGAAAACCAGCTGACGAATTCCCTTTAAAAGTACTAAAACGTTTTTCCTTCAGTTCTTGTATGGTCTCACACAGTTAAGAGCTAGAAAAGTAATGATCCAACAGTTTTAGCAGGAACATCTATCAGTCCTTTACAAAATATGAAAAAGAAATCAGTTAAGTGAAAAATCAATCCCTTGGTTTCTCTAGAGGTGGCCACTATTGTGCACTTATACAGTCAGACAGTCTGGCAACACATCTGCTGAGTACACGACAATTCTCTAGACCCACACGCTTAGGACTAGTGCCAAGGAAATGACTGGTACTTTCTTACCCCATGTCTGTCTCCACATAAACTCCAAGCTTCGAGTGGCTGCAAAATGTTTCTTAATAGAGTAATGCACCCGCTGGATCAGCATGCTGGTTATATTAGTGCGTTTTAAAAGGTATGGCATGGTGGAACTGTGTCCAAATGGATCCACTGCCCATCCAGACCTTGGAATAACACCTAAAACAAAAATGTCCAATTAACTTCATAAATGTCACAGTTTATGTAATAACCATGAAAATCACATTATTAAGAAAATCAGTTTCTAACCGATGGCATGAGTGTGTATTTCAAAGAAGCTTTTTGGTATTCTGTTAAATTAATGAGCAGATCTTCTCTGTTAGGTCCTCTAACAATGAGATGAATAAGAAATTCGGCACTACACTGCACCCAATTAATACAATGGGTCATATGTGCAATTCACAAATGAGATAGGTCCTTTAGAGGGTCTGCTGCTTCTATTGACATTTCGAGGTATGAGGTAAGCATATTACATTACAATTCCCTGACACCAAGCTGAAAAAATAATAATAAAGTATATCAGAAAACACAAAATGTTTCATTATATAATGATTAAAGTGAATTTGTCACCAGGTATTTGCTGCCCTACCTGATTGCAGCATGATATATGACCAGAGACCCTGATTCCAGATATCACTTACTGGGCTGCTTGTTGTAGTTTAGATAAAATCAAGATTTTTATCTGCTGCAGATCTGTCAGTTCTCTGAATGCTGAGCGCTGTATAACCTCGGGCACTCCACTGATTAGCAGCTTTCTGTGTATACTTTGAAGAGAAACGGTCAGCAGGATTTAGCCCTATAAAGTCCATGGCCACAATGGTGCTGTGATGCTGATTCAATTGTTACCTTCAGTAAAGAAATCTGATCTATGGTTGTTGAATAATCATCTTTTAAATTTTCATTTAATGATATATTCTGTGCATTGTGGTGGGATTTGGGGGTAGGGTATTCTTTTGCTTCTCTGCCCCTCTGCTTTCCTCCTCTGATTCCTTCTTTACATTCTGTGTCATCACCATCATAGTAATGGGTAGTGCGATTCTATAGCCGATCTGCAAGTCTCGAATAAAATGGCACCGGAAGCAGCGCATGCACAAATCAAGGTTTTAGCTCAATGACCTCTTCATTAAGCTTAAACCTTGATCTGTCCATTTGCCAATTTCAGAATCATTTTATTAAAGACCAAGCACAGCGTGATTCTACAGAGTGTCATCTATGAAGTGTCTCTGGAGGTGGTGCATGCGCAGATCGAGATTTTGGCTCAATGAAGAGGTCATCAAGCCTGCTACAGAGCCATCTTTTTTGAGGGCCCGCCATCTGGAAGCAAAATCACGGTGCTCACAAGCCGCCAGGGGTGGGATTCACCCGGTTCTTACCGATTCTCCTGAACCTGATGTTAAAATCACGGCGGTTCACAGAACTGTTAAGAAGGAGTGCCTCTCACATTGGTTATGGAGACGAAGGATATACTGAAAGTGTTTGGAAAGTTTTATAAAGACCTATATACATCTAAATTGAGGGCCTCTGGGGAAGAAATAAAATTTTTTTTAGAAGAAGCACATCTGCCACAAATTAGTGAGACAGAAAGGGAATGTTTAGAGGGCCCTTTGTCAGAGGAGGAATTAGATGAAGCTTTGGCCTCTATGGCGAATGAAAAAGCTCCAGGGGCAGATGAGTTGCCAGTGGAGGTATATAAATATTTTAAGGACTTGTTGACACCCAAATTAAAATAAGTATAAGATTATGCCTTACAGGAGGGAAGGTTACCAGAGTCCATGAGGGAAGCAACGGTGGTGGTTCTGCCCAAGGAGGATAAAGACGTAAAGACGTGAGACAACCAGAGTCTTATAGGCCTATTTCATTACTGTTAGCTGATGTGAAAATACAAGAGGCAGGGAGACAGGAGACAGCCAGGAAAGACAGGTGACAGGGCTGTATATAGGACACTGGCTGCCTCCTGTGTCTGCCTGCCTCTTGTCCCTGGCTGTCTCTCTCTTGTTTGGATGCAGTGTCTCCGTCCTTTCTAGTTTGAGCAGGGTTCTTATAGCAATCATTTTCAAAAATTGTAGAAAAATTCTTTACTACAATAAGCCAAGCTAAGACATGGCTGACAGTGACTGGAACCACTGGTACTTGAAAGGAGTTAATGAGGCTATCTGTGAAGCTAAAGGAAGGGTAAGAAGGGGAAAGCTCTTATTCTTTTCAGCTACCGTGATTTGTATTTTGCGGTTGAGGAAAGTGTTTGCAAAATGGGTGTGGCTAACAAAATGGGCGTGGTTTTAAAATGGGCATGGTTTTAAAATGGGCGTGGTTTACAAACACAAACAGAACCTGTTGTTAAAAATTTGAATCCCACCCCTGCGCGCCGCCTACTATAATGATACCGTGGTGCAGAAGTTCAAAAAAGTAACAGAGGCGGCAGGAGGGGCATAAAACAAAAGAAGACCCTACCCCCAAGTCCTGCCCTGATGCAAAGAAGACATCATTAAATGACAACTTTAAAAGATCAATACTCACCAGTCAAAGATTGGATATCATCAGCATCACAGTGCCATTATAGCCCTGGCTTTACTTTATAGTAAATCCTGCTGATAGCTTTCTGCTTATGTAAAGAGAACCTGACAATCAGTGGTGTGGGTGGGGTTATACTGAGCTCATGAATATGTGTGGATACATGGAAGCAGGTTTACTAATCACCTGCTGATAAAACATTGAATTTGTCAAAATTACAGACAGCTGCCCAATAAGTGACACATCACTTGAATTAAGGTACCGTTACACACAGAGATATATTGTTTGCAACTCACTGGTTGCACTGAAATCATGGACACATTATTCTATTTGTACATGGCAACAAAATGGAACAATGTGTCCATGAATTCACTGCAATCAGTGAGTTGCAAGCAATATATCTCTGTGTGTGACGGTACCTTTATGGCCACTTTACACGCGGCTACATTTCTAGCTTATCCACAGGTAACTTACTGGCTGCAGTGAAATCATGGAGACATGGTTCTATCTTGTTGCTGTGTACAAATGGAATAATGTCTCCATGATTTCACTGCAGCCAGTAAGTTACCTGTGGATAAGCTAGAAATGTAGCCGCGTGTAAAGTGGCCATTAGAGTCTTTGTCTCTCTATATTATGGTGCTCTCAAATACTTAGCAACAGATTTCCTTTACATGACTTTTCACACTAATTACAATTATCACCTTTCCATGGGATAAGTAACAAGTGTCTGATCGGTAGGTTCCCAACCAATGGATAAAACAGACTCAATGCAGTCAGACATTTAAAAGGAGCAGCATATTGGTGTATACGCGCTGCCATTCCATGTACTGTCTATTGGATTGTCAGCAAAAGGTGACTGCTGTGCTCAGCTGTTTCACCAGTCTTGCAGACAATGAATGACATGACTGTGTCGCTATACTCAATGCGTGATCACAGGAAGACTGAGGACTAGCTCTACTGATCAGTGGGGTTCCTGCTACGTGTGGATTAGGCTGGGGTCACAGTTGACATGCATTTTTTTTAGTGCCTTTTAAAAACGCATGCTTTTTTACATGCGTTTTTCATGTCAGCATGAGTTTTTTAAGGTCTCTGATGGCTCCCTGCGTTTTTGGCTGCGTTTTTGAATCTGCACATAAAAATAGTGCTTGTAGTATTTTTTTGAGCGTTTTGAAAAACGCATGCGTTTTTGTAGAAAACGCACGCGTTTTTATAACATGGGCTCCTATGGAAAACGCATGCAAAAACGCATGTACAGTTAGCACCTTTTAGTGCCATTCAAAAACGCATGCGTTTCCCATAGGAGCCCATGTTAAAAAAACGCATGCGTTTCCGGAAAAACGCATGCGTTTTTTAACATGGGGGCCTATGGGTGCGTTTTTTACATGCGTTTTTGAAAACGCAGGTCTCCAAAAATGCATGTGAAAAATGGTACTGTGACCCCAGCCTTAGAGATTAATGTCATTCATGAAAAGAATTAAAACATTATGCCTTATTTACAAAAGACTGGAAAATCACTTTAAAGGATTTAAAGATTTTTCTTTATTTTAAATACATTATTTTATGGTGACTGAGATCATTTTGGGTAATTATTAATCTGGTGGAATGTCTGTCCACCTACTATCTACAGACAAAGCATTCTTTCTGCATATAACTTGTAAAAGTCACCGCTTTATCAGCTTTTTACTAACAACACTGTTTAACATTCCCTTCTTCATAGAAAGAGCTATCGTGTCAGCTATGAACCTTTGTGTGCTATTTGCTTTTCTTGTTCACGAAGGAATTAACTAGCTTCAAAATGTAAAATTATATTGTTTTATGTGAATTCATACAGAAAAAGGGCAGAATAAGGGAGTAACCATTGTATTATTTTAGTAGGTAAAGCCTCCTTTGTTGGCTGCTATAAAGAGACACGACAATGCGTGCAGATTGTTTGCTGTAAACCTCGTTATCTCTTCCTATGGAAGCTTTTCTCCCTTTATATGAACATCTGCTCCTCACAATCTCCTCTCCACTGAACAAAAGCATAGAAATCCTGAACCTTTTCTACATGCATTTCTCTGAATGCGTCATATAAATGAAAGGTATACGTCTGTCAGATAGAAGAAATTGGCCATCTAGAAATAGGTTAGTACAAAAGAGCCAGAAAATAAGTGTTTCAGAACCGTTCAGATGACCATGCATTGTAGTTACTACTCAACGCCATTCAGGTCAGTATTTCTGAAATCTTGGCTTTTGCTGGTATTGTAAAAAAACAGCTATTAATTTACTTAAAACGCATGAAAAAAACACTGCAAAAAATGCAGCAAAAATGCAACGTGTGAGCATAGCCTTACTGTCACTGTTATATGCTGACACTCATTATTGTACCACTCTCCAGCCCTTCATGAACAAAACTACTTGCTGTTGCAGTCAAATATCACACATTTTGAGTCATCAGTCCAGAGCACCTGTTGCCATTTTCTTCTATTTTATGAAGCATAGTGGAGTCACTTCCATGTTGAAGGTATGGCCTTGAGCTGTAATTCTATGAATTTTACTTCTGGTCAGAGTTCTTCAAACAGTCTATGGGCGCCGGATCCAGGACAAAACAGAATAATTTCCCGGATCCGATTTTAAGCACAGAGCATGCTCAGAAATCCTGCCATACAACTTCAGCACCGTGGACAGCAGCAGTAAATGGATCCTGCAAAAAACAGGCTCCGGGACCATATTTGGCAACACTTTCTACACACCCTGTCCTGTCAGGTTCTGTCAGGCTGATCCTGTAAAAAACAGGATCCACCTTGACAGCTAAAAACTGTGGTGTAAAGCTAGCCAAGTGATGATATGGCCCCAACAAGGCCCTGACCTTAAAATAATCAAATCCATTTGGGATTTCATGAAGAGACCGAAAGATCTGTACAACCCTACATTCACCGATGATTTGTGGTTAGCTCTTCAAGTTGTTTGGAACAATCTCCCTTCAAAATGCTGAAAATATGAGTACATATACTAATTGATGCTTATATGCTGTTTTTAAAGCAATGGGTGGGAACACCAAATATTGATTTGGTCTAGATTTCTAGTTTGGTAATTCATTTTGCATTTTGTTACTAACACTTCTATTTTTTTAAGCATTCTTACTTTGCAGCATTTTTCCACACCTGTCTAAAACTTTTGCACAGTAGTATAAATGCCAATTACTTTTGCCTCACAGTGTTGATTTTTTTAATTGTCCAAAATAAGGATTCCAGGAAATTCAAGAACCCTTGTCTTAGGGTACCGTCACACCTGGCGATTTCGGCGGTGATTTTATAGGTGACGCTGGGGCGTGGCCTATCACCGACGACATCCCCGATGCGTCGCCTAATGTGAATAGGCGAGGGTGACGCATTTGAGTGGTCGCCTGGTTTCACAGCAGCGCTCTGAAACCAGGCGAGCACTCTGGGCCGATGTATACTCATCGCCCCATGTAAACGGGGACGGTGATCTCACAGGCGATGGGAGCCACAGGCTCCCATGTTACGGAATCGCCGCTTGGGTTTTTAGACACCCCAGCGACGCCGACGCCTGTAAGATCGCCGGTGCGTCCCAGGAGGTGTCGCCACATTTAAACATGCGACGGCGACGCTGGCAGGGCGCCAAAAACGTGCGCGCTCCCGCACGTCGCCGCCGACATCTCCTGGTGTGACGGTACCCTTACACATTCCATAGTTAACAAGCACAACTTGACCTAAAGCTCGCCAACACTTTAAGGCCGGTTTCGCACCACGGCCTGATCAGGTCCGGGGCTGTCCGGTGTGAACCAGACTGCCCCGTACCCGATTTTGCACTAATGCAGCCCTATGGGGCCGGATGGAACCGGATAGCAGCTATTTGCCATCTAGTTTCCATCTGTCCGGGAGGATGCGGGAGAATTCGGATTTTTCTCCTGGACACAAAAATCATTGCTTGCAGCGTTTTTGTGTACGGGGCAAAAATCTGACAAAATCGGATCCTCCCGGATCCAGCGCCCCCTAACATGGGAGTCTATGGTGCTGGATTGCGCTGGATCCGACAAAAAATCGGAGCCAGATGCTGGAGTTTAGCAGCGAGAGCTGCTAAACTTCAGCACCTAAAGCTGTCCCCTGCAGAGATTTCAGGACCGCAGCCAGCTCCCCGCTAGCCACGATTCTGACATTTCAGCAGGGACAGCTCCTGCTGCTGTGAAATGCCGAATCCGGCTGCAAAGCTATGCCCTCCGGTTCTGTTTCAAAAACGGGTTCGGGCCTGTCCGGCTCACACCGGACAGCCCCGGACCTGATCTTGCCGTGGTGTGAAACCGGCCTAACAAGAATGCAGGTTTTATTACACTCAAAAGAGTTTAAAACAAACAAACCTGCTAACCTCAAACCTACAAAGCAAGTTCCAATAAAATCCTGGGTTTCGCTGTTTCACCTTCTTCCAGGATACCAGCGATTTCACCAGCTCAGCAATTTATAACTGCTTGCTATCTTTAAAATGTGTCTTTTTGCTATAAAATGGCATAATAAAATCTTTTTATATGTTCAGAATTCAACACATTTCTTTTACAATTTTTTTTTTTTTTTTTTTTACAAATTTTAATAATTTTCAGGGTTAAATTAGATAAACACAAACATTTATGGGCACTTTACATACACCAACTTCTGTGTCCAACTTCTGAACAGATCTCTGGTTGCAGTGACATCATGGACACATTGTTACATTTGTACACAGCCACAAAACAGAACAATGTGTCCATGATTTCACTGCAACCAGAGATCTGTTCAGAAGTTGGACACAGAAGTTGGTGTGTGTAAAGTGGCCATTATATTGATCAGGATTTTTGCATCCAACTCTTGATTGAGTGAAAATCATATTTCTTACAAAGCAGTTGCGGTTTTACATATCCAATTGTGCGTCCATAGTGTCTGCGAAAAGATGATTCTTTGATTGGGATTGTCTTTTTGAAATATCTACACAAGTAAACACGACAAATGAACAACCATATGGTGTCTATCCCATGGAGTTTAACACAACATTCACTAAAGAAGTTTTGTTTGGTCAAATTGTTTAGGGCAGTCTGGAGGACTATCTGGACACTATTCATTAAATAAATCTGATTGAAACTCCAGGGCTGTGGAGAGTCGTGGAGTCGGGAGTCCATTTTGGTGGAGTAGGAGTCAGATTCAGGGAAATTGAGGAGTTGGAATCAGATGATTTTGACTTACTGACTTGACAGTCCCGGTTGTGGAATCGAAGTCGTGTTGTTGGTGTCCACTTTGGGGGGCTGAAGTCAGATTCAGGGAAATTGAGCAGTGGGAGTTAGATGTGTGGCTTATTGACTTCACAACCATGGTCGTGGAGTCGGAGTCGTGGTGTTTGAGCTGTTGTCCATATTGGAGAGGTCAGAGTTGGTGTAAGTTCAGGGAAATTGAGGAGTCATAGTCAGGTGTTTGACTTACTTCACAGCCATGGTTATGGAGTTGGAGTTGTAGAGTTGAAGTCGGTGTCGATTTTGAAGGGGTTGGAGTCGGAGTCAGATTAAGGGAAATTGAGCATATTTGGCTTACCGACTCCACAGCTCTGTGAGATGCATACAATAAATTGTTATCTTTCTGTATTTCTTTTTGCATTCTTACCAATATTTTTCTTCAGCCATTGGTGACCTTCTATCATCTGGTCAATCATAGCAAAATAGTGAGTAGTGGCTTCATCAGGCATCACCCAGCCACCAGTTGTCATTTCCAGTTGTCCATTAGTAACTAACCTAATGAAAACAGATGCAAATGTCAACAGAACTGATAACAGAACACGTAATGAAGAACAGGAATGTAAAACTATAGGTGTTAATAAAACAGTTATGTAATTGTTGTTTCAAGTGAACTTGCAGCAGTGAGGGTCTCCCTCCTCCTCCTCTCTCCATTGAGCAGCAGCTATCCTCTGTTATCTGAGTAACGGGAAAAACCTACCTTCACTAAATACAGATTGTACCATAAATTGACAATGAAATTTCTATCCAGTTGGAGAAAAAAAAGCAGATTTCTCTGATTAGATATATTACAAAACTGCTTATTTCATATGTACTATTCATTTATGAAATGACAATTAAAATGGCAAAATCATCAGCGGGAGTCAGCCCAAGATCGGTGTTAGCAACCATTGCATGCGTTTAAGGCTGGCTTCACACCACGTTTTTGGGGATCTGTGTGTATCCTTTTTGAAATGGATATACAGGGATTGGTTGGCCTCCCATGTATCCCTATGGGCACGGATTGGGCATATATGGCCTTCCATTTGTGTCAATTCAGTCAGGGATCCGTTTGTGCCCTGTTTTCTCCTGTACCCAGAATTGGAGACTGCACCATTTTTTGGCGCAGCAGACAAAAGCGGACAGAAACTAATCTGGAGCGGTCCATTTTTACATAACATGGGGGAGAGATGACACAACAAATTGTACTGTGAATTGTCTCCTGTTACTGTAGAGAAATTGAAAAAATTGGGGATAAGAATATTTTTGAAGGAAAAATTTAAATTTTCATTTCTTACTTCCAAATTGTTTTAATTACTAAAGGGTTAATAAACTTCTTGAATATAGCTTTGAGCAATTTGAGGTCAAACAGCCGTGTAGCTCCAGCTGAATCGTGAGAACCGAAACTCAGTCAGTTTCGGGTCCCGTCATCGCAGAGGATCGTGGAGGGTTTATTTGAGAGTAATAAAGATGGAACTGAGTTATATGCTTCTGTTTTTTGTTCAAATAAAATGATTTTTCTCTGAGTTGTTTATTATTTACTAGAGATTCATAATGGGCCGGTCTAATATTGGCCTGACATTATGAATGTCAGGCTGATGGCCACTGTACACGTCCCGATATCGTCGTCCAACTTCGATACAAAGTCACGTGGTTCGTGCGTTGGCGCCGATATTGTTTGTGCGTTGTGTGGTGTAAATGACCAATTCGATGCAAGAACGATGCCAAAAAGATATCGGGGAAGAATTGTGCAGGCTCTCCAACTGCCCGATATTGGATGGACGATCTGGCAGGATCGTGCTGTGTGACAGCCCAACACCGACTTGGAGAGCAACTTCCCCTATTCACTCCCATGTTAAATGGTCGTTCCCTGGTTCGCGCGTACAAGGGGGCGTAGACATCGCAGTTGTGTTGCCTGCCGATATCTACCTGTGCGACAGCTCCTATGCGATCTTGGATGTCAGCCAAAAAACTGCGCGCTCCCGTGCCGTTGCATACAATATTGAAACGATGTTGGGATGTGTAAAGTGGCCATTAGTGTCAGCTGGAATTAGTCCCTTTATTACCCAGTCTGCCACTGTAACAGGGCAGCTGGAAGAGTTGGGTAAAGCTCCAAAAAATAACTCTATATGATTTATTAATGTGTCATTTTCTAGGGTGGCTGCAGGGATCAATTTGTAGCTTTGGCATCCCCACACTGAGGATTCCAGCCCCCAGATGCCTAGTGGTACTTGGCCGGGAAACAAAAATGAGCCGAAGCTCCACATCGTTGTTGTTTTTTTTCAAATTATTTTAAGAAACAATTTACAAAAAAAAGGGCTCCCCTGTATTTTGATTACAAGCAAGTACAATTAGGCAGCTGGGGTTGGTGGCAGCCTGTACCTGCCTGCTGTACCTGGGCTGGTGACCAAAAATACAGCAGAGCCTCAAGTCATCATCACAAAATACGCTCATAAAATACGCTGCAAATACTCATCAATTACTCACTGTGTGAACACTGCTGCACATGTAGGAGCTAACTCTGAAGTCTATGGGTGAAAATCGTGGCAAAATACACTGCAAGAATTGACATGCTGCTGATTTTCACGCAATAAAAAATGTGCAATTTCTGCAGAACGAAAACACGCAGAGTGGGCACAGGTCTTCTGTGTTTACATACACTTTGCTTGCACTTCACTGTACTGCAAATTTGTCACAGATCTAAGGCATATCTGCAATAAAATTGCGTCAAAAAATGTGGGAAACTTGCAGTGTGAGCATATAGTGTAATAAGTATGCTGTCAATAGAAACTTAAAGGGATTGTCCAGGGTTATCAAGCTATATGACTGCAGACTCCTGAATCCTCACATCGTGCGCAGCAATCATTATTATTTATTTTTATAGCGCCATTAGATTCCATGGCGCTTTACATATGGAAAGGGCAGACGAGGACAAGTACAATATGTATGGACAATCAAATCGTACAGGTACAGGAGAGGAGAGGACCCTGTCCGCAAGGGCTCACAGTCTACGAGGGACGGTGGGAATACAGTAGGAGGGGGGAAGTGCCGAACGTGAGATGGTGCGGTGGACCGGGTTTATTGTAGGTTGTTGGCTTGTCGGAAAAGTGGTCTTCAGGTTTCTTTTGAAGGTTCCCAGGGTAGGCGAGTGTCTGATATGTTGGGGGAGTTCCAAAGTATAGCGTATGCACGGGAGAAATCCTGTTTGCTGTTGTGGGAGGAGGTAATGAGAGGGGAGTAGAGAAGGAGCTCTTGGGAGGATCGCAGGTAGGGTAGGTCTCGGGAGACCATGTCAGAGATGTATGGAGGGGACAGGTTGTGGGTGGCTTTGTATGTCATGGTTAGGGTTTTGAACCAGGATCTCTGAGAAGTGGGGAGCCAGTGAAGGGCTTGGCAGAGGGGGGAGATATGGGAGTAGTGGGGAGACAGGTGGATTAGTCGGGCAAGCGGAGATTTAGGATAGATTGGAGAGGTGCGAGGGAGGTAGCGGGTTAGGCCGGTGAGAAGGAGATTGCAGTAGTCAAGGCGGGAGATGATGAGAGTATGAATAAGTGTTTTAGCAGTGTCATGGTCAAAGAAAGTGCGGATACGGAAATGTTTTTGAGCTGGAGTCGGCAGGAGGTGGAGAGGGCTTGGATGTGAGGCTCGAAGGAGAGGGAAGAGTCGAGGATCACCCCGAGGCACTTGGCGTGGAGGACTGGGGAGAGTAAGCAGTCTTGACAGTGATGGATAGGTCTGGTAGAGAGAGAGCGACTTGGGGAAAGACGATGAACTCGGTTTTGTCCATGTTCAGTTTCAGGAAGCAATCAGAGAAGAAGGATGAGATGGCGGACAGGCATTGTGGAATTTTGGATAGTAGGGAGGTGATGCCAGGCCCAGACAGATAAATCTGGGTATCGTCATCATAGAGGTGGTACTGAAGGCTGTGGGACTCAATGAGTTGCCAAGGCCGAGGGTGTAGATGGGGAAAATGAGTGGCCCCAGAACCGAGCCTTGGGGTACACCGACAGATAGGGGGTAGGGTAAGGAGGAGGTGTGGGATGCGTGACGCTGAAAGTCTGGTCCGTTAGGTATGAAGAGATCCAGGAGAGGGCTAGATCAGTGATGCCAAGAGATTCCAGAATCTGAAGTAGAATGGAATGCTCAACGGTGTTGAAGGCGGGCAATAGGTCAAGGAGGAGGAGGACGGAGTAGTGTTGCTTGCTCTTGCCGGTCAGTAGGTCATTGGTGACACTTTGGTTAAGGCTGTTTCGGTGGAGTGGTGGGATCAGAAACCGGATTGTAGGCGGTCAAAGAAGAAGCAGGAGGAGAGGTGGGAGGACAGTTCAGAATGGACATGTTGTTCAAGTAGTTTTGAAGTGAAGGGGAGAAGAGATATGAGGCAATAGTTTGAGACAGATGCAGGGTCAAGGGAGGGGTTTTTGAGGATGGGTGTGATCAAGGCATGTTTGAAGTATGAGGGGAAGACACCAATAGTGAGTGATAAGTCGAAGAGATGGGACTGAGGTGAGGTTTGGGATGAGGTGGGAGGGGAGTGGGTCGAGGGCACGGGTGGTGAGGTGTGATCGTGACAGAAGGGAGGAGAGTTGATCTTCAGTCATGGTGGAGAAGCTTCCTTTGGACGAGGAGGGTTGGCCGGTAATGGGGAGGGCTGAGGGGACAGTGGGTCAAAGCTTTCTCTGATTTGGTCAATCTTCTGTTTGAAGAACGCGGCAAAGTTGTCGACAGAGATGAGGGGAGAGGGAGGAGGTGAAGGGGGACACAGTAGAGAGTTGAAAGTTTTGAATAGTTTTTTGGGGTTGTGAGATAGGGCGGTTATTAAGGAAGAGAAGTAGGCTTGCTTTGCGGTGGTGAGTGCTGTCTTGAAGTTAGTGAGGGACTGTTTGTACATGGCAAAGTGCACCGCGGAGTGGGATTTCTTCCATTTCCACTCGGCTGCCCTGGACGCCCGACGCAGTTCTTTAGTGAGGGTGGTGAGCCAGGGTTGCCTGTGTGTGCAGGTTTTGTTGTATATGCGTGGGGGGGCCTTATTGAGGGCCGTAGTTAATGTGGTGTTATAGAGGGAGGTGGCAGAGTCAGTGTCATGTGAGGAAGCTAAGTCTGTGAGAGGTAGAAGGGACTTAGAGAATGAGTGGAAATCAGTAAGTTTAAGGTTTCTGCGGGGATGGTTAGTTTCCAGAGAGGGGGAGCGTGGTAGGAGGGGAGAGGGAGGAGAAAGACAGCAGGTTGTGGTCGGATAGGAGGAGGTGTGAGTTGGAGAGGTCAGTGAGGGAACAGAGGCGGGTAAAGACAAGGTCTAGCATATGGCCATCTTTATGAGTGGTTGAGGAGGACCATTGGGAAAACCCAAAGGAGGTGATCAGTGGTAGGAGTCTAGAGGCAGATGGGGGGGTGACAATGGGGATGTTGAAATCGCCCATGACGATACTGGGGATGTCAGAGGAGAGGAAGTGGAGAAGCCAAGTAGTGAAATGGTCGAAATAGGTGGGGTTAGATCTTGGGGGCGGTAGACGACAGCAAGCTGGAGGTTGCAGGGGGAGAAGATGCGGACGAAGTGCACCTTGAAAGAGGGAAGGAAGGCAGAGGGCAGCAGTGTAATTGGGGTGAAGGAGCAGCTGTTGGACAGGAGCAAGCCGACACCTCTGCCGTGGTTGTTGCTAGGGCAGGGGTTGTGGGAAAAAGTGACTCCCCCATAGGAGAGGGCAGTGGGGGAGGCAGTGTCAGAGGGAGTGAGCCAGGTTTCAGTGATGCCAAAAGATGAGAATTTGATGGAGGTGAAAAGGTCGTGGATGAATGAGAGTTTGTTGCATACCGAGTGAGTGTTCCAAAGAGCTCCAGGTAGAGGGACTGAAGGAGCAGGGGCGGGAGGAATGGGTCTAAGGTTTTTGAGGTTGCGAAGGTTAGTGATGGGTCGTGTGTGTGGGGTAGAAGTGACTGTGGGGATGTGATGGGGGGACCAGGATTAGGGGAAATGTCGCCAGCAAATAGGAGGAGCAGGGATAGGGTTAGGAGGTGGGAGCAGGAGAGTTTATGTGGCGGAATGCATGTCTGGAGACAATGGATTAAATGTGAAGGAAGAGTTCGGAGGAGTGGGTGAGATGGTTAGGTAAGATGGAAGAAGAGAGCACTACTTCGTTGCTGGGTGGAGGGATAAGTGGAGTTAGTAGGAAGTGGAGTAGGATGGGGTGAGAGTGAAACATTGTATACAGTGAGGTTGCAGCAGAGGATGAGGCAGCAGGGCAGGGTGTAACAGGGATCAGATGTAGCAGAAAGGTGAGCAATAGTGATGGAGTCAAGCCGAGTGGAGATCGAAGGCGCAACACCAGTCAAGACAAATGCTTGGCACGTAGGGCTGAGATGCGGCTGGTGGATGAGATGCAGCCAGGGGACAGATTCAGCGAGGAGTCAGATGCAGCGGGGGATGTGCAGTGATGATGAAGACATACCAGGTCACACAAATGCGCAACATGTAGGGATGAGATGCAGTAGGGGGATGAGATGCAGCCAGGGATCAAATGCAGCGGGAGGACAGATGCAGTGGGGGATGTGCATATGGATGAAGTCATGCCAAGTCCAGACAAATGCACAGTCCGTGGGGATGAGATGAAGGAGGTGGATGAAATGCAGCTTGGGGTCAGGTTCAGCGGGGGGTGTGCAGTACGGATGAAGTCATACCAAGTCCAGACAAGTGCACAGCATGTGGTGATGAGAAGCAGGAGGTGGATGAACTGCAGCATGGGGTCAGATGCAGCGGGGGGGGGGGCGGGCTTCAGATGCCGTGGAGGGTGTGAAATATGGATGAAGTCATACCAAGTCCAGGCAAATGCACAGCACATGGGGATGAGATGCAGCCAGGGATCACGTGCAGCCAAGGGTGAGAAGCAGCCAGAGGATGTGAAGTAATGACAAGTCGTGCAGGGTGCAGGCTGATGGCTGTTTGCGGCTGGTGGTCGTTGTTGGCAGGGGCCGGTGATGGTGCGTGGCAGGCCCGTTGGCATGATTTGCTTGGTGGCTCTCAGGGTCTGTGGTGAGGGCCAGGTGATCCAGAACACAGGGCGTCCCAGGAGCCGGGAAAGAGGCATGGACAGGCCGCGGTCTGAGCTCAAAGCTGGGATGGAGCTAGGGGGGAGGCGAGGAGCAACGACCAATTCACTTGAATACGAGCAATTCACTTGTATTGAATGAGGCTGCACATGTCTAGTCGGAATGTGGTCAGAAGTATACAAAACGCATACGTGCAGTCACATGACAGCTCGCTCTCGTTGATGGCACTGGAGAACCCTCACAGTGAGTGCTGAGCGTGAAGTGAAGATTTCAACGTCTGAGTCACATAGGGTGACTGCAGAGTTACAGTAAATACCTGAAAGTCCCTTTAAATCAAATCCAGAAGATTTGCCATCCTCATCTAAAAGAAAATGTCCCATGGCAGTGTCCCATGTGCCTGCCAAGCCTTCAAATCCAGTAGAGCCTGGCCGACAGAAGAAGGAACGAGACAGCGCAATCTATAGCTCCACTAAATTATAATCTGTGGGGATTTAATGAAACAGCTGTGTGATCTGTCATTTAGATCAATCCTTATAAAATATTCTTATTCCCGTTACCTCCACATCTATTAAGGAAGAAATTTCTGCATAAAAAAAGAACACAGATGTTTCCAATTACCTATTTGACAATTCTCAAGTTCCTGAAACAGGTAAAATAGTGACAGAAATCCTTCACTTTCTTGTTCTGTCAGTGATTGTCTGGAGCATACAAAATGGAATTATTCAGCTAAAGAAACAGATACCTATCTACAGTCATGGCCAAAGGTTTTGAGAATGATACAAATATTAATTTTTACAAAGTCTACTGCTTCAGTTTTTCTAATGGCAATTTGCATATACTCCAGAATGTCATAAAGAGTGATCAGCTTAACAGCAATTACTTGCAAAGTCAATATTTGCCTAGAAAATGAACTTTAACCCCCAAAACACATTTCAACATCATTGTAGTCCTGCCTTAAAAGGAGCAGCTAACATCGTTTTAGTGATTGTTCCATTAACACAGGTGTGGGTGTTGATGAGGACAGGGCTGGCGATCAATCAGTCATGATTAAGTAAGAATAACACCACTGGACACTTTAAAAGGAGGCTGGTGCTTGTTATCATTGTTTCTCTTCAGTTAACAATGGTTATCTCTAAAGAAACACTTGCAGCCATCATTGCACTGCACAAAAATAGCCTAACAGGGAAGAGTATCGCAGCTACAAAGATTGCACCTCAGTCAACAATCTATCGCATCATCAAGAACTTCAAGGAGAGAGCTTCCATTGTTGTCAAAAAGGCTCCAGGGCGCCCAAGAAAGACCAGCAAGCGCCAAGACCGTATCTTAAAACTGTTTCAGCTGCGGGATCGGACTACCAGCAGTGCTGAGCTTGCTCAGGAATGGCAGCAGGCTGGTGTGAGTGCTTCTGCACGCACTGTGAGGCGGAGACTCTTTGAGCAAGGCCTGGTTTCAAGGAGGGCAGCAAAGAAGCCACTTCTCTCCAGAAAAAACATCAGGGACCGACTGATATTCTGCAAAAGGTACAGGGAGTGGACTGCTGAGGACTGGGGTACAGTCATTTTCTCTGATGAGTCCCCTTTTTGATTGTTTGGGACATCTGGAAAACAGCTTATTCGGAGAAGAAGAGGTGAGCGCTACCACCAGTCTTGTCTCATGCCAACTGTAAAGCATCCTGAAACCATTCATGTGTGGGGTTGCTTCTCAGCCAAGGGAATCGGCTCACTCACAGTCTTGCCTAAAAACACAGCCATGAATAAAGAATGGTACCAGAATGTCCTCCAAGAGCAACTTCTCCCAACCATCCAAGAGTAGTTTGGCGCCCAACAATGCCTTTTCCAGCATGATGGAGCACCTTGACATAAAGCAAAGGTGATAACTAAATGGCTCAGGGAACAAAACATAAAGATTTTGGGTCCATGGCCTGGAAACTCCCCAGATCTTAATCCCATTGAGAACTTGTAGTCAATCATCAAGAGACGGGTGGACAAACAATAACCAACACATTCTGGCAAAATGCAAGCATTATGCAAGAATGGACTGCTATCAGTCAGGATTTGGTCCAGGAGTTGATTGAGAGCAGCCAGGGAGAATTGCAGAGGTCCTGAAGAAGAAGGGTCAACACTGCAAATATTGACTTGCTGCATTAACTCATTCTGTCAATATAACCTTTTGGTACTTATAATATGATTGCAATTATATTTCTGTATGTGATATAAACCTCAGACAAACACAAATAAAAACCAGAGGGAAGCAGATCATGTGAAAATATCATTTTGGTGTCATTCTCAAAACTTTTGGCCATGACTGTAGTATTCATAGCAGAATTACAAACAGCAGAAAAGCGAGTTTTCTACTGCAGTAATCTCCATTCTTGTGAAAAGGAAATCATTTCACAAGGGTGTACCATCCTGAGAATCTATGTATCTACTAGATAGATGTGGTCCTTTTACTCAATTCCTTTCAGCTGTAAAATATCTGTTAGGGTGCTTTCACACAGCGTTTTTTTGTGATCCGTGGCTGTCCGTTGTAAAACTGACAGCCACGGATCCGATTTTGGCCCCATGTTATCCTATGGGCACGGATCACATCGGATTTGGCCTTATTGGCATCCGATTTTTGTCGGATGCGATCCTGGCCGTTTTTTTGCTGTGCCCAAAATCGCAGCCTGCTGCGATTTTTGGCACAGCGGGTCAGATCGGACCGAATTGGATCCGACATGATCCGCGCCAAATAACATGGGGCCTATGGAGCGAGGATCCGAGGAAACAGCTGAGCGTTCCTCGGACCCGATGTTAGTGTACTGAGCAGGCTCAGTACACTAACACCGCTCTGTGCCATGTAATATCACTTCTGCAATGTATATTCATACATTGCAGAAGTGACATCTCCTGAAAATAAAGGGTTAAAAATAAAAAAAACTTCATTCTCACCTCTCCACGATCCAGCGATGCCTCCTGCGCTCTGTGCCTTTAGGACCTGGCCTGACGTCACAGTTGAGTCACATGGCCGGTTACCGCGGTAACCGGTCATGTGACTGTGACATCACGCCAGGTCCTGTTGATCAGAAGAAGCTGGAAGCGCCGCGGGTGTCGCGGAGAGGTGAGAATGAAGATTTTTTTATTTTTTAAGGTCTGCAAACAGGGGAGCAAAGAGGGGGGAGACACAGGGGAGACACAAGGGGACAAAGAGGGGAGACACAGGGGAGACAGAGGGGGACAAAGAGGGGAGACACAGGGGAGACAGAGGGGGACAAAGAGGGGGACACAGGGGAGACACAAGGGGACAAAGAGGGGAGACACAGGGGGACAAAGAGGGGAGACACAGGGGAGACACAGGGGGACAAAGAGGGGAGACACAGGGGAGACACAGGGGGACAAAGAGGGGAGACACAGGGGAGACACAGGGGGACAAAGAGGGGAGACACAGGGGAGACACAGGGGGACAAAGAGGGGAGACACAGGGGAGACACAGGGGGACAAAGAGGGGAGACACAGGGGAGACAGAGGGGGATAAAGAGGGGGTGCAAAGAGGGGAGACAGAGGGGGACAAGGAGGGGAGACACAGGGGACAAAGGTGACAGGAGGGAGAGAGAAGGGGGACGAGATGACAGGAGGAGCAGGGACAGGATCCAGCTGATGCTGCAAAATATCGGGTCGGATGCCTATTTGGCATCCGATTGCAGTCATCAGTTTGGATCCGATGCTGTCCGAGGGGAGCAGCAAAAAGTCTGATCCCCTCGGACAGCACAAAAACGCTGTGTGAAAGCAGCCTTAGGAGGAGTTAAAAAAAAAAAAAAAATCTGATGTTCCCAACAAGCAATTTGTCAGTCTGCAAGTTCCCCAAACAAAATAAGGCACAGAGCCTTGAAAAAGTATTCATCATAACGTATGGACTATTCCATGGTACACTGACAAACTTAGTTATTGGGATTTTATGCAAAATGCTAACACTAAATATCAAGTATTTGTTAAGTGTAAAGAAAACTATACATGGTTTTCTAAATATTTTTAAAATATAAATGTGAAAATTGTGACGTGTATTTGTATTCAGCCTTCTGTAGTCTGATAGCTCTAAAGGTACCGTTACACGCTTCAATGTCGTTAAGATATCACTAACGATCTCGGGGGCGCGCGGTCGTTAGGACATGTTTTTGACATCGTTGTGAGATGTCACACGTGTAGATATCGTGGACGACACCCCATTGATGTAGCGAGAAGCTATCGTTCGCACAACCCAGCGAACGATACTTGTTCACTGTTGTGAATAGGCGAAGTTGTTAACGACATCTTTATTGTGGTGTCACACACAACGATGCAGCAGGTTGGCTGATCGAGGATCATTTGATTTGAGAACATGTCCAATGATTTATAGTAGTCGTATCTCGGTGTTACAGGAAACAGCGTCCTAACGATGTTTGAACGAATCCAAACCCGTGACGTTTGAGTGATATCGTTCACGATCTCGTACCATGTAACGGGCCTTAAATAAAATCCTAAGCAACCAATTGCCTCTAGAAGTTGTATGATTAGTAAATTCAGTCCACCTGTGGGTAATGTATTCTCAGTATAACTACATGTGTTCTGTGAAGGCCTCAGAGGTTTGTTTGAGAACATTGAGGATCAAACATCATCATGAAAACCAAGGAACATACCAGTCAGGTATATAGGGATAAGATTGAGATGAAGAGTAAGGCCGGCTTCACACTGCAGTTTTTTCACTGATCAGTGTCCATCCAGTTTGTGTGTCAAAACCAGGAGTGTCTCCAAAAACCCAGAACAGGTGTCAATCTTTCAATTATAGTTTTTCTCTGGAAGTTCCTCTCCTGGTTCCTCTCCTGGTTTTGGCACACAAAGTGGATGGACACTGATCAGTGAAAAAACTGCAGTGTGAAGCCAGCCTAAATCACAGTAAGGCGGCCGTCACACGCTACAATATCGTGAGCGATATTGTAAGCGATCACGTGCACGCGCGATCGCTATCAATATCGCTCACATCGCTGGTGAGCTGTCACACAGGCAGACTCACCAGCGATGTTGGCCAGCGAGATCGCTGGTAACTATGGTACACATCGGGTTACTAGGCGCCGCGCGGCGCTTAGTAACCCGACGTTTACCATAGATACCATCTCCCAGCATAGGCGCTGCCGCTGGGAGATCGTTCATCGTGGTGTCACACACCAAGATGAAGCAGATTGAACAAGCGATGATCGCTTGATATGAGCTCCGGCTCTCATATCTGCGATGTCACGATCAAGCGATGATCACACATAGCGATGCACAAACGATATCGCTTAAGCAATCAAAAAGCAGATCGCTTAAACGATATCGTTCACAATATTGTAGCGTGTGACGGCCACCTTAGGTTATCTAAAATAGCCCAAGCTCTGAACATCTCATGGAGCACTATTCAATCCATCATCCAAAAATGGAAGGAATATGACACATCTACAAATCTAATTAGAAAAGCAGCCAAGACGCTCATAGTCAATCTGGAGGAGCTGTAGAGATCCACAACTCAGGGGGCAGAATCTGTCCAAAGCACAACTATTAGTTGCATAAATAAAAAGGCCAAGAAGCCAAAGCTGCTTATGATTAGCATGCAGTACAAAAAGTGCATATGCACATATTAATTTCTAACTGTACTTTAAAACTGAGACATTTAGCAAACAATTGATCAGTTCCTTGAGCCACCCCGCCACTTCACTGCATTCTCAGATAGGGCAGTCCTACTCTACATTTTTTATATATGCTGTGCCATTACGGCCTCCTAAATGCATTAAAAGCAAGACCACGTTAAATGCACATGTACCTGAACATTTCAGAACCACTCCCATGGTGCCAAAAGGGCAAGCGCAGATAAAGGTCGACCAGTTCCAGACATGTGGCGCAAATGCTGCAGACATCCAGACATTATCAGATCTGACCCCCACACTGCCAGACCAGCAACCATGGATGAGGGTGGAACAGGCCCAGACATATGTGCAACAATCATGCAGAGCCTATGGGGAGGGCGGGGCTGCTGTATGTGTGTACAGCGGCCTAGATCAATCACAATAAAGGCTCTGCTTGATTTTGCACATGTGTTTGAGCCTGTTCCACCTTCATCCATGGTTGATTGTCTGGCAGTGTGGGGGTCAGATCTGATAATGTCCGGATGTCATGTCCAGACCTGGTCGGCCGTTATCTGCGCTTGCCCTTCTGGTAACATGGGAGTGGTTCAGAAATGCTTCAGGTGCATGTGCATTCAATGTGGTTTGCTTTTAAAGTATTTAGGAAGCCATAATGGCACAGCTAATATAAAAAATGTAGAGTAGGACTGTTCTATCTGAGAATGCCGTGTCGAGGCGGGATAGCTGAAAGAATTGATCAATTGTTTGACAAATGTCTCAGTTTTAAAGTAAAATTAGAAATTAATATGTGCACATGCACTTTTTGTACTGCAAGCTAACCATGAGCAGCGCTGGCTTCTTGGCTTTTTTTTATTTTTTATTAGTTGTATACTCCACAAATCTGGCCTTTATGGAAAAGTAGGCAAGGAGAAAGCCATTTTTGAAAAAAGGCATAAGAAATCCGATTTGCAGTTTGAAAAAAAGCTATGTATGGGACACAGCTAGCATGTGGAATAGGTGCTCGTTTGATGACATTAAAGTAGAACTTTTTGAGCTAAATGCAAAGAAGCTATGTGTGGGGAAAACTAACACTGCTCATCACCCTTAAAACACCATCATGACCTAAGGGTTGGCAGCATGCTGTGGGGATGCTTTTGTTCAGGCTAGTCAGAGTAGATAGGAATATGGAAGCATACATAAACAATGCAGGGCAAACCTGGAGGAAAACCTGTTAGAGGCTGAAAAGAACTTAAGACTGTATCTTAGAGTCACCTTCCAACAGGACAACAACCCTAAACATACTCCCAGAGCTACAATAGAATTGTTTATATTAAACCATATTCATACGTTTCAATGTCCCAGTCAAAGTCCCATTGATAATATGTGGCAAGCTAGTAGAGATATACCCCAAAAGACTGGCAGCAGTAATTGCAGTGGAAGGTGGTCCCAGAAAGTATTGAATCAGAGGGGCTGAATACAAATATAGCTCACAATTTTCAGGTGTTCACATGTATATCTTTAAGATATTTAGAAAACCACATATCATTTCCCTTATACTTCACAAATACCTACTATTTAGTGTGGGTAGCTTACATAAAATCCCAATAATGAGGATACTGGTCACACGGACCCCAATTATATAGACTCACCTGGTTAAGTTGTGAAAGGGCACAACTACCTTGGACGAGCAAACAGATCGGTCGCTGCAGGCACCCGGCAATAGTCAAAGATCCACTTGGAGAAAGGGCTGGGGGGTAGGAGCCGCGCTGACCACAAGAACCACTGCAACAGGGTAGGCCACACACTCTCTTTATTTAGCCTACGCGTTTTGTGGCAAAAAGGCCACTTCATGCCCTGATGAAGTGGCCTTTTTGCCACAAAACGCGTAGGCTAAAGAAACAAAGTGTGTGACCTACTCTGTTGCAGTGGTTCTTATGGTCAATGCGGCTCCTACCGCCCCGTCCTTTTCTCCATGTGGACCATAAAATCCCAATAAAATACATGTGTTTGAGTGTGTACTGTGAAAAAATGTGGGATTATTTTCGGGGTATAAATACTTTTTCAAGGCAATGTAGAAATTTCATAGAAATATTTCTGATTGTGTTTAACTGGCTTATGTAAAATGGCATTGTTCAGTTGAAGCAGGGGCGCACAACCTGCAGCCCGAGGGTCACATTGGGCCCACAATGCTATTGTCTGTGGCCCCTAGACGTCTTTGACCCCTCTATGTCTCTGTAGCTCTCATAAACTATGGAAATAGTATATAATTATATATTCATCTTGACTCCAAAAATGAAACCACCATTAGTTAGATTATACCATACACAGTACTCAAAGGAAAAGAAGCCCACCTATTCATAGAACTGCAGACAGCAGTGCTGGAGGTTTGTACTGCAATCTCCCTTTTTTATTGTATTTGCTTCTTAAATGCAAAGATAAGCACATTTCTAAATATTGTAGTGTATACTAAAAAAAATTTTTTGCTACTGCAAAATGTCTTTAAGTTTTCTTTAGCTGAGTGCTTTTGCAAAAATTTTACAAAATCATAAAAAAGGTTGTTCCTGGTTCTAATGCCTCTCTCTGTCCACACTCCTCTTTTCTCAGTGTTTGAGATAGCAGAAAATGATGTAGACTCAGGGAAGGCTATAAAAGATGATGAAATCGCATGAAGACAAAGTGCAGGATAGAAGCTGTGCTGATACATGAGATACTGAAGGCTGGATTCACACAGACCTAAGATCCACATCCAGCCTATATTACAGGGAGTGACAATCCCACAAAAGAAAAATATGAAATTTGGATCAGGATACAAACTGCATATCAATCTGAAAACGAATGAAAGGCTGAAAATTGCAGATTTATATTTAGAGTGAAAAACAGTCTTTAAACTGCATATATTTTCAACAATTGTTTACATTGCTGTCTATATTTGTGAGTGTTTTCAGGAAAAATTTAATATTTTAGTTTTTTTTTTTTTTAAACAACATGGTAGACCAGTTTGCAAAAATCCACCGATATTACCATTAAAACATGTCTGATTCAGATATGTTTCCTTTTATAAATACCGTTTGAAAGATATTTTTAATGGAGTTGTAATCTTGAACATGCTATTTCACGTGATTTTTTTTAAGTTCAATATAGAATGCTTATGAGAAAATTCATATATTGATCTAAAAGCTTTAAAGTAAAGTCTGGACATACAAAAAAAAAGGGAAAACAAAGCATCATTAACAACATGTTATTCACAAGAGAGTGGTGCGTGAATCCAGTCTCAGCATATAGAACCAAACCTGCCAGACATGATGTCGCGTTACCTGCGGACTGCTGCCCTCTTCTGTGAATTAATGTTGTCCCACCACTTTGAAAAAAAGGAAATTTCCGACCAGATGAACCTCCGACGAGGGTCTTCCTGTAGCTTCACTACCATGTTGTTCAGAATATGCTGCGTCTGGTCATAGTAATATTTATCAAATGTTTTTATCCAACCTACCATATAAAATATAAGACAAAAATGAGACTGTTATAAGCGATACACATTTGTCCTTGAGTAACGACTGCAACAGAGAGACATAAAATACTAGTAATGTTGTATGTCACCCTCGTCATCTCTCCCTATGGAAACTCTTGTCCCTTTAGGGTGGAGGCACACTGGCGTGAGAATCGCGAGGGTGCAATATGAGAAAAACTCGCATTGCACTCGGACCAGTATTACTAATTGTTTGTGCGTTTTCAATGTACTGAACTTGCATTGCGAGTGAAATGCGAATTCATTCGCTGCATGCTGTGATTGAACACAATTTTGATGTGTGAGTGGCCAATGAAAGTATATGAATGTGAGAAAATCTCACACCCATATATTACACTGTGCGATTTAGTGACATGGTTTTTGCCATGCTGCTGAAAGTTAGACTAGACAGTAGTGACAGATAGAGATATAGGTGTATACAGCGATTGGTAGTTATAATAGCTAGATCGACTTTACCGCTGCTGCTGTATTTTGAAAAAAGTTTGTAAATGAATTATGCACTGTAGTGCTTTTTAAAAGCTCTTTAATAAAGAATTGAGATTTTTAAAGACATTCTATAGCCCCTCTGGGTCTTTTTTGATAATCATGCTGTCAAAGCAGCGGTGTTTGAATTTCCAGGGTTACCGGCGAATTAGCCAATGCAGCCGCATTGGCTAATCTGCCAGTAAGGCAAGCTTCACACCAGGGTTTTGTGCTGTCAGGTTGGATTCTGTTTTTTGCAGGATCCACCGGACCGAACCTGACAGCACAGAATGAGCATACAGTGTGGGCAAATATGCCATCCGATCTTGTTTTTTTGCAGGATTCGGTTTTTGCTGATGTCCACGGTGCTAATATGTCAGCCTGTGTGTGCAGTGCTGCTCTCCATGGTGCTGAACTCTCAGCCGTGTTTCTGAAATTTTCAGAGCAATCGTGTAAAAGATCGCAACCGGGAAACGATCCAATTTTTTCCCAAATCTGACGCCCATAGACTCCCATATTATGGGCATCATATCGCCCCGGGACCATCGGATTTTATCAGATTTTTTCACTGGAGCACAAAACCGCTGCAGTCTCTGATTTCGTGGACGGTGAAAAATCTGACAAAATCGGACAAAATCACACAGGATGACAGATCAGCACCGTGGACAGCAGCAGGTCTTTGCTACAGATAGTCTACGCTTAGGTTAGTCCATGATAGTCGTACTGGTTAAGGTCTGATCTCTGGCACTAATCACCTGAATAAAAAAATCATGGAACATGGAGTAAGGCCTCATTCAGATATCTATTTCTCTTTATATGAGACAAATAAGTGATTGTTTTTCAACAAGGTGCTGATCTACCATTCAAGCCCTTGGCCCACACAGTATTGTTTTTCTCATATGCAAACCTAACCCCCCAAAAATGTAATGCAGTCCTACCGCTTAGAAATCACATCAATGACATCCGAATGATGTTTTCAAATCGGATAAAAAATGGACATGATGGTCTGTAAAAACAGACACTTGAACATTCCTTTATTCCCTTAGAACCACATTCAGCACTGACAAAGAGCTCCATCCAAAGCCCTGTAGGTACTAACATCCAGTTTCCCCAACCTCCCCCTGTGGTTGCCTCCAGAGCCCCCCACTACCAGGATAATGATAACCAAAGTTTATTGCATAAGGGAGCGAGGCACCAGCACTACAAGCTTAAACAGCACAGCAGGGTACACAGTGTTCCAGGGATCAGTGTTGCTCAGTCAGCAAGGAGCATGATTTAGATGAGATAAAAGACGTCACTAACCGGATCTCTTCGACGTGCTTTTTATTCACAGAATGTGAGGGTACATAGTGCAGGGAGGGGTCGTCAGGGTGGACAACGGCTCCGTTTTGCGCGTATAGCGCTTCTGCAGGTCCAGTACCAAGTACCTAGTACTGGACTAGCAGAAGCGCTATACGAACGAGACGGAGCCGTTGCCCACCCTGCCGACCCCTCCCTGCACTATGTACCCTCACATTCTGTGAATAAAAAGCACGTCGAAGAGATCTGGTGAGTGACGTCTTTTATCTCATCTAAATCATAACCAAAGTTTACCCCCACAAATCTCACCAAGACCTTCTGCCTCCTTATCTTAGAAGATGTTCCTACTGTACCATCAATCGGTATTCTCATATCAAACATTCCCACCACTCTAACGCACTACCATCCTATCTCCAGCTCACCATAGTTATCACTCCACCCTCAAGACTTCTGTATGTGCATCCAGATTTAAATTTCTGTACAGGGCTAAAAAAGTCACCGTCTGGAGACTAGCTCTTCATAGCTGTTTGCTAGGCCCGGTACTAATGCACCATGCTGTGGCTCGCGAGCTACAGGTTAGGGACCAATGCCTTAGAATGTAAAGGGTATGTTCTCTTTTCATGAAAAACACTGACAGAGCATGTATGTTAAAAACAGACGAATAAACACTTTCACAGCATTGTACTTGTTTTATCGACTGCAAGGCTCACTGATCAGTCCTATTTTAGTGAACATGGCTTTGCTGTAACGTCAGGCACAGTCACTGCAAAACATGAGCCTCGCAAACAATAAAGAATACTCTAGGAAAACCAACGGCCATTCAATTAGATGATCAATGTGTTTTGTTGGGAGACAAAGTCTCTAAGGATGTTTATTTAACAACAAAGTCTTGGAAAATACCTTTTAGGCTATGTGCCCACTGTGCATATTTTTTTGTGCTGCGTTTGTGCTGTTTTTTTTCAGCCACAAAAAATGCAGCTGTTTCAAAAAAGCACTGCCGCGTTTCTGGTGCGTTTTTGCTGCTTTTTTTTTTTAGTGCAGCTTTTTTTAGCTCATTGGAATAACTGTCAACTGGATTACGCTGCCCAAAAAAGCACAAGATAATTGCAGGAACATAAAAGAAATGCAGGCAATTTCTGCAACAAAAACACACATGTGGGCACAACTTTTGGAAAATCACATTGCTGCGTTTTTGGTCCAGAAACGAGGCAAAAAAAACTGCAAAAACGCACAGTGGGCACATAGCCTTATACATGCATGAGATTCTGGCAGAAAAAAATGCAACACCTAAATACGCACATATGGCCAAAGCGTTTTGAAAATCACATTGACTTTAATAATAACACTGTGGGTGCTGTGTTTTTGCTGCAGAAAACACAGCAAAAAAAGTAGCAGAAATGCACAGTGAGCACATGGCCTTACGGTACCATTACACGTCGCAACATTGCATGAAATTTCACTTGCAATTTGCTGGTTGCAGTGAAATCATGGACACATTGTTACATTTGTACACGGCAACAAAATGTAACAATGTGTCCATGATTTCACTGCAACCAACAAATTGCAAGTGAAATTTCATGCAATGTTGCGACGTGTAATGGTACCCTTAGGGTACCTTTACACGCGGCTACATTTCTAGGGTGGCTACAGGTAACTTACTGGTTGCAGTGAAATCATGGAGAGATTATTCCATTTGTACACAGCAACAAGATAGAACCTTGTCTCCATGATTTCACTGCAACCAGTAAGTTACCTGTAGCCACCCTAGAAATGTAGTCGTGTGTAAAGGTACCCTCAATGTTAAGATGCGGAGATTTGTTGAAGAAACGTCAACTGAATATCTGTCTCATATCTGAATGGAATAATTTCTTTGTGATTTTAAAAATCCTATAAAAGCAACAGACCTTTAGGCATCATACATTTCAACATACACACAAAAATATTTAAGTATATATGATGTCGGCCACACATGGAAGGATATCTCGGATGTGATGCTTAAGGTTGTTGAGGATTGGTAAATCCCAGGTGTAATTGCTTTTTCAGCTTCAACAATAAGACCATACAACCATTCTTGGTGGTTTGTAATAACTTTTTCAGTAGGAATTTTGAGGTAGGAGAAATCATTCCAATGTGATTGAAGCAAATCATTTTTCTCCAGAATGACAAAAAAACTCTTTTGTAAATCAATTTCTAAGGCTCGGGATATCAACCACTGAGAAAAGATTCAAGAGAAGATAGCCGGCAAAATGTATTCCAAGGGTGAAGGAACAACTCATTCATAGTCATGGAACATCCGAAAAGAAGTTTCATTGAACTGAACCTCCAAAGTGTTCATTACTACACAATGGAAAGAAGACTGGCCAGAAATGAGAACCATGGAAGAGTAATAAAGAAAAGAAAGGCATCTAAGAAAAACACCCATGCATGTTTATATCCTTGTAAAAAAAAGTCACTGAGGTGATCCTCAAAATTCTGAGATAAAAGGCTTTCAATTATTTAAAACTATCAAGGAAATGCCAAACTTTATATTAGGCGTCATGATTTGGTCACTCATGAGGTCCTAGGGATGCAATGAGTGACAGCTCAGCTGCATTATAGAATCCAGGGGAGTGCTAGTCTGTCAATGTTTGTGAGTGACAACCCTGTCGCCCGATCATTGGTGCTGAGCTGTCAGTATTGTGAGTGACAGCCCAGATGCCTATTTAGGTCAGGCCTGCTGGGTTTCTTCCAGGTGATCCTGTTTTGGGATTGTTGTCTATTTAGCTGGCTGACAGTGGTCTATTGATGGCCAGTTGTAGCTTTTGCTCCATGGTATGTGTGCCTTGTTCTCATGTGCTCAGCTATTGAGATCTATTGCTACCGACCTTGGACTTACCTTTTGTCCATCCATTTGACTAACCCCTTTGTCTTGATTCACTTCTGTGGCACCCCAGAGTCCAGTTGCACAATGGCATTGCCTCCCTCGGGGGGTGATGTCATGCTTGAAAGCAAGAGGGGGTATCCACACCAGGTAAGCCCACAGCATGCATCACCTTCCTTGCTCCAGACCAGAAGGGGGAGCGCTAACCCAAATTCAAGGAGCTTCCCTATAAATTCTGGCCTGAGGCGGGGTTAGTCAGTTCAGCTCCTAGGAAGGCTGTGAAGACGTCCTGTGAAGTGGAGCAGTGTAAGTCTCATCCCAGGACAGAGACTAGCCAGCGTGAGGGACCCATAGGAAAGGGTTGAGGAGGGAGAGAAGAAGGCCTGGGGAGTGGACCACTGAAGGTTCACCCCAGTGCAGAGCATCAGCAGCGGAAACCAGAGTCTGAGATTGTGAGGAATTCCAAGCCCAGCAGCCAAATCTGGAGGACAAGAGATTCCAAGTTTCCCGTCTGCAGCACCTGGAGACACAGCAGCATCAAGAGTTCAGGGCCAGTGCCAGAGGAGTGGAGGCCAGGAAGAGCTCGAAGCTGCCTGCCATACAGGTGAAAGACTTAACAGCAGAGACAGAGGGTCGCAGGTTAGCTGCAGGTAGCCAGGACCAGCACACAGACACCCCAGCAGGGAGGCCTCAGAACTCACCAGGTGAGGAGATACCCAACTTTCATCCAGACCACCCGGATTCCTAACATCTCCTGTGGATAGTACCCTGGTCTGGACCTGCTAACACCAGTAAAAGGTAAAGAGACTACACCTGTGTGTCTGTCCATTATCCTGCACGCAGTCCTGCACCCCCAGACTAATATCGCCATAGACTTTACCGGTTTCCCTGGGGAACCGCTCCACCCCTGGGGAGCGATATCACCATAGCTGCACTCCCATCATCCCCAGAGGTCCCGCACCGCAGCGTTGGCCCCAATATCCGAATACCACGGGTGGCGTCTCGAACCGCCAGCACTGAACTTTTATTCTGACACCCAGGGTCACGGAGCGGGTCTCGACCCCTGTGACTTCCCCATAAGTAGCAAAGCCCGGTCCGAGTGCCCACAGCCCTAGGGACGCATCACTACCTTTCCAGAATTCTGACCATCTGTTCACTCCTCTGTCTTGCCCCTCTGTTGTATGATGAAAACATCTGTTATTTAACCTCAGACCTTTTGACTCCCTTGCCTCACAGATTGTCTGTGAGAAGTGATGCCACCAAGCATCACAATATAGGAACATAAACGCTTAAGAAGAATGATCTGGGAATTATTACTGCTGAAAGACCTGGACACGATTTGTTAAAATTCTGAATTTAAGCATCCTGTATTATATACCAGGTGTGGACCAGCAATGCACAGGCTGGCCACAGGTCTCCTTTACCCAAACTCCCTATATGCCTATACCTATATCCCTATAAGCCTATGAAACTTTTCATTTGATCTCTGGAAAGTCTGTGCATCGCGGTCTGTACTTTGACTATGAAACATAGATACGTATTGAATTTGTCCTTAATGAAAAATTCTTCTGGAGAAGATCTAGTTATCTGTCCAAAAGCTCAAAGTCATGCATAACTGGCATAATACCAAGGCATTTAAATACAGAAGCAAATATAAGGAAATCATAGCTAAAGCTTTGCATTAGCTTTGTCAAAGTCTTAAATTGAACACAATGGAGTCGCTGTCACAAATCCATTACATTTTTTTTTGTAAAAAATGTAAAGTAAAAAAGAAGTCAAGTAATTTTCCAAGGATGAATGGCTAAAATGCCTTAGCAGTAATGTGAAAGTTGGATGACAGAAGTGCATTATGGAGATTATTGCTGCTTAATGTGGTCTAATAAGTCAAGGGCCTCGGTAAGATCCTGTCAAAAAAGTCAGAACAAATAGTACAGCATGCAACACTATTTTCTTCAATAAAATGGATGTTGAAAATGTTGGAAATTTGATGAACCCAATTACGTATAGTCAATATGGTATGTCAGGAGCTGTTCATGTTTGTCAATTAATGGGTCTCACACAGCTTTCATATTAAGTTTTCAGTTCCTAAGATAGAATAGAAATATGAGGCCAAATATACACCCAGACTTTAATAAATGTAGTAAGTATATTAAGGGAATCTATCAGCAAATCTCATCCTTCTTCCTTCATGTAGCTCCTTTAAAAACAAATCTAGTAATACCTATACATGACAAGTCTGTTCCTCTATTACTGAGAAACCAGCATTTGAATTGATTTGGAAATGAGGCTGAAGGACTATTTGTAGCTCTGAAGCCTCTGCCACTCCAGCTCTATTCTCCGCCCAGCACCGCCTCCACCTGCTTACTTGACAGCTTCTTTGCTCTGTGACTTCAGAAACAGGAGTCATGAGTCAAGTAGGAAGAGGTGGAGCTAGGTGGGGAATAGAGCTGGAGTGACAGAAGCCTCACAAATAACTCTTCAGCCTCATTTTCATATCAATTCAAACACTGACTACTTAATAAAGGAGGAAACGGAATGGCCATGCAAATGGTATCGCTGTACTTGTCTTTCAAAGCGTTACATGCAGATAAATTATTTGAGAGGTTATGTGTTTACTGATAGTTGTATTATATAACCTTACGTCACAAGATGAGAAACTATTTATTGTGACCCATATGCAATAAAGTGGGAGCTTTTGTGAGGAGAATAACTTCTTTATTTGAATATATAACTTTCAAAGCACTTCTTATAAATACCTTCTGTAAATTATTACAAATAAAATGCAGTGTGCAGAATACAGCAAAGGCCAGATACCAAAACAAAGTGCCCTCAGTGACTCAGTGAGTGATGTCACCGCTCCTTGCAGCAGTCAGTCTGATAGCAGAGCTCTTGTTCCCTCTCTGCAGCCTCTGGATGAAGCAGAGCCAGGATCATGTACTTCGTGGGACCATTAATGTGGATTTGTCCCTGTGTTTGGTTCTCATCGAGAAGAGACGAGAAAAGCATCAGGAATTGGCGCTTTTAATGAATGCGCCAATTTCTGGGGGAGTTGCAGGCTGCTATTCTTTAGTCTGGGGTCATCAGGGCCACTGGAAGAGCCGAGTAAAGCACCTGAAAATGGCGCTATGAAAGAATGCTACAGCATGGGCGGCTGCGATATTCAGCGTGGAGGCCCAGAACACTTGAACCTCACCACTCTGATAATACCAGCCCTCAGCTGCCTGGTTTTTACCTTGGCTGGCAATGAAAAATAGGGTGAAGCCCACACATTTTTTTTTTAATTATTTATTTAAAGAGGACCTGTCACCAAACCAGGCATGGTGATCTAATTACAGCACTGGATGCAGCATGTCTGCAGCATTCAGACAAGGGGTCACCCAGCACTTGAGCAGCCCTGTACCCGAGATAATACACTTAGAAAACTTACATGCTACCACCAATTCATAACTTTAAAGTCCGTGTTTGGGGTTCAGACTCAAGTTCGGGTCAAGTCTGGTCCTCAATCCGTTTAAAAAAAAGTTTGTCCGGATTTGCTGAACCTGAACATTGGTGGGTTCGCCCATCACTAGAACATAGATGTCACACGGATGTTAGGTCAAAAAATAATCGCATTCGTCCAACTTTTCTGGGGGAAAATCAGGCCAATTTTTTGCATGCAGATTTGAGCGAGCCCTAAGGCTACATTCAGAAAGTGTTTTTGATCTGTTTTGTGATAATCCGTTTTACCAGTGGCAGTGCAGTGAAATGGATCAATTTCAGAGATTCCTAACCAAGTCAATGAGTTTTCAAGATTTGTCATTCACACACTATGTTTTGCAGTTGTCCGTTTTTTGGGTGAAAAACTGATCCTCAAAAAGAATGAGAACGTCAATTTGTGTGCCGGTTTTCTGATCCGCTTTTTCCATTGAAATCACTGTCTATGATCTTAAAAAAAGAGATCCCTACAAAATGCATCAAAAACAGATCATCCATTCTTTGATGCGTGTTTTTGTAAAACTAATCCAGTTGTGCAGCTGAAAACACATACTGTACTCACAAAACGGATCAAAAACGTTGTGTCTGTATGTAGCCTGAGGGTACCTTTACACGCCGCTACTGGCGGGTGGATACAACCAGCTACAGGCTACAAATGTAGCTTGTAGCAGCAAAATACCCGTAGTAGCGGCGTGTGAAGACGGTAGGAGGCACCCGGCAACAGATGCATCTGTTTCCGAGCACTGCCCTGAAACAGGTGGCTACACAGGCGATTGTAGCAAGCTGTATCGGCGTGTAAAGAAGCAACAGAAGGGATGTGTCGACACCAGGCTATGTACCTGGTATGCAGCTGGGGCGTGACACAGGCTCCGGGATACCGCCCCCCTTCAGCGATCATTGGTGGAAGCTCCTGCGTTACGATTGGTAGTTCGCTGCATAGGGCGGCATATTTAAGGAGCTGACCAGTCACACTACACAATTGCTCGAGTGTCATGTATTAAACAGCCTCCTGCGATGACGGGCCAATCATGGGTTTCTTGCTTTGTCCTATCAGCGTATGGACGTCTCGTAATCCACAATTGTGGCACGCCTATGTGTTGTCCCTGCTGCACCAGGTCCGCCCATATTAGCTGGTTGTAAATGAGGTAAGATGAGCTACAGAAGGTGACTTGAGGCACCCGGCGGTGTATCCAGAGATAGATGTAACGTAGCGTAGCGCACCTTGTGGCGGCGTGTAAAGATGGTGCGTTTACCGTTTGTAACCGTTTGTGCGTGCTCGTGCACGTGAAGTAGCTGGTTGTATCCACCCGCCAGTAGCGGCGTGTAAAGGTACCCTAAAAGTGTATTCGGACTCTAGGCATTAAAAGACATATACACAGAATTAGTATCTCACAGATACGCGTCCTACCTTTGAAACAAGCAACTATCTCCAGGTCAGGATTCCCCTGATCATTACTTGATCCTGCAAGGCAGTCACTGTTGCCCACATTCAGGCTAAGAATGAATGGGGAAGTAGCTGCTTGTGTGTGTTGGGCTCAGCCTCCATAATACGAACTTGATCCCAACATGAACACATGGAATGAACACACATCATAGAAAAAGAACATGCTTTGTTCTGTGGATAAAATTCACATTTATAAATCTATACACGCCCCCCGGAAGAAGCAGGAAGCGAAACGGCTGTAGGGAAGGAGGGAGCGCGAGCACATTCAGGCACCTCACTGAATCAGGTATGAGGCATAACCACATTATTTAATTAGTGTCATTGCACTTTACTGTTAGCTATAGTGATTAAATGATAGACGATCAAGCTGTGGCTATTATATGAATGGTGTACTCTATGGTTATCTATAGCTACATTGCTAGATAGAAGATTACCGTAAGCTGTAGCTACCAAACATTTCTGTGAGTGTGATTGGATATAATCAGGTACTACCTAGATGAATGGGAGTAGATAGGTAGTCTATGATCACCTACATGGGATGTGTAGCAGATTTGTACTGTCAGTTCAGTAGATGGGGTTTAAGGTTGCTATAAGGAATTTAGACCCCATACTGTTGTGGCTTCTTATGATAAATTTATGGTTATTGCATGATGTATTATGTTATTATACTGATTAGCCTGATTGTTTTCTCGTGTAACCCCCCGGAAGGAATGCTCTGTTTTTTAATATTTTATGAAATATAATAAAAGATTATTTGATAATTAAATGAATCTTTATGGTGAATCTTTCCTTTGGGTGTAAGATAGATACCCATTAATGAGATATATAAATCTATTCAGAGTAAATCTTTACAATGTGAGATTAGCCGATCTCCTTGAGAATGTTTTAGGAGCCTTACAGGCACCTTCACACACAGCAATATTGCTAGGCAATTTTCACTGGTAATTTGCTGGCTGCAGTGAAATCATGGACACATTGTTCTATTTTGTTGCCGTGTACAAATGTAACAATGTGTCCATGATTTCACTGCAACTAGCAAATTACCAGTGAAATTGCCTAGCAAAATTGCTGTGTGTGAAGGTACCTTTAGAGCTTTTACAAGTGGTGCACGTGGGATTACTGTGTTACTTTTAATTTTATGGTTATATGTATTTTTTACTTGACAGCTTGTTTCTGTATTCTGCCAAGATATAAAGGTTTAATGTGCCTGGCAGAGAAAATGACAGCACTAGAAAATTCATCATCGCCTCACAGAGGTGAAGTAATCCCTTCTGAATTTACACCCCTCAACATTAAAATTGCAATACCAAGAAGGAAAAGTTGTGCAATTATGGAAATCATTGGGTGGACAAACAAGTCAAATTATATATGCAAATGACGAGAAAATGGAAACAAAACTCTCAATTCATATTGATGTATTCATTATTGAGCGGAATGAGCATTTACATGCACTTACATGCTTTAACTGCTGTCAGTCTGATTAGTTGACGTTTTCCGAGGAATGTTCTGCCACGCTGAATGCACTTGGGCACGCAAATCAACAAGATCTGCTGCTAGCAGCTCACTTGCAATTGCGACCAATGAATTTCCAAATGTGGTCAATGGAAAACGAATCCGGAGATTCTGTAGCCCATGATAGGGGTTTCAGCCACACAGCCTGATTACAATAGCATGAGTAATGTCACATTTGACCTGCCAACATTGTGTTGAAATATAGCCCTTAAGGGTGGCTTCACACCACGGTAAGGTTCGATCCAGGGCTGTCAAGGATGAACCTGACAGTCCCGGACCGGATCAGCACACAAAACCGGAGGGCAAATAAGACCTCCGGTCTGGTGTGCAGCTGGACGCAGCTGCTAATGAATCAGGACAACGGCTCGCAGGGAGCTATCCGTGGTCCTGAAACAACAGCGACGTGCAGCCGCAGGTGTCGATTTCGGATCCCCGGACCGGACAATCTGGCCCCATAGGCTCCCATGTTAGGAGCACAGATTGCACCGAATCAGGGGGAATCTGGGAGAATCTGGGACACGGCAATTTGGGGAGATTTTTCTCCCCAACACAAAAACGTTGCAAACAACGTTTTTATCTCCAGTAAGACAAATCCGAATTCTCCCGGATTCTTCCGGAGAATGGAAACCGGATGGCAGAGAGCTGCCATCCGGTTGCATCCGGCCCCATAGGATACTATGGGGCCAAAATCCGGTCCGGGCCTGTTTGGTTTACACCGGTCAGCCCCAGATCGAACCTTACCGTGGTGTGAAGCCACCCTTAGACACTTTTTTATTATTATTATTATTAATTATTTATTTATATAGCACTATTAATTCCATGTTGCTGTACATGAGAATACATATTAAATTATAGATATGGTTTACAGTAAAAAATTAAACAAGAGTTATTCCAAGGCAGTAAATTTGAGGTGTGGGAGAGAGCATGCTACCATTTACCATAATAGATAGATCAGGTGGTGAAGATGAAAGATGGGATGGAGGAAAGATGATGAGTTCAGTTTTGTCTACGTTGAGTTTTAGGTAGCGAGAGGAAAAGAAGGAGGATATGGCTGACAGACACTCCGGGATTCTGGATAGCAAAGAGTTGACATACTGGGCCAGAGAGGTAGGTTTGAGTGTCGTCAGCATACAGGTAATACTGGAAGCGATGGGAGTGTATGAGTTGTCATAGGCCAAGGGTATAGATGGAGAAAAGTAGAGGCCTCAGGACAGAGCCTTGTGGGACTGCAACAGAGAGAGGGCGGGATGAGGAGGAAGTGTGGGAGTTGGAAAAGCAAAAGTGTGGTTGGCAAGATGTGAGGCAACCCAGGGCAGGGCAATGTCTTTAATGTCAAGGGAAGAAATAATCTGGAGTAGGAGGGAGTGGTTAACTGTGTCAAAGGCAAAGAACAGGTCGAGAAGGAGGAGAATGGAGAATTGTCTGTAAGCTTTGGCTGTGAGTAAGTCATTGGTAATTTTGGTTAGGGCAGTTTCGGTGGAGTGGTGGGGCCGGACACCAGATTGTAGATTGTCAAGGAGAGAGTTAGATGAGAGGTGGGAGGAAAGTTGAGCATGGACGTGTTGCTCAAGGCGTTTGGAAGCAAACGGGAGCAGCGATATAGGGCGGTAGCTCGTCTTAGCAGTCGGGTCTAGGTTTGGCTTTTTGAGGATGGGCGTGATGGTGGCATGTTTGAAACCCGAGGGGAAGGTCTTGGAGGATAGTGATAGATTCAAGAGGTGGGTTAGGGCTGGGATGAGCATGTTAGTGAGTAAAGCATCATAAAATCTGAAGATCACAGGATTTATGGTAAAATGGTGTCAAAAATCGGGGTTTGCGTCCTAGGTCATAGATCTTCCAGCAGCACAACGACCTCAAGCATACTTCAAGAATCCTCCAGAAATGGATGGAAACAAAGCGCTGGAGAGTTCTCAAGTAGGCAGCAATAAGTCTAGATCTAAATACCAATGAATACCTGTGGTGAGATCTTAAACTTGATAAATCAAATATGAGAGACTTGGAGAAGTTTCCAATAGAAGAGTGGTCCAAAATTCCAGTTGAGAGGTGTAAGAGGTTTGTTGATGATTATAAGAAGTGAATGATTGCCATTATTTATTCCCAAGGGTGTGTAATCAAATATTAAGCTGAGGATGCCAACAATTTTGTCCGGCCCATTTTTGACGTCTTGTGTGAAATTATGTTTCGCCCTTTTTCTCTGTTTTTTTTTTGTGTTGTTCCAATATACACAAAGGAAATAAACGTGTATAAAAAAAATTGCAATAATTTTCTTGGAGAAATACTTCATTTTCTGGAACAATTTCAAAGCTGCTTACATTTTGAGCCATGACTGTAAATGCACAGTGGGTACCTACAAAAATTGAGTAACCACTCAAGAATAAATATTATTATAGTTTTATGAAGGACTTAATACAAATCAGAAAATAACTGGAGAGCAGCACAGACAATGAGTTCAAGGAAAAAGCATCAGGTAATGGGACAACATACATGGCTATTAACTAGTCTGTGTATAATAAAGGTAACATAATGAGAGTACGGTATATCATATGAGACCAAAATAATAATAAAAAAAAGTACGTAAAATGGAAGAGTAAGTCAAAGATGATGGAAGTAAACCCACATCATCTTATACTGCATAAAGAGAATACTAATATTCAGTATCCCATTACAATTAAAACATTGGGAATATAAACATAACGTTTGTTAGACTGAGCAAGAAGTGGCAGTCTTGATTTGGTCATAGAACCAGTGATACCACCATTTTGCCAAAGTGTGCCAGGAGACATTTTTCAACAAGACAAAACAAGGCCGCACGCTGCTCATGCTACTGTGAGCTGGTGGGGTGTGTCTTCGTCACACCTTGTGTCTATAAAACACGCCAGTCATACAGGGGGAGGGGCTATGTCCCTAGAAACCACTCTGTTCTTTCCTCTGCCTAGCGACGGAGTTTTCAACACCTTACTTGTATGGTGTCCCCGTTCCACGATGGCTTGCCCTGGTGTCCCTATTTCTACACAAAGGGTATAGCCATCAATCATACACCTGTATCATCCCTATGGGTCCTATAAGGATACGGGTCAATCCCTAGTATCCACTTCGAGTCAATATTTCAGAGTAAGGGGAAGCCTCTGTTTCTCATGCAGTGGGGATGGTACATTAATACCAAGACTATGGAGATAGAGTTATTATATATCCTTCTGCTCCGTGCACCAGTCACCCTCACATATGTAAAGATAGCTGGTACATGCTTAGCCTTACTGACAAAATGCCACTAGAAGGTGGTAAGGACACCTTTCAGGAAAAATGTACAGATGATATGTAATTATAGCAGTACGTCATACAAATGATGTCACTTATCTGTGCAAGCTGTCTTTAGAACTCGACGCGTTTCTGCCCACCGATGACATGTGAGTTTCATCAGGAGTGACAGTCTTGTGCCATATAGATACCAAGGAGCCTTTCTGCCCTGGGGCACTGTTAGGGGTGCTTAATAGCCCCTCCTTTCCATTGGTGTCAGCATCACCCGGCCTGTGTCTTGTCTCCTTACATCTCTGCCTCTGTCCATGTGAGGCTGAGAGGAGGTGTGTCGGTGTGTGCTTCAATGTAAGTGCGACTTCCGGTCTGCATTCCACAGACCGGAAGTGCTTCACACCTACCCCGGAAGCCGCAGGCTGGGGTGTGCTAAATTAGCCTGTCTCCGGACTTGTCTCTCATCGAGCACATCTGGAATGTAATTGGTCAACAAGTCTAAAGGGAGCTGCCAGCAGTTGATCTTTTAACCAATACATTTTTATTCAAGAAAAGATTGATTTCAACATAAGAAAATGATACACGACCTTTCTCCCAACAATTTGCGGGAGCAGGTCCCAGTAATATACAAACATCAATCAGACCTTTGCATCATTTTCAAAGGACAAAGACAAAAGAAAGAAAAGAAAAAAAAGGAACATATAGGAAAGAGAGAGATGAGAGAGAAGAAGGGCCAGGAATACTGGGTAGGGAGGGGGGGGTACCCAACAGAGTCTTACAGAAGACTCGCCACTGCTTATCTCTAGTGAGAGGATAACTCAAACTGTTAGTGCGTATCCCATCTCTCATAGGGGCACACTGTCATGACCAGGAGCGTAGGTGGAGTAAAGCATCTCAACTGGGATCGGGGAAACATGTGGGTGGGCAGCCCAAACCTCCCACCTGTTTCTAACCGAGGACCTGGTGGGTTTGTCCAGAGCCAGGAAGTACTCCTGGTGGAATATCCAATTGACCTTTCCAATAACATCCTGTAGTGTGATGTGGGAGATGGGCCTTCCATTTCGCAGCTAGGCATAACCGAGCTGCTATGAGTATGTAAGCCACCGTTCCCCTGACAGTCGACGGGAAGTCCTGCAGACCTATATTTAATATCAAGAGCTGCGGGGGTAGATTTTGATGTATCCCCGTAACCGAGGACACCAAGCCCGAAACCGAGGACCAAAATGTGCCGAGTTTAGGGCAGGACCACCACATATGGACTTAGCTTCCATTTTCCCCACACTGTCTCCAGCAAAGCGGGGACAGGTTTTTAGCGAAGCGTGCTATCCGAATCGGGAGGATATACCACCGGAGGTGTATTTTTTTCAGGTTTTTGGTGTGATTGACACATCTGGTGGACCGCCTCACCTCTGAGACCGCAATGTGCCAGCCTTCCACCGGAGAAGAGAACCTAAGGTCTCTCTCCCAATGTCTCATATATGCCAGTTTAACCCTTGAGTCTCCCCTCACCAACTCTTTGTAGATTTTTGACAAGCCGGATAAGACAAATTTCAGCAAGGTTGGCAAGTCTGGGCCAGGGGCCAAGCTATTAAGGAATGAACCTGATCTGAGCAAGTGATCAACTTGACAGAATTGGAGGAAAGCGGGATGACAAGTGGGATGAGAGTCGCAAAAGGACTCAAAGGAGAGAATACATCCATCTCTCAGGAAGTTCCCCAGAGTTGTCAACCCCGCCTCCCGCCACGTCCCCACCCGAAACATGGGAATCAAGAATTTTAGGGCGCCAAGGGGTATGTTTCCCGGAGGAAATCGTGTCCAGGCACGTGGGACACCCCTCCAATATGTCAGAAGGGTTTGGGCTGTATCCAGTCGGTGAGCCCGTCCAACAGGGTGAAAGGACTCAGCCGCTAGAAGGTGCCGCAGTGTGCCACCATCAAAGAACTCAGTTTCGATAGAAACCCAATGGAGATGTTTAGGTGCGTGCCTCCAGGATCTAGCCTCCTCCAGGATCAGCGCCCCAGCAGTTGATCTTGATGGTTTGCTTGTCCAACAATATTCAGCATGGTAGAACATTCCTCAGACAACCAATAGTAACCTTATTCACCACATGCCAGGAGGTGTACGTAATGTGCATTTGTGTGCTTATACTGGATACTAAAAAAACAAATCAAGAGATGTTTTGAGAATTTCGCTTCGTTATGTTCAGTATTAACATGTCTATCAATACTTGGATTTTCATAATTCCACAACTTTTCCTTCAAGGTGCTAAATACTAGAATCTGAGAGTCCTCAGTGGTACCTAATAATGGCGAAATGAAAAGATGGTAAGCAAAGCAAGCTTTCGAGACACAAGATAAAGATTCCCAGGACAGATCAGGACTACAAAGAGGACAAAAACTAAACTTGGAAATTACAGGCCAGTAAATGTATAAATATATGTGAGGACAGTACAGAGAACTTTTTAATGATCATTTTACTCTTAGGCCTGAGACGAGGACAAGGGAGCATCCTCTACATCTGGAAGAAAGAAGGTTTAATCATAATCACAGACGTGGATTCTTTACTGTAAGAGCAGTGAGACTGTGGAACTCTCTGCCACATGATGTTGTAATGAGTGAGTCACTACTAACATTTAAGAAGGACCTAGATGTCTTTCTTGAAAACTATAAATATTACCGGTTATATATACTAGTCTGATTGCCGTATATGGAGTCAGGAAGGAATTTTTTTACCGAATGTGGAGCTTAGTGTTGCCACATGTTTTTTTTTTTGCCTTCCTCTGGATCAACATGTTAGGCTATGGGTTGAACTAGATGGACTTAAAGGGAACCAACCACCTCAGATGACGACTATAAGCAGTTAATACATGTCCCTGCACCCTACCTACACCATTCCAGCTATGTTTTTGCTAAGAATATTGATAAATGCAAACCGAAAGAAACACTTTATAAACTTACATTCCTGCGTACTTGAGGGCGTCTCCCTCGGGCTCTCGTACTAGAGGGCTGTGTCTCCAGCAGCTTGACTGGCTTCTCCAGCCCTCCCTCTTACTTTGCAGGACGTCACATGAAGGGACGGGAGCTGCCTTGCGTGCCCGCCCACTGATACATAACATCACGCCCTCTCACTTTGTAAGAGTCTGGACGCGTCATGAAAGGGGCGTGGCTAAATCGCGGCGAGCCCCGCCCCTTTCAATGACGCGATTTAGCCACGCCCCTTTCATGACGCGTCCAGACTCTTACAAAGTGAGAGGGCGTGATGTTATCTATCAGTGGGCGGGCACGCAAGGCAGCTCCCGTCCCTTCATGTGACGTCCTGCAAAGTAAGAGGGAGGGCTGGAGAAGCCAGTCAAGCTGCTGGAGACACAGCCCTCTAGTACGAGAGCCCGAGGGAGACGCCCTCAAGTACGCAGGAATGTAAGTTTATAAAGTGTTTCTTTCGGTTTGCATTTATCAATATTCTTAGCAAAAACATAGCTGGAATGGTGTAGGTAGGGTGCAGGGACATGTATTAACTGCTTATAGTCGTCATCTGAGGTGGTTGGTTCCCTTTAAGATCTTCCTTCAACCTTAAAAACTATGTTACTATGTTACAAGATCCCAGGTAACTTCAGTTGCACCACAAGCAATGTGGTGTATTTAATTATATGTGCCAAATGTCCAACAGGTGGCATGTACGTAGGGAAGACTGGACTCCAATTCAGAACATGAATGAATTCTCCTTGCCACAATAAAAGAAAAGCCTAAAGACCTACAGTGTTGGCCAAAAGTATTGACACCCCTGCAATTCTGTCAGATAATACTCAGTTTCTTCCTGAAAATGATTGCAATCACAAATTTTTTGGTATTATTATCTTCATTTAATTTGTCTTCAATGAAAAAACACAAAAGAGAATGAAGCAAAAAGCAAAACATTGATCATTTCACACAAAACTCCAAAAATGGGCCAGACAAAAGTATTGACACCCTCAGCCTAATACTTGGTTGCACAAAATAACTGCGATCAACCGCTTCCGCTAACCATCAATCAGTTTCTTACAATGCTCTGCTGGAATTTTAGACCATTCTTCTTTGGCAAACTGCTACAGGTCTCTGATATTTGAAGGGTGCCTTCTCCAAACTGCCATTTTCAGATCTCTCCACAGGTGTTCTATGGGATTCAGTTCTCGACTCATTGCTGGCTACCTTAGAAGTCTCCACTGCTTTCTCTCAAACCATTTTCTAGTGCTTTAGGAAGTGTGTTTTGGGTCATTGTCCTACTGGAAGACCCATGCCCTCTGAGGGAGACCCAGCTTTCTCGCACTGGGCCCTACATTATGCTGCAAAATTTGTTGGTAGTCTTCAGACTTCATAATGCCATGCACACAGTCAAGCAGTCCAGTGCCAGAGGCAGCAAAGCAACCCCAAAACATCAGGGAACCTCCGCCATGTTTGACTGTAGGGACCGTGTTCTTTTCTTTGAATGCCTCTTTTTTTCTCCTGTAAACTCTATGTTGATGCCTCTGCCCAAAAAGAGAGAGCATTCTTCCAAAACGTTGTAGGCTTTCTCAGGTAAGTTTTGGCAAACTCCAGCCTGGCTTTTTTATGTCTTGGGGTAAGAAGTGGGGTCTTCCTGGGTCTCCTACCATACAGTCCCTTTTCATTCAGACACCGACGGATAGTACGTGGTGACACTGTTGTACCCTCGGACTGCAGGGCAGCTTGAACTTGTTTGGATGTTAGTCAGGGTTCTCTATCCACCATCCGCCCAATCTTGAGTTGAAATCTCTTGTCAATTTTTCTTTTTCGTCCACATCTAGGGAGATTAGCCACAGTGCCATGGGCTTTAAACTTCTTGATGACTCTGCACACGGTAGACACAGGAACATTCAGGTCTTTGGAGATGGACTTGTAGCCTTGAGATTGCTCATGCTTCCTCACAATTTGGTTTCTCAAGTCCTCAGACAGTTCTTTGGTCTTCTTTCTTTTCTCCATGCTCAATGTGGTACACACAAGGACACAGGACAGAGGTTGAGTCAACTTTAATCCATGTCAACTGGCTGCAATTGTGATTTAGTTATTGCCAACACCTGTTAGGTGCCACAGGTAAGTTACAGGTGCTGTTAATTACACAAATTAGAGAAGCATCACATGATTTTTCTAACCGTGCCAATACTTTTGTCCACCCCCTTTTTTATGTTTGGTGTGGAATTATATCCAATTTGGCTTTAGGACAATTATTTTTGTGTTTTTTCATTGTAGACAAATTAAATGAAGATAATAATACCAAAGAATTAGTGATTGCAATCATTTTCAGGAAGAAACTGAGTATTATCTGACAGAATTGCAGGGGTGTCAATACTTTTTGCCAACACTGTACCTGTAGCCAAGCATTTTTGCAGCTCTAACCACAGTGAAACTGATATGAGGCTTCTCATTTTAAAAAGGAACTTCAAATCTCAGAAAGAGAGAAGAATTTGAGAATACAAATTGATAACGATATTTGAACTCATTGCGTGTATAAAAGACGCTTGTCCACACACTCAATCACACTCCAACCTCTCCACCATGGCCAAGACCAAAGAGCTGTCTAAGGAAACTAGGGACAAAATTGTAGACCTGCACAAGGCTACAAGACAATAGGCAAGCAGCATGGCAAGAAGAAAACAACTGTTGGTGCAATTATTAGAAAATGAAAGAAACATAAGATGACTGTCAATCTTACTTGGTCTGGGACTCCATGCAAGATCTCGTGGGATAAGGATAATTCTGAGAAAGGACAGGATTAGCCCAGGGAGGACCTGGTCAATGACCTGACCACAGCCTCAAAGATTTCCGTAACACAAACATCATGGATGAAAATCCTGAAGGGTATGCATGGTGCCCCTGCTCACACCAGCACATGTCCAGGACAGTGTGAAGTTCGACAATCACCATCTGGATGATCCTGGGGAGGCATGGAAGGTCATGTGATCAGATAAGACCAAAATAAAACTTTTTTGTATCAACTCCACTTGCCATGTTTGGAGGAAGAAGAAGGATGAGTACAACTCCAAGAAGACTGACCTAACTCTGAAGCATGGGTGTGGAAAAATAATACTTTGGGGGTGCTTTTCTGCCAAGGGACCGGATGACTGCACCTTATTGAAGGGAGAATGAATGGGCCAGATTCTGGCCAAAAACCTTCTTCACTCAGTAAGTGCATTGAAGCTGGGTCGTGGCTGGGTCTTCCAGATTGACAATGAACCAAACCACACAGGCAGGGCAATTAAGGAGTGGCTTCATAAGAAGCAGTTCAAGGTCCTGGATTGGCCTTGCCAGTCTCCAGACCTGAACCCAATATTAAATCTATGGAGGAACCTGAAACTTAATGGTGCTCAGCAATAACCCCGAAACCTGAAAGACCTGGAGAAGATTTGTAAGGAGGAATGGGTCAAAATCCCTGCTGCAGTGTGTGCAAACTTGGTCAAGAACTACAGGAAATGCATTACCATTGTAATTGCAAACAAAGCTTTCTGTACCAAATATTAATTGTTTGTTTTTCTATTGTATTGAACCAATGCACCAATGAGCAATCACCTGAAAGGCTCCATTTTGTCTAGTAGAAAAGGTCTGGTAGTTGAGTAAGTCAAGTGGAGCTACTGTGCTAGCTTACAGACCCCTATTTGGGAGTGATTGAACCCCCTCTGTAAATGCATCTGACAGATGCCCTAACAAAATATCTACATGACAGATTCCTTGTAATACAGCATCATTAAATAAAAGTCATTAAAAGTGATGTTTTATAACTCAAGATGTCACCTAAGATATTCCACATGATTGACTTCCACAGAACGGACTGGCAAATGGCAATCTGGTGGTAAAAAGTCACTGAGGGGACAGAATCACTGCATAGAAAATGTGAAGATTTACACATTTCACGGCTTCCCTGTCAAATACTATTTTTGAATGATCTTTATTCAGATATATATTTATTTTTCATGCTCTGATGATTCTGCCTGAGTTAACATTTCATCTGACAGCAAATGAAATGTCAAGATATAAGAAAATAAAAAAAAGATTTAAAACAGCTTCCAGCCTTTTATACCACATGACAGCACTGCCCTATTTTCCATTTCACAGGATACTAGTCAGTTTCATGGGAATTTGGAGTCCCTGAACTCAAGTGATAAGAAGGTGTCATTCATGTAACCATTATTTTATTTCTTACTCATCTGCTGTTCACTTTCTTAACAATTACTCATTTTATGCTGTAGCAGTCTCATTTAGAATGGGACAATCATTTTTTTTCTGAGCTGCAGCCCTATAAGTAGGACCAATAAAAGGGATAGGCAGGCAAAAACGTAAAAAAAAATAATCGGTATAAAAAAGGAAAGCAAAAAGAAGGGGTACTTCCCTCACCAATCCTCCGTCACTTCCATTTCTATACTTCTCGGGCTCCTATTGGTATTTGGAATTCTCATTCCATAACTATGCTGCAAGTGTGGGGCTCTTGAGACACCGTTTCTATAGATGTTTGTATTGACAGATACTCACACGTAGATATGTCATCAGATAGCTTAACTCGACTGCAGGAAGTATGTATGAAGATTCCAGAACAAGTTTTATTTACAACCTGAATTTTGGTATTATGCACGATATGTAAAAAGTCAATTCTTTACCAGAAGTGTATAGAGAAGATGCTAGCAAGATGGATAACAAACACTGAGTGGGGAAAGAAGAAGGGAAGGGTTACTAACATCAGAGCAACTACACAGAGAGACGGAGGACAAACTTCTAAAAAAGCAAACCTCATTGCATAGTAGTGAAACAGCAACTGTACAATATCAATACAATATGATTGCCAAGTTGTGGGACATGACATACTTTCTGTTTCCTTTAGACCTGCAGGAAATAATATCTGCGTCAATTACTGGCTAAGGCAAGTTATTGCTGAGGAAAATCATTGGCTGAGGAGTTATTTTCAGTATGTAGAGAGAGATGTCAAGAACAGGAGCTGTTACGACCACTGTTACTAGGTTAGAAAACCACTTTAATTAGCCTGTTTCATCAAGACAACTCATAATAAGCCACAATGAAGAAGGTCTTTGCTGAAACCCTCTACTATGAGCTTAAATGGAATACAACTGTAAAGGTACCGTCACACGCGGCAATATTGCTAGTAATTTCACAGGCAATTTGCTGGTTGCAGTGAAATCATGGACACATTGTTCTATTTTGTTGCTGTGTACAAATGGAACAATGTGTCCATAATTTCACTGCAACCAGCAAATTGCCAGTGAAATTACCTAGCAATATTGCCGCGTGTGAAGATACCTTTAAGGATTCAACTTTGCCAGGATTGAAATTTTTCAGATGTAATATATGTTTAAGGCCACGGTCACACGATCAGTATTTGGTCAGTATTTCACATCAGTATTTGTAAGCCAAAACCAGGAGTGGGTGAAAAATGCAGAAGTGCAGCATATGTTTCTATTATATGTTTCCTCTGATTGTTCCACTCCTGATTTTGGCTTACAAATACTGATCGTGTGACCGTGGCCTAATGTTTATTTCACCAATGATCGGTATATTCCCTGCTATTCCTATGGATAGATAACTAGCAAGTAACAAGAGATTCAATTCTAATCGGGCTGTGGAATCAGAGTCAGTAGACATTGTACCAACACCACCTTCAAAATAAAAATAATAAAGAAAACCTGTCAGCAAGAAAAAAAAAACAAAAAACAGTATGGACCAAAATGGCAATCTGCAGGTAACTAATGTTTTATACATGTGCAGCAGTATAAATAGAAATGCAGCTGCAGGTAGAGAACTAAGTTATATCCGCCCTGCAGCTACTCATTTATAAATACAAGATTGAGATGAAATGCTTGATTGTGCTATTTTATTCAGTGACTATGTGATCCATTAGCCATTCATGATGAAACTGTAGGCCTAGGTATAGACAGAGTATGCAAAAACAAACGTCTTCAGAGATGGAGGGGGGAAATTTGACTTACCGACTCCACTACACTGGCTGTAACTGTAAATTAAATCACTGCTTTAAACTACTGTAAATAAATATTTAAATAGACATTGAAAATAATGATCTATCCTTTGGCCATGTCAGATCAGCCATAATGAAAGATGTTTCAAAGTCACTTTTTCGCTTATAGGAGGACCTGAATAAAGGATTTCCCTCTATTAACTCAAACTTCCTTAGGGTGCTTTCACACGGGTTTTTTGTAAAATGCGGCAGTCGCAGTAAAAAAAACCGCATCTGCCGCATTTTACGCATAACAGCCGCATTTGCGGTACACTTGCAGCATGCCCCATACATTGTCTATGGGGTTTGCAGTAAATGTGCGGCAGGTGTGGCAAGTGCGGTTCCGGTAGTTGCGGCAGCAAAAAAACCCACCGGTGAACACGTTTGTTTTCGCGGCCGCAACTGCCGCAACTGCACTTGCCGCACCTGCCGCACATTTACCGCAAGCCCCATAAACAATGTATGGGGCATGCTGCAAGTGTACCGCAAATGCAGCCGTTTATGCGGAAAATGCGGCAGATGCATTTTTTTTACCGCGACTGCAGCATTTTACAAAAAAACCCAGTGTGAAAGCACCCTAAGGAAGATACTTAAAATTTGTACTCTTTTCTAAAACCAGACAGCCCTTGTAAGAAGAGTTGATGGTTCCATTGCACACACAAGGAATCCAGTCCATTACGGCTAACAGGTTTATTAATGTAGTAAACCCCAGCAGAGTTTGATTAAGGGTGAAGGCACACTGGCGTGAGACTCGCGCGAGTGCAATGCGTGAAAAAAACGCATTGCACTCAGACCAGTGTTGCCCTATCAGGCAGGGCACACTGGTGCGAGTCCCCCGCACCTAACTCGCACTGCGAGTCAGAAGCGAATGCAATCGCAGCATGCTGCGATTTCACGTGATTCTGACGCGCGTGAGGGCGTCCCTCTCATGGTGCTGAAGCCGCAGCTCCCCATAGACAGTAACATAAGCCGGCTTTCCCGACAGTTCTTTTAAACCATTATACATAAAAATTAACCCCTTCACACACATGGTGTAATGACACCATGTCTGCAGAGAGTGAGGATACTCTCCACATACATGATGTCACTACACCAGCTGCATATTAACCCTTTCAGCACTGGGTTTAGAGCCTCAGACTCCTCGGCGCACACATGCGGTCCAGAGGATGCTGATGGGGTTAATCAGTAAAATAACCCCACACTACATTATTTTACTACAATCATCATTGTCTTAGCTAAACATATTGTACCGCTGCTGTCACAGTGGTACAAGATGATAGCTTACTGTACCAGCAAAGCGGGAAATTTAAACTTGCCGGATTTGACAGCCAGCGAGTTCATATTCCCGACAAATGCTGTCTGCGGTCCTTCAGGACCGTGGACAGCATCACAATCACGCACCACACATGCACTCACACCTCACAATTACAGCATACTAACATACATACAGCCAGCCACACTCACCACACGCACCATACACACCCACAAACACGCACAGCACTCGCATCACTGTTATGCATCAAAAACGCCGCGTTTTTGATGCATGATAGTGTGCCTCCACCCTAACAGCTAAGATTGTAAATGTAAACTTCAAGTTCCCTGTTGTTACTTTATCATTGTAGTTGAATATGGATCCACTCATTGTTTGGCCTGTCCAGCCTTAATTTTAGTTATTATTGACTGCCTGCTCTATAAGTATTGTTCCTTGGATTCCATGAAGGAATATGATTTTAAAGAAATTGGAGCTAGCTGACATTTTTCCCTTTACTTCACTTATTTGCAGTTTCCAGAGCATATCCTAAATAGGTGACCCTAAGGGTACCTTTACACACGGCTACATTTGTAGCTTGTCACCAGGTAACTTACTGGTTGCAGTGAAATCATGGATACATGATTCCATTTGTACACAGCAACAAGATAGAACCATGTATCCATGATTTCACTGCAACCAGTAAGTTACCTGGTGACAAGCTACAAATGTAGCCGTGTGTAAAGGTACCCTTAAGGTACCTTTACACGCCGCTACTGGAGGATGGATACAACCCGCTACAGGCTACAAATGTAGCTTGTAGCGTCAATATAGCCCGTAGTAGCGGCGTGTGAAGACGGTAGGAGGCAGCCGGCAACAGATACATCTGTTTCCGAGCACTGATTGTAGCGAGCTGTATCGGCGTGTAAAGAAGGAACAGAAGGGTTGTTTCTACACCATGCTATGTAGCTGGGGCGTGACACAGGCTCCGGGTTACCGCGCCCCCTTCAGCGATCATTGGAGGAAGCTCCTGCGTTGCGATTGGTTGTCGCCGCACAGGGCGGCATATTTAAGGAGCTGCCTAGTCACACTACACAATTGCTCGAGCGTCACGTATTAAACAGCCTCCTGCGATGCCTGGCCAATCATGGGTTTCTTGCTTTGTCCTATCAGCGTACGGACGTCTCGTAATCCACAATTGTGGCACGCCTATGTGCTGTCCCTGCTGCACCAGGTCCGCCCATATTAGCTGGTTGTAGCGGTGTGTAAATGAGGTAAGATGAGCTACAGATGGCTACTTGAGACACCCGGCGATGTATCTAGCTGTAGATGTAGCGTAGCGTAGCGCACCTTGTGGCGGCGTGTAAAGGTGGTGCGTTTCCCGTTTGTAACCGTTTGGGCGTGCTCGTGCACGTGAAGTAGCGGGTTGTATCCATCCTTCAGTAGCGGCTTGTAAAGGTACCTTTAGGGCCGATTTACACACACAAACTTCTGTGACCAACTTCTGAACAGATCTCTGGTTGCAGTGAAATCATGGACACATTATTCCATTTGTACACAGCCACAAAATGGAGCAATGTGTCCATGATTTCACTGCAACCAGAGATCTATTCAGAAGTTGGTCACAGAAGTTCGTGTGTGTAAAGCGGCCCTTAGTCTGCAAGTTATGGCTTATTTATTATATAGGGGATACATTTACAATCTCTCTGGGTCTAAGGGTACCGTTACACGTCGCAACATTGCATGCAATTTCACTTGCAACATGGACACATTGTTACATTTGTACACGGCAACAAAATGGAACAATGTGTCCATGATTTCACTGCAACCAGCAAATTGCCAGTGAAATTGCCTGCAATGTTGCGACTTGTATCGGTACCCTAACTGTTAAGGCTGGTTTCACACTGCAGTTTTATCACTGATCAGTGTCCATCAGATTTGTGTGCCAAAAACAGGAGAGGAACCAGGAGAGGAACTTGCAGAGAAAAACTATAATTGAAAGATTGACACCTGTTCTGAGTTTTGGAGACACTCCTGGTTTTGGCACACAAATCGGATGGAAACTGATCAGTGAAAAAACTGCAGTGTGAAACCAGCCTAAGATCTCCACCAATCGCGAGAACCACGGCTTTGTAGAGCTCATGTGAATAGAGTGGTGGTGAATCAAGCACACACCCACTGCATCATCTTTAATAGGGTCAGTGGACAAAGCCAAGTGCTGTACCTGGCAATTAAACGAATGACTGTGTGCATGATTAAACAACGCTCCATTCACTTTGGCTCTTCAGAGCCCCGGTTCTCAGATTGGTGGAGGACAAAGCAATCACTCTTAGCAATCAGGAAGTTATCCCTTATACAACAGATCAGGAATAACTTTTCTAAATTGAGAAAACCCCTTTAAGGTGCCCATCACATTAACGTTGGCTAAACCCGCAGATATCAATGTGTTGGCTGACAGTGTAATGGGTAAGGGGGCCCCAAAAAATGATTGTTGTGGTAGATAAAGGTCTGGAATGTCCGATTTTTGACTGACCATCCTTTTGTTTTCTACTTGATAAGCTGTCCATACAGGAGTCTAACAGTGGCTCTCTAATAGAGAACACAGACGTGCGTGGTTAGCTAAGTGCTCCAGTGTATCGGTCAGTCAGGTGAGATAGCTACTAATTGAGAGATTGGCTGACTACTATCTCCAGGGGGATTTTGGTATGTTTTGGCAAAAGGGCAGAATTTCTTGATTAATAATGTCTGGGAACTTGCTATCAACCTTATGGAGACAGCGAAGTAGGTGAGGAGATTGTAAGCCACTTCCCTCCTCTCAGATATATGCAAATATGCAAATTTGCACTTCACTATGGAAGTAGAGAAACTCCAGTGCCACATTTAAGCAGCTTCCTCAAAGTCATAATCGCTTTCCTACAAGCTTTTAATATAACTAAGGGATTTGTGCCAGATCAGAACCCCAAACTACAGACGCTGCGTTTCGGGGTACCTGCCCTCATCAGTGTAGTGTGTGGGATATCAGAATATCCCACACACTACACTGATGAGGGGCAGGTACCCCGAAACGCAGCGTCTGTAGTTTGGGGTTCTGATCTGGCACAAATCCCTTAGTTATATTAAAAGCTTGTAGGAAAGCGATTATGACTTTGAGGAAGCTGCTTAAATGTGGCACTGGAGTTTCTCTACTTCCTTAGTGAAGTGCAAATTTGCATATTTGATTAATAATGTAAGTTAAAAACATATATTTTGGATAGGACCTGGTCTTCTCTATAAATATTGGAAGCAAAGACATACTATAAAATTGCCTTATCATAAACTGTGACCCAGTTACGGAGTGATTAGTTAGCGTGGCTCTAGATATAAAACAATTCACCCAAATTGCAGAGGTGGATTACCTGGCACCTTTAACAGATGATATTAAGTGATCTCTTGGCCAACTAGACAGGTACGCTCTGTTTAAGATGTAGTTCCCACTAATTTAGGGCCTCATATTTGAAAGTAGTTGTCTCCAACTAACTTACTGCTCACCAAACTCACCAAAAAAGTCAATAATGTTGTTTTCATGTTCAAAATGTGAAGGTAAAAAAACTATAGTTTGCTGTAAATTTAGTGATAGAAAGATAACAAGGACTTATAGATTAAATTCCCTAAAAATAAGTCCATGAATTTTCTTCTTAAGAGTCATTTTTAGATATGCCTAGCAATTTATGTGCTATCTTGGTTTAATGAATGACAACCTGCAGTAGCAGCTGTAGACATGCCCCAAGGAGTTGTCAGTCAGCTTGTAACCGATACAGAGCTGCATGCATTGTCGTTCTGCATTATCATTTATTGATATACAGTATCTTCTATTTTACTTTTCCACCTGTGCATCTATAGTTCTGACAGATTTGTAATTGTGGAAGGTTCTGTGCAGATTGCAGCTGTAGGACACTGATTTATGGAGGGATCAACTGCATTCTCTATATGTAATAACGCCAATTAGAATAATTGCCTTCTATATGCATAAAACAAATGCCACATCAGTTCAGTCAGTGCTCTCAACAATGCGCTGGAAGAACTGAAAAATTCACGCTTCAGCTGTGTCAGAAATCTTATCATTGCTGACAAACTCAGAGTCACTCAGCAACAAATCAAAAAGGTCCCTTTGTTAAGGTTGTTGGAGAGTTAAAATGTAACCGCCATTTAAAATTTTTATTTAATAATAATGTAGAGAAAGTGGTAATAATAAAGTTTCAAATACCCTTCATGAGGAAAACCTTTCAAAAACCATCCAGAAGATATACCCACTAGGTTGTTTCTAAACCTGACATATGTTGGTTGTCAGGGAGATCAGTCTTCAGCTCTAAACATTGAATATAGCCATATATGGGTCGGGGCGGAGCCTATACAGCGTTATCACTATAGCCGATTAGAAATTCAGGTTACCTCAGGCAGTGACAGTGCTGAAGCTCAAGCACTCAGCACACAGCTCCTGAGAGATCTGTCCATTCAGATCTCTCTGCTCCATGTTGTCAGCTGATGTCCCCCACAGCTCCTCAGCTGATTACACAGAGCAGAGAGATATGAATGGAGAGGAGTCAGATCACAGGAGTTGTGTGCTGACAGCCTGAGCTCAGCACTGTCCTGCCTGAGGTAACCTGAGTTTCTAATCAGCTTTAGTGTGATCGCTGTGCAGGCCAGCTTCTTCCCTTTATGGCCATATTTATGTGTGCAGCTGAAGACGAATTTTCCTGACAACCAGCATGTCAGGTTTAGAAACAGCCTAGTGGGGACGTTTTCTGGAAGGTTTTTAAAAGGGTTTCTTCATGATTTCACTTATGAAGTATATTTAAATGTTTATTATAATCACTTGCTCTACATTATTATTAAATAAAAATTTAAGCGGTGGTTACACTTTAAAGAGGACCTGTCACACCCCTGGTGCTTTCTAAGCTGTAAGCACCACTAAATGCAGCATGTCTGCTGCATTCAGGGTAGGGGTTCTCCATGTCTCAACCCCAATTGTAACCTGTAAAAAACACTTTATAAAGTTTACAGATAAGAAGTCAGGAGGGACTTACAGATTATGCAGTCCTCACTGCTCACGGTGGTCCTCCCGCCTCCTGCCTCACTGTGCCGCCCCTTGCCTCTCTGTGTTGCCTTCTGTCTGTGTGTCTCCCCTCCTCGCCTGCACCTCATCATCTCAACTCACGGCACTCAATGGCCGGTTCCGTGCCCTGGGCACTCAATGACTGGTGGGAATGATGATTGGGGATTATACGTGACGCCACCTGCGGTGTCCAGTAAGCGGTTACCAGCGCTGCAGCCGGGCGCTGAGGTGATGGTGTGGTGCAGCAGAGGAAATATAGCTCCCCACAGGTGGAGCTTTTTCTCAGTGTGGCGGGGTGGATGAGGGTAGTTGTAGTCCAAATCTCTGTGGTGCTGCAGAGGTCTTTCGGGTGACAGATTAAATGAAGCCAGAGATCAAATCAGCTGAAACATTTCTTTTACTGGTACCAGATGATAAAGGTACAAAGACAGTCTGGCCTGCCGGGATAGTAGTCACAGATTTTAGGATTCACCACAGAGTCCGTCAGAGGTGTCTCTCGATTATCTTTCTCGGTCTCTGTTCACAATGGCTCTCTGCCCTCCCACGCTGAAGGCTGGTTACTAGTCCCCAGGTCTGTTGCCTTAAGTCACTGTTACCTCTTGGCGTCTTGGACCTAGCTGCGGGACAGAGGTTAGGCTTCTTGGTGGGTGTTGTGGCTCCCTTATGAAGGCCCACAACGCGCTGGTCTGCGGTTTGGAATAAACCTGATCAAAACCAGTTCCAGTTTACCGATGGGACCTGGACACTCCAGACGGCTCCGACCAGACCTGGAGTGTCCCCTTCCTGTCCGGGTCACCTCTGCCCCCTTAGGGTACCTTTACACGCCACAACTTTTGGCGGCAATCGGAGGCAACTTAACGTGCGCGTACACATTTTCCATGGTTGCCTCCGAACGCCAAAGGCACATTTACACGCCACAATTTCGCCCTCAATCTAAGACGATGTGTCGTCCCGGAAGTTCCCACACCAACAGTGGGAAACATCTGGTTGACTCCCGATACCGCTTCACACGACGCAATCCCCAAAGGAACGTGGGCGTACATGTTCAGCGCCGCAAGAACATAGGCGTGACAGACTTGTGTATTCCGCGCCCCAAACACGCTGATTAGACAACGCAATAGCGTCATGATTGGCCAGCCTACGCAGGAAGGCTGGCTAATACATGACACCATTGCAATTGTGTAGTGTGAATGGACAGCTCTTCAAATATGTCGCCCTGTGAAGGAACAGCCAATGGAAACACAGTAGCCACCACCAATCATCGCTGGGGGGGCGGCCTCCAGCACGCTGTGGCACGCCTCCGGGAAATCAGTAGGCAACGCTGATTCCATCCTTATCGCCCCTTCACACGCCAAAAGCAGGGAATTTTCCCTTCATGGTGGCCTCTGGTTTTGGAGCAGTGCAGTGAAATCGCAACCGGGCGCAACTTTCAAAAACACCACCGGGTTCCCCAAATACACGCCGCAATTTCGTAGCAATTTCACGGCGACAGTGACGGGGCTCCGGATTGCCTCTCAGTTTTCACACCACAGTTGCGGCATGTAAAGGTACCCTAATGGTACCTTTACATGCCGCCACCAAAAGGTAGAAACCGCCAGGCATCGGACACAATTGTTCCTTTTGCCTTCAAAATACGCGAAGTGGCGGCCTGTAATTCAGGAAGTTCCTTCCTGTGTCTTTGGATACCTGTGTTTCAGCCGTGCTCAAAAACAAGCAGGCATAATCCCTATGGTGGCGGCGTGTAATCGGGGCACAGGCACGTATTTGAGTTCCCTGGGGCGTGCCACAGCGTCATGTATACCACGCCCCATCAGCTATCATTGGTGGGGCTACTATGTACCCATTGGCTGTCCCTGCACAGGGCGGCATAGTTAACGAGCTGACCAGTCACAATACACATTTGCAATAGCGTCATGTATTAGCCAGCCTCCCTGCGCTGGCTGGTCAATCATCATGTTATTGCATTGCCCAATCACCGTTCGAGCGTCGCGTAATACACAACTCTGTCACGCCTATGTAGTTACGGCGCACAATATGTACGCCCAGATTCCCTTGTGGTGGCGGCGTGTAAATCAGGGAAGATATTCCACAGAAGGTAACCTGCGGCACCCGTCGACACTTCCGGGGAACGAAAATACCTTCTGTGGAGCACCTTGTGGCGGCGTGAATATGCGGCATCAGGCACTGTTAGGCACCGTTGAAAACGTGCACGTGCGGTGCCTGCCTGTTGCTGCCCTCGGTGGCGGCGTGTAAAGGTACCATTAGAGGTGCCCTCTCCTCAGGACAGCAGGGTCACCTGCATCCGTACGTTCTCTCTCCTGTCATCTTCTGACTGACTACGCTGTCCCCCATCTGTCACACACGTCTCCCAATCACCTAAGCTCCACCCCCCTTGAACCTACTGAAATACAGTCCCCTGTGCTAGGGTGTCTGTGGGTGGGTTTTGTGTACAGACTCTGTAGTTTTCCCCTCCACCTGTGACTACGGAGATACTACACCTTCTTTTTGGGGGCAGTACCTCCCCGCCAAAGGGAGTGCTGCAATAATGCAGCTCACACATTGGTAGAAAGCTTATTCTCTCTTACCGGGATCATTATGTGAATGAGGCACGACAAAGACCTGTAGAGGTTCTGATTCCCATTCTGAAGGGTCATAAGTGATGTCAAACCCTTGTTTCCATACTCCGCCATCAACATTATCAAAAGGCAACTGTGTGTAGACATCCAGCATCTGTAACACAAGTATTATAATACTCTATGTGAAACGTCCATTAGCAAGAACCTCAGAAAAAATAGAAAACCTTAATGTAGCAAAAATGTCCACTGCATGCATGTGTCAATTTACATAGACAGTTCTCCAGCATTGTAAAGAGGCTGATAAATGAATTGTCAACTTTGTATTTATTCTTTACTATTCTGGGCAACTCTTGGTCTGTTATACAAGGTTTTATATTAAAGATGAGAAAATGAAGTACCTAGAAGAAGAACAAGCATGTGTTAAAAGAGTACAAACTTAGGAAACGTTGACACCCTTTTCCATTTTTCTTTGTGTCATTGCATTGCAGAGATATTCGCATTTGTTTCTTCTGAATAGCATTATGTGAAATCTCTGCTTTGCAGTCCAACTGGGCTTTTCCTCAGAGTCTTCTCTAGGGTGTGCACTTTCTTCCCTCCCCCTCAGACACTGTCAATCACAGCCAAGCTGCTCTCCTAGCAGTCTAATAGCTGCTGAGCTGTGATTAGCAGCATTTGGGAGGGAGGGGTGAAAGTGCACACTCTAGAGAAGTTTGTGAAAAAACACTCGGTTCTACTACAATCAGAGATTTCACAAAGTGCACTCCAGAAGAAACAATCATGACTTCCTCTGCAATGGAGCAACACAGAAAAAAAAACAGAAAAGATCATCAGAATCAAGTGTTTTTACAAAGTATTTATCTCACATTTTTATGAGCAAGTGACAGGTCCTGTTTAATACAAGAGCATGGTCTGTTCCTGAGCTTGTTCTCTTTTTCCAGATACTGCATTTTATCTCAGCTATTTCAAAACTTGTAGGCCAATAGGCTACAAATGTATTTGGCCGGAGCAGATAATGTAAACGTGTGTAACCCTACGTTTTGCATAGTAGACCTAGGTTTTTGTCCAACCTCTTGTACTACAGTAGATGTAAAGAAATATGCTTAGTTTATAGATGTACATACAGCAGGTGAAATAAGTATTGAAAACGTCACCACGTTTCTAAGGAAATATATTTCTAAAGGTATAATTGACATTATCTTGTGAACAATACACACAGGCAAAGAAATAAAATCAAAGATCTCCACAAATTTAGCGATATGTAATAGTGAAAAATGACAAAGGGAAAATATTAAACACATGAAATAAGAGGGGTGCAAAAAGCCATGGAAACTCATGACACCAGCTGAAATATAGCTGAAATGGGTCAACTGATGGCCTATAAAAAGAGTCTCATAACTAAGGTTCCACACAAGAAACATATCATGATGGGTAAAATCAGTGAGCTGTCTCAAGAACTTATTGTTGCAAAATATTCTGATGGCATTGGTTATAGAAGAAATTTAAATTACTTAAGTTACCACTGAGCACTGCTGGGGCCATAATCCAGAAGTGGAAATATATATAATTTCACCATAAACTGGCTATGACAGGTGCTCCCTGCAAGATTTCACACAGACAGGTGACAGAATTATCAGAAGAGTTGTCCAAGAGCCAAGGATCACCTACGGAGAGCTACAAAAAACTTGGAAACACAGATACAATTGTTTCAAAAACAATAAGTAAAGACTCCTTTACTGAACAAAAATCATGTTCAAGATCACTTAAAGTTTTCTCAACAACATTTAGACAAGTCTGTGAAATACTGGAAGAATATAGTCTGTTCAGATGAGACCAAAATTGAACTCTGCCTACCACCCCAAAAACACCATACCAACACTGTTGTTTGTAGGTGGGAACATCATGGTGTGTGGCTTTTTTTCAGCGTACAGCACTGGAAAACTTCACTTAGTATAAGGAAGAATGAATGGACAAATGTACAGAGACATTCTTGATAAAAATCTGTTGCCATCTACCAGGATGATGAAGAGGACACCAGGGTAGACATTTCTGCAAGACAATGATCCCACACACGCAGCCAAGGAAAGAAAATAAAGCTGCTAGAATGGCCCAGTCCATCACCTGACATAAAAGCAATAGAAAATTAATGGAAGGAACTAAAGCGTACAGAACCTTCAAGATTTGAAGGAAGAATGGGACTCCAGTATAATGAGCAATGAATGCAACTAGTTTTTTCATGCAGGAGGCGTCTTGAAGCTGTCATCACCAACAAAGACTTTTGTAATAAGTATCCAATTAATTTCATTAAGTGTGTTCAATACTTTGTTCCTCTGTAGGTTCCCATTATTACACATAATTTATGGACATCTGTAGTTTGATTTCTTTGCCTGTGTGAATTAGTTGGGTTGTTACTAGGAATCAGGGAGTATACTCGTTACTATTCGCTACTCGCAGAATAGTACGGTATTTGGGATACTCGTTACTCGGCGAGTTTACTCGTTACGAGTAGCGAGTACAATGCAAGTCAATAAGAAATGTGATTACTATCCTGCTGGACCCTACAAAGAAGTCTGCGGCCTGAGGAAAAGGATGAAATAGATGCATCATTGTTTAAAAGCCGAGCGGTAAAAAGCCGGCCAACTATTTTAAATGATCAGCTGATGTTTTTACCCCCTTCTTATCATACCCACTCTCAACATGTCACCCCCTTCTTATCATACCCACCCTCAGCATGTCACCTCCTTCTTACCATACCCACTCTCAGCATGTCACCTCCTTCTTACCATATCCACCTTCAGCATGTCAACCCCTTCTTACCATACCCACTCTCAGCATGTCACCTCCTTCTTACCATATCCACCTTCAGCATGTCAACCCCTTCTTATCATACCCACCCGATCGTTTAAAAAAGCCGGACAACTTTTTACCACCCGGCATCCATTTCAGCCTTTTCCTCAGGTCCCCAGACTGCTTTGTAGGCTCCAGCAGAATAGTACTCGTATTTCCCATTGACTTGCATTGTACTCACTACTCTTAACGAATAGGCAAGTATTAGGACCTACTCGTTACGATTCCAGGACATATTCAATATTTATTTCCCCCACTGTAAATAAAAGTAAGAAATAATATGTGCATCTTAAGAAAAATTAATAACAAAACATAGAAAACAATTCATAAAATAAAAATGACAGAACACATATTTAAAGTCTACGTTCACATCTGCATGGGCGCTCTGTTTCCGATCATTCTAAAAAGAGCAGCACAAAATAAAGAAAAAAAACCTGTCAAAACAAAATCTGTTTTGTCCAGTACAATGTCAGCCGTTATTAAAGGTGTGTCAACGTAATGAACAACCAACATTAGAGCTCTCTGAAAAGAATAAAAAGGTGTGAACAAAGCCGGAAGCATGTAGTTCTAGATTTACCTGTAAATCGGTCTTCTGCCCTTTATGACCCACTGCAAATTGGCAGTCTTGTGGGGAAATAGAGTAGAAGCTGGGTCGTGGGTCTGGTGGGATTACCCAGGTTCCGTTAGATGTGTGATATGGGAGCAGGAGGGGCTGTCCATCTGCATTGGCGGTCAACTCCAGAACAGAATCTTTGATATGGCTGATGATTTCATGGTTCTCCTCCAAAAGTTGCTCAAGTTGCTCAATTCGATTCTGTAGAACAGAAATCTGACTCTGTGGGGAAAAACGTGATTTTTTTTGTTGTAAATATTGAATTGGCAGTGAATATGTTTTATAAGTATAACATAAAATAATCTCGTGCAAGTTTACAAAATACACCTATTTATCTCAATATTGGACAATTAAAGGGAACCAACCACCCCAAATGACCCCCTTGCCTGTTAATATGTGTCCCTACACCCAGCACACACATTTGGGGCAATCGTTTTTGCTAAAAAACTGTTTAGTAGAAGCTAAGATATAGCTTTATGAAGTTTAATAAATTGAGACGGATGGGTGTTACCTAGCTTTGTCCACGTGCAGTGTTCGTGCCTGTCAGCCTCCTCTCCCCCCTCCCCTTTCACTTTCTAAGAGCCTGGCCGCGTCATGAAAGGGGGCGGGGCTCGTCGCTATTTAGTCCCGCCCCTTTCATGACGCGGCCAGGCTCTTAGAAAGTGAGAGGGGAGGGGGGAGAGGAGGCTGACAGGCACGAACACTGCACGTGGAGAAAGCTAGGTAACACCCATTCGGCTGAATTTATTAAACTTCATAAAGCTATATCTTAGCTTCTACTAAACAGTTTTTTTTTAGCAAAAACGATTGCCCCAAATGTGTGTGCTGGGTGTAGGGACACATATTAACAGGCAAGGGGGGTCATTTGGGGTGGTTGGTTCCCTTTAAATGGTATTAAAAATTTGGATGGCTTATCAATGTGTGATTGGCGGCAATACAACATTGGGCATCTTTAAAAATCAGTTAAAGGAACAGGCCACAGCATTTTCGGGTGTACAGCATCCTCTTCATGGCAGCACTGAGCAGAGATGTTCTCCTCTGTGTAGCTGTATTTACCATAAATAGGCAGAATCCTGTGGTAGGACCTCCAGCAATCACACAATGACAATCCTAGGAGGTGAGGCCATGCTATTAAAGGTATGTCCCGAAAATCATATTTTTCCCCAAGAGTTGTTGTAGCCCAAAAATTTGCATTTTCACAAGGGTATCAGGAAAAAATACACTGTACAATTAGGTGTGCAATGTCTCCTGAGTACGCCAATACCTCATATGTGGTTTAAAACTACTATTTTGGCACATTGCAGGACTCAGAAGGGAAGGAGCGCCATTTGCCACAAAATTGGCTGGAATCATTAACTGACGCCATGTCGCATTTGGAGAGCCCCTGAACAGTGGAAAACTCCACAAGTGATCTCATTTTACAAATTAGACCCCTCAAAGAGTTTATCGAGCTGTGGGGTGAACACCTTGAATCCCCAGATGCTTTACAGAATTTTATAACGTTAAGCCTTGAAAATAAAAAAAATTACCGTATTTTTCCTTTTATAAGACGCACTTTTTTTCCTCCAAGTTTTGGAGGAAAGTGGGGGTGCGTCTTATAAAAGGAATATAACACTCTAGCATCCTCAGTTGCTTGGGAGGGGGGGACAGCAGTGAATTGGGGACAGAAGTGACAGGGAATAGTCCCTGCTGAAGAATCCGGGCGGCAGGAGCACCACGTGTCCCCGACTCATTATCTACTTAAATATTCACTTCACTGCTCCCAGTCCCCACCCACCTCTCTGCACTGAAGACAGCATGAGAGGTGAGAGCACTGGGAGCAGGAGAAGCTGCTTAGCCAGCACACATGGTCGCTCCTGCAGCTGCTGGGGACATTGTGTGCTGCAGATAGTGAGAACGGAGGAGCTGGGTGCAGCTGTGGCAAGTGAATCAGCACTGAGCTTTGTGCTGATTCACTGCCATGAAGACAGGGGCAGAGCAGGGCAGATCGGCACTTTATCACAGCAGGTACCTTGTTTGTCAGTGTCCTGCCTCACTCCCTCTGCTCAGTGTAACGTGTCCTGCTGAGCCCTGACACCAAGCAGAAATGCAGGAAGCTCGGTCTGCAGTTCAGGAGCTTCAGTGTATGGAGAGCAGGGCTGGAGCCTGCATATAACGGCAGTGTACAGCTCCACTGGCCCTGCATACAGGTCAAGCTCTGTGGTGACTTGTAATTAGGTGACAGGGCTAGAGCATCATATTTCAGCACAGTGTACAGCCCCCCTCCCTGGCCCTCCCTCATACAGTACATCACATCAGCTCTTTATATACAGACTGGCCACTTCCTTCATTTCAGCAGGGTGATGGCAAAGCAGGACACATTAAAGTGAGTCCACATGTATATGTAACATAACCACTAATAAAGTAAAGTTAACACTACCAATACTGTGCTTAACTAGAACTCCAAGCATGCTATAGGATCTACAGTACATGCTGGGAGTGATAGTTCTTAAAGGGATTGTTACTACATGAACAAATCCCATCTCATTCATTTTGTTGGCCCTTGTAAAAGTAATAAAGACTGTACTAAGGGTGTGCGCTCACAGTCGGGAGTAGCTGTGTGTTGGACGCGGCTCCTCCGGACATAAGTGAAGCCACATGTGGAGGCAGGGAGACCCCAGCTGCCCTGTACTCACCATGTGCGACGGGTGCAGGGCGGCTTCTCCCTGCAGTCCCTTGATGGGAGCCGCTTCCAACTCCACAGCATGAAATGAACATGCTGAGAAGGAGCGGAATGGTGGCAACCCGCACCACAGCTGTCAGATCACTGCGGTCGGATGAAGCATAGTGAGTATGGGATTTCTACAAATCCCATCCACTATGCTTGTACTGTACTACGCAGCATTTTGGACACAGCAGCAAGACGCTGCGTCCAAAAGGCTGCGTATACTCATCGTGTGCACGCACCCATACCCCTGATTCTGCAGCAGTTCCAACGTTATCAGAAGTTGCATAGTCTTGTCCCATGTGATATTGATATGAGACTCAGCCCTCTGACCAGTCAGTGCTGGCGTCTGTCTCCCCGCCAACAGACACTGGAGCAGAAGTCATTGGTGTTGCTCACATGCTGCACCTGCATCCGAAGGAAACAGACGCCAACACTGACTGGTCGCAGGGCCTGAGTGTCATATCAAAGTCATTTTTTGCTACAAATATTTTTTTCCCTATTTTCCACCTCTAAAATCTGGGTGCGTCTTATAATCCGGTGCGTCTTATAAAGCGAAAAATACGGTACATTTTCCCACAGAAATGTTGTTTTAGCCACATATTTTCTATTTTCACGAAGGTAATAGGAGAAAATGGAACACGCAACTTGTTGTGCAATTTGTATAGGGTATGTGGTGGAAAACTACTGTCTGGGCGCACAGCAAAGCCTGGAATGGAGGGATCGCTATTTGAATTTTGGAGCGCAATTTTGGCTAGAATAGATTGTGGATGACATGTCACTGAAGAGTGCCTGACATACCAGAAAAGTAGACCCCTCCCCATAAGTGACCCCTTTTTACAAACTACGTCCCTCATTGATTTCATCTAGGAGTGCAGTGAGCATATTGACTCTACAGGTGTGTCACTGAATTTCATACCATTGGCAGTAAAGAAAAAATAATTACATTCATTTTTAACTAAAATGTTGTTTCAGCCTCAGGTTTTTAATTTTTATAAAGAATAAGAAAAAAGGAACCGCAAAGTTTGTTGTGTAACGTTTACTGAGTGCACGGGTATCCACCATGTAATCAGGAACCACTTTTGAGTCCCAGTGCAAATCTGAGAAGGGAAGGAGCGCCATATCGGACTTCAGAATTTGCGGATTGCCATGTCGCATTGGCAGAGCCCCTGCAGTGTCACAACAGCAGAAATGTCGTACAAGTGCAAATTGCACCCAAAATGAATTAATTGAGGGGTGCAGTGAGCATGTTGACACCACAGATGTGTCACAAAATATTATACTATTGGGCGGTAAAGAAAAAATATTATTTTTTTTATCACTAAAATGTTGTTTTAACCCCAGATTTCCAATTGTCACAAGAGGAATAGGTGTGTTGCACAATTTCTGCGGCACGTATGACGGTACAGTACTGTTTGACCACACAACAGACTCTATTTGCAAAGCCCCTAAATGCCAGAACAAGAAAAAAAAATTTACGTGACCACATTTTGGAAATTACTTTCCTCTGGCAAATTCATCAGTGGGTATAGTGATGATTTTGCCTCTAAAGCACCCATGGTGTCAAATGCAGTGAATGTTGCAAAACTGCAAATAAGTCCTTGCAGTGCCCAGTACATTGTAGTGCTCATACATTGTGCCCAGCTCATGCTTCTGGACACATACATCCCCAGACATTAAAGGGTCTATAATAATAATTCTCCATTCACTATGTGACGGCAGACCTATTAATCATCCCAGAGCCTGCACTGGGCGCTGCGAGGATTTGACAGTTTGTAAGCCAGAAACGGACCGCAATTATGCGAAATGCATGTTGCCAGCCAGAACATGATTAGCGGACGCGATCTAGCTCTACACTACTTGGGTTCTGGCCGGGAACATGCATATTGCATAACTGCGGTCTGTTCCCAGCTTAGAAACTGACAAATCCTCGCAGCGCACAGTTCATGCACTGGGAGGACTGATTAGTCTGTAGTAACACACAGTGAATGCAAAATGATCATTTTAGACCGGACAATACCATCAAGTAGGCTCTCCCCATTACAATGCCGAACACGTGGATATTAACTGTGGTTTAGACACATTATGGTGCCCAGAAGGGAGGGGGAATTTGGATTTGGGAGAGCAGATTCTGTTGGTTTTCTTTTTTGCGGGAAGCAGAAAGAGCTTTTCCAGAGCCTTTGTGCTACCAGTAACATGGAAGCACCTTATATTTCTGTTAACAGATGACAGAACTGAGTGGGGACTTGCTGTGTGGTGGGTTAAAGGGAACCTGACCTCTACAAACGACCCCCAGCCTGTTTTACCCTGGCCCTGCACCATAGTAATCCATTTGTAACCATCCCTTTCTGTCCCTAAACCGCTATGTGAGAGTTTATAAAAGTGTTTTTTTTCACCTCTTATTCTGCAGCTTCTCATTATATGAATAGCCGCAAAAGGCGGGCTTATGTGGCTCTCCTCGCCGCCAGCATATTAATTATGCACGCCCATATGGGCGTGCTATACAGCAGAGACTGTGCTTGTCCTGCAAGGGGGTGGTACAGGCAATATGACGTGATTTTTGCCATATAGCCTGTACCGCCCCCTTGCAGGACAAGCACAGTCTCTGCTGTATAGCACGCCCATATGGGCGTGCATAATTAACAAGCCGGCGGCGGGGAGAGCCACATAAGCCCACCTTTTGCAGCTTCTCATATAATGAGAAGCTGCAGAATAAGAGGTGAATAAACTACTTTTATAAACTTTCTCATAGCGGTTTAGGGACAGAAAGGGATGGTTACAAATGGATTACTATGGTGCAGGGACAGGTTAAAACAGGCTGGGGTGTCGTTTGTAGAGGTCAGGTTCCCTTTAAGTTGAATGCTATTGGTAGCTATTTGGGGTACAGGACATTTTAGATCACTTCGCATTTATCCTGTGGTCTATGCTGAGCACTTACATCAGTTTTTACATCTTCAGCTCCAAAATACGTGATTCATGTGAAATCTCTGGTGGATTTAAGGAGGCGGCAAAGTTACTCTGAACTCTGTTTGGCCTCTGTTCAGCAGTGTCCTTCTTTTCAAGGGCGTACAAAACTGTTGTTGACCGTACTTTTGTGCGTGTGTAAAAAGACGTGTAAAAAAGATGGACATCACTGGATCACAGGCCAGACAGGAGTTCAAAGTGACTTTATCTTCTTGATGTACATGTAATTTTCCATTGGGATTTGTATCGAAAACATACCCCTCCAGATTACACGTTTACAATATAGCGCAAATGTGAGATAATCAGCATTTGAAGTATTGGCTCTTATATAGTTTTATGCATTTCAACCTTGGCGTATAGAAAATATAGGCAGTTTATTTCTCACTCTATAACGTAGTTTCAGCAATTCTAATTTATATAATAATAAAAAAGGTTCGGCTAACTTTAACTTAAAACACTTTTGTACGATAATCACCAGCCTTTTTGCATCACTTGAGTTTATGCAAAGGGTAAGGGGTATGTAATTAATTTACGATTCGATTGTTTTTTGTTTTTTTGGAGAGTGTAAAGTTTTTCATTGGTACCACTTTAAGTGCAAATAATCTAGATGCTTTACTATTCTGCTTTTGTTAGGCAGAATAGAAGGAACAGCAATTCAGAATTTTTTTTTGTTATAACCGATCACCATGCCGTAACTAGTGGAAGACTGCTTTAATTCTTGGTCAGTAATTTCAATACAAATTTAGATTAATTGTCTGAATGGTTTGCTATTTCTTCACCAGTACGAAACAATGTTTATAACAGAAATTGAAATGTAATGCCATACTGTAAATTGTACGTAGCTATATTTTTCTATTTCCTCACATCGACGGTAAGTGTATGAAGCACGTTGCTTGTGTTTGCAAATTGCAAAATTGTGAAGTTATTAGCATATACATTTTTAATTTACATACACTTCATCCTCAATTCAAGCTTTTTTGGGGTTATAGAAAAATTCTCTTTTTACAACATAATCTATTTATAGCTCACTCTATGGGACATTAATTTTTAACCGAAACTAATTAATCACATTGCAGTGCACAAGCATGACAATGTTATCCGATCTAGTTTTAAACATGGTCTGGCGACTCTAAAATGGCCCAGCTTAGAACACAATTCGCCACGCATCGAAGCTCGAACTAATATAAATGTAGTAACACAGTGATGCAAATGCATTTGATACGATCTTCGTAGCTCTTCCCGTGTAAAGGGTAATTATGGGTAAAACAACTACTACGTCATGAGTGAGGGGATTTGATAGCCCTGCAACGATTCGCGTTATTTTTGGAAGCAAAAATGTGTTCAGAGCGTTGTTAGACAGCGATACTCTTATAGGATGCAACTTGCGACTTTCGTTCGATGATGGTTAATGGTGTCTCTGTTGCTCATACACAAGTGGAAAGGGGCGTACACCATCGTAGTTGCATTGTGCCCATATCTCCCTAGGGACATCACTTCGTCTTGATCCCAATGCCACCAAACGGCCCAGCGACTCCCGAAACCCTGGAAATCGTAGAAATATCGTAACAATATTGCGAGGCTCTGCGTATCCTTTAGCGGCCCTTTTACACACTGCAGTTTTTGACTGATCAGATCCTCCAGTTTTGTGCCAAAAAAGGAGAGGGAACTTGCAGAGAAAAATATAATTGAAAGATTGACACCTGTTCTGAGTTTTGGAGACACTCCTGGTTTTGGCACACAAACTGGATGGACACTGATCAGTGAAAAAACTGCAGTGTGAAGCCAGCCTTAAGGCCACGTTACACACATTGCGTATTTTTGTAGCTTTTTTACGCGCTGCTTTTCAAAATATGCTATGTGTTTTGTGTCTGCCAGCAAAGTGAATGGGAAATTCACTTTGCCGTGCAGGCAGTGCGTAAAAATATGCTTTTTTTGGGAGAAAGCGCGTTGCGTAAAAAATTGAGATGTCAATTCTTTACGCAGCTGCTCCTGCGTTTTCGACGTCTGACTCACAGAATCCTGCTTTCCTCCTCCCCTCTGTGACATGTGACCGCCAATTAGATTTAGAATTAGAATCTAAATTAAACAATGCCAAATTAATGTAAAATAAAAAATTATGTAAAATAAAAAAGATCAAATACTTATCTTCCGACGCCTTTTCCCGGTGTCTGGTGCCGAGGCCAGGGATGTGTAGTGCTTCCAGGACCTGCCGTGATGTCAGGGGGCGTTCCCGACGCTGATTGGCCGCTAGCGGTCATGTGATACATATCACATGTCCGCGAGCGCCAATCAGCGCCGGAACGCCCCCTCTGACATCACGGCAGGCTCTTGCAGGACCACATCGCCTGTCTTCGGCACCAGACACCGGGAAAAGGCATCGGAAAGGTAAGTATTTGATTCTTTTTTATTTTACATACATTTGGTCTTTGTTTAATTTAGATTTCGCAGTGTATATTAATACATTGCGAAATCTAATGGGTGGTCACATGTCACAGAGGTGAGGAGGAAGCAGATTCTTCCTCCCCTCTGTGACATCACCTGCGCTTTCTGGGGTAAAGAAAGCGCAGTGTGTGAAAGCCCCAGCGTATTTTGTAGTGCTTTTTGCGCAGCCGAAAGAAAAACGCTGCAAAAAAGGCGTAACAAAATACGCAAATGTGTGAACGTAGCCTTAGACTATGCTTCTGGCATGGTCTAAGACGCTTGTCGTAGCAAGCTGACCCGGAAGTCATGGTCTAAGACGCTTATCGTAGCTAGCTTGACCGGAGGTCATTATAACCTTGTCATGATGGGTTCTCATGATTACGTCGCGGATTCCCAGTGCTTAGGAGAATAGCATTTTTTCAGCATACTATTACCTTTATGCCCATTTTAATAGTTTAGATAGGTAAAATGTGGTGAAAGATTCAGAGTAAATTAGCTCCTGGAGTGATCTACATGGAAGCTCTTGTACTCAACTGCTTTTGATCTACTACTGGATATCAATAATATGATGTTACAGTAATCCAGATTATTTTTATCATGTAGTTTATGTATGATTATCCCTAAAAAAATGATGGGCCTTTTAAGCATCAACATAATATTGAATGTATAATAAGAATAATTCCGTGCCACCGATGCGGTTTATGTCCTTTATTCAATAAAAATAGTGATACAGGTGCCCCCTAAGGGGAAAAACACTAGACGCGTTTCAGAGTAAAAACTCCTTAATCGTTAGAATAAAGGACATAAACTGCATCATTGGCACCGGAATTATTCTTTTTATACTAATCCTGGATGGTTGCCTCCCATCTATCCGGAAGCCTGGGAGTCTGGAGGTATTGGGCAGTGGAGCAGAACTTCATTATACTTCTATAATATTGAATGTCACAATGTCACATTGCTAATTATTTTGAACTTATGAATGTGGTCACATTATGACCCGTACGTTAAATTACCCGCAAAATAACAGATAGAAAAACTAAATCTACTTTGCCATAAACCTTGATCACTATCATTAGTTGTGATCTAAGCAGCACAGATATCTATGCAGCAAAGTTGTGTGTAAACCAGGGTTGTGGAGTCGGAGAGTCAGTGTTCATTATGGTGGAGTTGGACTCAGGGAAATTGAGTAGTCGGAGTCGGATACTTGTGAGTTGGGCCAGCAGGGAAGGGGTTACTCGGATGCCGGGACGGTGACTGCGGTGGGGGGGATCACGGCTGATTGGGTCCCGATTCCATGCCCTGGCCACTCAATTGACTGATGGGGGTGATGGTTGGGGAACTGGGGGATAGGGAATAGTGATGCCACCTGTGGTACCTGGTAATATGGTTACCAGCTGGCCGCTGAGGTAATGGTGAATCAGCTTTGGTAGTACAGCTCCCCACAGGCGGAGCTTTACCTCAGGGCAGCGGTTGAAGAAGGGAGTCGTAGTCCTTGGCTCTGTGGCGCCGCAGAGACCTTTCGGACGACAATAATTGATGCCAGAGACCACATTAGGTCAAACAGTTCTTTACTTGTACCAGATGATAAGGGTACATGGTACAGTTGGGCTCACCGGAAGTTGTAGCCGCGGATTTTTGAGGCTTTTCCAGAGTCTATCGGACGTGTCCCTCTGGTTACTTTCTTGGTCTGTGTTTTGCTTTAGCTCCCTTGTCAACCACACTAAGGAGCCTGATCACCGGTCCCCAGGTCTGTTACTAAAAGGTACTTCTGACCCTTTCCGGTCCAGACAGGAGAGGTGAGAAAGCAATCCTTCCTGTCACCAGTATTTAGTCCTTTCCCTTGTTAGTGTCTTGGATCCACTTTGGAACAGAGGTGGGATTTAGTCTTGTGGTGCCGTGGCTCCTACTTTAGGCCCACAGCCTACCAGTCTGTGATTTGGATAAACTGTTAACTAACCGCCTCGGTTCCGGTTTACCGGTGTTGACCTGGACTTTGCAGCCGGCTACAACCAGTCCTGGAGTGTCCCCCTTCTTTGTCTGGGTTACCTCTCTCCTTAGAGGTGCCCTCCTGTCACGGCTGCAGGGTCCCCTGCGTCCGTCTTCTTTCCTCTCTGTCACTGTCTGAATGACTGCTGTCTGTGACTGTCACTTCACGTCTCCCGCTCATCTAAGCTCCCCCCCTGTGACCTACTGAATACCAGTCCCCTGTACTAAGGTGTCTTGTGAGCGTATTTGTGTGCAGACTCTGGGTTTCCTCCTCATCCACGACTACGAAGACACCACACCTTCTGTTTGGGGTGCAGTACCTCCCTGTGGCATCCCGCCAGAGGGGCGCCACACTTGGCTTACTGACTTCACAGCTATGGTTGTGAAGTCGGTGCCCATTTTGGTGGCGTCGGATTTAGGGAAATTGAGGAGTCAGAGTCAGTGTCCATTTTGGGAAGAGTCTGAGTCGGATTAAGGGAAATTAAAGAGTTGGAGTCGGAGTTGGATGTTTGACTTACCAGCTCCAAAGCCCTGATGTAAACCTAGTCTTACAGTGCTGTGCAAATTAATTGGGACAAAGCAAGTTTCTCTTGCATTAGTTTTACTATTTCTGATAAGTGTCTTATCAGTTATTGGTGTTGTTTTCCTTTTTCTTCCACATTTCTCTTTTCGTTTTGGAGAAAACGATCCAGTTTCATTGTGTGTGCAAATTATTCTTGAAACGGTAGATTTTCCAACACCAACGGTGGAAGCGATTTCTCTTACAGTCAGACTTGTATGTTCATTAAGAGTAATAATTCTAGACCTCTTCCGTGGAGTAACATCCATTATTACAGGCTCGAATCACACTGAGAGAAAAAGTACACTGAACCACTCCTCACAGAAACAAGCTCTCAACTGAAGCTGAGGAGGCAGCTAGCTGTTATTTTCTGACTAAAACCAGTCAAACCACATTTTGTTACCCAAGGTTGTACACTCACACCTGTTCAAAGCAGTTACAACTGGTTTGAATCACTGACTGGTAGCCCCAACTTACGATTTTACTTACAAAAATAGTTTGTCCCAATTAATTTGCACAGCACTGTATTTGACACATTTCTAGTCTATTACCTGTAGAAAACTAAATACATAAATAAACATATACATGGACCAAAGGACAGACAGACAATAGAGAAACAGATAGATAGATAGATAGATAGATAGATAGATAGATAGACAAATGTGATAGCAAATAATTGACAGAGAGAAACGGACACATTGACATTCATGTAACAGACCGATACATAAATACATAAATAGACAGACAAATAGACATATAGGCATAAGCAGACAGATAATAGGATAAATAGTATAATAGATGATAATCAAAAGGTTAAGAACTCACACTAAAAATAAGGGAAAAGGTTCATTGCTGGAGCAGAAATCTCTTGTGCATGAGCTTTTTTAATATGAGAGTGCTGCACTCTCTAGATTTTATATACATTAATGTACAATCCAGTGGTCTAGACTTTATTGCTTGCAACTTGATTGGTGCAATTTTATTTAGTTGCAATTTTACATAGATAAATAGGTAGATAAACAGATTCATTCATCGTCTGAGGATTGTAAAATCAGGTTTATGGTATAATATGTTCTTCCTCCTAAAGCAAAGGAGCAGGAAAAAGAGGTCGTGCAGAGGTGTATGGGAAAAAAGGCATTATGTAAGCACATTGCATACATACATCACAGCAGAAAATGTGTCACTGCTCCATAAAAGTGAAATATGGAGATTAGACAGTAAGTAAAAACTGAAGGTCATAAATGTATCTTTGTAAAGCCTGTCTGCAAAGTTACAGAGTTACTTGGGGCAGAATAGAATTATCCTGAACTCAGAAATCAATGCTGCATTGTAAATGTTTTATAGGTGTATACCGCAGAAGTATGTACATGGGAGATATAGCAGGGTTCAGTATGGAGACTGAAATCCTTTGGAAGGTTAGATGACCTTCATTTCTTTGCTCCCAGTCCCTCTTGTCCTTATGCAGTAACGTTCAATGGTTAAACATTGATTGGGATTTTTTCGTACCCTGGGAAAGTTGCCTCCGTTCTGTCTCCTGGGAGGGTCGTGTTGCACTTTGTCCAGCATAAGATATAAAGAGAAGACGGCCACGCAAAAGATGGCCGCTCCACACACAGTCACCTGCTTCTTCAGTTTCATCCCTGGGAGCTGTAAGAACAGACCTGGAAGAAGATGACAAAAAAACACACATCCTTAAAGATCTGATGTATAGATTTCACAGAGCATTTGTGCCAATTTTTTTCATTCAGTATTCCATCAAGGTAACCATTGTAGAATTTTATAAATAAATTCTATAATAAACAACATGCAAAAATTCACATCCTATATATTTTGGATTTACCTGTGCAAATTGCCTAAAGCGAGCCTATCAGAAATGTCTACACCCCAAACCATTTATATGACTTTATAGCCCTTTAAAATATAAGCAAGTTGATCCCTTTATTATCCCAAAGAAATGTTCTAGCAGCGAGATATCAAGTAATGACATTATTTATATACAATGGCATGAAAGTGATTGCCAATGCATGCTTTCTTATTCTTTTGCATATTTGTCACACATATATGTTTCAGATCACCAAAGAAATTTAAATATTAGCAAAGGTAACACAAGGAAACACAAAATGCAGTTTATAAATGAAGGACTTTATCATTATGGGAAAAATAAATCCAAACCTACAGAGCCCTGTGTAAAAAATTAATTGCTTCCCTCCCCTTAAAACATAAATAGAGGCCCATTTCACACTTGTGTTTCTGTCCGGATCCAGCAGATCCGGAGAGAAAACCGCATCTGCTGGTTAACGGCTGCACTTGCAGTACACTTGCGGCAAGCCCAATGCATTGTCTATGGGGCTTGCGGCAAGTGGGGCAATTGCTGTATTGCCGTGATCCGCCACTTGCGGCAATGCAAAAAAAAAAAAAGCAGCTGACCGTGGTTTTCTTTGTGGCCGCAACTGCCAAATCGCAGCAATACCGCACTTGCCAGAGAATGCATGGGGCTTGCCACAAGTGTACCGCAAGTGCAGCCATTAGGTGGCAAATGCGGTTTTCTGTCCGGATCTGCTGGATCCGGACAGAAATGCTAGTGTGAAAGGCCCCTAACTGTGGTTTATCACATCTTTGGAAAGTGGAAAATGAAGTGCAATTTTCCTAGCCACCCCTAAGCCTGATTATTGCCACACCTGTTCTCAATCAAGAAATCCCTTAAATAGGACCTGCTTGACAAACTGAAGTAGACCAAAAGATCTACAAAACTTAGACATCATGCCGCAATCCACAGAAATTTAGTAACAAATAAGAAACAAAGTATTTGAGATCTATCTGTCTGAAAAAGGTTATAAAACCATTTCTAAAACTTTGGGACTTCAGTAAACCTAAGTGAGAATCATTATTCACAAATGGTGAAAACATGGAACAGTGGTGAACCTTCCCAGGAGTAGTCAGCTAACCAAAATTATCTTAGGCGACTACTCTTACAAAAGGTCACAAAAGACCCCACAATGAAATCCAAAGATCTGAAGGCATCCCTTGCCTCAGTTAAGGGCAGTGTTCATGACTCCACCATGAGAAAGAAACTGGGCAAAAATGACATGCATGGCAGAGATCCAAGACAAAAACCACTGCTTAGCAAAAAGAACATAAAGGCTTGTCTCAATTTTGCCAGAAAACATTGGCTGCTTTCACACTGCGTTTTTTTTCTTGTACAAGGGATCCTACGTTTTGCAGGACCCCACGGACAGAAAACGCATGCTCAGTACACTAAAAACGGGTCGGAGAAACGATCCTGTGTTTTCTCGGATCTGTGCTTCATAGGCCCCAATGTTAAAGGCCGCGGATCGGGTCAGATCCGATTCGGTCTGATTTGGTCCGCTGTGCCCAAAATCGGAGCAGTCTCTGATTTTGGGCACTGGGAAAAATCGGACAGAATCAATACATGGGAGATAAATCGGATCCATAGCTGTCTGTTTTACAACAGACATCCTCGAATTGCTAAAAATCGCAGTGTGAAAGCAGCCTTAGCAAAAAGAACATAAAGACTTGTCTCAATTTTGCCAGAAACCATCTTGATGACCCCCAAGATGTTTGGGAGAATATTCTGTGAAATGACCAGACAAGAGTTGAACTTTTTGGAAAGTGCATGTCCCGTTACATTTCAGAAAGTAATATCATCCCAACAGAAAAATATGCTGGAGGTAGTGTGGTAGTCTTGAGCTGTTTTGCTTCTTCAGGACCTTGAAGACATGATGTGATAAGTGGAACCATGAATTCTGCTGTCTACTAAAAAATCCTGAAGGAGAATGTCCGGCCATCTGTGCGTGGCCTCAAGCTGAAGCGCACTTGGGTTATGCAGCAGGACAATAATCCCTTACACACCAGCAAATTCACCTCTCAATGGCTTAAAAAAAATAAATTAAGACAACAAAATCTGGCAGTATTCCGGCTATTTAGGTCTCTTCTCCTTTAAGAACACATTGCATTGTGGGACAGCTCTCTGCTTCTCTGGGAGATGAAGCAGTCATTTTAGATCAGTACCAGACAGGGTCCCAGTTTCTTGCACCCTGCTCCCCTCTTGTAGACTCCCATCATCTTTGTCAAGTTCATCTGTTTTTACCATACAAATCATCATCATTCACTCACTGTTGAACAATATACAATAAACTACAGAATCAACAGTCTGTATACAGAGGAGGATAAGCTGTATGCTGAAATTCACACCGCATAGAACATGAAGGAAGGCAGAACAATACAGCCTCACACTGTATTCCCTGCCATGTACTGGAGCCAAAGACCTGTCAATCATCTAGGGGAGAGAAACACTAGGCAGGGAATACAGAGCAAGGCTGAGGAGCTGTAAGTGCATCGTCATGCCCAATGCACTTCAAGAAACATAGACAGAACTTCAAAACACAACCCTCGCTTCTAGAGCATTTAGGGTAATAAAAGATTAATTTGCTTATCTGTTTAAGGGCTACACAGTCATATAAATTGCTTAGGGACATAGAAGTTTCAGACAGGTTCCCTTTAACATTGTTAATAAGAAAAGAGAGTGCACATAGGGCGGTAAAAGTGATATTTCGGGTGACAATACAAAGTTGGTGCACTCACAACCCTTGTAGAGTATGGAAGAAACCAGTTGTCGTTGCAGACTCTCCTGGATGCCAATGTCATGGAGGAGGAAGAAAAAGACCGGGGTTTTCAATGTATCCGCGCTGACCACACAAGGACAGAAATATTCTTGAAAGTTTTATTGTGCCGACGCGTTTTGTGGCAAATCTGCCACTACCTTATGGCCAAAGAATTACAGTATCTGTTTACAGCAAGGCTTTTAAACAAGACCATCATGATGTGAAGGATGGATTATATCTTATCTATTAATCTTAGTTTTTATACTCATATAGCATTAAATGAAACAATAAGTGTTTTTTCTGTATTCAGGTACGTATCCAACATCTTCTCTTTATCTTTGAGTCACCCCTCCCCCTCCTCCATCTCTCTCTTTCTCTCTCAACCTTTTCCTATCTCTCTCTCTTCTTCATCCTTCTCTTCTCTCTATCTTTCTCTCTCTCTCTCTTTCTCTCTCTTCTCTCTTCCCCTTTTTTCTCTTCATCTCTCTCTCTCTCTTTCCTTCATGTCACTCTCTCTCCCTCTTTTCCCTTTTTCCCTCTCTATCTATCTATCTATCTCTCTCCTTCTCTCTTTCTCTTCTTTTTCTCTTCTCTCCTTGTCTCTTCCCCTCCTCCATCTATTTCTTTCTTTCCTTCTTTCCCACTATGAGTCTGTGAACAAGGAGCTGTTTTGTAAACAAAGTGTCTTCTTAGATGCGTATGCTGGAAAAGAAGATATAGCTGTGCAGAAGCTGCCTTGAGAATGGACAAGCTGATTGGTCCTCGCTGTGTCTGCACCAGGCCGTGCTATGAGAAATCTAAGATAACCGGTGTCCCAGCAGCCAAGGGATGATACCATGACGTGATGAAGAACGGACTCTCAGAATACAAAGAACTATTATTATTAACAAACATAGACATTAGCTTAATCCCACCTAACTCCCACCCTGCCATGGACATTTACATGCTTATCTTTTAGACTATAAAATGCCCTGTACCCGGATATTGAGTAGTTGTTGTTGCTGTGTATGTTGTCATTATTAAACCTGGACACGCTATGAGCGTGAACCGGACTCTCTCAGTCTGATTTACTCTTATCTGGTACCACGTGTTCATAGTCTAATTTGGGATGACTGGCGAAGGAGTGGAACAGTAAATCTTCCCCAACAATGACATCACGATTACAAACAAGCAGACATCACTTCCTGTGGAAACGCCCCCTCCAATGTCAAAATGTCATACGCCAGTCACAATAACCTGTGGGTTCAATCTCAGTCAACTCTATTTTTATGAAATTTTAATATATAGTGATTATAGTTTATTTTATAATTTTTTTATATTAAAGATTGATTGTTCAGATTTTTTATGTGTTTTATTTGAGGTTAGATTTTGATATAAAGTTGTTGTGACTGGCGTATGACATTTTGACATTGGAGGGGGCGTTTCCACAGGAAGTGATGTCTGCTTGTTTGTAATCGTGATGTCAAGAAGGTCTTGTTTATCACTCTTGCTGTAAAAAGATACTGTAATTCTTTGGCCCTAAGGAAGTGGCAGATTTGCTACGAAACGCGTTGGAACAATAAAGCTTTCAAGAATATTTCTGTCCTTGTGTGGTTGGCGCGGATACATTGAAAAACCCGGTCTTTTCTCTTCCTCCTCTTTAAAGGGAACCAACCACCAAAAAATCCCTATCTAACCTATAAATATCTGTCCCTGGAACCTTAAATTACTATTGTAACTATCCCTGACTGACTGTCAGCGGCCCCGCAGCGGGCGGAAGTGACGCGGGGCCTGCAGCACGTGACCCGCTCATTGCGAGGACGCGATGGGCGGGTAATTTGAATCCTGGAAGAAGATGGACTGCAGCGAGGTGGGTGCGAGCGGAGCGAGAAAACCCGCCTCGCTGACAAAAACCCTGGAGGAACGCCCATGAGACAAGAATTTGGTAAGTATAAAAAGTGATTTATTGTGCGTGTAGTTAGGTACATTTAGTCAGTCAGGGATGGTTAGAATTGTAATTTAAGGCTCCAGGGACAGATATTTATAGGTTAGATAGGGATTTTTTAATGGTTGGTTCCCTTTAACATTGTTGTCAGATATAAATATATCCATCTTAATTTGTCTTGAGAGCCTCTGCACTGCAGTTGCATCATGGCTTCGGTACAACTATTATGTGGGTCCAAGCCTAGAACTGTTCCTGGTAGCTAGAATTTTATCATTTATTATTCAGCTGTGTGAAAAAGAAGGGGATTTGGAGCTTTGTATTAGAAAAATGGGTCACAGAACTCAATTAAGCTGCATTCAGAAATGTAAAGGTGTTGAATATTGTAGTTACCACTTAGATATATTTAGCTCTTTTTCACAAAATTGTATAAGGGTAGAGGATTTATGTTTAAATGACATACATTATGTTGTCAACAATTTCTGTAAGGTGATATTTTCAGCGCACCTAAGGCAATCTGAGCTGTCTTTGAAAGTAGGGTTTACTGCAAGACATATCAGTAATTGGTTGTAATACAGATAGATCACTTATGTGTGCCAGATCAAAAATTCCTCATTTGTTTAGATCTGCAGCCTTAGGGTGGAGGCACACTGGCATGAGACTCGCGCGAGTGCAATGCGTGAAAAAAACGCATTGCACTGGGACCAGTGTTGCCCTATCAGGCAGGGCACACTGGTGCGAGTCCCACACACCTAACTCGCACTGCGAGTCAGATGCGAGTGCAATCGCAGCATGCTGCTATTGCACGCGATTCTGACGCGCGTGAGGGCAATGCAAGTGTATGGGGGCGAGAGAATCTCGCCCCCATACAGCACACTGTGCGAGTGTGCAGCCAAAAAGGCTTTAAACTCTGCGGCTGTCAAAGCTGGCAAGTTTAAACTTCCCGCTTTGCTGGTACAGTAAGCTATCATCTTGTACCACTGTGACAGCAGCGGTACAAGATGTTTAGCTAAGACAATGATGATTGTAGTAAAATAATGTATTCTGATTAATTTTACTGATTAACCCATCAGCATCCTCTGCACGCATGTGTGCGCAGAGGATGCTGAGGCTCTAAACCCAGTGCTGAAGGGGTTAATATGCAGCTGGTGTAGTGACACATGTATGTGGAAGTGTCCTCACTTCTCTGCTGACAATGTAGTAACATTACACCATGTGTGTGTAAGGGGTTAATTTTTATGTATAATGGGTTAAATGAACTGTCGGATTTATAACTTCAGAGAAAAAGCCGGCTTTATGTTACTGTCTATGGGGAGCTGTGGCTTCAGCACCATGAGAGGGGACAGCTCCCCATAAACAGTAACATAAGCCGGCTTTTTCTCTGAAGTTATAATCCGACAGTTCATTTAACCCATTATACATAAAAATTAACCCCTTCACACACATGGTGTAATGACACCATGTCTGCAGAGAGTGAGGACACTCTCCACATACATGGTGTCACTACACCAGCTGCATATTAACCCCTTCAGCACTGGGTTTAGAGCCTCAGCATCCTCTGCGCACACATGCGGTGCAGAGGATACTGATGGGGTTAATCAGTAAAATAAACCCAGAATACATTATTTTACTACAATCATCATTGTCTTAGCTAAACATCTTGTACCGCTGCTGTCACAGTGGTACAAGATGATAGCTTACTGTACTAACAAAGCGGGAAATTTAAACTTGCCGGCTTTGACAGCCAGCGAGTTTCTATTCCCAACAAATGCTGCCTCCGGTCCTTCAGGACCGTGGAGAACATCACTATCAGGCAGCACACACGCACTCACACTTCACAATCACAGCACACTAACATACATACAGCCAGCCACACTCATTACACGCACCACACTCTCCCACAAACACGCACAGCGCTCGCATCACTGTCATGCATCAAAAACGCGGCGTTTTTGATGCATGATAGTGTGCCTCCACCCTTAGGCTGGAAACACAGTATCCTACTTACATGTGAGTCTCTCGGACGAGACTCGGATCAGTGACCCTGAACGGCCTCTCCCTCTGCGGACTGGAGTGTGATGCTGCACAAAAACACAAGCAGCTGACACTCCAGTCCAGAGAGGGAGAGGCCGTTCAGGATCACTGATCCTAGTCTCATCCGAGAGACCCGCAGGTAAGTAGGATAGTGTGTTTCCACCCTTGGGGTGGAAACACACTGGCATGAAAAAAAATGGCCAGATTCTCATCCAGAAGAGTTGGACGAGTGACATCAGTTTTTTGATCCGTTTGCTGTCCGTGTGCAATCCATTTTTTTTCTCAGCAGCTATTTACTGTATAATCATTTACAGGAACATTTTACAGTTATCTGAGCTCCGGAATGATAATGTATCAATGAAAAAAATGGATGCCTCTTGGATGGTTTGTGTGGGGTCCATGCGCTGTCCGTGTAGGACCCATTGACTTGCATTAGCAAGTCTCGGCCGTGACTCGCATACTGTCGCAGCATGTTTCAACTTTTTTCTCATCCAGATTCTAGATGAGAAAAAAGCATCCGACACACACTAATCTGCTCTGAGTCATTAAATAACATTGGTCCGAGTGCAATGCGTGATTTTCTCGCATTGCACTCGTCCGTTTTTCATGACAATATGTCCGTACCCTTAGTGCTTGGCATGTTCATGTTCATTAATACTGAGCATTCTGCTTCCTTAGACAATGTCAGATTTAGTCCAAAATCAACAAGAGCCTGCAGCACCCACAGCCATTGAGGAAAACGTAAACCTCCATTGTGGTGCCCGTCTACTACTAGGGAGTCATCCTAGTCAACAAGCAGTAAATAAATAAAAAGAGGAGCAGCACCACATACCAACGGGATCCTTTTGCAGTATCTTTATTCCAGCACCCCAGTGCGACGTTTCGGACTATGCTTGATAAAGGACATAGTCCGAAACGTCGCACTGGGGTGCTGGAATAAAGATACTGCAAAAGGATCCCGTTGGTATGTAGTGCTGCTCCTCTTTTTATTTATTTAATGTCAGATTTAGTATCCCCATACCAGTAATGGTACCTTTACACACCGCCACAGAGGGCAGCAACAGGCAGGCACCGAACATGCACGCGTGCGTTTGCAACGGTGCCTAACGATCCCTGATGCCACATATACACGCCGCCACAAAGTGCTCCACAGAAGGTATTTGCGTTCCCCGGAAGTGCCGACGGGCGTCACAGGTTACCTTCTGTGGAGTACCTTCCCTGATTTACACGCCGCTACCACAAGGGAATATGGGCGTACATATTGCGCGCCCTAAGTACATAGGCGTGACAGTGTTGTGTATTACGCGACGCTCGTACGGTGATTGGACAAAGCAATAGCATCATGATTGGCCAGCCAGCGCAGGGAGGCTGCCTAATACATGACGCTATTGCAAATGTGTAGTGTGACTGGTCAGCTCGTTAAATATGGCGCCCTGTGCAGGGACAGCCAATGGGTACAAAGTAGCCCCCACCAATGATAGCTGATGGGGCGTGGTATACATGACGCTGTGGCACGTCCCAGGGAATTGAAATACCTTGCCTGTGCCCCGATTACACGCCGCCACCATAGGGATTATGCCTGCCTGTTTTTGAGCACGGCTCTGACACAGGTATCTGAAGACACAGGAAGGAACATCGCGGTGTTTTCACGGCAAAAGGAACAATTGTGTCTGATGCCTGGCGGTTTCTACCTTTCTGTGGCGGCGTGTAAAGGTACCATAAGGGTATGTACACACAGTGCATTTTTGATGCGTTTTTTGGTGCAGATATCTATCCATATGCCATTAAAGCCTATGAGAATTCTGAAGTTTTGTGCACATGTTTCTTATTTTCCTTGCAGATTTGGTGCAGAAAAAATATGCAGCATGTCAATTCTTGATGCAGATTTCCTGCGTTTTTCACCCCTTCCAGCCACTGACTTCACAACAAAAACTCATGGCACAAAACTGCACCAAAAACTGCGTTTTTCAACCAGACGATGCAGAAAATTTCTGCACTGAATCTGCAGCGTGTGCTCAAAGCCTAAACAGTTAGTGAGATAAAGTATATTTGATAATATATAGATGAAGATGATAAAATTTGTGGCATATTCCAGAATAAATACACGTCATGCCCTAAAATCTGCTCTGTTGTATCTGAATGGGGTTTTGATACACCACTGACATTGATTTGCACCATCAAACTACAACATAACTATCAAACCACCACCTACAGGCCCTCACACTAACGGGATTAACGTCAGCTAAACCAGCCGACACTGGAAGGATTGGACGAGAATCTAAATGGTATCATGGCCTCTGAACTCTTCCTTTACAGATTATGTCAAGGAGGAGCGGAGTTAGGACAGAGTTGTCATCCACATGATTGTTAGGCCAAAAGCTGTGTATAGCCAGCTTAAGGAGGTTGTCTCAATTTCTTAAAGGGTGTTTGGTCCCCCCAAAAGCAATATTAAACAATCTGTACACTGATATAGGGGATGTAACCCTATAAAACATACTGGCATTCTACTTGCAACAAATGGGGCACAATTGGCTTGGCCCCTCTTTTTGCATGTTGGGTTCTTTACATGCTTCAGATTGACAGTGCTCGTTTTTCAGAGTGAGCACTGTCTCAACTAAGACAGCCAACGTGTGTGCTCGTGAGCACTGACACTGCCTGAGTCCATACTTAAACAGTATAGGAACTGGATACAATATGTAGAGGTTATCTGCACTGTTGTGATTTAGATGAAAGAGGCAAAATAAAGTAACTTACAATGCAGGTGATGTCTCCAAGGGGTTAACGGTAACGGTGCTGCATCCTAAAATTACATGGCCAGAAAGAAATAAAGAAAAAGGATAAAAAGAATAAAAAAAGAGGGGAAAAAAGGAGGAACAATAGGGCTTTACTTTATCCGTAGTTATTCAATTTCACATTTAAACACTGTCAGTGTCTCCCTGGATCCTCTTTGAGATCACTACACTATTGGGTGCCTGTGTATATTGAACGATGTCCACAGAGAGGGACCTGCCTACACTGTGTGCGCATCCTCACTAATATTATGTGGCCAGACCAAGGCAGAGTCAGTGCGCAGAGGCTACGTTCAGTTCAGACAATGCTCGCTCTGGGGAGCTGAAGTGGGGACAGTTCCTAATGTGCAAAATAAGAAGTCGCAATGCTACATTGGCTCCACATCAATGCCCTCTCATTTGCAAACTACAGGTGATAGTTTGAATTTAATGGCAGCAAATTTGGTTGTGCAGTTGGAGTCGTGGAGTCAGAGTTGGAGTCCATTTTGGTGGAGTTGGAGTCGGATTCAGGGAAATTGAGGAGTCAGAGTCATTTGTTTGGCTTACCAATTTGACAGCCCTGGTAGCAAAGCCACCTATATCGCTGTTTAGGTAATTTAATAGTGATATTAGAAGTGAAGACTTCCTTAAAATGGGTAAAATTGCAAAGCGCTTGTTAAGGCTACCTTCACATTTTCGTTCCCCTCCGCAGCGTTCTGCGGAGGGGAGCCGCAATGTGACCGCAGCACCGCAAGCCCCTATCTTTATAATGGGAGCGCACAAATCACCTGCGCACAAATCACCCAGTCTCTTCCGCACCAGAAATGCAACATGCTGCATTTCTGGTGCGGAAGAGACTGGGTGATTTGTGCGCAGGCAACCGCCTGCGCACAGATCACATGTGGCAGTGAATGGGTGCGCCCGGTCATGCGCAGTCAAGCGCAGCACCGTGCGCTCCCATTATAAAGATAGGGGCTTGCGGTGCTGCGGTCACATTGCGGCTCCCCTCCGCAGAACGCTGTGGAGGGGAACGCAAATGTGAAGGCAGCCTAAGACAAGCAACTTTGCAATTGACTTCTTATTAAAAATCCTCTGCATTTCCAACAGCAGAGGTATTTTTCAATCTATAGTGTATTTCTCTTTGACTAGGTTACCATCCACCCTGTGGTCTCAGAGTGACCTATGTAAGGAGCGAGCCCTGCTTACAAACTCTAAACTTAAAGCAGCACTCTAGCAGTTTATTTTTTTTAATTTCCACACTTGAGTAGTTCTTTAAATGTACCATATTTTTTGGACTGTAAGACGCACTTTTGACTTGCAATTTGATTTGCAACTATTTAGCATATGGCTAGGTATGCAGACTCTTGTCATGTCGCTGCATTGTTAATGTTTTTCTCCTAAAAATCTCAATTTAAATTTTTATTATTCTGTTAGTACATTGTAAATCCACCTTTAAGCAGTCCTGAACGCAGCAAAACCTGTACTAGTTTCAAGGATCCTAGAGTCCTTGCCAGGAGATTAGCTGCGTTTTTATCGCATTATTTCTGCATTTTTACTGCGTTTTTGCCATTGACTGCAGCAAAAATGCAGGAAAATAGAACATGTCAATTCTCTCCCATCCGTAGCAAAACCGGAGGGATTTGACAGTTCTTGACACTTGCAAAACCAATGTGTGGGCACAGCGTTTCTGTGAAACACATTGGTTTTGCTGGGAATCCCAACCGCAGGAACAAATTAGCATACATTACCATAAAACCAATGGTAAACTGCATGCAGAAACTGCAGGAAAAACGTCCTGTGGGCACATACCCTTAAGGTACCGTCACACAGAGACATATCGCCGGCGATGTTGCCGGGGATCGCGGGAGAACGCATCCCTGACAACATCGCCGGTGAGATGTCACACTGAGCAACTTACCGGCGATGTCGCCGGCTAGTTGCCGCGGCTATCGCTCGCTGAGTTGCCCAGCAACCCAGCGAGCGATAACCCGCAATGTTGTAGATAGGCGGAATCGCCCGTAACATTGCGGGTTGCCGCGTTACACAGGGCGATCAGGCAGAATCGCCTGAGCAACATCGCCAGGTTTCCCAACATTGTTGGGAAACCTGGCGATGTGACTCAGGCGATTCATCGACTGATAATCGTCCTGTCACACGAGGCAACTCTCCGGCGATGTCGCCGCAACCTGGCCACGCCCCTCGGTTGCCGGCAACATCGCCGGCGATATCTCCCCGTGTGACGGTACCTTTAGATTTCAACACTGCTGGAATGTTTCTGGGCATGCTCTCTATGGGATTCAAGCATGTCTAATCCAAAATCTGATCCCACGTCTCTTCTATACATTATACAATGTAACAATTTTTGTTCCTGGCTTCCAAGTCATATATTTCAACTGCTCATGTGTAAAGACTATGTAAAAATGACTAGATTCAGCACAAACTTTGATTTTATGACCACAGCTCTGAAAAATGTCATATTTATTGTGTCAAAAAAGGAAATTACACTATGTAACAAATGTATTTATTTTTTTGTTCCTGGGTACAAAGTGTGTTTTCCTAACCCGTTATGCCTAAAACAAATAGAAAATAGTTGTTGTTCCACAAAAACTTTGCTTCTGTGATCAGGACAATTACATTTTGAAATTTGTCTGTTTTCGGGAAAATTCACGATTCGTATTCAATACTGTGACAATGTCATTGTCCTGATCACAGAAGCAAAGTTTTTGTGGAACAACAACTATTTTCTATTTGTTTTAGGCATAACGGGTTAGGAAAACACACTTAGTACCCAGGAACAAAAAATTAATAAAAATTTGTTACATAGTGTTATCGATGTTAGTGTATCACGAGTGTGTCTCACCCTGGGGAGACCTCTGACGAGGCTGAAACCAGAAGGTCACAACATCTTAGGCCGGTTTCACACTGGCATTTGCAAACGCCGCGCACCGAACGCAGCCAAACACTTGCGCACATGCGTTCCTATGTTTAACATGGGAATGCATGTGCCTGCATTTGCGCTCGGATGCGTACAATTTGTGCACTCTCCGAGAGCACTCTGAACGCAGCGCTGTTGCATTTTTTGTGCGGTCGCGGGCGCTTGATTCATCTGCAAGCGCCCGCAAGCGCACAAACCACGCATAGAAGTCAATGGATCCACAGTGTCCTCCGCATGACAGCACAGGAGAACGCTGCGGATCAAATTGAAATATCTCCCGGTGGACGCCGGTGATCAGCGGCAGCCACCGGGAGATCAGCTAAAGCCGCCACTGATCTCCCGCCGGTGTAGGCGGGGAGAAACAGCTGATCTGACAGCTGTTTAAATCTCCCACACCAACACCGAAGAGGTGATGTCGGCGCGGGAGATTTGAAGCAGCGATCAGCTGTTTCTTATCTCCTGCACCGATATCACCCTATTCGGTGTTACATTTAAACAGCTGTCAGATCAGCTGTATCTTCAAATCTCCCGCGCTGACAACGGCGGGAGATCAGCTGTGGCCGGGAGGAGGCGATCTCTGCCGCTGATCTCCTCCTCCCAGCCGCCCCCGAGACAGCTGATTGGCTGGGCTGCATACTAATGTGAACGCATGCGGAGATTCTCCGGTGCGTTCACATCAGTATGGGCTGCCTTTGCACTGCATTTGCGTCTGCATGCCATACACATGCAGACACAAATGCCAGTGTGAAACCACCCTTATTGATTGCAGGTTAAACTGGTGTTTAAATCTATTTGCCTTCTTTTGGGGATGCAGGGGTTACCTTGCTGGTGGTTTCTTGTGCCCTTAATCCTCAGGTGCAACCCTTTCGTGTCACTCTCCTCTGCTACAAATGCCCATGTGTTTTACTATCTGACGCTGGTTATAGAATCAATTTCTATTCTGACCACTTCAGAAGGAGCCTGTCTCCAGAAGAAGCTGTGGAGTCGAGTCTGGAGTTTGGTTGCATTGGAAGAGTTAGGGTACCATCACACCTGGCCATATCGGCGGCGATTTCATAGCGTGTCTATCGCCGCCGACATCGCTGGTGCGTCGCCTAGTGTAAAGAGGCGATATTGATTCCCAGCACTGCTCTGACACACGGCTATCGGCGATGTTACAGGCGATGGGAGCCGTAGGCTCCTATGTTACAGGATCGCCACTGGGGTTGGAGGACACCCCAGAAGCGACGCTGGCAGGGCATCAAAAACGTGCGCGCCCCCGTGCGTCGCCGGTGATATCTCCGGCGAGGTGTCCAGGTGTGACGGTACCCTCAAAGTGCTTTTGTCCATTTCCCTCGGACTGTTTCCCTTTCCCTGTGTTGTATTATTTGCAGTGGTAAGTCTAGCAAAATCGTCAGCCTTCTCACTAGCCAGGGTGAGTTCAGGGCAAGTGAGGGCTTAGGCACAAGACAGTGACGGGGGGAAGGACCTGTATAGAGACTTTAGGGAGAGCAGTGCAAGTGAGTATAATACCGGGGGCAGGAGACTTACTTTAAAAGCGCCACTGCTTTGCTGAAAAAAACAAAACACTGGAGTATTGCTTTAAGAACTTGCTAGCACCATTGTGAAGTAAACCAGATCTGAGTTGTCTTACTCCCCCCATGTTGCAATAGAAAAGCTGCCTATGGTAGTAACCATGAAAAATGGTGTGAACTGTCAATTTTCAGGAGCACAGCAATAAGGTAGTTGGGAGGCAGAGAAGCAATACGCTTTTCAAAATAAAAACTTGACAATATCCCTCTAAGGGCTCATGCAGATGACCGTATTTTCAGTCACAGTACTAGATGACAGGACATCAGATCCCCCTAGGACCAATTTCATTCAACGAGGCAGTGCAGGCGGTCTGATGAAAAAAGATTGCAGCACGCACGATCAACCTTCGAGAATGGCACCCGGCCATTCAAGTCTATGGGTCTGTGAAAAAAATTGTGCATGGCATGACATCCCAGTGCAATCTGATTTCCAAGGACCAACAGAATGGAGAACGTGGAGAAACTTTCTTTTTTGTACTTCTCCATCTCTGTGAAAAACAGATCAAACTCTAATTTCACTCTGATCAGCATCTCATTAGAGAATGTTTTTCTCGAATAGAAAAAAATAGTCATATCAACCCAGCCTAAGGTTTTTTTTTTCACAACCAAATCTTTGATCTGTATCACCAATGTTCATTTGCACACTGAGCATAATAGATGAACGATTTGTGTACAAAGATATGCACAAGTTAGAATCCCTAAAAAGAAACACAACACACATTTTTTGTATAAAGATACACAGAAATGATTAGAGATCATATAAATCACATCCGTAATATGGATAAAAGAAACGTGATTTTGATCCATTTTTTATTTGTATTGGGATAACGGAGGAGAACAAAAACGTATACCGCACAGCCAAGAAATCAGCTCTGGCAGCAGTATCCCTTGGCATTTCTGTAGCAAAATCAAAAGCGGTGTGCCATACATATGTGAAGAAGGGCTAAGAATAAAAAATATTGCAAAAAGCAACTGCCCATTAACTCTATACTATTATTTATTATACAAAAAATAAGATATGGTAACAAAACGACACATTTGTACACTTTTAAAGAAGTACTCACATTAAACTATATATCCTTTTAATAAATTACAGTCATCATTTTATATAGTACTGTTTACTTACAACTGCTCATTTTGCCCTTCTACCCAGTTAATTCTTTTTTTTTGTTAGGTCTGTAACATCATGTTATTAAAAACAAACAGACTAGTAGAATCTTTCTAAGCTCTTTGTAGAAACATGAAGCATGTTTGCCCTGCTTGAGTCATCACTACAAAGTCCCTGGCAGAGGGAGGAGCAGAACAGCAGGGTCATGAGTTGAAGAGGGGGAGGATTCAAGCAGAGAAGAGACTTCCTGTTTCTATTTACGGTAGAGTTCAGAAGGCTTTAGCTAGCCTGTTTCTAATCATGTGATGTTATATACCCAATGGAAAAAAGAATAAACTGGGTAAAGGGCAAAATGAGCAATTGTAAGTACACAGTTTTATATAATATAATGTATGACGCGTACAGGCCAACTTCAGCATGCGATCTGCGCATGCGCTGAAGGTGGCCTGTGCACTGAGTGAACAGCATTAAGCCCATTAGGGTGTCAATTTAGCACCGAGGCGAGGGCAGCGCACCCAAGGAGACCCTGCCTACCTGTCACAGACCCCCAGGGGAACGCCCAGCCACCAGAGAAAATGTAAGTTTATAAAAAGAATTATGAAACTTGTAGGGATCAATAAAATACCAGACAGGGATGCTTAGTATAGCACTTTTAGGCTACAGGGACAGGTAGTCATTGGGTACAAGGGCTAGATTAGGTGACAGGTTCCCTTTAAAGATTGCGTAAATTTATATTAATAGTTTAATGCTTTTCTTATTAAAGTGATCTTGAACTCACAAACTGACCCCCCCCCCGCATCTTTATACCTGTCCCAGCACCCCCTCTTATCATTTCTAGCCATCCCTTTTGCAGAAAAAAATCGATTTTGTAAAGTAGAGAAAAGTTTATATTTACCTCGTCCTGTGTGAGTTCTCTGTTTCTGAGGAAGCAGCAATAGGCAGGCCTGTCTGCGGCTGCCTTGTCATTATGCACGCCCCTCTCTGCTTGCTAAGAGCCTGGCCGTGTCATGAAAGGGGGCGGGGCTCCGGTATGACGTGATTGTAGCCCCGCCCCTCTCATGACCGCGGTGCAAAACCGCACTTGCCGCACCTGCCGCAAGTCCCCCTATACTTTCTATGGGGATTACCGCAACCGCGCCGCAAGTGCATCGGTTATGCGGCAATCGCGGCAGATGCGGTTTTTTCACCGCATCTGCCGCGATTTCAAATAAACGCAGATGTGAAAGGGCCCTAAATCGCGTTTTTTACTACTTTTTGATCGCTGCAATAAACGCAGCATTTATCACTATTTACAACAACAACAAAAAAAAAAAGCTGCCATCGTTCTCACTAGCGATAAAAAAACTAATGCAGATGTCTGGAGGGAAGAAGGTTTAATCATAATCACAGACGCGGATTCTTTACTGTAAGAGCAGTGAGACTATGGAACTCTCTGCCACATGATGTTGTAATGAGTGAGTCACTACTAACATTTAAGAAGGGCCTGGATGCCTTTCTTGAAAACTATAATATTACCAGTTATATATACTAGATTCTTTGATAGGGCGTTGATCCAGGGAATTAGTCTGATTGCCGTATCTGGAGTCAGGAAGGAATTTTTTCCCCCAATGTGGAGATTAGTGTTGCCACATGGGTTTTTTTTTGCCTTCCTCTGGATCAACATGTTAGGCTATGGGTTGAACTAGATGGACTTAAAGTCTTCCTTCAACCTTAAAAACTATGTTACTATTTTACTATGTTACTATGTTTTAAAAACTTGGTAGAAAAAAGCTGCCAGAATTGCAGCGTTTATCCGCAGACAGAAAAAGCTGCGTATGCGCTAGCCCTAATACTCACTGTATAGTAAGACAGTTCTATCTCAAGCGTACTGTAAAACTTTATTTTTATTACCCATCTTCCTTACTTAATATTAACTGTATTTTTCTCACACAGCAATGGCTGCTACTTCTCAAGGAACAATATTTTATCATATATGCTGTTACAATCCTTTTGAAAAAACTGGACACACAACAAGAAAAAATCTTAGAAGATACAAGATTGGATGTTTCATATAAATCCATCAATCAATGCAGGCATGAAAAATATGATGTTATGAGGAGAAATGTAAAGGCAGGCAACACCCAAATTCACACTTTTTCTGAACTTTGAAAATCATTTAAAAAAAATAAAAAATATTTAGAAATGTTTTCTCTTCAAATTTTGCATTGTCTGACATGCTATTATCAAATAACAAATTCTCAAAAGAATTAAAAATATAGAGGTAATAATCATTGGTTCACTTGTCATGGAATGGCCCTTTAGTATAATCTGTTTAGATGAAAGCCTCAAATCATCAAAGCAATTTCACCAGAATTATTGTGTAAATTGCTTTGAAAAGTCGCAAAGTTTGGTATAACAAGGGAATTGGAAAACATTTTACAACTTCCTGCAGTTTTACATCATTTTCTCTGAGCTAAATGGGCATAGCTGAGTGGAACTGCAGCGTAATGGGGGGCATGAGACCACGGCATATCTAATGCATGATCAGCTGTACCGTTAGTTACAACAGACTGGGGACTGGTGTAAGATTCCTGGTATGTGCCACGCTTCCGGGGGGAGGCGCCCTAAAGTGGACCCACTGGGCCGTGGTACCGAACTCCCCTGGGTGAGCTGGTACTAGTTTAGCCAACCCCTATACAGGGATTGTCAGGGGCAAGCCCAGGGGGTCTACATACCACAGCTGCTAGTACCAGCTCGTAAGGTTAACCTATGCTACGGCACAGCTAAGGATTCCGGGATAACAGGGTACAAAGCTAGGAGAACAGGAATGGTGCTACCGGGGAAGAGCACAGCAAGGGTTCCAGGAACCAGAGTACAATGCTGGAAGAACAGGAATGGTGCTACTGGGGAAGAGGACAGCAAGGGTTCCAGGAAACAGAGTACAAGGAAGGCCTGACCAACAGCCAGCAAGGCAGAAGCAAACTGACTTAATAATCATTCCACAGCAGATTCTGGTCAGACGACCATTGCACTCAGTGCTGTATGCAGCTCTGCCCAGGTTTTAACTAAAGGCATTGTGAATGCAAGACACCAGCCCCAATCACTAACGACCTCCATTCACACAGAGGGAGTGACTACTGGTTTGTCCTGCACACACAATGGGCTCCATATAGGGCGCAGTTCACACAGGCCTGCACAGTGTATGCCCAGCCTCTTACATTAACCCCCATCTCAGTAGGCGGGCTGTTACGGCATTCAACACCGTTACCTGCGCCAGAACAAACGCACCCATACGGCCCAGCTGCACACAGCACAAAAAGAGTGCAAGAAAAACCAAAAATGACAGAAAACTGACATTATGGAAATTTAGTTAGTTTTAAACTATATCAAATTGTGGGGTCTTGGTTTGTCTTTTGGTCCAAAACACGTAAGCTTGTGAGCCCCTACACGGCTCCCCACGGATCACAAGTCCTATCCACTAAATTTTTATCTCAAGTGAGCAAAGGACAAAATAGAAAATAAATCTTACCACAGCAGATTCTGGTCAGACGACCATTGCACTCAGTGCTGTATGCAGCTCTGCCCAGGTTTTAACTAAAGGCATTGTGAATGCAAGACACCAGCCCCAATCACTAACGACCTCCATTCACACAGAGGGAGTGACTACTGGTTTGTCCTGCACACACAATGGGCTCCATATAGGGCGCAGTTCACACAGGCCTGCACAGTGTATGCCCAGCCTCTTACATTAACCCCCATCTCAGTAGGCGGGCTGTTACGGCATTCAACACCGTTACCTGCGCCAGAACAAACGCACCCATACGGCCCAGCTGCACACAGCACAAAAAGAGTGCAAGAAAAACCAAAAATGACAGAAAACTGACATTATGGAAATTTAGTTAGTTTTAAACTATATCAAATTGTGGGGTCTTGGTTTGTCTTTTGGTCCAAAACACGTAAGCTTGTGAGCCCCTACACGGCTCCCCACGGATCACAAGTCCTATCCACTAAATTTTTATCTCAAGTGAGCAAAGGACAAAATAGAAAATAAATCTTACCACAGCAGATTCTGGTCAGACGACCATTGCACTCAGTGCTGTATGCAGCTCTGCCCAGGTTTTAACTAAAGGCATTGTGAATGCAAGACACCAGCCCCAATCACTAACGACCTCCATTCACACAGAGGGAGTGACTACTGGTTTGTCCTGCACACACAATGGGCTCCATATAGGGCGCAGTTCACACAGGCCTGCACAGTGTATGCCCAGCCTCTTACATTAACCCCCATCTCAGTAGGCGGGCTGTTACGGCATTCAACACCGTTACCTGCGCCAGAACAAACGCACCCATACGGCCCAGCTGCACACAGCACAAAAAGAGTGCAAGAAAAACCAAAAATGACAGAAAACTGACATTATGGAAATTTAGTTAGTTTTAAACTATATCAAATTGTGGGGTCTTGGTTTGTCTTTTGGTCCAAAACACGTAAGCTTGTGAGCCCCTACACGGCTCCCCACGGATCACAAGTCCTATCCACTAAATTTTTATCTCAAGTGAGCAAAGGACAAAATAGAAAATAAATCTTACCACAGCAGATTCTGGTCAGACGACCATTGCACTCAGTGCTGTATGCAGCTCTGCCCAGGTTTTAACTAAAGGCATTGTGAATGCAAGACACCAGCCCCAATCACTAACGACCTCCATTCACACAGAGGGAGTGACTACTGGTTTGTCCTGCACACACAATGGGCTCCATATAGAGATGGGGGTTAATGTAAGAGGCTGGGCATACACTGTGCAGGCCTGTGTGAACTGCGCCCTATATGGAGCCCATTGTGTGTGCAGGACAAACCAGTATTCACTCCCTCTGTGTGAATGGAGGTCGTTAGTGATTGGGGCTGGTGTCTTGCATTCACAATGCCTTTAGTTAAAACCTGGGCAGAGCTGCATACAGCACTGAGTGCAATGGTCGTCTGACCAGAATCTGCTGTGGTAAGATTTATTTTCTATTTTGTCCTTTGCTCACTTGAGATAAAAATTTAGTGGATAGGACTTGTGATCCGTGGGGAGCCGTGTAGGGGCTCACAAGCTTACGTGTTTTGGACCAAAAGACAAACCAAGACCCCACAATTTGATATGGTTTAAAACTAACTAAATTTCCATAATGTCAGTTTTCTGTCATTTTTGGTTTTTCTTGCACTCTTTTTGTGCTGTGTGCAGCTGGGCCGTATGGGTGCGTTTGTTCTGGCGCAGGTAACGGTGTTGAATGCCGTAACAGCCCGCCTACTGAGATGGGGGTTAATGTAAGAGGCTGGGCATACACTGTGCAGGCCTGTGTGAACTGCGCCCTATATGGAGCCCATTGTGTGTGCAGGACAAACCAGTAGTCACTCCCTCTGTGTGAATGGAGGTCGTTAGTGATTGGGGCTGGTGTCTTGCATTCACAATGCCTTTAGTTAAAACCTGGGCAGAGCTGCATACAGCACTGAGTGCAATGGTCGTCTGACCAGAATCTGCTGTGGTAAGATTTATTTTCTATTTTGTCCTTTGCTCACTTGAGATAAAAATTTAGTGGATAGGACTTGTGATCCGTGGGGAGCCGTGTAGGGCTCACAAGCTTACGTGTTTTGGACCAAAAGACAAACCAAGACCCCACAATTTGATATAGTTTAAAACTAACTAAATTTCCATAATGTCAGTTTTCTGTCATTTTTGGTTTTTCTTGCACTCTTTTTGTGCTGTGTGCAGCTGGGCCGTATGGGTGCGTTTGTTCTGGCGCAGGTAACGGTGTTGAATGCCGTAACAGCCCGCCTACTGAGATGGGGGTTAATGTAAGAGGCTGGGCATACACTGTGCAGGCCTGTGTGAACTGCGCCCTATATGGAGCCCATTGTGTGTGCAGGACAAACCAGTAGTCACTCCCTCTGTGTGAATGGAGGTCGTTAGTGATTGGGGCTGGTGTCTTGCATTCACAATGCCTTTAGTTAAAACCTGGGCAGAGCTGCATACAGCACTGAGTGCAATGGTCGTCTGACCAGAATCTGCTGTGGTAAGATTTATTTTCTATTTTGTCCTTTGCTCACTTGAGATAAAAATTTAGTGGATAGGACTTGTGATCCGTGGGGAGCCGTGTAGGGGCTCACAAGCTTACGTGTTTTGGACCAAAAGACAAACCAAGACCCCACAATTTGATATAGTTTAAAACTAACTAAATTTCCATAATGTCAGTTTTCTGTCATTTTTGGTTTTTCTTGCACTCTTTTTGTGCTGTGTGCAGCTGGGCCGTATGGGTGCGTTTGTTCTGGCGCAGGTAACGGTGTTGAATGCCGTAACAGCCCGCCTACTGAGATGGGGGTTAATGTAAGAGGCTGGGCATACACTGTGCAGGCCTGTGTGAACTGCGCCCTATATGGAGCCCATTGTGTGTGCAGGACAAACCAGTAGTCACTCCCTCTGTGTGAATGGAGGTCGTTCGTGATTGGGGCTGGTGTCTTGCATTCACAATGCCTTTAGTTAAAACCTGGGCAGAGCTGCATACAGCACTGAGTGCAATGGTCGTCTGACCAGAATCTGCTGTGGTAAGATTTATTTTCTATTTTGTCCTTTGCTCACTTGAGATAAAAATTTAGTGGATAGGACTTGTGATCCGTGGGGAGCCGTGTAGGGGCTCACAAGCTTACGTGTTTTGGACCAAAAGACAAACCAAGACCCCACAATTTGATATAGTTTATGACTTAATAATCAGGCACCTCCCATCAGTGGAGGTGGCCTGATATACCATAGGACGAGCAACTATTGGTCAAATTGGTCAAGGGGAGTGTCAGGTTGGACCGTGCCGGCCCCTAGAGTCACAGGGAAGGAGTGCACCTAGTGCGCCGCTGATTGGTCACATAAATACGAACATAGTAATGTGCTCATGTGTGAGCCCGGTGGTCAGCTGACAGGAAGGGAACCTGACGACGGCTCTGAGACACAGCACGCCTGGAAGCCGGATGCCCGGTCGGCAGAGGAGCAGAGGATGCCGACCCAGGAGAGGTGAGCTGGGAAGCGGTGCCAGGGGACCTAACAGTATGGCAGACAGAGTTGCACGCCTCTCGTCAGATATTGATTCATGAAGAAGCGTGCACCTTTGTATGAATTAGGAGAGTGTGACTCCCCCACGCCCTCTTATCTACACTGGAGAAAAAATCCCTTGTGTTGATGAATCCAGGCTGCAGTGTCTCCATTTATGACATACAACATTTTGGGCAGAAAAAGAGAATCCAAGACTACTCAATATAGGTACAATTTGTGACTAGTCCACGCTCACAAACTCTGTGGCCTCCTAAACAAGTTTCAAATAGATCGATCACCTAGAACAGGAGGAAAAATATTGGAATCTGAGAGTCCTCAGTGGTTGATACCTTTTAATGACTAACTGAAAAGATGGTAAACATAGACAAGCTTTCGGGAAACTGTGGCTCCTTCGTCAGCTGGTCCTGACACAAATTCTGAAGACACATACATATATACAGTACATAAACTGAAAAGATGGTAAGCAAGCAAGCATTCGGGACAATATGGCCCCTTCGTCAGCCTGACAAAGGGTCCATAGTGTCCTAAAGCTCGCTATGCTTACCATCTTTTCAGTTATCCATTGAAAGGCATCAACCACTGAGGACTCTTAGATTCTAATATTTTTCTATCTACTGGCTAACACGGTATAGCACATTTTTTACCTCGAACAGGTGGAAATTACTCAAATTTTTATGTAAATCAATGTCTGCTTTTCACACTATCAGGCAAATAAAATTGTGCAAAAGCATGCACAAACAGAGACAGTCAAAGGGTTGTGTTTGGCTAGATTCATATTTGCATTACGACTTCTCTTCACTAAGCCACATCCCTGAGCTGCATTCACTTATATGATGGATGACAAGGGCAATCAGAGTTGCCAACTTGACTTTTTTTTTCTGGACAGCTTATCTAAAAATTACGGACAGACAATATTTTTTACGGGCACATTGGAAAACCATCATAAATCATTATAATTATGAGTGATACATGTCTACAGCCCATAATTCTGATATACGAAGACAGTAGCTGCTTCCATTGTAAAATGAATGTAAGATGAAATTTCCGGACTGTTGGCAATCCAGTGGGCAATGTGCCACACAGTTTAAAAGAAACTATTTGGTGCACATTTTTATGGTTTATACTGATGATTCTTTGAGGGAGGGAGTTGCCTTAGGCGTCTCTGCATTATTAACCTGTGAGCCACAGCTTCTTGCCAAAGACCCTAAACATTAGAACCAAATGAAAAAGTTCATATCTCTAGGATCGAATGGAAGACAAAAACATAAAATGCAATTCTCAGGGGAGCAGCGAGAATAAAATAAGATCATAAAACTGGACACTTTTGACCTGGTGACATGTCCTCTTTAAACAGTGGCAGACTGCCCAGTGTTCACATAGAAATGCCATCCACAAATGACACCATACTGCTATAATACTTTCACAGTGTCAGACATAGCTTTTCAAAAAGGGTTAAGCCTTAAGTGCCATAGCTTCCAACTGTCCCGGATTCAGTGGGACATTACCATTTTGTAGGCGTCAGTCCCGCTGTCTAGCCAGTAATGGCTTTGTCCCAGACTTACTCTCACCTCTACTCCTGCCTCCGTAGCTCCTCCTTGGAGGACGGGCTGAAATAAGTATGCACACAGATAAATTAAATAAACAATTCTCCCAGACACTCAAATTGTGAACTCTTTGCTATAGGCACCAGCTCTATCAATGAGCCACTGCCCAGACTGAGGGAAATAGGAGGATTTGGTATACTTGACCTGTAGTGAAGGCTGAGAACCCAGTAACAGATTATACAAGTATACATGTTTACACAGCAGTGTATCTCTATGTCCCTGTATTCTGCAGGTGAAGAAATAATCACATCGTTTTGTTTCTATAAAATTACTACAAAATAATTTTAAAAAATTGCAAAAATGTCAATTTCTTTCTTAATATAAAAATATAATTTTCTCTTGTATTTTGAGTGTCCCTGGGAATTGAACCAACAGCCTCTACAGTTGCAGGCAGCAGCTAAATCTTTGAGCCTCAGTCTCTCCTGATATCAGTGGGTGAATTTTGTTTACTTGAAGCTGTTGTGTAGGCTCTGACTCCACAGACTATACTGATACATAGAGATACATACTAGTGAATTTCTATGTCCGTATACTCTAGAGCAGGGGTGGGGTAAATCTGACCCACGGGCCGCATATAATCTGGTCCGGACCATGGGCACTCTGCCTGGTTTTTGACTGTGAGCCAGGCCCTATAATTTTGTTCAGAGGTGCATGCAGTATTAGGTCTGACGTGTACTAGTGCCAGGAACTGAGCATTCTGTGTGGGAGGATTGGTTACAACACACTCTCCAGCTCCCCTAAAGCCACTGAAGAGTATAAGTCAGTCACAAGTCCTTTCACCTCAGAGTCATTGGTCAGTGTACACGTGTGGGTCAAAAGAAAAAAAAAACTGTCAGGTCTGTGCTCAATTACTACACCGGGCTGGTGGTGCAGGGATGGAGACGGTGTCAGCAGCAAAAAGGAGATGCATCCAGACACTCATCAAAGGGAGGGAGATAAAAATCTATTGTTTATTAAAACCACGTTAAAATCATGTATGACGGTCACATATCCACTTCTAGCACGTGGCTTTGGGTACGTCTGCAAGGGTTAGTTTATCTCTTCTCACTCACTTAGCCTCTGTACTAGGTTATAAAGTGGGCATAAATAACATCCTGACACAGACCACACAGCCTCCAGCTTCACCACTGCCACCACTCACTGAACATACAGGGCGATGAGTCCCAGAAATATACTACTGTTTGCCAAACAACAGGATCACACACTACCTAGGGCTATGAATTACAATGCTTACAAGAAAAAGATACAAAAGATAAAAATTAAATAGACATACAGATATGCAAAACACATATAAAATAAAAGGGAAACATTTACAGAAATGCCAGTCTAATGTTTCTTTATGAATCCTATGGGGAAGGAGGAATGAAATATGGATCACAGCAGTATTTCAAGTGCCCCGTCTGAGAATCAAAGACCTCATGGCTTGCATGCCGTTTTATAGGTTTGAGATGAGGCACAGTTTCTAGCAGAACCCTTTAGTTTTAATATTTTAATTCTGGGTCTGTAACTGGACCATGGATAATTTAGCAATGAATACCGTACATTATCTTTTCAAATGTTCTTTGTTTAAAGCATTTTCATTCCTTCCCGGAGTAAATAGAAAATGTCAGACGCCACTAGGCACCATTTGGTTGATTCTTTTGAAGGCATCAGAAGTGTGAAGTGTTTCCACTTCTGTGCATACTCAGGAAGGCCCCCTGAGGTTTCAGATTCTGCGCACATGAAGAATACAAGTCCTGCTCAAGATAACATAGGTTATGACCTACAACAAAGATCAATTAACTGTTGCTGTCTTAATTTCCCTAGAAATACATATTTTCCTCTAGAATGTCCATATTGATTTTTATCTGCTTTCCCTTGGATGTGTTGCTGAATACATCTCCTTTTTCCTAGGCTATATGTACCTACCATGTGCTGTATACCCCAGGCTATATGTACCTCCCATGTGCTGTATACTCCAGGCTATATGTACTAATAATATAATATTTATTCATTTATATAGCGCTATTAATTCCATAGCACAATGGACCTCTCATGTGCTGTAAACCGCAGGCTATATGTACCTACCATGTGCTGTATACCCCAGGCTATATGTACCTCCCATGTGCTGAATACCGCAGGCTATATGTACCTACCATGTGCTGAATACCCCAGGCTATATATACCTCTCATGTACTGTATACCCCAGGCTATATGTACCTCCCAGGTACTGTATATCCCAGGCTATATGTGCCTACCACATGCTGTATACTCCAGGCTATATGTACCTCTCATGTGCTGTACACCGTAGGCTATATGTACCTATCATGTGCTATATAACCTAGGATATATGCACCTCCTCTTTGTGCTGTATACCCCAGGCTATATGTACCTCCCAAGTACTGTATAGCCCAGGCTATATGTAACTCCCATGTGCTGTATACTCCAGGCTATATGTACCTACCATAAGCTGAATATCCCAGGTTATATGTACCTCCCATATGCTTTATACCCCAGGCTATATGTGCCTACCATATGTTGAATATCCCAGTCTATATGTACCACCCATGTGCTGTATTTCTAAAGGTTTGTGTAACACTCATGTGCTGTATACCCCAGGCTATATGTACCTACCATGTTCTGTATACCTCAGGTGTACATAATTTTATACAGCCCCTTAATATTATACATTTCCAAATGGCCCTTGGTGGAAAAAGGTTCCCTCCTCTAGAGGGAAACATTTCAATAAGAGATTTTTTTCCCTTCCTATAAATATGCTGTAAAATATAAAAAAAAATGAAAAGAAAATAATTTTAATGTGCTTTAAAAATAAAAAGTAAACATCACAATCAGCAAGTAACATGGTCACATTTCATGTCCCTGTAATCGTAAGAACCCAGAAAACACAGTGATCAGATTATTTATGGCGATCACTAAATGGAGTAAAACATAGTGAGATTGATTATTTTTCTGTATTAAACCCGCCAAAAAATGGCGATATTCATATGTAGCGTTAATGCTGCGTTTTTTTGTGCAGGTCGTCTGCTGTCTTTAACTGTCCAAGCAATGTACATGTGATTTCATTAAATATGCAACCCACTGTGTTTCTAAAGGCGCGGATGAGCTGTGCAGTTTTACTGCTTTTTTTTTTAAAAAAAGGTTTCTATTTGGATCCTAAAAAAAAGCATATAAAAAAAATGCAGTTACTTTTCTAAGTATAGGATCAAAACTTTTTTTGACTATAAATACACTTAAAAACGCGGCTTCACATCTGCACCAAAAACGCATCAAATAAGGAGGAAAAGGCATGAAAGATACAGCATCATTGCAACAATAGGAGATTGTTATTGTGTAGTTTGGAGCAGAAACTTAGGGGTACGTCACACACAGCGATATTGCTGAAATCAGCGACCTTGCCAGCGATATCGCTGTGTGTGACATGTAGCAGCGATCAGGCCCCTGCTGTGAGGTCGCTGATCGCTGCACATCCTTCAGGACCATTTTTTGGTCCTTGGTCTCCCACTGGTCAGCACGCATCGCTGCGTGTGACAGCGAGAGGCCAGCAATCAGCGACCTCACAGGCTGGTAACCATGGTAAACACCAGTGTGCTCCTGCTTAGTGCAGCCTTTAAGCGGGAGGACGCTGGTAACCATGATAAACACCGGGTAACTAAGCAGCGCGCACTGCCTAGATACCGCTGTTTATCATGGTTACCAGCGATGTGGAGTTGGCTCCCTGGTCCCTGGTTGCTGAGGACATCTGCCTGTTTGACAGCTCCCCAGCGACCACACGGCGTTGTTCCAGTGATCCTGGTCGTTGTCAGGATCGCTGGAAGATCGTTGCGTGTGACGGCACCCTTACAAAAAAAAAAAGCAGTATTTATGCAATGTGTGAAGCAACTCGTCATATAATGAAGCTTATATAAAAATGAGAAAGTTCTAGCTGCTATGAATGAATAAAAAATAAATCCATAGGTCTTAAAGGAAAACTGTCAGGTCAAAAATCCATATGTAACTTCTATCATTTTCTAATTCCTCGCTCTAAACTCTCTCTATTTATGTATTTCTTGTATTTATATTCTCATCTTATCTTCTGTAAACTTCAAATAAAGAGATTCGTTCCATCTGTCAATCACAGTGAATGATGTACTTAGTTCTCTGCTGTTCACTCCCCATGCATGAATATGCATGTCACATATTCACACCACATCACTGCACAGGACATCAGAAACTGTCACAGCAGGAATACCTGCTTAGAGAAACAAATGGAGTCTAGATAAGGCAGATCTGTAATAGCTCTCTTCTCCCTCCATGTCCTCATCAGAACAGAAGGCTGAAACGCCTATGGAAATTGAAACCACTCTGCTCTTGGAGCAATGGGGGGAGGCTGGAGAGAGTAGGGAGCTGCTGATGGAGTGCATAATTATATGACAGTTTATACAGCAGCCGGACTATTCCTGTTTGCTTATAATGGAGAGGACTAATCCAGGAACTCCCTGCAGGGTCTGACAATGCTGATAACATGGAAACTACAAACAGTACAATAATGATTTGACATGTTTTTAAAAGGTCTTCCCAGGCCCTATTCAAGAGTAATATTAGTATCATACTGAAAAATGACCTGACAGTGTCCCTTTAACCAGTGGTGGACACAGAGTACATGGGCCCTTTGCAGCACAATAGGTCTGTCTATGACTGTCGTGTGTGCCAATCTGGAGGTTGAAATGGGCCCCCTCACCTCTTGAGCCACTGTGGCTGTGTCAATGATATGGGCGCCCTTGGTCCTAATTAAAGAAGAGTGTAACATACAGATAAACTCACACCAATATCAATAACCACGCCAGGGACACTGGAATGTAAGAGATTCATGGGCATCCTCTCCAGCTGCCAAGTACCACAGACTAGGACAAAAGTCCCGTAAATCGATCTGCTGATCACTAGTCCCAATCATCCTGCATACAGCGGACAGTCCTGAATTTGAATCTACACCATGCAATCTCGGGCATCTGCTGAATGTCCCTCACTTCCACCACCCCTCTGACATCTCCTTTTGCCAGGATAGAAAGAAATGGCAAAAGGGGGTATCTTAGAGTAGGACTAGGGGGCTGCTTAATTTGTCCCTGTTTCTGTTCTTCCAAAGCTGGGAGGTATGGGAGGTATGCTAGTGCTCTTATTCAGAATAATTAGTTGTAATTAAACTAACCAAATGTTTCCTTTAAGAATAATGGTGGGTTTACACACACCAATCATTGTATCCAATCTCTGAACCAATCTCTGGTTGCAGTGAAATCATGGACACATAGTTCCATTTTGTGGCTGTGTACAACATGGAGCAATCTGTCCATGATTTCACTGCAACCAGAGATTGGTTCAGAGATTGGATACAATGATTGGTGTGTGTAAACCCACCATTAGAGTTATGAAAAAATTAATTGCAGGCAAATCATTAAAGGCTTAGTAGAATTATGACAATTACAACATTACACCTATTTTCAGAATAGGCTATGCAATATATAGCATTTTTCTAAAGAAAAATGCAATGGATAACCTATAATTTTACTGACAAAAATAGAACAAAAGATGTTTTAACATACCGTACTTTTTAAGAAAATATATGAAATGCGATAAGAAAGATATTCCTATAATGAACCTATTATTTAAGAACCCATAGAAGAAGCCAGCTCTTTAATAATGTATAAGGTTCGCAGTGACATACAATCACCCTGGTGGCTTGGGCCAGACAAATTTATTCTTTTCATTTACATCAGTGTTTTAATGACTATCTTGGGATTTTCTTTTATCGCTAATTCAGTAATTATTGTTCATAGCAAGCAAAAACTAATTTACTTGCTTAATTGTCTTTCTTTTAATGTCTGACCCTATAAGATAAATAAATGACCTTCCTGAATATTGGGCACAGATCCTAGCTGAGTCCCAAATGCAGCACAAATCTAGAGGCGGCCATCAAGAAAAGCCTGCGCTCTGCCTTCTAGCCAGTTCAAACATTGCTTGTGCCCTACTTAGTATAATCCCATGTTAATGATAGGCAGAGAGTAGGGATATATTTAGCTGCAGTCCTGGATCTGTGACAAAAGCCCATACTATACCAGGTAACGGTGGCGCAAAGCTCGTACCAGCACATTAACATGCTCCTCATTGTATTTCCAATGCTACCGGGCTCAGCAATATTAAAGTTTAAATGCCACAATGCTATTTGTAGTTACTTTGTGCGTGCGCTTCTTACTGAATTTAGCGCATTGTACAGAAGCGTACAAAACCCCTTAACGAATTGGCCGTATTGTACTAATGTGTAATGGCCGCTTTACACGTCCTGATATCGTCGTCCAACTTCGACAAAAAGTCACGTGGTTCGTGCGTTGGCCCGGATATCGTTCGTGCGTTGTATGGTGTGAATGTGCAATGCGACGCAAGAACGATGCCAAAACGATATCGGGTAAGAATTGTGCAGGCTCTCCAACTGCCCGATATTGGATGGACGATATGGCAGGATCGTGCTGTGTGACAGCCCAACACCGACTTGGAGAGCAACTTCCCCTATTCACTCCCATGTTAAATGGTCGTTCCTAGGTCGCTCGTACAACGGGGGCATAGACACCGCAGTTGTGTTGCCTGCCGATATCTCCCTGTGTGACAGCTCCTATGCGATCTTGGATTTCAGCCAAAATAGTGCATGCTCCCGTGCCGTTGTATCCAATATCGAAACGATGTTGGGACGTGTAAAGTGGCCATAAATCTTGCAATGCAATTGCAACAGATTTACATGTCCCTGTAGTATAAAAACTATAGAAAAAAATGCAAAATAGGGATCCAATTTATAGAAAAAAAACTAAAGAAAAATCCCTAAAATTGATACTTTTATTATATATTATTAAAAACAATAAAGACAACAACAATCAAACATCTGTGCCCCCTAGTGAAGTAATAGAGGGGTATCAGGTATAATATATATAGCGTTGTGAATATAAATGGCAAGAGCAACACTCAATAGAAGCGGTCTACAGGAGGAAAAGACTCTCTGTATATTCATTACCTGCCTTATTGTGGAAGTTGATACCCTATGGCTAGGGCCACACTTAGCATGTGACTGACGCACCCCAGGGCTGGGGTACTCGGATCCCGGGCATAGCTTTAAGGGACTGTCACTGGTGGCCGGTGCCCGGATCCGTGGCCCTGGTGGTCACGAAAAAGAGGTTTAGTAAAAGTAGAATAATAAGTTTTTTTCCTTTTTAAATGTGACGCCACCTGCAGTATCTGGTGATGGCACCAGCGCTGCCAGCAGACCTCTGGGAACGATGGGTAGGCAGCTGGATGATGTCGCTCCCTGCAGGCAGAGCGAAATCCCCAGGGCAGTGAGGTAAAGAAATGGTTACACACCGGGAGAGGCGCAGTCTTCTTGAGACTGGAACACAAGTGCCCAACTTAGTAGAAATAAGACACAGGAGACCTTCTTGCTCTGCACAGGTATTTACTGGTGACTTCTCAAGCAGTTCACAAAGTTCACAGTCATGGGTAGCTGGCCGGGTAGTCACCAAAGAATACAAAGTCTCTCTGAGGCCCTCTATAATGTTCCTTCTATTAACAACTTCTATCCTTTTCACTCACTGCGCTCTCCTTACTATCCATTCATGGCCCTGCACAGAGCCCTCTTCCTACCAGGCCTGTTGGATATATAGAGATAACCCTTCTCTATAAGGGGCTTAACCCGGTTTGGAGCTCCTGGTGGGGATATGCGTGTCGGGCTGTATGAAAGACCTTCGACCAACTGGGTTTGGCAGCTCAGAGCTAAAGTTTCCCACACCGCACTCGGAGCCGGTACGCCGCCTTGGACAGGGCTCGCTCCTGGACTCACAATCTTCAGTCTGGCACGGGCTTGCCAGGGATCCCCGCTCTGACCTGGGTTGCCTTCATTTTTCAGGCACCCTCCACTACAATACTCGCAGGGACCTCCTTCTCCTCCCTCACAGTACTCTCCTCACGTTCTGACTCACTGTCACTCCCGATTCTTTCACTACATCTTAGCTCCTCCCCCAGGACTTGTTACCCTAGTAACGGGTACATCCAATTGGTCCCCTAGCTCTAAGTGTATGAATGCAGGCATGTGGCCTCAGATTAACATTACCATCCTCTGGTGATCGGAATATGGCACACACTAGTCTGGGTGTAGTACCCCTTCTGTGGCGCACTGACCAGTGGGGTGCCACATGACTTACGTTTGCCGGATGCAGTAACTGCAGAGGCAAGCCTGCAGTAACAGACAGCGTTAACGTTGGGTGCTCAGAGCTAACACTGCTCCATAGTAACTCGATGTTTACTATGGATACAGCCACACAGGAAGCCCCAGGAACTGCGCTTTAGCAGAGCGCACAGGAAAACGTTACTGACGTTGCTAAAGCGCAGTTCATGGGGCTTCCTGTGTGGCTGCATCCATGGTAAACATCGAGTTACTATGGAGCAGTGTTAGCTCTGAGCACCCGACGTTAAGGGTATGTGCCCACAGGACGTTTTTTGAGCAGTCCTGAACGCAGCAAAACCTGAACTGGTTTCAAGGATCCTAGAGTCTTTGCCAGGAGATTTGTTGATTTCAGGTCCTGCGTTTTTTGTGCGTTTTTACTGCGTTTTTGATGCTGTGTTTTTCCTGCGTTTTTTTCCATTGACTGCAGCAAAAACGCAGGAAAAATAGAGCATGTTAATTCTCTCCCATCCGCACCAAAAACGCAGGGATTTCACAGTTCTTGACACTTGCAAAACCAATGTGTGGGCACAGCGTTTCTGTGAAACACATTGGTTTTGCTGGGAATCTAAACCACAGGAACAAATTAGCATACATTACCATAAAACCAATGGTAAACCGCAGGCAGAAACCGCAACAAAACCGCAGCAAAAACGCACTGTGTGCACATACCCTAACGCTGTCTGTTACTGCAGGCTTGCCTCTGCAGTTACGGCATCCGGCAAACGTAAGTTAATCTGCTAAGTGTGATCCTAGCCTATGTCAGTTATTGCTCCCGTTTAATGTTGGCTTGCTTATATACACCCTCACAGTAATGAGGCAACACCTCCATCAGTACCTAAAAATGAAACTTCGGTGAAAGAAAAATTTTTTGTACTTTTGTACTTGTACTGCTCTCCTACATTATGAAACTGAGCTGTTCACTACAGTTCTAGGATCTATAGACCGCTTATAAATCAATAAAATCATATCTGCTCCTCAGTACTCACCCCTCCCTAAGGGGACAATGGATCACAGAGAAGATTATCCGGCGGTGTCCTGCGCTGTCTCACTCCTGGGGCTTAAAGTGACCCTACACCCGGAAGCCAACCCCACATTCCCTTCATACCTATACATGCAGCTTGTGAAGCTGCTGCCATCGATCCCTGTATCTTGCAAAACCGCTGGGGCATTCTTCATAATTCATACTTTTATAATGTCATTTCTGGGCGTTTCAGTGAAATTTTAAAGCCGCAGCAGGCGGGCCTGTGTGCCGCTCTCCCCCTCCTTCTCCGTAATTCTGCACGCAGCGATGGGCGTGCTAAACAACAGAGAGGCAGCTCGCCTCATAGTATGGGCGGTGAAGCCTGTATGACGTAATACGCGTCATACCGGCTTCACCGCCCATACTATGAGGCGAGCTGCCTCTCTGTTGTTTAGCACGCCCATCGCTGCGTGCGGAATTACGGAGAAGGAGGGGGAGAGCGGCACACAGGCCCGCCTGCTGCGGCTTTAAAATTTCACTGAAACGCCCAGAAATGACATTATAAAAGTATGAATTATGAAGAATGCCCCAGCGGTTTTGCAAGATACAGGGATGGATGGCAGCAGCTTCACAAGCTGCATGTATAGGTATGAAGGGGATGTGGGGTTGGCTTCCGGGTTTAGGGTCACTTTAAGGACCTGACGTTGCCTGGCAACCCGATCAGCTGAGCGGTCATGTGACCGATCAGCTGATCGGGTTATCACATGACCGCGCAGTTTAAATCTCCCACCTGCTGATCAATTATGACGGGCGCAGGATTTAAACCTCTCAGCTGATGCCAGTTATGTGACCGATTATTGAAATTATTATTATTCCAAGTTCCATTGATTAAAATTAACTTTAAAATTAACTTTGTTCGTAGGAAAACCCCTTTAAGGTAAAGCAAGAAATGTTCATGGGATTGATGACATGCCAACCTAAATGATTTATGCATGGTTTATAACTGTTGTTGTGAAAGTTAAGCATCAGATAATAGAATGATTCAACAATGTCAAATAAGGACATCTTCAATTATAAATGAATTGGATCATGACTACGCAGCTTCTTCTGCCTCCATAGATAACAGCTCTGGACATTCAAGAATCTGGACCTTTTTACACGTTGCGGTCAAATAATTATCTAATGTTAAATGATCGCTTTGTATGTAGCTGCTCGGTGGTGAATTAAAGATTGAGATTGGCCATTGTAAGTGCAGTGTAATTCAGGCCCCCAACACACATTAGACTACCGTCAGCTGAACTTGCCAATGTAGACGGGTTTAGCAGACACTCTAATGTATGTGAGGGGCCCAGACAACTGATCGTTGGGGGCGTTAAAGATGTGGCATGTCTGATTTTGGTCAGGCTATCTTTTTGTTTTCCTAAAGATATACCACTGCCAAATCTGTCTGGCTTCAGTTCCGTCATAGAGAACATAAGAGTGTTCGGCTGAATGTGGGCTCCTGTGGGAGAGCTGGCCAAGATGGCTGACGGCCAAATGAATGGCTGACAGCCATCTAACATGCTTGTTTAGCCTTGTAGGCTGCTGTGCTTTTGAAAGACTTCTTTTACCTCTGTCTTTTAATCATAGATAGAATAGCTTCTTTAAGGCAATCCTGACAGCTGATACAGGTTGCCCGGTCCACAGGCGTCAAGTACCAGACTCAAGCTGCATGATTTCAGCCAGGTATATTTCATAGAGAAAAACAGATTAATAGCCACTGAGAACTGAGTGACTCTGGAGACTAGTTATAGACAGCACTGGCAGCACCCAGGGAGAGACGTGCCACTCCAGGGCAGCGGGAAGCTGCTGAGGATCCACCTGTCAACCAGTCTCCAATGCAGCTCAGTCCCTGGCAGTTATTAAAGTATGTTTTTCTCTAAAACGTACAGAGTTTCAGCTATAGATATACAGCTTTAATCATAAAGCCACAGTCTGATAAATGCTGCGGACAGTATGTATCACCTGTCAGATTCCCTTTAATTCTACAGCGATATACTCAGTCTGGGCTCAAAAATATGATTTATAAGGAAAGTCTAGGATCTAAAGATGGCAGCACCAAAACCGATGCCCACATCAGTCTGTGGGCAGTATGTGGTGTTGTAGCCCAGCTGTTAAAAGACAAAGAGGCTTTCTGATCTTGGTTAACCCTTTAAAAAGTCTATGTCAGGATGGTACCTTGTCTAAACATGTTTGAGTGTCCAAAGTATCTTATGGAATGATAGGACGTAGTGCTGGAGATCCGCGATGCTGAAGGAAAACCAAGACTCAAGAGGTCTGGTGCAAATGGTGTTTCTGTATTCCACCGCGTTTCGGAGCAGCCTCTGCTCCTTCCTCAGGGATTAATTTTTAAAAATATCTTATGGGTGTTGTCCAGTTATATGATATCAATCTACTATCCCTGGGATAGATAATCAATATTGGATCAGTGTGGAACAGACATCCGGCACTCCACCGATCAGCAACAGCAATGGCTGGGTGAAAACATCAAACCGAGCTACGCAACACAACACTATTAGTCGTAGCCACTAATTAGTACAAATCAGCTCCTAATTAGGAGAAGGAGCTCAGCGGAGATGACACGATTGGTGAGGGTGCTGGGAGTCAGACCTCCACTGATCCAATATTGATGACCTATCCTAAGGATTTAATAATTTTTATATGCCTGGTGAATCCCTATATATTCTACACTCTGAAAAAGGTCAGATCGTTCACCTAAAAAAGTGCATATGAAGAGCTACACCTAAATATTCCACTTCAGCTTACCTCCTCAGAGAGCTCCACTTTGAGTCTGTATTATTTATTTATTTCAATGGGATAATCTGTTATTTGTCCTTTGCTGGGATATGTTAACAAATGATAAAGTAGCCAATATTAGTCTATGTATGGGGGTCTCCTACCTCTATGACAACAGAAGAAAAGTATCCAGTATGATGCCTTTGTATTCCCATGAGATAAGTCGCAACACTAGAAGAGTCTGGCAGTGGGTCGCTCATACACTAACAATGAGGTGTTTTGGCCTGGCCAAGTGTTCCTGTGTATGGGAAGAGCAATTAAAAGAGCAATCATTTGCAGATATTACCATTGACCCAAGACTCAGCTATATTAAAGGGGCTTTTCTACAAAGCAAATTTTAAAGTTCATTTTAATCAATAGATTTTGGAATGATAATAAATTCCACAATTGGATGTTTAATAAAAATATACCTGTGTTAAAATAATCTTATATATGTGTCCCTGCTATGTACTGTGTAATGGATTTGTCTCACCGTACAGGAACATGGTCTGATCATACCACATCTCCTGTGCTGAGATAATCTTATATATGTGTCTCTGCTATGTACTGTGTAATGGATGTACAGTATATGACCATACAGGGACATGGTCTGATCATACCACATCTCCTGTGCTGAGATAATCTCATATATATGTACCTGCTATGTACTGTGTAATGGATGTGTCTGACCGTACAGGGACATGGTCTGATCATACCACATCTCCTGTGCTGAGATAATCTTATATATGTGTCCCTGCTATGCACTGTGTAATGGATGTGTCTGACCATACAGGTACATGGTCTGATCATACCACATCTCCTGTGCTGAGATAATCTTATATATGTGTCCCTGCTATGCACTGTGTAATGGAATATCAAACAGGACACTTGCATTTTAAATTAAAGCACAACTCTAATGGTGCTATAGAAACAACACAGGAGCGGTGCTTTAAAGGGATCCTGTCACCCCAAAAACGCCTCATAAGCTATTAAAAGATGTCCCTAGAGCATATTATCACTTATCCTACACTCCTTTTTGCTCATAAATGCATCTAGTGAAAATGTAGATAAACGTTATTAAACTCACTCATTAGGTATGTTAATGAGTAGCTACTGTATTCATAGTCACCCAGGCAGGCTCTCCCTCTTCATAATATCATGCCTTAATAGGCGTGATCTTGAATGCTGATTCAAATGTGCGCCTCCCCGCTCTCCTCTGTGTCGGCGGGGCTGCAGTGCGGCTGTATGATGCGAATCGCGTCATTTCCGGCTTCGGGTGACGTATGTACACCCGCGCCGCTCTGTTAGCTTCAAGCCCCACACTGCGCATGCGTGCTGGAGGCATAACACAGCGGCGCGGGTGTACATACGTCACCCGAAGCCGGAAATGACGCGATTCGCGTCATACAGCCGCACTGCAGCCCCGGCCGGAATAGGAGAGCAGGGAGTCGCGCATTTGAATCAGCGTTCAAGATCACGCCTATTAAGGCATGATATTATGAAGAGGGAGAGCCTGCCTGGGTGACTATGAATATAGTAGCCACTCATTAACATACCTAATGAGTGAGTTTAATAACGTTTATCTACATTTTCACTGGATGCATTTATGAGCAAAAAGGAGTGTAGGATAAGTGATAATATGCTCTAAGGACATCTTTTAATAGCTTATGAGGCGTTTTGGGGGTGACAGGATCCCTTTAATGATTTTGGTGCATCGTACACAAACGTATAAAACACTAGCCTTAATGAATCGGCCATATAGTATCTAACTTGTTAGTGTGGTGTCAGTGAAACTCACCAACAGAATGAACAATTAAGCTAGGGCCACACTTGGGTGCCTGCATCCGTTTACTGGCTGCATTACTGGATCCAGTTTTTTAAGTTGCCATCTTCATGTCATTTTTGCCTTAACGCTAGGTACATATATGTATCTGACGCTGACACTACCATTAACGCATGCGTTAACGCATAGTACATATGTGTAACATGCGTTAACGCATGCACTGCCCATAAGGCATGTTAAAAAAATGCATGCGTTTTTGAAAATGCACCAAAAAACGTTGCAGACCCTATTAAAAACGGATTTCTCACAAACGCAATGCGTTAAACAGATTGCACTTTTGTACACTTTTGCAATGCGTTTTTTGCATTGGCGTCTATGGGTACGTTAACGGATGTGTTTTTACACATTTCCACATGTCAAAAACGGATCCTGTCAGCGGATCGCAGACGCAAGTGTGGCCCTGGCCTTATTTTGGTGGATTTTCACATCAGATTTTACCCTTTGAAATGCAGAGCCTGATATCTGCTGCATATAAACAGAAAAATCTTCATATAAAATATGCATGTCCTGGGAAGAAATACTGTAATAACATACAATAATAATAAAAATGATGATAAAAAAAATAGGCTTTTACGTTGCGAATTCATTGACTATAATTTCTAATCAGTACCTTGAAATAAAGTATTGATTTCCCAATGATAAAGAACTTTCTGTATGATTCCAGTGTGGTTTGCTAGATTATGTATGTATTTACTTGTAAAATGAGTTGAATGGTGTATTGTTTCATTAAAGGGAACCTGTCACCCCAAATCACCCTTGTAAGCTGTAAATACATGTCCCTGAAGCATTACACTACAGTCCTACACATCCCTTTGTGGTGTTTTAGTTCAATATGAAAGTGCACTTTAGTCGTTTGCAAACTTACTAAATCCATGCCAGTGGGGCGTTCCCAAGCCTCCTTGTCTGCGAGGCGGTTCCCCTGTGTGCCGCTGTATTACGCCCTAATGGGCGTTTTTTCAAACTTTCTAGCGCGGGCACGATTCATAATCTCGTGCCCGCATCGTCACGGTCATGTGATGCCGTGACGCGTCATTTCCGGGCGGCTGGGTCGCTGCTGTCTGACACGCACTGGCCAACTTCAGCGCATGCGCAGATCGCTTGCTGAAGTCGGCCGGTGCGCGTCAGACAGCAGCGACCGAGCCGCCCGGAAATGACGCGTCACGGCATCACATGACCGTGACGATGCGGGCACGAGATTATGAATCGTGCCCGCGCTAGAAAGTTTGAAAAAACGCCCATTAGGGCGTAATACAGCGGCACACAGGGGAACCGCCTCGCAGACGAGGCTTGGGAACGCCCCACTGGCATGGATTTAGTAAGTTTGCAAACGACTAAAGTGCACTTTCATATTGAACTAAAACACCACAAAGGGATGTGTAGGACTGTAGTGTAATGCTTCAGGGACATGTATTTACAGCTTACAAGGGTGATTTGGGGTGACAGGTTCCCTTTAAACTCTGGTGATTGCAGGGATCCAGTTGCATAAACTCCCTCCCCATCAACTATGGGTGATCACTAGGTAGATGTAATTTTTCTTTTTTTTTTTTCATCATAGAAATCGTCACACTGACAGTGATTGTTTTCAGTTGGGGTTCGGAGCTGAAAGCTTCAAAATTTTAAAATCTAATGTCAATTCTTCTAAAAATTGATTTAAATAAACTGTAAAAATCCTAAGTGCCCCTGATTTTGCTGCACTTTTGTGATGTGTCACGCCATTGTAGAGATAATCACGTTTGTTGCCTTTGAAGCGCAGTATGTGTAATCTCTGCTCTGCAGTCCAACTGGGTGTCTTTTCAGAGCCTTCCTTGGGGGCGTGCGCTTTCACTCCTTCCTCTCAGATAGTCAATCACAGCTCAGCAGCTGGTCTAGAGGTCTCAGGACAATCTGTGATTGACAACCTCAGAAAGGGAGAGGTGAACATGATGCGCCTAGAGAAGACTCTGAAGAGATGTCCAGTTGATCGTCAAGCATAGATTTCACATATTGCGTTTCAAAGCAATAAATGTGAATATCTGTGTAATGACGGAATACAGCGGAAAACAGAAAAAAGCTGCAGAATCAGAGAAGCTCGCCAATGTTTCCAAAGTATTTAACCCATTTTTTTTCAGGAAGTGACGGGTCCTTTAAAAGTGAAAAAGTGCAGTCAGTGAAGGTTTTAGTTCTGGACCCCAGCTGAAACTATCCACGTCACATGCATTGATTTCTGTTTTTTTCTTTTATATATTTTTCGTTACATGAAACAAACAAAACCTTCATAGAAACACTAATATCAATGCATGTCAAATATTTGCTTACATTTTACTTAACATTTATCAAAAATGCATAAACAATAACTAAATTGTCACTTCAGTGAGAAAGTGAAAAACCTCTAATGACACCCAATAAGGGTAGCAATCCTAAACAATAACTAAGAAGAACAAACCCACATCTAGCATATTAATATTTCATATAGTCAGTTGAGTAACTAGAGTCCAAAGGACCCCGGTTCAAAATTTGGACCTGGTCCCACCCCGTGCATACATTGGTCAGATGTATGGGCCCCATGTGACATTCTAAATCCTATTAAGATTCACAAATTGACCCCTCACCCCCTTAATTATGTATTAATGTCCCTCATCCTGCTATATATGGTCCTCCTCTATTGTAGTAAATGCAGCCTCATATCCACGGGTGCACCAAGCCCCTCTGCCGCCTGAGCCGCAATGTGAGGACCGGGGGGAAGGGGGATTCTATCAGAGTACAGCGACGCCGCCCCTGCAGCCGCGGGTGAATGAGGACCAGGATGGGGGTGCTGTCAGAGTACAGCACCGCCGCCCCTGCAGCCGCGGGGGGGGGGGGGGGGTATGCTATCAGAGACATCCGTGGTGTGGAGGGCCGCCGCTCTGCGGGTCTTGCCTGCGCCTTGCCGCCGGCGCCATGACAGGGGGAAGCTGTGTCGATATGGCGCCGCCCCCTTATACTAAGCCACTCCCCCTGCCAGTTTGCCGCCTGAGTGTAAGGGCTCACACTGTCCAATGGATGGTGCGGCCCTGCTCATATCCTTCTATATAGTAAAATGCAGCTCATAGCCATCGAAATAGTATAATGCAGCTTCATAGCCATCCATATAGCATAATGCAACCACATAGTGCTCCATGTAATATAATTCAGCCTAATAGACCTCCATATAGCATAATGCAGCCTTATATCCTTGCATATAGTCTAATACAGACTCATAGCCCTTCATTTAGCATAATACAGCCTCAAAGCCCCTCAAATAGCATAATGCAGCATCATAGCCCTCCATATACAATAATGCATTCATATAGCCCTCCATGTGGCATAATGCAGCCTCATAGCCCTCCATTTAGCATAATACAGCCTTATATATGCAGCCTCATAATCCTCCATATAGTATAATGCACCCCCCTCCCCTCCCCCTCCTCCCCATAATCCTCATTGATTAAAAAAATAAGACCATACTTACCTCTCCCTGATCCCGGCCGCTGCTTTGGTCTCACTGTGAGCGTCCTGCACACTGAACATCTCAATAAAGCAGTGTGCAGTAGTGACATCACCACGCTCCGCTACGTTGAGATGTCAGAGCGCAGGCACAGCAGGAGAATGAAGAGAGATAGAGTTCTCCCTCTTTCTTCATTGCTCTGTGCGGTGAGTGACAGGTAGGGTGGGCGCCGGTGCTGAAAGCGGGTCTTCTTAACACATAGCAGCAAGATGGTCTGTTGTGCAGTCACATGGATGTCCTTCCTTGGGTACGCACATCCATTTGAAGCAGGTGCTGGGTTCGTCTGAACCCTGCACTTCCGGGCGAGTCGCGACCCCGATTGTTACGCCCCTGCATATAGTCAGGATATAAAGGTGATATTACTGATAGAGATGTTGGTGTCACATTTTGCCTCATGTAGTCAAGGGCAAATCACGTGATATCAAGAAAAAAAACAAAGTATCTGGAATATTCAGTTCTAGAAATGAGAACCATCTGTTCCAGATTTTCCTATGCTTGTCAAGTTTGTCCACCATAATTACTTTTTTTCTTCCAATCTTTCTATTTCTCATATTACATTGAACTTTTCCTTAATACGCGGTGGTTCTATTTTCTTTTCAGTATCTCAGAATTAGGATTTTGGCTGCATTAATAATATGGAATGGAAAGCGGGAATTTACAGATGCTGTTTGTATATCGAAAAGGTTTAGCATAATTTGTCTTCCTGTTACATAGACTTTTTCTTGATGTATATACCGTATATACTCGTGTATAAGCCGACCCGTGTATAAGCCGACCCCCCTACTTTTGCCCCCAAAACCTGGGAAAATCTATTGACTCGCGTATAAGCCGAGGGTGGACCCCAGCACAGGTATACAGCCCCCAGCAGTGGTATACAGGCCCCAGCAGTATGATATACAGCAGACCCCAGTGGTATATACAGCAGCCCCAGTGGTATTGCAGCCCCTATATACAGCAGCCCCAGTGGTATTGCAGCCCCAGTGGTGTATACAGCAGCCCCTATATACAGCAGCCCCAGTGGTATTGCAGCCCCAGTGGTATTGCAGCCCCTATATACAGCAGCCCCAGTGGTATTGCAGCCCCAGTGGTGTATACAGCAGCCCCTATATACAGCAGCCCCAGTGGTATTGCAGCCCCTATATACAGCAGCCCCAGTGGTATTGCAGCCCCAGTGGTGTATACAGCAGCCCCAATATACAGCAGCCCCAGTGGTATTGCAGCCCCAGTGGTATTGCAGCCCCTATATACAGCAGCCCCAGTGGTATTGCAGCCCCAGTGTGTATACAGCAGCCCCTATATACAGCAGCCCCAGTGGTATTGCAGCCCCAGTGGTATTGCAGCCCCTATATACAGCAGCCCCAGTGGTATTGCAGCCCCAGTGGTGTATACAGCAGCCCCTATATACAGCAGCCCCAGTGGTATTGCAGCCCCTATATACAGCAGCCCCAGTGGTATTGCAGCCCCAGTGGTGTATACAGCAGCCCCAATATACAGCAGCCCCAGTGGTATTGCAGCCCCAGTGGTATTGCAGCCCCTATATACAGCAGCCCCAGTGGTATTGCAGCCCCAGTGGTGTATACAGCAGCCCCTATATACAGCAGCCCCAGTGGTATTGCAGCCCCAGTGGTATTGCAGCCCCTATATACAGCAGCCCCAGTGGTATTGCAGCCCAGTGGTGTATACAGCAGCCCATATATACAGCAGCCCCAGTGGTAGTATACAGGCAGCCCCAGTAATGCAGGGCCTCCCCCCTCATGCTCCGGTCACCTGTAAAGCAAATTATACTTATCATTGTCCCGCTGCCGTCCGCGCCCGCATCTGCCGACATCCCGATCCTCCATCTTCATGCGTCTTCTTCCTGTTTCCTGTGCGCGTCGCCGGTAATGACGTCATTGCCTGCGACGCGCACAGAAACAGGAAGAAGACGCATGAAGATGGAGGATCGCGATGTCGGCAGCGGCGGGCGCGGACAGCGGGACAATGATAAGTATCATTTGCTTTACAGGTGACCGGAGCATGAGGGGGGCCTGCATTACTGGGGATGCGGGGGCTGCTTTATACCGCTGTATACAGCAGCCCCTGCACTGACTCGCGTATAAGCCGAGGGGGTACTTTTCAGCCCAATTTTTGGGCTGAAAAACTCGGCTTATGCGCGAGTATATACGGTAGTTTAGATTTATTCAATCTTGAGCCAAAATTGTTTGATGCTGATACAATGTAACCAAATACGCAAATAATTTAAATAATTTTATCTCCAGCAGAATTGATATCATTTGTCCAAAGGAAGCTTCTCCAACGTGACTGAAGCCCAGCTCTCCACCCTCCTGTCACGATCTCACCTCACCACCTGTGCCCTCGACCCTCTCCCTACCCATCTCATCCCAAACCTCACCACCGCCCTCATCCCTGCCCTCATCCCTGCCCTAACTCAACTCTTCAACCTGTCACTCACTACTAGCGTCTTTCCCTCATCCTTCAAACACGCCTTGATCTCACCCATCCTCAAAAAACCCTCCCTCGACCCATCATCCGTCGCCAACTACCGCCCAATATCCCTTCTCCCTTTCGCTTCCAAACTACTCGAACAACACGTCCACTCTGAACTGTCCTCCTAACTATCCTCCCGCTCTCTCTTTGACCGCCTGCAATCTGGTTTCCGACCTCCTCATTCCACCGAAACAGCCCTTACTAAAGTCACCAATGACCTCCTGACCTCTAAGAGGAAAAAACACTACTCCGTCCTCCTCCTCCTCGACTTATCCGCCGACTTCGACACAGTCGACCACTTTCTCCTACTCCAAATCCTAGAATCTCTTGGTATCACTGACCTCGCCCTCTCCTGGATCTCCTCATACCTTACGGACCGCACTTTCAGCGTCACCCACTTCGACACCTCTTCCTTGTCCTACCCCCTTACCGTCGGCGTTCCCCGGGGATCGGTACTTGGACCGCTACTTTTCTCCATCTACACCCTCGGCCTAGGTCAACTCATCGAGTCCCATGGCCTCCAGTACCATCTCTACACCGACGACACCCAGATCTACCTCTCCGGGCCCGACATCACCTCCCTTCTGTCTAAAATCCCCCAATGCCTGTCCGCCATCTCATCTTTCTTCTCTGCTCGCTTCCTCAAGTTGAACATGGACAAAACAGAGTACATCGTCTTCCCCCCCAGCCGCCCTCCCCCTCTGCCAGACCTGTCAATCCGAGTCAACGACTGCTCCCTCTCCCCAGTCCCCCATGCAAAGTGCCTCGGGGTCACCCTCGACTCCTCCCTCTCCTTCAAGCCCCACATCCAAGCCCTTGCCACCTCCTGCTGACTCCAACTCAAGAACATCTCACGCATCCGCCCGTTTCTTAATCTTAAACCGCCAAAACTCTCGTCCACGCCCTCATCATCTCCCGCCTTGACTACTGCAACCTACGCTCACCGGTCTCCCTGCCTCCTCCCTTGCACCTCTCCGCTCTATCCTGAACTCAGCTGCCCGTCTAATCCACCTGCCCCCTCACTACTCCCCTATCTCCCCTCTCCGCATGGCACTTCACTGGCTCCCCACCCCCCAAAGATCTAAATTTAAAATCCTAACCCTGACTTACAAAGCCATCCACAACTTGTCCCCCCCTTACATCTCCGACATGGTCTCCCAATACCAACCTGCACGCAACCTACGCTCCTCACATGAACTCCTCCTCTCCTCCCCCTCATCTCATCCTCCCACAACCGCATACAAGACTTCTCCCGCGTCTCCCCCAGATTCTGGAACTCTCTCCCCCAGCACGTCAGACACTCGCCTACCCTTAAGAGCTTCAAAAAGAACCTGAAAACTCATCTATTCCAACAAGCCTACAACCTATGATGAGACCCTGCGCCGCTCCACCAAACGCTCAGCGCTTCCCCCCTATCGTGTCCTCCCCCACCCCTGTAGACTGTGAGCCCTCGTGGACAGGATCCTCTCCCGTCGTGTATCAGCAAGCATTGGCTGCTCATATGTACTGTACCTGTCCTTGTCACCCCCACTCCTTATGTAAAGCGCCATGGAACCAATGGCGCTATATAAATAAATAATAATAATAATTTGTCAGTAATTCTAAGTATAAATTCTTGTGTTCTATACCAGCTGGTCACTACAGTCCCTGACAAACGTTATGTCGCTTATCCATGTTATGTAAATAAAAGCTTATAACCTGATGTTAAATTCATTCATTGGGTTTACAACTTACTCTTTTGAAAGCTGAAACCTTCCCAAATGTGGTTTAGATTAGGAAAATAAATTGGCATCAATTATGAAATATTGATAATTTAATGAACACAGAATGGTCAGATTTTGGCAAGACAAAAGTTTTGTCGCCCACAGAAAGTAATGTGATAATCAAACAAATAATTAACTTAAAATACAATTATATGTATTCATGTTCATTAAATAATCAATATTTCAGCATTGATGCCAATTTATTTTCCTAACCTAAACCACATTTGGGAGGGTTTCATCTATCAAAAGAATAATTTATTCAACCAATGGATGAATTTAACATCAGGTTATAAGCTTTTTCCAGACTATAAGACACATTTTCCCCCCATATATTTGGGAGGAAAATGGGGGGTGTCTTATAGTCTGAGTGTACTAACTGGTTCGCCTTGGGTGGCACTAGTGGAGCCGAGTCACTGGAGGCAGGAGCAAGGTTGCCACTACAGGAAGTCTCTAGCCACAGGAGAGGGTTGTCTCACTGTAAGCTTCAGTGTCATGTGCTGGCTGGCCAAGACAATGTTAATCCAAAATTAATATTCACTGCTCCCCACGCCTATAATCCTGCCCAATTCTTTGCACTGAAGTTAGTGATAGTACATAACTGTAAAGATTTTTACTATCACAGACGCCAAGAGGTTGGTGGGATTATGGGCTTGGTCAGCATCTAACGTCTGCATAACAGTCGACTTGCGGCACCGATCCAGCAAGGGTCATTCATTCTCTATGGAGCTTGCGGTCGGGCATTTCAAGTACGGTATTGCTGAATCCGGCAGATCCGGCACTTTTGTCAACGCAAAAAAAACGCTGCTAGCAGCGGCTTTTTTGCAGTGCTGCAAGCACCGCAACTGCCGGATCCAGCGAAATGCACTTGCCGCACCCAACCGCAAGCCCCATAGAGAATGAATGGGGCTTGGCGAATCAGTGCCGCAAGTCGGCTGTTACGCAGCAGATGCGGTGACATTACACTTATCGCAGATGTGAAAGCAGCCTTATATGGTAATTAATTTCACAAATTTTCAGGTTTAAGGAGATTACAGTTCCACAACAATCACCAATAACTGATGAACTGATGGGAGCAACTGCACCTATGCAATCAATAGATTTTGGTGAAACCATAACACTCAGATTTTTACAGGGTATATGTAAGGCTAGGGTCACATTTGCGTTTTTTTTTTTAAACATCCTGATCCGGTTTTGAGCATTACAAATGCTCAAAACAGGATCCAGATCCGCAGCCCATAGGCTGCAACAGAAAAACCGAATTGCCCAAAAGCAATCCGGTTACTGCATCTATCGCAGCGGTTGCAAACCCGATATTTTTTTTTTAACATAGGCACCTATGGGACTGGGTCCGGTACCGCAAGGTACATAAATGTACCTTGCGGTACCGGATCCAGTTCCGGATCCGGTTTTGAAAATTGCAAAAATGCACATTCCAAAACTGGATGCATTAATGCATCCAAATCCGGAATGAGGATTGCATTTTGACCAATTTTAAGAAGTATGAAGGCACAGTCCAAAACCGCATGGTAATGGATGCGGTTTCCGGATTTTGCCTTCTAAATGTGACCCTAGCCTAAGTCAATGTATCTGAGCAAGTGACAAGTTCTCTTTAAGAAACAGGCAGCAGCTTGAAGCAGGAAAATAATGTAGTGCAAGTAACATCTAGTGCAAGAAAAAGGCCTAGATGAACAAGTCATCAGATAGCACCGTGTTGGCCATTTTCAAGTGACTTATTTTTAGTACAAGGTTGTAGACGCACAAGGACTAGTAATATGCAAGCTGTTCATTCCTCTGGAACTATGCCCACTGAAGCCTGAACAACTCTTAATGCAGTGATCGTTGTAGGCGTACTGACAGGTCGCACTAAGCCAAATTACTAACCTATATTTGGATGCAAAATGTGCAGTTTCCCATCAGTAATCACATGAAATCAGTATTCAATGTATTCTGTACTGTGGGCACCTCTAACACTGGCACCACTGGCAGCTAGAGGGAGTCTTTGCAGTTTCCCACAGCAATAGTAATAACCATAACATAAAGGGCCACTTGGAAATTAAGGTCAGCTGTATATAGAAATGCAAGATACAGTAATAAGACCTCAAACAGATAGCCAACACGTCCTTTAGCAGACTGTGAGACATTCTGCTGACCTCAAAATACCTGCAGATCTGCATCCAGAAGTGGATTCCCAAGTCAGAAGCCTGTAACACCAGACAGTCCGGTGCCTTAGGCTCCACTCATCAAGGAGGTCGCCCAATACATGTATGGATTAAAAATGCTTATCTGGGAATCGCACCAATCTTCCGAGCAGAGTCCCCTATCCCAAACCCTTGTTAATCGATAGCTGATCCACCGTGAAGGAGAATTAATGAATTGTCACACAAACAACCAAGCATGTTTGATAGGACAAATCCCATATAAACAGCATTAATGGTCACCTTCACCTCTCCATTCATTCTCCCAGAGAAAGCAATCTATAAGACATTTAATTCATATACAGTGGATGACTATATCCCAAAACAATTACATGCAAATACAATCATGGTCAAAATTGGCACCCTTGAGATTTTTATACCAAACTAGATGGGTGCCCGATGCACAATGCATCGGGATTCTAGCAGAGCGAGTCTCTGACTCGCAATGGCCGCTTCGCGGCCAATGCTTCGCGCTGCTAAGGCGACTCGCCATGCCCGCTGCGCGGGCATAGCGAGTCGCCTTAGAGCGACTCGCAATGGCCGCTGCGCGGCCAATGCTTCGACTCGCCATGCCCGCTGCGCGGGCATAGCGACTCGCCGGCTCGCAATGGCCGCTGCGCGGCCAATGCTTCGTTCGTATCCACATGACGACAAAGGGCACTCGCAGCATTCGCAATTATATAATAGATAAAGTATTTTTCAGTCATTTCTTGGTTAATTCCTTTGCATGCATTGGAACAGAGAGAAAAAAACTGAGGAAAAAAAGGCAAAGTGGACATAATTTCACACAAAACCCCAAGAATGTGCAATTGTTGCATCTTTCCAAAATTGTGAGCAAAAAGAACTTTGTTTCAAGCATGTGGTGCTCATTCAAACTCACCTGTGGCAAAAACAGGTGTGGGCAATATGAAAATCACACCTGAAACCACATAAAAAGGGGAGAAGTTGACTCAATCTGTGCTTTGTGTATCTGTGTGTGCCACACTAAACATGGAGGACAGAAAGAGAAGAGAAATGTCTGAGAACTTGAACACCAAAGTTATTAAAAAAATATCAACAATCTCAAAGTTACAAGTCCATCTCCATAGATTTTTATGGTCCTCTGTCCATGGTGCGCAACACGATGTGTAACATAATGAAAAATTTTACAACCCATGGCACTGTAGCTAATCTCTCTAGACATGGACAGCAGAGGTAAAATTGGTGAAAGGCTGCAGCGCATGATATTCCAGATGGTGGATAGGTAGCCCCAATCAAGTCCCAAAGGCATTCAAGCTCTCCTGTAGGCTCATGGTGCAGTGTCAGTGCAAACTATCTGTTGACATTTGAATGAAAATAAAACACTACGGCAGGAGAAGCAGGAGGACCCCACTGCTGACACAGACACAGAGTAGATTGAAGTTTGGCAAAATGTATGGGGGTAAGCCAAAATCCTTCTGGGAATGTGTCCTGTGGACAGACAAGACTAAGATAGAGCTTTTTGGTAAAGCACATCATTCTACTATTTACCAAAACACAGAATGTGGCCTACAAAAGAAAAGAACACAATACCTACAGTCAAATATGGTGGAGGTTCAAAGATGTTCTGGGGTTGCTGCCAGCAATGAGTCTGGATCTAAATCCAGGCACCCTTCCAATATGAGATACCTGGAGCAGTCTGCAAAGGAAGAGAGGTCCAAATTTCAAGTTAAGAGGCGTAAGAAGATTGTTGATGGCTGTATGAATCGGTTGATTGATATTATTTACACCAAAGGGTGTACAACCAACTATTAAGTTTAGGGTACCAACAATTTTGCCCAGTTTTGTGTGAAATTATGCCCATTTGCCTTTTTCATTTTTTTTGTGCTGTTCAGATGCACACAAAGGAAATAACAATGTGTATAACAAACATGTCTAACTGCAATTATTTTCTGGGAGAAATACTTCATATTCTGGAACAATTTCAAGGATGCCAATACTTTTGGCCATGACTAAGTATGTGTAGGGCCACCTTTAGGCACAAGTCTTTTATGTGGATAGGTATTTACAATATGTGTAGTTTAGGTGTAATACACCCTTCCGCAAGCCTATGCCTCACACTTGTCCCACATTCGGTCATTTTATTATATTTAGATCAGTGATCTCAAACTCCGGGCCTCGAGGGCAGCAAACAGTGCGTGTTTTCAGGATTTCCTTAGTACTGCACATGTAATAACATAATCACCTGCACAGGTGATAATTCCAACCTCTGTGCAATGCTAAGGGAATCCTCAAAACCTACATTGTTTGCGGCCCTCGAGGCCCGGAGTTTGAGATCACTGATTTAGATCATAATTTGAGCTCTAAAGCTGCTCTCTAAGGATTAATTTTACTAAAAATTGTAGGAAATTTACCCTTGTGTGTATAGTAAAAAGAAAAATGGCAGTTAATGAATATGCTAATGACGCAATCCTTTCAATGTGGAATAACCGGTATGAGCTCCTGCAGATACCTATTATGCAGAGGTTACACCACATGTAGCTTCATGTCTTGTGCTACTTCTCCAGGGCTTTGGTCTGTAGGCGATGTGGTGAGCAGATCAGACTTGTACTGCCGTAGCGCTCTACATTCCCAACCTTCTACGCTCGGCTCCATGTAGACACCATGTTTGGTCACCCCCCTTTGTGCACTAATAATAATTGCATTTTAATCATTAGTTCGCACTGCAGATGTGCGTGATTCATATAGCGCTCCGGCTCCAATGTGGTCATTATCCAGGTCCCAGAATGGTCACATACGCACTAAATAACCAGTAAAAGAGCAGGTTATGCGTCTCAGCATCTAATTTGCAGGGTTTTAAAGCAGAGAGGTCTCCGCATGTACAAGTAATTACCATCACAGAAACCCTGACACAGAAAGTAATTGATCAAGGATTATAGTATTTATTGTAATTATTACTGTATCTTCGTACACTTCGGCAATGGCTGGACTGAATGGGCACACTGAGGACGCAGGTATACGGCCAAAATGATTGTGCCCTGATTGTTGTGTTGTGCACAGGCTGTCTTATAAAGAGCGTGCTACAGGCAAAGCGGTAGATTTCTCGTCAGTAATGAGAAGACATTCCGAGTCTGTCTCCTATTAATGAGTTTATAGTTAGAAGAAATTTCATTTTGCAAGCAATCATTATATAAATGAGATATGGCTCCTTGACTTGGATGAATCTGATGAGGGCTGAAGATGAGACCACACAAAGTGGATGATATGCAGCTGTAACCAAATGTGGCTGTACCATAAAATGCAGTTATTTAGTTATGTCATGTCTGCAATGTGCTTTTGACAGATGAACATTTAGGCTAGGGTCACACATAAACCCTTGGTCCGTTTTTGGCATCAGTTTTTGCATTTTTTTTTTCTATTCCAAAAACTGATGCAAAAACAGATTACCGTATATACTCGTGTATAAGCCGACCCGTGTATAAGCCGACCCCCCTACTTTTGCCCCCAAAAGCTGGTAAAAGTTATTGACTCGCGTATAAGCCTAGGGTATGAAATGCAGCAGATCCCCATCCTATTATATAGCCCCCCGTCACTGGTATATAGCACCCCTCAGTAATGGTATACAGGCCCCTCAGCAGTGGTATTATACAGGCCCCCCAGCAGTGGTATACAAGACCCTGTGCAGAGGTATACAGGCCCCTATGCAGTGGTATACAGGCCCCTGTGCAGTGGTATACAGGCCCCTATGCAGTGGTATACTGGCCCCCAGCAGTAATACACAGCCCCCCCCCTTATTATGTGTCCCCCAGGCTGCGGCACCTGTTAAAATAACAAACCTTTCATACATCACCTTTCCGGCGCCGCTGCTCCGCTCCTCCGGTCCCGGCTTCTTCCTGCTTGTGCCGGTGTCATGTGACCGGGCGCAGGAGATGACGTCATCAGCTGCGCCCGGTCACATGACACCGGCACAAGCAGGAAGAAGCCGGGACCGGAGGAGCGGAGCTGGAAAGGTGATGTATGAAAGGTTTGTTATTTTAACAGGTGCCTCAGCCTGGGGGACACATAATAAGGAGGGGGGGGCTGTGTATTACTGCTGGGGGCCAGTGTAGTGCAATATGCACGGCATCCCCCCGCCACTGATGGACGGGGGGATGCCGTGCATATTCTTTACACTAATGAGGCGGCCCCACGTGACCGCCCGCGGTCACTGCAGCCCCCTCCTGCGTCCTCCAGCCACCGGTCACAGCCCCCCCCCCCACAGTAAAAACCGAGTGACTCACGTATAAGCAGAGGGGGAGACTTTTCAGCCCAATTTTTGGGCTGAAAAACTCGGCTTATACGCGAGTATACACAGTATATGTAATACACACCCTATCCGTTTTTTACTGCACCCAACAACATTGCTAGGAGCTTTTTTAACCCAAAAACGTTGCTAGGAGCGTTTTTGGGTGCAGTTTAAAAACGCATGCTTATTTTTAACATCGGGCCCTATGGGAAACGCATGCATTAACGCATATGCGTTTTTTTTAGAAAAAATGACTAATTCCAAAAAATGTCCAGGGACACAGCAGGCACAAAGTGCAGCCTAGGTAAAACGGATTGGTCATGAAAAACACTTACAAAAACGGATTGCTATGTGTGACCCTAGCCTAACCTGTGCATTAAAAAGGACTTTGCAGAGCTGCTGCATGTTGTGATATACCCACGTACAGTTGGTTGCCATTTTTGGCCATATCTTGGGTCACATTTCCACTGCTACATATGGCAACATACCCTGGTGAGTTATACAAGACAGGATTTTAAAGCTAAATTCTGGGGTGTAACCAACACCAACAGAAAGCTTATTGACCACAGCTGCACCGGTTCTCTGCGGTGGAGACACTCCTCGTTGTGGCGAACAAATACTGATCCAAAATACTGGGAAAATTTGCCCTTGTGAAATACACTCAAGCAATCCACTTTTGTGCATACTGACTTCTTAAGGTGGCTTCACACCTGGCGACGCCGCTAGCGACATCGCCAAAAAAGTGACGTATCAGCGATGTCGCTAGCGGCGTCGCGCTGTGTAAATGAGCGCCGCGACCGCGTTTTATCGCCGGTCGCAGGTTGACAGGTTTACGGGAAGAACCGTAAACCTGTCAACCGGCGACCTGCGATAAGGCTGGATCGCGCCGTGTGACATCGCCAGAGCGATGTCGGCGGCGATCCAGCCTATACCGCAGCGTTGCTGCGGATCGCTCGCTGGGCTAAGCCCAGCCCAGCGAGCGATGTCAACGCCCGCATCGCTGCGGTGTCGCCGGCCGCAGCTATGCTGTGTGACAGCTGGCCAGCGATGTCGGAACCGAGCGGGCACCAGCTCATCGCTCCCGACATCCCTGGCCAGGTCGTGCCGTGTGACGGGACCATTAGGCTGCCTTCACACTGCATAATTTGTGATCCGTGTGTATCTGATTTAAAACTGATAGCCACTGCTCAGTTTTGGCCTCCCATGTATCCCTATGGGCACAGATTTTGGGCTGTCTTGAAAATCACTGACACCAACAGACACGGATCTGGATCTGTTCATGACAAATAACATGGATGTCTATAGAGTGCAGATACATGAAAAAAACAGACCCATGAAACAGATCTGTTTTGCTGTACTGAGCATGCTCAGAAGCAGGGTACAGCTCTCCTCACCCCTATCTCTGGTGAAAAACACTGATTCGGGAACATTAGTTGGCATCCGTTTGAACAGATCAGTGCCTGTCCATGCTCAAGAAACCACACGGATGTGAAAAGTATGCAGTGTGAAGGCAGCCTTAGCCCACCCTCATAATAAGTAGCCACACTGCTAATGGATAATAAGGCCTTGTGCACACATTGAGTATTTGGTGAGATTTTTTCCTCAGTATTTGTATCCAAACCCAGGAGTGGAACAGTCAAAGGAAAAGTATAATAGAAACATGTCACTACTTTTGCATTTTTTACCCCCGTCCTGGTTTTCTAGGCTAGGGCACATTAGCGTTGTGGCTTCCGTCATGGGGGGTCGGAGTTTGAAATCTCCAGTTATTTCGTAGCACACAGGAAAACGCTTCTTGTTGCATTTTCCTGCGTGCTACGAAATAACACTACAATTCAAGCTCCGGCACTTTTGTGCTAGCGTTTGCATGCGCTATGGATTCGGTCAGCCATAGGACTCTATTGGCAGCTTTAAGGCAGCGTTACACTACAGTAACTCTGCCGGAATCCTGCTCTTTGGCGGACCCCCATGGCGGAAGCCACAACGCTAATGTAGCCCTAGCCTTACAAATACTGAGGTAAAAAACTTACAAAATACTGAATGTATGAACATGATCTAAGACCTCATTCAGACAGAGCGTTTGTGCTCCATTTTATGTTGATCTGCAATTGGTGCAGTTTCTGTACCAAAAACAGATCCTCTTTTTTGCAAAAAAGCATCACAAAGGCATCATCCGTTTGTGCTGCTTTTTTGCTCCGTTTTCGGGGGACACAGACAGACACACAGACGTAGACACACAAACTTTCTTACCCTCCCAGCGATCCCACAGTGAGCCCAGCTGATGTCTTCCTTCAGGGCACTGGCAGGACCTGTGGGTAGTTTAAGTACTTCCAGGACCTGCTCATGTGACTCTCACATTATGCTAGGTCCTGGAAGTGCTGTACCCGACAATCCACAGGTCCTTCCAATGCCTGGAAAGACATCACCGGGACTCACCGTGGGATCGCTGGGTAGGGTAAGTAATGGATCAATGGTGGTGTGGAAAACGCACCAGAAAAACGGAGCACTAATTGACATGGTCATTATCTTTTGGATGCAATTTCAACACCACCAACACAGCAGTTAAAAATGCTTACGTCTGGACAGAAAATTGAAAATCCCATTCACCTTGCTGGCAGATGCAGTGACTAATATATTTTTGGTGCACTTTAAAAAAAAAACAAAAGCAGCACCAAAAACGTCCAGTGTGACCATAGCCTAAGAGTAAGAACTCCCCTTTGTCGATAACACTTGGCCTCATGTATATTTCTCTTGCCATGCTTTAACATGCAGCTCTGCTTCTTTACACTCACCTGTTACATTTATGTTTGATCCCACCCCAGTGTATGGAAAGCTAATTTCTATTTCAATAAAGAACAGAAAAAAATATATATAAAGCATGAACAGAGCTGCTGTAGTGCTAGTTTGTGTTTTCATCACTCCAATGATGATGCGCGTTACCTACGACGTGACCACTGCAGCCAGTCATTAGTGAACGCAGTAATGAAATAGCCCCTATTGACTAAAGTAGGGCTATCTTGAGGTAACAGGCACACATATCCTGAAAGGGTTACATTTCTAGATGTCTAAGATAAGCTATGGCTTGCCATGAGCACTTATGTCAGTCAGGTCTGACCGCCCATTTGTAGAACAACTTGCAGGGGAGGTCTTATCATATTCGTCCACAAGCAAATCACTGGCCGGGGTGTCATTGTTTTTAAAACTATATGGGGAACGCCCTCTGATCAATTTATTTTCTATTAAAGGGAACCTGTCACCCCAAATAATCTTTCTAAACTATTAATACCTGCCCCTGCAGACTTAGAATACATTGTGACACATCCCTGCCTCATCTTTTGTAGTAATGTACAAGTACTATAATGTAGTTTGCAAACTTATGAAAATGTTGTCAGAGGGGCGTTCCTGAAGGCAATTTGACCAGTAGGCGAGGCCCCATGTGCCGCGCTACCCGTGCCTCGTTGCTGTAATACGCCCTAATGGGCGTCATTATACAAAAGCAGAGCGCGGGCACGATTTCTATATCACGCCCGCCACGTCACCGCTGCGACGTAACTACCGTAAGTTATATTGGGCCTTATTACCTCATAGGTTCATCGATATAAATCATAGCTGTCCGAAACCTAGCACCCACAAGTGATCCCTACTGATCGGCTATTATCACTTCTGGTGGTGGCCAGATCTAAAACTGTACAAAGCTGAGCAGCACAGCTCTGTACACGGTTTAGTGACCACTTCCGGAAACTGAAAATCAGCTCATATTCTCTTAAATAAAGTATTTCTAACAACTGCAATAACCTTTAGGGATTCTATTATCAGGATTTCATCCCCCAAACTCCCCCACCCTGATTTCTTATTCCTTTACATATTTGTCATACTTAAATGTTTCAGATCACCAAAGAATCAGGAGAACCTGGGAATATAAACTTATGTTGACCTTTGACTATGAATGAATGTGTTGCATGGATTTATGTCTTTCAGCATCAATTGAGGAATTTTCAAGTCTTGGACAAACCACTAATCAAAGGACAATAAAACTATCTGTGCCTATTATCTCTGAACTCTAATGGTGGGTTTACACGTCTCGATATCGGCGTCCAACTCCAACCAAAAGTCACGTGGTTCGTGCGTTGGACCCAATATCGTTCGTGCGTTGTATGGTGTAAATGACAAATACGATGCACAAACGATGTCAAACCGATATTGGGGATCTAATTAGCGTGCTATTCAACGGGCCGATATTGGATGCCGGTTGGAGCCGGATCGTGCTGTGTAAACACCCAACTCCGATGTGCAGTACAACATCCCCTATCCATTCCCATGTTAAATGGTCGTTCCTGGGTCGGCCGTACAAGGGGGGCGTAGACATCGTAGAGACGTTGTATGCCGATATCGCGCTGTGTGACAGCTCCTATGCGTTGGAATTGTGCCCAGAAAAAGCGCGCTCCCGCGGCGTTGGATCCAATATCGGACCGACGTTGGAACGTGTAAACCCACCATAACTTCCTCAGCTGCTCTTCCCCCCTCCCAAGACTGACCACTATATTCTGCTTCACTTCACCTGTCTTATTTACTGCATTATCCAACCCTGTATATGTGTATATATGTGTATGTTCAGACATTCTGTCATTATTAAGCCTGATGAAGAGGCCATAGAGTTTCAAAAGCTTGCAATTTTTCTACCATCTTTTCAGTTAGCCATTAAAAGGTATCAACCACTGAGGACTCTTAGATTTTAATATTTTTCAGATCACCAAACAAATTTAAATATTACACAAAGATAACGCAAATAAACTCAAAATGCAGTTTATAAATGAAGGTCTTTATTATTAAGGGAAAAAGAAATCCAAACCTACAGGACCCTCTGTGAAAAAGTGATTGACCCCTAAGCCTTGTAACTATTTGGGCCACCCTTAGCAGCAACACTGTAATTAAGCGTTTATGATAACTGGCAATGAGTCTTTTACATTGCTCTGGAGGAATTTTGGTCCACTCATCTTTGCAGAATTATTGTAATTCAGCCACATTGGAGGGTTTCCGAGCATGGACTGCCTTTTCTCAATCGGATTATAGTCAGGACTTTGACCAGGCCACTCCAAAGTCTTAATTTTGTTTTTCTTAAACCATTCAGAGATGGACTTGCTGATGTGTTTTCTATTATTGTCCTGTTGCATAACCCAAGTGTGCTTCAGCTTGAGGTTACAAAGAGATGGTGGATATTCTTCTTCAGCATTTTTTGGTAGACAGCAGAATTCATGATTTCATTTATCACAACAAGACTTCCAGGTCCTGAAGCAGCAAATCAGCCCCAGACCATCACACTACCACCACATTTTAATGTCGTATTGATGCTCCTTTTCTGAAATGTTGTGTTACTGCTCAGCAGTGGTTTTCATCCTGAAATTGCCATACAAGCCATTTTTGCCCAAGTTCTTTCTAATGTGGAGTTATTAACACTGACCTTAACTGAGGCACGTGAGGCCTGGAGAGCTTTATATGCTGTTGTGGGGTCTTTTGTGATCTCTTGGATAAGTCGTTGCTGTGAATTCAAGGGCATTTACCTAAGTGATCTCCTTGGTTCACTTATATTGCATTGTGAAGCATCTTCAAGCAGAGCAGATTTGGATTTACCACTACCAGACGTACAATTCAAGATACAAGAAACAAATATAAGTGTAGACTATTCCTGACCGTAAATGTCGTTCACTGTTTCATATTATTCTATATATAATGGGAGAAATGTATAAGATTGAGATTTATAAATCCCATATGGTGTTTGAGCAACCCCTGTAAACACTATATATACTGAAATTAAAGGGGCTATCCAGGATATAGGAAAAAATAATGTCCTTAAGCACTAACAGGCAAGTAGCTGCCACCTACCTTCCTGTTGTGCTCAGTGCCGTTTACGGCCGACATGGAGCAGTATGAGACTGCTCCTGTCAGCGACTTTTTCAGCTTCCGCTGACGTCACGTCAACAGAGGGGGCGGCTTATCTGCTCTGTTGACGGGTGTCAAAGCCAACGTCATCCTTATTGACATCCGGCTCCCCCAGTTAGGTAGCAGTGAGCTGTCAATCAGCATGAGGTCGACTGCATCGCCTATTCCACAGAGCAGAAAAGAAGCCGCATTTCTGTTTACATGGCCATATAATCCCCAATATACCCCTTAATGGTGGAGAAGCATTTACTGACAGTAACTGCAGGTTGAATAGAGGTAGGTATTTGGGGCGAAATTATATATATACACACATATACACACATATATATATATATATATAATCATTATTTTTTTATTTTAGGTGTCTTATGATTTACGCATTCTATTCCAGATAACATGTTTTCATGGTCTCTATGGGAATCTAGGAACACTCTAATATTGTACTGTGCACTTACAATGGAGTTCGCCGCTACCAAAATATAAAAGAAACTACTGCGGAAACCAAAGGAGACGATGATCATAAACCCCTTACTGCTGTTCTATCTGCAGATGTATAATAAAGAGGTGACACGTGGCCCTCTCCTACACACAATGCACACTGCTCATAATCACAAGGTTTCTCTGAATAGATCTGTTACATCACGTTTCTGTTCTTCACAGCTACACATATAGGCGATGCTACATTGCACACATTCATAAAGTGCAGATCTGTGGAAGATATATATGTTACACATTTAATGAAGCGTTGCCAGAGAATCAGATTGTATATTAGCGATGATTAAGGGCTCATTCAGACACTGGTGATCTTTCTTGTCCACTACAAATGCTCATCAGTGTTTTTGAACTGATTCTCATCAGTTTTTCTCTTTAATGGTTGTCTGGGACTTTAACATTGATGACCTATCCTCAGGATAAGTCTTCAGGATAGAACATCAATGCCTGACTGATGGGGGCGCAATACGCAGGGCCACCACCAAACAGCTGATCCATCCGCCGCTGGCTGGAACTACTCAGTTGTGGAGATGCAGAGCACTGCTCTATCAATTCTAGAGTGACCATGGCTGTGGATTGCATACCTGCCCTCTATTCACTCCCCCCTCCGACCACCCTGCAGCGCATGTCTCGCTCCCCGCTCCTACTTCTTGTCTCCATGACTTGCGCATGCCGCTCAGGTCCCCAGGGAGTGCACTTAGGACATGAGAGCAGCACTCCCCACCTCTTAAAGGGGCAGTGGTCGCACTGTATGTGTCCCCAGCCAATGACTGGACAACACTAGGTACTTTAGGCACCCTCTCCCTAAGGGAGGTGCCTGAGCAACATGGTCTTCCTGCTAGAGACATGCTTACTAATTGTCAGGTCCCATTTCTATGTTCGTTAGGTGCCTGCTAACCAGTACATGTGTTCTAGCACCTGACCTGCCAGTACCTGCTGCAAGTGACAACTTGACTGCACGGTACCTGTCCATCTGCCAGCACATGCCAGCCTACCTGTATCAGCCTGTTTGCCAGTCCCTGCTGCTCTGCCTCCACCTGAGTTTGTGCCTGTACTTCCGACCCTTGCTATCAACAGCTACGGAACTGAGAGTTCCCCTGAAGTGGTACCTAGCGGATACCTTCTAGCTGGCACAAGCCTAACCACACCATCAATGGCTCTAGTGAAGGCGGTGTATCTGCCCCTTTCTGGATGAGTCCGGTCCCATGACACAGTGGGTCAACATCCAGCACCATGATAGCATCAAGTAAAACATACCTGGTTACATCAGCACACCCATACTCTGATTCTTGCTGCCCACAGTTGGGGCAGTATGAATCTAACGATAAGTTCCCTTTAAGAAATGAGAGATCATATTCATTGTGAGATTTACAACCAATTATTGAGTATGTCTGAGTGTCAGACGCTCTAATCATATGTCCTAAAGCAATGTGATTCTCAGCCTGATCGCCACAACAGTCTGTAAAATCTGCCTCTATGGTCATATTAAAAATGACAAATCAATTTGTTATATTAATTAAAGGGGTTGTTACTTGCTTTTCCTTTCCTTTACAGATTATGCGGTATCTTGTTAAGAATACTTTAGCAGTAGGTATAAACTTCAATGATTTATTAGATTGTAATAGATGAAGGGACTATAGATGTCTGAAATGTAGAATATTCAGAGTCCGGAAATGATGGTGGATAATTATAACCCAAGATATATGTCATCCCTGCTGTGATTTTCATATACCGTATTTGAATGTGTGTAAGCAAAGAAGGAAAGAGAAGGGTTCAGAGAATCTTCTGTACCAGTAACCATACTAGTCCTGTAACCAAATAGTATCTAAGGTCCCCTTCACATCACGTTTTTTGCACATCCGTGGTGATCATTGAATTTCAAGGATCACACAGGCAGGCACGGATCTGTGCCAACAGATGGCACTGATGCCCTCGGATCCGTGTTTACCGGAGATCCGTCATCAGTTAGCAGAGATAGGGCTATAACTTGCTTCTCAGCATGTGCAGCATATCGGATCTGTTTTACAGATCCAATTTCTTGTCGGATCCATTTTGATCCGTCACCATAGAGCTCCATGTTATTTGAGACGGATAGCAACGAATCCGTTGATGTCCGATATTTAAAAGGCAGGCTTCCATTTTTGGAACGGGAAAGAAGCTGACACAAATGGATCCATCACAAAACTGACACAATCGGATGCCAATAAGGACCAATCCGTGCACATCTGTGCCCATAGGGATACATGGAGACCAAATCGGATCCGTGGCTATCAGTTTTACAACGGATAGACACGGATCCACAAAAAACGTGAAGTTCAGGGGGCCATATGACATGTTTTAGAAAACTCCAGGCTACTGATCGATCACGACGTGTGCGGTCTACGGTACCTCGGCCAAACCGCTAAGCTCAGTCACTGGCTGCATCAGGGAATGCGCAACCCTGCAGCCAAAATACCGAAACTCGAGCAGCGGTGAGGACCCAGTGATGAACTAGGGAGGGCAAGTATCTCTTCTGTTTGTTCTTTTAGCTATGTAACAGCATTTAGGATCCACTTCCCTTAATGTGGAAAATCCTTTCAATGGATCACTATTACAAATTATGGTCCAAGGGCAATGAGGGCATAAAAGTGGACGAGGTGTAACTTTATAATCCTACCCCTCTGCACTATGTACAAGGCCTATGGAGGAGCAGGAGCTTTGTAAGAAAACTACCATGACAGCTCATAAATAAGTTCTTCTATCTGTAGACTTCTGGCTTGTTAAACATGCTAGAACACGCGACTCAATATATATTAGAAAGTTTGACTTGGTCTCTTCCAAGATCTAAGATGCTACATATAGTAATAATAATATTATGTTACCGAAGATTCTCTGATCTCTTCCTTCCCTCTTGGTTTGCTTGCAAAAAGAATCACATATATGAAAATCACAGCGTGGATGACATAAATCTTGTTTTGCACGTGTCCACCGCCCTTACCTGGGAACATTCTTAATATTCTTAGACAGCCATAATCCTTCATATTACAACCTAATAAATCAGTGAAGCCTGTTTCTATTAACAAGATACTGTGCCATCTGCACATTTAAAAGAAATCTGTCAGAAGATTTCAGCTATATAATCTGACAGCACCATAACATGGAATAAGAAAGCCTGATTACATAGATATGTCACTTACTGGGCTGCTAAGTGTAGTTTTCATAGAATACAACTTTTGTCTGATATAGGTATAGCAGAACTAAAGGTACCATCACACCTGTAGACGGCGCTGGAGAAGTCGGCGGCGACTGGTGGAAGCGCGCACGTTTTTGGCGCCCCGTCAGCGTCGCCGTCCCCCATTTACATGGGGCGACACATCCAGCGCCGTGCTGGCGATGTGATAGGCGGCATCGCCGCTGTGGTGTCTCAAAACCCCAGCGGCGATGCAGGACAATGGTAGCCTATGGCTCCCATCGCCTGTCAGGTCGTCAGCGGCCGTTACCATGGTGCGATGTGTGCACATTGTCCCAGATCGGCCGCCTGGTTTCAGAGCACACCTCCGGGTGTTCCGATCTGGAGCCGGGAGCAGCAGCAGGCATCGACCTGTAAGGACCTTGCATGATGTCATAATGATGTCATAATGACATCGGGCGCTGTGATTGGTTGCTCGTGGTCATGTGATATGCGTGTCACATATCACATGACTGCGAGTGGCCAATCAGCGCCCTGTGACATCATGCCAGGTCTTCTCAGGTCCTGGCTCCGGATAGCCCGAACAGGCCGGTGGAGGTAAAGTATTCATTCATTATTACTTTTAATACTTCTGACTTCCTTTAATTTTGATTTTGCAATACACTGAAAATCAAATGGGGGCGGTCACACATGTCACAGAAAGGAGGAGGGTCCAGGATTCTTCCTCCCTCTCTGTGACATCATATCCAACAGTGCCGCCCCCTATGGGAGAAAGCGCCGGGGCTGCTGCGTAAAGAATTGACATGTTGATTTCTTTTTACCATAAAAGCGCTGTGTATATTTACGCAGTGTCTGCACGGCAAAGTGAATTTCCCATTCACTTTGCTGGCAGACACAAGGCACATTGCACATTTTTTGAAAAGTGCTCATAAAAAAGCGTTCAAAAATGCGCAATGTGTGGAACTTAGCCTTAAACTGCCCTGACCGGCAGCTTCTTGTGTACACTGTGCACTGTAAGCAAGCTGTCAATCAGTGGTGGTGGGATTACACTGATTAGTCAGACTGTCTGTCCCATGATCTGTAGTCCAATAGTGTTAAGGTCCTTCTGGGAAAATGCTGATTGCATTGAAACTACACACAGAGCCTGATAGGTGGCTCGTCTTTGGAGTCAGAATCTCTAGCCCTAAATTATGTTGCTCTCAGATTGATAAGCAAAAAGGTGTTGACAGATTTTTTATAAAGGAGAAGTAAGAAATAACTGCCTTATCGGAATCTGTCAGCAGTTTTTTTCTATGTAATCTGAGGTCAGCATTAGGTAGAAATTAAAACGCAGAATTCAATGATGTGTCACAGTCATGCTCCATGCTGTTCCATATGAAAAAAAATTGGTCCTAGTCTCATCCAGAAAAGTGGATGAGTGAAATCTGTTTGGTAATCCATGTCATGTGAGTGCTATGGCTAGGGTCACATTTGGGAGGGTGCATCCTTTGCAAGGATACGTTAAAGGAGGCAGTTTTTTCACCATTTTTTCCCTTTTCAGCGCTAGCATTAACGCATGGTACATACATGTCCCATGCGTTAACACATGCATTTCCCATAGACTCCCATGTTAAAAAAAGCACAAGCTTTTGCAAACGCCCCCCCAAAACGCTGTTTACCGCGATTTTTGGTGGTTTTGCAAAAACGCATAGTGTCCATAGTGTTGCAGTTTGACAATGCATTCTTTGCATGGGAGCCTATGGAAGCGTTAACTCTAGGGTTTTTCACAATTTGTAATTGTAAAAATCGCTAGGTTTTAGCGCTTCCATAGGCTCTAGTGTGACCCTAGCCTATGAGTGTGCGATTCCTTTCTCACCTAGCACCTATATGACATGCATATGCTATCCATATACAATCCATTTTTTCTAAGTAGCTATTTTTCTACAATTACTTACAGGACCATTTACAGTGTTTTATGCTACAGAAAGGTAATACATCTATAAAATAGGATAGTCCATGTGGCATCAGTTTTTATTCTTGTACCCATAGACTTGAATAGGGGAGTCTTGTCCAATTTACGTATCCACTTGCAGCCTACTTATTCTTCAGGCTAAATACAGCTGAGAAAAAAACTGCAGATATGCAATTGAATAACATTGGTCTGAATGCAATACCATTTGTTTTCGCATTGCACTCATCTGAGTTATATGCCAGTGTGAGCGTAGGATTAAAATGAAGGCTTTATTACCTGGTGATTATCATTGCTGTTACTAGCTATCTCATGCCCAGTCATCCATCTCCGCCACTCCTTTGATAAGCAGCTCACTGTGTATAGACTATGTATACAATGAGCCTTTTGTGGGCAGTGTTAGCTTTCTCAGCACTGCTGCACTGCTATATCTAAAATTTCTGATCATGTCACATCAGCTACATCCAGTAATCTAAGTGATACATTGTTGGGTTCAGGGTCTATTTGCCTACATCATGCTGCTCACAGCTGAGGTAGCAGGAACCTGCTGACAGATTCCCTTTAATAAATGTCAAATTTATTTGTATTTTTCAGCAATTTAGAGATATGTTCACATGTTCAATGTTCGCAGCAAAGCACGCACATGTATTATATTAAGCAGAAAAGGTGGGATTTCACTGCGCATTTCACCCTCTACATTTGCTGTGATATTCACAGTATAAATAGAAATGCTGCGAATCTCAAACCTGCAGCGTTGGTCAATTTACACTGTTTATCTTCTCAGTGGTGTGTGAGATTTGATGAAATCCCATTCACAATGCTGATACCACCGTATAACATGCAGCTAATTTCAAAAACAGCCAATCTGCAGGACATAGGGTAGGGTCACATTGAAAACATAAATTGCATTCACCGCATCCGGATCCGGATGCGGTGAATGCAATGCCGGTCGCACACAGTTTTTTTCAAAACTGTGTGCAGAATACCGCACTGCGGTAACCGGATGGCTCAGGATGTGTAATCCTGAGCCATCCGGTAACTGCAGAGTTTGCGGATCCCGGCTATTGCCGGGATCAGCAAACTTAATAAAGAGTTAAATAGCTGAGCTAAATGACTGGTTGAGGTCTGTAGGGGGGCTTAGACCCCCCTACAGACCGCCCGCCGACTTCTATAGTGTTCTTCACCAATTTCTCACTGTGCACGGGCTCCTCTGAGCCCGTGCATGTCACCCAAAGTTGCCCCCCCCCCCCGTATCACTATAGAGGGGTGCATACACCCCTCTATTACAATTATGCTTTAACTATGTGATATACACAATGAATTATCCAAATCACAAAGTAAGTATATATTTACATGTGTCCGGAGGCAGAGTGAAGGGATTTCCATGGGCGGGGCTGTGTGCAGCAGCCTCCGCCCGCTCCTTCTTGATGGCCGCCCCCTCTGGCCGTAATCCAGTGTTGTGAGGGCGGGCACGTCGTTAAAGGGGCGTGGCTAACCGCGGCACTTAGTTAGCCACGCCCCTTTAACGACGTGCCCGCCCTCACAACACTGGATTACGGCCAGAGGGGGCGGCCATCAAGAAGGAGCGGGCGGAGGCTGCTGCACACAGCCCCGCCCATGGAAATCCCTTCACTCTGCCTCCGGACACATGTAAATATATACTTACTTTGTGATTTGGATAATTCATTGTGTATATCACATAGTTAAAGCATAATTGTAATAGAGGGGTGTATGCACCCCTCTATAGTGATACGGGGGGGGGGGCAACTTTGGGTGACATGCACGGGCTCAGAGGAGCCCGTGCACAGTGAGAAATTGGTGAAGAACACTATAGAAGTCGGCGGGCCATTCATTTAGCTCAGCTATTTAACTCTTTATTAAGTTTGCTGATCCCGGCAATAGCCTGATCCGCAAACTCTGCAGTTACCGGATGGCTCAGGATTACACATCCTGAGCCATCCGGTGACCGCAGTGCGGTCCCTGGAAACGCTGCGAAAACTGCTGCCTGCATGATTTTTAACGCAGGCAGCAGTGCCGGATCCGGCCACCGGATGGCTTGTGAAGCCATCCGGTGTTTTGCATTGGCTCCTATGGGGAGCGTATCCTGGTCCGGTTTTGAGCTTTTTGAAAGCTCAAAACCGGATCAGGATTTTGTAAAAAAAACGGAAATGTGACCCTAGCCATAGTGTGCTGGACAAAACTGAGAACACCTATGGTACACCCAGGTGTATTGCCTGCATCGGTACTCCGGGTAGCTGGGCCATGGTCATGCAAACTTGCCCAGTGGGCACTCGAATGCCCAAATCCTGGGGGTCTCTACTGTTTACAACAGGGATGGGGAACGTCCGGCCCACCATGTGATCTGATCCGGCCCGCGGCCATTCTGGCCATTTTGTGACAGCGGGCTCTTTAATTCCTCGGAAATGCGCGCCGGAATTGTGTCCGACATGCAACATTGCCAGTGTGTAATGGTCCCGTCACACAGCAAGATCTGGCCAGCGATGTCGGAAGCGATGCGCGGGTGCCCGCTCGGTTCCGACATCGCTGGCCAGCTGTCACACAGCATCGCTGCGGCCGGCGACACCGCAGCGATGCGGGCGGTGACATCGCTCGCTGGGCTGGGCTCAGCCCAGCGAGCGATCCACAGCATCGCTCTGGCGATGTCACACGGCGCGATCCAGCCTTATCGCAGGTTGACAGGTTTACGGTTCTTCCCGTAAACCTGTCAACCTGCGACCAGCGATAAAACGCGGTCGCGCCGCTCGTTTACACAGCGCGACGTCGCTAGCGACATCGCTGATACGTCACTTTTTCGGCGATGTCGCTAGCGACGTCGGCAGGTGTGACGGCACCATTAGAGTTCTGTGTGGGAGGAGCTGCTGATAAAGCCACGGAAGGGTGCTGCAATCAGCTCCTGAGGCATCCTAAGGTCACAAGTCCTTTCACCTCCAAGAGGTCAGTAAACATTTAGGTGACAAAATAAATAGATAAAAGCTTTGTGTTCTGTGATGAATGATGATCTTCTGGCAGTCCAGGGACAAGGAGTGTTAGTAGCAAAAAGGAGATGCATCCAAAAGAAGCACAACCAAGGGAGGGAGATACAAATCATGTTAAAATCATATATGACCATATTGATTTTTATCTACCTTCCCTTGGATGTGTTGCTTAATGCATCTCCTTTTTGCGCTGGCTATATGTATCATTCATGCACTGTATTCCTCCGTGTACTCCTGCGTTGTATGCCTCAGGCTCCTAGTACTCGTGCTGTATTCCTCAGGCTCCTTGTACCACTCACGCGCTGTATTCCTCAGGCCCGTGTACTCCTGAGTTGTATGCCTCTGGCTCCGTGTACTCATGCGCTGTATGCCTCTGGCTCCGTATACTCATGCGTTGTATGCCTCAGGCTCCGTGTATTCATGCGCTGTATGCCTCAGGCTCCATGTACCCATGCGCTGTATGCCTCAGGCTCCATGTACCCATGCGCTGTATTCCTCAGGCTCCGTGTACTCATGCGCTGTATTCCTCAGGCTCTGTGCGCTCTACGTTGTATTCCTCAGGCTCCATGTACCACTCATGCGATATATTCCTTACGCTCTGTGTAGTCATGCTCTGTGTTCCTTATGCTCTGTGTAGTCATGCGCTGTATTCCTCAGGCTCCAAGTACCACTCATGCACTGTTTTCCTTAGGCTCCGTGTACCACTCATGCTCTGTATTCCTTAGGCTCCGTGTACCACTCATGCTCTGTATTCCTTAGGCTTCGTGTACCACTCATGCTCTGTATTCCTTAGGCTTCGTGTACCACTCATGCTCTGTATTCCTTAGGCTTCGTGTACCACTCATGCTCTGTATTCCTTAGGCTTCATGTACCACTAATGCGCTGTATTCCTCAGGCTCTGTGTGCTCTACGCTGTATTCCTCAGGCTCCATGTACCACTCATGCGATATATTCCTTACGCTCCATGTAGTCATGCTCTGTGTTCCTTATGCTCTGTGTAGTTATGCGCTGTATTCCTCAGGCTCCAAGTACCACTCATGCACTGTTTTCCTCTTGCTCCATGTACCACTCATGCTCTGTATTCCTTAGGCTTCGTGTACCACTCATGCACTGTATCCTTAGGCTTCGTAAAGTGATGTACCACTCATCAGAGCAGATACCATCACTGTATTCCGTCTTATACTCGTGTTACTCACTCATGCGCTGTATCTTGGCCTGTACATGTCTGTATTCCTCGGATCCATGTACCATGTGCTGTATACTTAGGCTCCAGTTCCCATGCAATGTTGATTCTGGCTCGTATACCATGTGCTGTATTCCTCTGGCTCCTGTACTCATGCGCTTGTATCCTCAGGCTCCGTGTTTCATGCTGTATGCTCGGCTCCATACCATGCGCTGTATGCCTCGGCTCCGTGTACTCATGCGCTGTATTCCTCAGGCTCCTGTTCTCTGTCTGTATTCCTCAGGCTCCATGTACCTCATGCCTGTATTCCTTCAGGCTCGTGTACCCTCATGCGTGTATTCCTCGCTCTGTGTCTCGTGTATTCCTCAGGCTCAGTGTACCACTCATGCCTGTTTCTTAGGCTCGTGTACCACTCATGCTCTGTATTCCTTAGGCTCGTGTATCATGCCTGTATTCCTTAGGCTCCATGTACCACTCATGCACTGTATCCCTTAGGCTTCGTGTACCACTCATGCACTGTATTCCTCAGACTCCGTGTACCACTCATGTGCTGTATACTTTAGGAGCCATGTATCACTCATACACTGTATTCCTCTGGCTCTGTATACCCATGCGCTGTATTTCTTAGGCTCCGTGTACCACTCATGCGCTGTATGCGTCTGGCTCCGTGTACCCATGTGCTGTATTCCTCAGGATCCATGTACCCATGTGCTGTATACCTCTGGCTCCATGTTCCCATGCAATGTATGATTCTGGCTCTGTATACCCATGTGCTGTATGCCTCAGGCTCCATGCACCCATGTTCTGTATACTTCAGGCTCCATGTACTCATGTGCCTCATAGCTCAGGCTCTGTATATCACCCATGTGCTGTATACCTCAGACTGTGTACCACCCATGTGCTGCTTTCCTCAGACCGTGTTCCACCCATGTGCTGTTTACCTCAGGCTATGTGTTCGCTGCTGAATGCTGTGTGCTTACCATCATGAGATGAAGGCGCACTTTGTAGTTGGGGTCAGTGAAACACAAAGGAGGAGCAGCTGCAACAGCATCTGAAGTATTGTATGTGCCCACCAGTGATGCCTGTGTCCCCAGTACTGTATGTGTGTTGTATATTTCCCCCAATACTGTATGTGCCCCCAATGATGTATTTACCCGCCAGTGCTGCATTTGCTCCCCAGTACTGCCTGTGCCCCCTATTCCTGTGTATGCCACCAGAATCTTCTGGGATGTATATGTCCCAGCGTTTCCTGTTATGTATATGCCCCCATGTCTCCAATGATGTACCGTATATGCAGCAGTCCCAGTGTCTCCTATGTGATGTATATGATTTACAAAAAGTATTATCACAAACAATTGACTGTGCTTCAGGCTGACATAAACCTGGAAAGGCAGTTGTGAGCAGCAACAAAATCAGTATCACCCAACATCACAACCCCACCAAAGAGCAGCAGCTTCATACACCACAGTAGGGGAGAGTTAATGAATTGTTTGACACCACTGGGTAATTTTTAAGAGGATAACTTTGTGCGGCCCCTGTAGGTTGGTAGAAATTTCCAAATGGCCCTCGGCAGGAAAAAGGTTCCCCAGTCCTGGTTTACAAGGATGACACGATGTGATAGCATTACCCATGTAGTGTGAGGCCTTGTGCTATGTCTTGTTCTCACTGGGTCCTTGTAAATGCCACAGGGGCCCAGAATGACGATATTCAAGGAAGATCTCAGGACCTGGTGTGGATGTCATGGACTACTAACGAGTATGCCAGACCCAGGTCCTGCAAACAGTATTGCTCATCTCTTGCGCTTTATATTCACCTAGTGGAACATACCCTAATCTCTAAAGGTACCTTTACACACAGAGATACATTGCTTGCAATTCAATGGTTGCAGTGAAATCATGGACACATTGTTCCATTTTGTTGCCATGTACAAATGTAACAATGTGTCCATGATTTGACTGCAACCAGTGAATTACAAGCAATATATCTCTGTGTGGAAAGGTACCGTACTTTAAGGGGACTATAGATTGGATAGGAAAATGCCATTATGGCCAATCTATTTGTTTCTAATCACGTTAGCATCACTCAAGAAAGCTGGTGGCCACTCATCTCTCCTGTATTTTAGGTAGGATGAACAACCAAGCTAAATTTGTGAATTACTATGAGCAGCATATACTCACAATAGACAAGGAAGCTAAGATCTATCGCTGTTCCTTGTAGGGTCCATGCATTAGAGGGCAACTTCAGATGTCTCTAAGCCTGGAAGGAAAGTGGTCAAGCTTCAGTGACCAAGATTATTTGGTCAGCAACTAAAACATCCACTAACAAAGGTACTTGGCATGGAACAATACAAAACAACTGGATGCCAGTCATGTCTGCTAACACTATTCTTATAGGGTATCGATATGATGGGACACAAAGATAAATTCTAATGCCATCCACACATCACATGAACTGACATTCATCCGACTAGCCACCATATAACATTTGCCCTGCTGAGTCTTGTTGGCCAAATGATCCGATGACAAAATTCACTTTTTGCCATGGATGGAAGAAGAAAGATCTAATGTGATGAGCTGAATATAATTATAATCTGACCATAAATCCAATCTAACGGGATTGTTCAACCACATTATTTATTTTAACACATTTTACAATGGTGTAAAATCACCAACCCGCGGTGGACCAGAGAGGTGCGGGCAGTGACAGGAGGGGATTGGTAAGGTCAGTATTACTCCTTTAGATATTGTACACCATTGTGAGCTGTTTATAAAATGATTATGGGATGGGACAACCCCTGTATTGATTGAAGCTCTGTGTGTATTGATAAACATTGGTCCTTCTGTCCATATCAGATCGGGGATCTGCATTAAAGTACAATGTAAACTAACAATATTTGGACAATTTCACTAGAGAAGTCTTGAATTATTAAACCTAATATATATTTTATTTAACAAGTCATGAAATTGTTTCATAAAAGCTTTGCAATGAATTTCAGCTGATTAGATGCCGCCATGCGGTTAAGTACTTTCTACCCTTGTGACCCAAAATCAGAGATTTTCATCACTGTCACGTTAGACAAACACGATAACCGTCATGTCACAAATGACACATAGACGCCTCGGCCGGATGAATGCACATAGGGATTGTTACTCTCCTTAAATGAGGATTCTTCAAGCCCATCAGCAACAAAAAGATGGAACGGTGTTGTGGAGAATCCGCCACAGATGTTAGTATTCCCAGCAACCCGCGTGGAGATTTACTGCAGTCCCATACCTCTGTTCAGCAAATCCTTAGGAGCCCACTAATCTAACAGCTGGCATCTCACCCAGAGCCGCCTGTATACAACAACAGACCTGCATGGCATCTTAAAGGAGCGCGAAAGTGGCAATATCATCCTGAGGTAAGGACCATAATCTCTATGGAGCTTCTCAGATCTGGAGAGGAGTAATGATCAGACATATTTATAGTCAGACTGCCCAGCCTGAAACAGCAGCTTCCAGAGAACAATAGAGCGCATTCACTGCAGTGACTACAATTATCTCACTAACTTAACCCAGAAAATCATTATTGAATTATAATTACTGCATAATAAGATCAATAACATAAGAAAAATACTGTAACATCTGATAATAAACAAAGACATGACTAGACTGTGTGCAACCCAATTGTCCCCAGCAGGTATGGGGTTAAGCTACTGCTGTATTAGCCCCTGCCAGTGGGTGATGGGTGACACAATGCACAAAGTACACAATCACATAGTTACCCCAGTAATGCCCCCTCCTGGTCCTGGAGTGGTTGCTTCTCCTGGGATTCTCCACGTTGTTTAGTTCCAGGGTATGCCAGGCCTTAGTCCACTGTGTCTCCTGTGCCAGGCAGTGCCCACATGCCCAGTGTTGTCAGTGAGGAGAGGCAGAGCACAGGGAGGCGTCCATTCCCTGCCGTCAGTCCAGCTCTGCCCTCAGCCTCCTATTACACCTACAGCTGACTAGCTCCTGTCACCCGGGGGCTCCGTGCCCTGCTATGCCAGCCTGCCAAACTTGCTGCTATGAAATATACATGGAGGCTGAGTGCCGGCTCCCTGGTCTGTGCACATCCCCGGCACCGAGGAGGGAGGATCACAGGTGGAGCTGCCAGCCCAGAGCTATGGCTGCAGGATGCCCGGTGCCCCCATACCAGCTGCACCTCACTCCCTGCCACCAGCGAGCTGGATTGTGCCAAGGTCCCTGATCCCTTTGTTTAAAGTGACAGCGACACAAGAGAAGCCTCAGAGCCTCCAGCGCCTGAGATAGGGACCAGGAATGAGGAGCATCTAGTGGACAGGAGGAATGCCTGCATCCACCACAGCAGTGTGCCTGCAAGGGGCAGGCTGGGCATTAGGAGCCAAGTATATGTACCAGGCTGGGCATTAGGTGCCAGGTATCTGTGCCAGGATGGGCATTAGGAGCCAAGTATATGTACCATGGGCATTAGGTGCCAGGTATCTGTACCAGGTGGGCATTAGGTGCCAGGTATCTGTACCAGACTGGGCATTAGGTGGCAGATATCTGTACCAGGATGGGCATTAGGTGCCAGGTATCTGTACCAGGCTGGGCATTAGGTGCCAGGTATCTGTACCAGGCTGGGCATTAGGTGCCAGGTATCTGTACCAGGCTGGGCATTAGGTGCAGGTATCTGTCCAGGATGGGCATTAGGTGCCAGGTATCTGTACCAGGATGGGCATTAGGTGCCAGGTATCTGTACCAGGATGGGCATTAGGTGCCAGGTATCTGTACCAGGATGGGCATTAGGTGCCAGGTATCTGTACCAGGCTGGGCATTAGGTGCCAGGTATCTGTACCAGGCTGGGCATTAGGTGCCAGTATCTGTACCAGGCTGGGCATTAGGTGCCAGGTATCTGTACCAGGATGGGCATTAGGTGCCAGGTATCTGTACCAGGCTGGGCATTAGGTGCCAGGTATCTGTACCAGGCTGGGCATTAGGTGCCAGGTATCTGTACCAGGCTGGGCATTAGGTGCCAGGTATCTGTACCAGGCTGGGCATTAGGTGCCAGGTATCTGTATCAGAATGGGCATTAGGTGCCAGGTATCTGTACCAGGCTGGGTATTAGGTGCCAGATATCTGTACCAGGATGGGCATTAGGTGCCAGTTATCTGTACCAGGATGGGCATTAGGTGCCAGGTATCTGTATCAGGCTGGGCATTAGGTGCAAGGTATATGTACCAGGCTGGGCATTAGGTGCGAGGTATATGTACCAGGCTGGCATTAGGTGTGAGGTATATGTACCAGGATGGGCATTAGGTGCTAGATATCTGCACCAGCATGGGCATTAGGTGGCAGGTATCTGTGCCAGGCTGGGCATTAGGTGCAAGGTATATGTACCAGGCTGGGCATTAGGTGCAAGGTATATATTCCAGGCTGGGCATTAGGTGCCAGGTATCTGTGCCATGCTGGGCATTAGGTGCAGGTATATGTACCAGGCTGGGCATTAGGTGCCAGATATCTGTACCAGGCTGGGCATTAGGTGCCAGCTGGGCATAGGAGCGAGTAATCTGTACAAGGCTGGGCATTAGGTGCAGATATCTGTACCAGGCTGGACATTAGGTGCCAGGTATCTGTACCAGGCTGGACATTAGGTGCCAGGTATCTGTACCAGGCTGGACATTAGGTGCCAGGTATCTGTACCAGGATGGGCATTAGGTGCCAGATATCTGTACCAGGATGGGCATTAGGTGTTAGGTATCTGTACCAGGCATGGGCATTAGGTGCCAGGTATCTGTATCAGGATGGGCATTAGGTGCCAGGTATCTGTACCAGGCTGGGCATTAGGTGCCAGGTATCTTTATCAGGATGGGCATTAGGTGCCAGGTATTTTATCAGGATGGGCATTAGGTGCCAGGTATCTTTACAGGATGGGCATTAGGTGCCAGGTATCTGTACCAGGATGGGCATTAGGTGCCAGGTATCTGTACCAGGATGGGCATTAGGTGCCAGGTATCTGTACCAGGATGGGCATTAGGTGCCAGGCATCTGTACAGGATGGGCATTAGGTGGCAGGTATCTGTACCAGGCTGGGCATTAGGTGCCAGGTATCTGTACCAGGATGGGCATTAGGTGCCAGGTATCTGTACCAGGATGGGCATTAGGTGCCAGGTATCTGTGCCATGCTGGGCATTAGGTGCCAGGTATTGTACCAGGCTGGGCATTAGGTGCCAGGTATCTGTACCAGGCTGGGCATTAGGTGCCAGGTAGTGCTTAGGAGGAGTAATCTGTACAAGGCTGGGCATTAGGTGCCAGATATCTGTACAAGGCTGGGCATTAGGTGCCAGTATCTGTACAAGGTGGGCATTAGGTGCCAGATATCTGTACCGAAGGTCCTGGACATTAGGTGCCAGGTATCTGTACCAGGATGGGCATTAGGTGCCAGGTATTCTGTAACCAGGATGGGCATTAGGTGCCAGGTATCTGTGCCATGCTGGGCATTAGGTGCCAGGTATATGTACCAGGCTGGGCATTAGGTGCCAGATATCTGTACCAGGCTGGGCATTAGGTGTCCAGGCTGGCATTAGGGCGAGTAATCTGTACAAGGCTGGGCATTAGGTGCCAGATATCTGTACCAGGCTGGGACATTAGGTGCCAGGTATCTGTACCAGGCTGGGCATTAGGTGCCAGGTATCTGTACCAGGCTGGGCATTAGGTGCCAGGTATCTGTACCAGGATGGGCATTAGGTGCCAGGTATCTGATATGCCAGGATTGGTATTAGGGGTAGTCCCCAGTGGTATCTGTACCAGGTGGGCATTAGGTGCCAGGTATCTGTACCAGGCATGGGCATTAGGTGCCAGGTATCTGTACCAGGATGGGCATTAGGTGCCAGGTATCTGTACCAGTGGATTAGGTGCATTGTAAGGTGATTATGCGTATCTGTACCAGGATGGGCATTAGGTGCCAGGTATCTGTACCAGGATGGGCATTAGGTGCAGTATCTGTACCAGGATGGGCATTAGGTGCCAGGTATCTGTATCAGGATGGGCATTAGGTGCCAGGTATCTGTACCAGGATGGGCATTAGGTGCCAGGTATCTGTACCAGGATATGCAGGTACTCAGTGCATTAGGTGCCAGGTATCTGTATCAGGATGGGCATTAGGTGCCAGGTATCTGTACCAGGATGGGCATTAGGTGCCAGGTATCTGTACCAGGATGGGCATTAGGTGCCAGGTATCTGTACCAGGATGGGCATTAGGTGCCAGGTATCTGTACCAGGATGGGCATTAGGTGCCAGGTATCTGTACCAGGATGGGCATTAGTGCCAGGTATCTGTACCAGTGGAATGGGCATTAGGTGCCAGGTATCTGTACCAGGATGGGCATTAGGTGCCAGGTATCTGTACCAGGATGGGCATTAGGTGCCAGGTATCTGTCCAGGATGCTAGGGCATTGATGGTTAGCGAGGTATATGTACCAGGCTGGGCATTAGGTGCCAGATATCTGTACCAGGCTGGGCATTAGGTGCCAGGCTGTGCATAGGAGCGAGTAATCTGTACAAGGCTGGGCATTAGGTGCCAGATATCTGTACCAGGCTGGACATTAGGTGCCAGGTATCTGTACCAGGCTGGGCATTAGGTGCCAGGTATCTGTACCAGGATGGGCATTAGGTGGCAGATATCTGTACCAGGATGGGCATTAGGTGTTAGGTATCTGTACCAGGATGGGCATTAGGTGCCAGGTATCTGTACCAGGATGGGCATTAGGTGCTAGATATCTGTACCAGGATGGGCATTAGGTGCCGGATATCTGTACCAGGCTGGGCATTAGGTGCCAGGTATCTGTATCAGGATGGGCATTAGGTGCCAGGTATCTGCACCAGGCTGGGCATTAGGTGCCAGGTATCTGTATCAGGATGGGCATTAGGTGCCAGGTATCTGTACCAGGATGGGCACTAGGTGCCAGGTATCTGTACCAGGATGGGCATTAGGTGGCAGGTATCTGTACCAGGATGGGCATTAGGTGCCAGGTATCTATACCAGGCTGGGCATTAGGTGCGAGGTATATGTACCAGGATGGGCATTAGGTGTGAGGTATATGTACCAGGATGGGCATTAGGTGCCAGATATCTGTACTAGGCTGGACTTTAGGTGCCAGATATCTTTACCAGGAGGGGCATAAGGTGTGAGGTATCTGTGCCAGGCTGGAAATTAGGTTCCAAATATCTGTACCAAGCTGGGCATTAGGTGCGAGGTATCTGTGCCTGTTTCAACCAGAGCTGGGGTGCGTGGGGTACTCGGTCACCGGGGCTTCTGTGTGGGATGTCACGGGTGGTCGGTATCCCCGGTGCCGTGCCCTGGCGAACAATTATACCAGGTGTTAATGGTAAAACGGTGGGGGTTAAAAGGGGTATTTACAGGGGAACGTGACGCCACCTGTAGAGTCCGGTAAGGTGGTACCGGCGCTGCCAGCCGGCCACTGAGGTGATGGAGGGGGCAGCAGTGTGTGGTACAGCTCCCCACAGGTGGAGCTTTACCTCAGGGCAGCTATGATGGTATATGAGACGGTGAGGGAGGGCAGTGATGGTAAATGGTGGTGCAGTTCTTACCCCTCTGCTGTAGATGTTGATGATGTTCAGTCCTCTGAGCTGCGGCAGGAAGAATAACAGAAACCAATTCTTGTTTAACTTTGCTTTACTCGGTACCGGCTGATGGCATAACAATACACGGTACAGTTTGGTTTAGGGTGCTGTTACCAACTCAGGATTTCCCTTAAGGAGTCTTTAGATGTTCCTTCTCTGTCTTTCAGGGTTTCTATTCTCTTTCTAGATCTTTCTGTCTTTCCCACCTTGGAAGAGCTCACCCGCCAGTCCTGCAGTCTGTGTCTAGTAGGCTTAAATTGACTATTACCGGTCCAAATGGGAACAGCAGGAACGCACAAGTTTCCCACCTGACACCGGGTTTCAGTCTTTCCTCACTAGTGTAGGACCGTCTTTTGGGCATGAGGGGTGAGGTACCTTGTGGTGCTGTCAGCAACCCGGTCTGGTTGGGCCTGCAGCTCGTCGGCTTCGCAGTCAGGGATGAACTCCTGGCTGCCTCGGTATCCGTGTCACCTGTGAACCCTCAACATGACCAGCTGGTTCCTACCAGTCTAGGTCCGTTGCCATCTGTCCTGGGCCCCCACATATAGTTGGGGTACCCTCCACTCAGCTCAGGCTGCCAGGCGTGACCACACTGTCTGCCTTCCCAACGCCGTCTGAGGTAAATTCCTAACTGTCACTCTAACTCTATCCTAAGCTCCGCCCACCACCTGTGGAACCTACCATAAAGTCAGTTTCCCCTACACTAAGTGGTGTGGTCCTAGGTGAGTGCTAAAAATAGACTCCATAAGCATTAAATCGTAACCTGGCAACTTACAAGTAAAAACACATTTTATATTCAAGTGTAATACCATTCTGTGGCGCATACCTGCAGGGGCGCCACACACCCCCTTGGTGAAACACACCCGTCCGCGGGTGTCAAACCAAACCTGGAATAAAATGCATTTTACATATAACATTGAACATTTAAAACATTTTTATTAACAGTTGAACCAGGTAACTTTCAAACATGAAATAAAATTTTACGTTCATTTGTATTCTTCCTTTACAGGAGGCTCAGTTCTTATAACGTTGCATTTAACTAATAAACTTTGACTATAGTCTAGTCCTTGTTGGTCCAACGGGGACCAGGTAACATGTCTCTGATTATTGAACAGAGTCTTAAAAATAAAAAATTTTCAAAAACCAAGAAAAAATAAGAAAACAGGTTACCAGTCCATACAGCGCTAGTCCATCCGCTGCAGGCTGTTTAGGGGATGTTGAAACAGGGATTTGCCACTACCAGTCCTGTGGCTATGGTCCATTTTAAAAATAAGAAAAAGGGAAAGTTCAAAAGTTCAACAGGTCAAGTCTCTTAGGAATTAAAAATCATAACTATATACAATCAAATAACAAATGTATTTCAACAATTAAACCAAACTTTACACTTTCAACAGTGCAATACCGGGTTAACTTTTATGATTTAACTTTACTAACCCGGATTGCAAACCAACCCCTGGGACCTGCGTGACGTTCGTAGGTGATCACATCACCACGATACAAGTCCCGTTCTGGATGGCCCTGGGGTAAGTGTTCCTCTACATTCCTCCGACCCACATGGACTTCTTGGTAAAGCCCCTCCTCCTTGGCAAAACCATACCCGGTATAAAGATTGAAGGTGGTAACTACCCCCCGTTTACGCTGATCTATAGGCAGTGGGGGTTGGTTACGGGCCATAACACGAGCCTGACGGGTCTCAAATTCATTTGAATACCACACCTCGCGTCTCCGATGTCGTTCAGCCTCATCATCGGGTTCAGGTTCGGTAAACCAAGGACGGCCCACCGGTTGCCATGTTTGTTCGCTGCTCTCAGTACGCAACGCTGCTCTCCTCCCTTGACTCGTCGCTGTTTGTGCTGGTACCGCGACCCTCCATGACTCGCGGGGTCCGGCCTCCTCATTGCCGCCGACAGCTCCTTCTTCCTCTCTGACACCGACCTGGTCACCGCTATACTCCTCCGGCTCTTCCGGTCTCGGCTCAGGCTCTTCAAAGAACTGAATGAGGTCTCTCACCTCGACGGCTCTCTCTTCTCCGGACTCCACAAAGGGCACACGAACCGGTTCTAAGATGTCCACCAGCAGCTCAGGGGTCACCAGGCGGTCGGTTTGGGTAGCCACCGACACCCGGAGTTCTCGCTCTCTTTGCGCTGCAGTTCGTTGTCTACGATTTAACTGGAGTACCATCTCTGCTCCCCAGCGCCGGACGGTCCACTCGGTCACTTCCCGGATTTGAGTTTGTAAGTCATCCAGGGCAGTCCTCCAAAAGGCACCGTCCTCACCGTCCATCTCTCGTAGCAACACACCCGGTTCTGCGCGGTCCATTAAGATGTCCTGTTCTATTTCCCTCACCAGTTGTTTGAAACTGGGGACAGCCATAACCTCACACCTGGTCTCGGGTAACTGGAACGGGTCTGGAGCTTCAACAGGTATCACGCTTCTGCTCCCGACCGCACCCTGTTTAGTTCTTATAGTCCATAACCGGTGTGGGCTGGCGCTCGACCCGCCCCCTTGGTTGATTGAGAGCAATGGGGGCGGGGAGACTTTTTGGCACCTCTTGTATAGCCTATGTTTGTTGAAGGGCCGAGGCACGCCCCTAGGCCAACACATTGTTGTTGCTGCACTTTTAAGCCCGCCCACCACGAAGTTTCTGTGGGCAACTCCTTCGGGCTTTTCCGGAGCCCGCCACTGCCTTCGTCACTCCTCGGCAGAGCGGAGGGGGCGGGGCTTATCTTCCCGCTCTTTCTCCTGCTGTGACGCAGTTTGAATTTCTGAGGCGATGTAATGGCGGCTCGGCTCAATTCTTATAATCCACACAGTTAAACAGTAATAAAGTTCTTAAGGCACACTTCACCTGGTAGACACCAGGCTGGCTCGTCCTGTTCGTGACGCCAATTTGTTTCAACCAGAGCTGGGGTGCGTGGGGTACTCGGTCACCGGGGCTTCTGTGTGGGATGTCACGGGTGGTCGGTATCCCCGGTGCCGTGCCCTGGCGAACAATTATACCAGGTGTTAATGGTAAAACGGTGGGGGTTAAAAGGGGTATTTACAGGGGAACGTGACGCCACCTGTAGAGTCCGGTAAGGTGGTACCGGCGCTGCCAGCCGGCCACTGAGGTGATGGAGGGGGCAGCAGTGTGTGGTACAGCTCCCCACAGGTGGAGCTTTACCTCAGGGCAGCTATGATGGTATATGAGACGGTGAGGGAGGGCAGTGATGGTAAATGGTGGTGCAGTTCTTACCCCTCTGCTGTAGATGTTGATGATGTTCAGTCCTCTGAGCTGCGGCAGGAAGAATAACAGAAACCAATTCTTGTTTAACTTTGCTTTACTCGGTACCGGCTGATGGCATAACAATACACGGTACAGTTTGGTTTAGGGTGCTGTTACCAACTCAGGATTTCCCTTAAGGAGTCTTTAGATGTTCCTTCTCTGTCTTTCAGGGTTTCTATTCTCTTTCTAGATCTTTCTGTCTTTCCCACCTTGGAAGAGCTCACCCGCCAGTCCTGCAGTCTGTGTCTAGTAGGCTTAAATTGACTATTACCGGTCCAAATGGGAACAGCAGGAACGCACAAGTTTCCCACCTGACACCGGGTTTCAGTCTTTCCTCACTAGTGTAGGACCGTCTTTTGGGCATGAGGGGTGAGGTACCTTGTGGTGCTGTCAGCAACCCGGTCTGGTTGGGCCTGCAGCTCGTCGGCTTCGCAGTCAGGGATGAACTCCTGGCTGCCTCGGTATCCGTGTCACCTGTGAACCCTCAACATGACCAGCTGGTTCCTACCAGTCTAGGTCCGTTGCCATCTGTCCTGGGCCCCCACATATAGTTGGGGTACCCTCCACTCAGCTCAGGCTGCCAGGCGTGACCACACTGTCTGCCTTCCCAACGCCGTCTGAGGTAAATTCCTAACTGTCACTCTAACTCTATCCTAAGCTCCGCCCACCACCTGTGGAACCTACCATAAAGTCAGTTTCCCCTACACTAAGTGGTGTGGTCCTAGGTGAGTGCTAAAAATAGACTCCATAAGCATTAAATCGTAACCTGGCAACTTACAAGTAAAAACACATTTTATATTCAAGTGTAATACCATTCTGTGGCGCATACCTGCAGGGGCGCCACATGCCATGCTGGGCATTAGGTGCGAGGTATATGTAGCAGGCTGGCCATTAAGTGTCAGTCTGCCAGATATTTGTATCAGGCTGGACATTAGGTGCCATGTGTCTGTGCCTCGACTCCACTAACTAACTCTTTGACTCCCTCTAGAGGTGACTATATCTCCCTACCAGGAGTAACCTCCCACCACTACTCTAGTGTGGGAGTGCAGGAATGGGTCCTACCCACCATCCCAGCATCCACTTGCAGTTGGGGAAAATTACACTGCTTTTATGAGTATAATACCCCGGTGTGACGCCTGACCATCCGGGGCACCACAATAACACGTGCGATATAAAGGCAACTAGAGCTGACATCCATGATACAGACGAGCACACAGAGCCAGTCACATTCATAATCTGCAGACAGGACTGACCCGATTTCCAAAAAAGCTGCGTGGACCTGTAAACCTATAAAGGCCGGGTTACACATAACGATGTGCCAGCAACCCGACCAACGATCGGGATCGCTGGCACATCCCTATGTGATTGCTGGTGAGCTGTCAGACAGGCAGATCTCACCAGCGACCCATGTAAAGACCTCAACATCGTGGAATAGAATATGGGTATGTGCACACTGGCCGGGTTAGGGTCGGTTTAGGTGTGTAAACCGCCGGTCGGTTTACATAAATTTCATGTAAATTTATGTTAATCCAAACCGGCGTTTGGATTAACATTAAAACCTATGTAAACCGACACCCGGTGTCCACACACCAGCGGTTTACACATGCTGATCCGTTGCTAACCCGCTGGGTTCCCAGCGGGTTAGCAAAGAATGGGCAAGTTCTATAAACCGGCCGGTTCTGCAGCGGCTGCAAGCAGAATCATGTACCTTAGGGTATGTGCACACTGGCCGGCGGGTTGGTCGGCGGCGGCTGGGCGGACCCGCCAGGAAGCTCCGGAGCCGTCCACCGGCATCCTGGCGGGTATGTGTGGCGGGTGACGGGCGGGTGCCGGGCGGGTGGCCAGCGGGTTAGCGCCGGCGGTGTTGCGGCGGCTGGAAGCAGTACATGATTCTGCTTGCAGCCGCTGCAGAACCGGCCGGTTTATAGAGCTTGCTCATTCTTTGCTAACCCGCTGGGAACCCAGCGGGTTAGCAACGGATGAGCATGTGTAAACCGCCGGTGTGTGGACACCGGGTGTCGGTTTACATAGGTTTTAATGTTAATCCAAACGCCGGTTTGGATTAACATAAATTTACATGAAATTTATGTAAACCGACCGGCGGTTTACACACCTAAACCGACCCTAGCCCGGCCAGTGTGCACATACCCTATAAACTATTCTTTTCCATGATGTCGTGGTCCCACTACTGTATTCAGCGGGAGAACTCTGGTAACCAGTGTACACATTGGGTTACTAAGCAAAGCGCATTGTGCTTAGTAACCCCATGTGTACCCTGGTAGCCAGGGAACAAATCGGGTTAGAGGGGTGTCACACACGCGCCGATGTCTGCTGGCCAGTAGCAGACCAATGACTAATAAATGGTCCTGGCCATTCCACAGGGATCAGCGAGCTGCAAGGTCACTGCAACGTCACAAAACCTGTGATGTTGCAGCGATATCGTTAGCGATATCACTGCATGTAACGGTGCCTTAAGACTTATTCCATATTTGTCATTAATAATTCAGCCATTATATATGAGTTGAACTAGCATGCTAATCTAAATCAATATGGCTATCAAAATGGATATTATTTTCACATCCATATTTCAAAAATTTATAGCTGGTGCTCTTTTGATTTGTTTCATGAATACAGCTGTCCCATTAAAGTCTATCTAAGTGCTTATGCACCACTACAACTTTTTTTTTTTCAGCACTGCGGTGGTGCACTGTGTAAGGTAGCGGTTAGGATAGGCACGACGGAAGGCAGTGACTCAGGCAACTGTTCACACAACACACAGTTTAATGGTACAGTTCAGGTATATTACAGACCTCCAGGTTCTGGGGCACAGCTGGTACAACTCTGTTCATGCAACACACACAGTACCTCTGTACCTAGGACAGGCTCTGTCCTGGCCGGCTCCACTGGTGAGGGCCAGGTCCTCACTGCTAGGCTGTGTTATCAGCACACAACCACTCTCTCTCTGAACTGTCCTCTCTGAGAGAGCTCCCAGCTTCACACAGCAGATCCTCCTGTTCTGATCCACTCCTCAGCCCAGGGCAGCTCATATCATCTCCTATCCCATCACAGGTGGGCTGATTGCTTTCCATCAGCACTTAGCTCAGATCTCACTTCTGTTAACCCTGTGAGTGCTGCCACAGAGCAAAAGATACAATCCCCCATGTGCTGTGCACCGGTCAGGGGACACATCGGGGTCACATCACCACATACCTCCCCCCTCTGTTCAAGCCCGTGGGGCGGAACACCAGCCCACGATCCGGGGCCTCGAGACAGGGGCTCCCCGTCCTCGGAGCCCACCGGTCGAGGGGACCGTCGACCAGGGCCGTCCGCGTCTGACACGCGGTCCCGTACCGGCACCAACTGTTTCCTTGTGTACCAAGACCAATCGGACCCAGTCACTCCATGTCTCAAAGGCATATCTGTGGGAGGTCTCCCCCTCCCCCAACGGCCAGTGTGGTAGCGCGGTCCACCTATCCTTTTGGCTATGTGGAGTCCTGACGCTATGTCGTCTGCTACACGATTGGGCAGGTCATCTGAGTCCCGTAGCCCTAAGTCCACAGTGGAGTCACTGTCTGTACCGTGAGCACATCTACGGGTCTTGGGACATTGTGGTTGGCGCTTCTGCACCTGTATGCGGGGGTTGTACGCTCTGAAACCTCCTGCCTTTACCTCTAGGGAACACCTATCGGGATTACACTCTTTCCCTATAGTGGTGACCCCTATGGCAGGTGTCCCGGAGTCGGGATCTTTGGGCTCAGGGCCTGGACCATTCACTACCTGAGGATTAGTTTGCCTCTCCCACAGAGTCCAGAACAGAGGAAAATCCCTCCCCAAAATCATATCGAAAGGCAGTGTCTTCACCACCCCCACTTCATGTCGAACCCGTCCGGACAGGGTAGTGATAGTGACCCTCCTTGTTGGATACCTACAGTGGTCCCCATGGACCCCAAGCACTCGCACCGTACGGCCGGTGGGTTGGGATCTAGAGGCCAAGGAGGCACACACAAGGGTAACACCACTCCCTGAGTCCAACAGGGCCATAGCGTCATATCCATTGAGCCGAACCTGGCACAAAACACTCCTTTTACGCCCAGTCCCATAGCGTCCTGCCCTGGCAGATTGGGCGAACATGGACATCCGGCGGGTATACCCACAGTCCATGGACTCCGTGTTGAGGGGACACTGCGCCATTGCGTGTCCTGACTCCTGGCATCGCCAACACCTTATGGCGGGGAAAAAATTATTTACGGTGCCCCGCTTAGGAGACCCGGATTTCCGTCTCACTTCTGGGCGGTGCACATTCTCTGCCTGTGGTGAGGTTGAACCCAGCAGAGGCCCGGGTTGGGGGTCCCTAATTGCCGGTTTGGTGGATGCGGTCCGCCGTGCTGCACGCAGTGTCCCAGAGTCCCGAATCAAGTCTTGTGTAGCCACATGCCGCTCCACCACACTCACTACCTGATCTAGGGTACCCGGGTCACCTTGTCCCACCCACTGTTGGATGGAGACAGGCAGAGTGCGCACAAACCGGTCAACAACCACCCTCTCTATCATTTGTGCGGGGCTCAGGCTTTCAGGCTGCAGCCACTTCTTTACCAGGTGCAACAAGTCATAGGCCTGAGACCGGACGGGTTTACCCTCCTCAAAGGACCACTGGCTTACCCGTTGAGCCCTTACATATGTATTAACCCCCATTCTGGCAAGGATCTCACCTTTCAGAGTCCCATAGTCCATGGCGTCCTCTGTGCAGAGGTCTAGGTAGGCTTTTTGGGACTCTCCGGTTAAGTAAGGCCCCAACATTTCAGCCCACTGCTCTGGCGGCAGTTTCTCTCGCTCTGCAACCCTCTCAAATACCGCCAGGAAAGCTTCCACATCATCCCCCGGGGTCATCTTTTGCATTGCATGCCTTACCGCCTTCCGGACGCTGCTGTCATCTCCTTGACCTGGGGATGGAGCCGCTGGCTTTGCACGGATTGCCTCCGTCAGAAGATCCAACTGTCGCTGCTGATGCTCCTGTTGGCGCTGCTGATGCTCCTGTTGCTGCTGCATTTGCCTGATCAAGAGCTGATTAGCCTCCTGTTGTGTGACCTGCTGTTGCTGGTGCATTTGCTGCTGTTGTTGCTGTGCTTGCACCAGGTGCTTAACCTTCCTAGCGTTATTCCCGAGCCTGACTCGGGGTTAACATTCACTACCAGAAGCGTTAACCCCGAGTCAGGCTCGGGCTTACCCGCGTTCGCGGCAGATGCGGTGAGAAAACCGCATCTGCTGCACTTGCCGCACTTGCGCCGCACTTGCGCCGCACTTGCGCCGCACTTGCGGCGCGGTTGCGGTAATCTGCATAGGAACCAACCACCTCTGATGACCCTCATACATTGTTAATATGTGCCCCTGCAGCCTAGTAAACCATTAGCAGCACTGTTTTACTGTGAAAAGTGGCTGCAGTAGAAGTGAGATAATGATTGTATACACTTACATGCCTGCGTACTTGAGGCCGTCTCCCTGTGTGTGCTGGGACTTGTTGTGCTGTGGTCATCATGTCTGCTCTCCCCCTCCCTTATGCACGCCCCCTCTCAGCCTGCTATAGTGATGTGAGGCTGATTGCGTCATAAAGGGGCGGGGCTACCGGAATGCCGCGATTTAGCCCCGCCCCTTTATGACGCAATCAGCCTCACACAGTATAGCAGGCTGAGAGGGGGCGTGCATAAGGGAGGGGGAGAGCAGACATGATGAGCACAGCCCACAAGTCCCAGCACACACAGGGAGACGGCCTCAAGTACGCAGGCATGTAAGTGTATACAATCATTATCTCACTTCTACTGCAGCCACTTTTCACAGTAAAACAGTGCTGCTAATGGTTTACTAGGCTGCAGGGGCACATATTAACAATGTATGAGGGTCATCAGAGGTGGTTGGTTCCTATGCAGATTACCGCAACCGCGCCGCTAGTGCGGCAGCTATGCGGCAAGTGCGGCAGATGCGGTTTTTTAACCGCATCTACCGCGAACGCGGGTAGCCCGCTTTTAGCAAAAATTCTAGAACTAAACAGAACGCCAGGGAGGCTACGCAGGTCCTCCATGCTGGCTGCTGGTTTGTACTGTAGCGTAGCAGGTTTCACCACTGACATGTGTGAACTGAGTTTGCCTTTTTTTTTTTTTTTCTTTCACCAAGTCATTGCCGTCAGCAACCAGGTTGCTGTGCCCGCATCCTCCACCACATGTAAGGTAGCGGTTAGGATCGGCACGACGGAAGGCAGTGACTCAGGCAACTGTTCACACAACACACAGTTTAATGGTACAGTTCAGGTATATTACAGACCTCCAGGTTCTGGGGCACCGCTGGTACAACTCTGTTCATCCAACACACACAGTACCTCTGTACCTAGGACAGGCTCTGTCCTGGCCGGCTCCACTGGTGAGGGCCAGGTCCTCACTGCTAGGCTGTGTTATCAGCACACAACCACTCTCTCTCTGCACAGTCCTCTCTGAGAGAGCTCCCAGCTTCACACAGCAGATCCTCCTGTTCTGATCCACTCCTCAGCCCAGGGCAGCTCATATCATCTCCTATCCCATCACAGGTGGGCTGAGTGCTTTCCATCAGCACTTAGCTCAGATCTCACTTCTGTTAACCCTGTGAGTGCTGCCACAGAGCAAAAGATACAATCCCCCATGTGCTGTGCACCGGTCAGGGGACACATCGGGGTCACATCACCACAACTGCTTTTGATGTAAGCCCCCTGCCCCATTTTAAACTCACCTTCTGGGATTTTCATATATTAAAGACGCTGCTCCGGTCCTATAGCTCTATCTTGTGCTCGTAACTTACGACTGGCCGGAAGCCAGAAATTATGTCACAAGTTCTTAATGTAACTATGAGAGCCAGAACGAGGCACCCATATAGATGTATTGAGTTTTAACCTCCATGAAACACTTAAAGTGAACCTGCCACCCTGCTAGGGCTTTTTAAACAAAAAGTGCCACCTTAAGCAGCCCTAAGCTGCATTCTGTGAAGGTGTCCATAATTTCCCCTCCCGTCTGCAGATTCCACCTGTTTTGTGTCATGCTTTATGCAGATAGCTGGGTTGGGAATCTAGCGCCTGCGCACTAGCAGTAATCCACTGCACAATCACGCGGTTTGCTCTGTCCGTATTAGGGCAGAGCTAACTGCGCAGGCGCCAGATTCCCAATCCTACTGCCTTCATAAAGCAGAACATGAAACAGGGCAGATCTGGCGACTGCGGTACACATGTGGCGCCCTGTGGTTCAGGTAGCCACAGGAATCCTAGTGCATGTAGGGATTTCCACATTGGGTACACCTTACACATGCAACACCTGTCACCCCTGGCCTGCTTGCAGGTGAACTGCTGACATCAGTTGAATTTCCCTATAAATACAGGTGCAGGGGCCGAAGCTAGTCAGACAGTCAGCAGAGGAGAGAGTGATGGCCACTTTACACGTCCCGATATCGGCGTCCAACTTCGATAAAAAGTCACGTGGCATGTGCATTGGCCCCGATATCGTTCGTGCGTTGTATGGTGTAAATGTCCAATACGATGCATGAACGATGCCAAAACGATATCAGGGATCAAATGAGCCTGCTCTCCAATGGCCCGATATTGGATGGACGTTATGGCCGGATCGTGCTGTGTGAAAGCCCAACAACGATGTGGAGTACAACTTCCCCTATTCTCTCCCATGTTAAATGGTCGTTCCTGGGTCGGCTGTAAAAGGGAGCGTACACATCGCAGTGGCATTGGCTGCCGATATCGCGCTGTGTAACATCTCCTATGCGATCTTGGAATTCTGCCCAGAAAAAGCGCGCTCCTGCACCATTGGATCCAATATCGGACCGATGTTGGGACGTGTAAAGTGGCCATGAGAGAGTCTGTGCAGTGCGGGAAGCACTGTGAAGAACCTGGTGAACGGAGCCATGCTAGGCTCATACCAGAGAACAGTCTGAACCAGTGTGAGGGTCCCGGGAGTAGGGGACGAAGGCAAGGCAAAAAGCAGATAAAGAGGGGACAGAGGAACCATATCGGCTCACCCCACGAAGTAACTGGATACCGGAGTCAGAGTCTGCCTAGGGGAGTTTAGCCCAGCAGAAAATACTGATACACCGAGGAGACTCCAGTTTCCCGGACACCCGCAGCACATTCAACTTGAGAGCTAGGAACCGCAGAGAGAAGAAGAAAGGCGGCATCCAGTAAAGGGTTCTCAGTGCAGTTAACACAGGTGAGAGACACAGCGGAGGCCAGACTAAGTTTCATACAGGTCAGGGCTTCAACAGGAAGGAAACAGGGACCAGGAAGCCTTACAACCCACTTGGTGTGGAAATATCAAAAGTTTTACCCGACTACTTAGAGAGTACATTGGACTATACCTGCTTAACATCAGTAAAAGATATGAAAACTACTCCCAGTGAGTGCCTTCCAGTTCTTTCCGCCATGAACCTGCACCAAATATAGACTACGTCATAACCTCCTATAGAGCTGTTCCTGTGTGAAACCATTTCTTTACCTCACTGCTCTGAGGACTTCGCTCCGCTTGCAGGGAGTGACATCATGCGGCTGCCTACCCATCGTCCCCGGAGGTCTGCTGGCAGCGCTGGTGCTATCACCAGATACTGCATGTGGCGTCACATTTAAAAAAAAACTTTTATTATTCTATTTTTACTAAACCCCTTTTTTGTGACCACCAGGGCCACGGATCTGGGAACCGGCCACCAGTGACAGTCCCTTAAAGCTACGCCCAGGATCCGAGTACCCCAGCCCTGGGGTGCGTCACACGCAGGTGCAATACAGTCAGACACTCTGCCCACAGTAGATCAGAGCTCAAGGCGCCTGCACAAACATACAGGAATCTGCACAGGTGCCAAAGACAAGACTAGTAAGAGAGAAGAGGAGGCGCCCAGAAGAAAGAAGAGGTGGAAAAAGACCGAAGAGGAGTGAAGTCCGGACGAGTGACGAGACCCACTGAGCCTGTAAGTATGAATTTACATACATGGCGGGAAACTTTATAAAGTCGTTATTTAGGTTTACATGGGGGTAGGGGAATTATAGCCGCCTTCACAGAATGCAGCATAGGCACTACTGAAGGTGGCACAGTTTAAAAAGCCCTAGGCGGGGGTGACAGATTCACTTTAGGCTCCTAGCTAGTCACTATTTTAACTGCAGACCGACCAGAGAGCTGCTGGAAAAGGCAGCGGAAGGTGAACATCAGACAGGGGTTAGGGCACATTTAAGGAACCACTATAGCGAATAAGAAAAAAAACACTAGAATGGTGCTTTAAAATATGGTTGAATCAATATTTAATCAGTTTACTTAAAATGAAATTGTGGAGCCCCTGCAGATCCAGTCACTACAGAGGTACTGCACCCCTGTTAGGGTGTTGTACCCACCCTCTTGGGTAAGAGGGGCACAGACTAGTACCGAGACACCCAGGCCACGCACTAGGAACCATTGTAGTGGGGATGAGTGAAGAGGAAGTAGTTAGAGGGAGCACCTGGGAAGGAGTGAAACCAGGAAGACCACACATTGATGACGTGAGACACATAACAAAGGGTATAAGTAGAGTGGGAAAGATTTAGAAAGGAGGAGAGACAGTTAAACAGCAGAGAGGAGAGACTGCTAAACAACAGCAAGAAGAACAGCGAGACAGTGAGAGTCGAGTTGGAGGGAAGCTAGAGAAAGAAAGCCTGTCACAGAAGGAAAAGAACTTGAGAGAAGTGTCCAGAGGACTGGAGCTAGTGGGAGCTCATCCTGAGGCCAGACTGAAGAGCAGAGACAAGAACTAGGTGGCTCCAGGAGGAAGAGGGGGTCCCAGAGGCACGGGCAATGAACAATCCACCCGTGGAACTCGTATCCATTGTCAGGCGCAGGCAAGTGGAGGGACAAGGCTGCAAGAAAGACGCACCGGGAACACCAAGACTAGTGGAGAAAACAGACAAGGCTCAACTAGCAACCCGGAGGCTGTGGAACTTCCATGGGGACACAGTCGACAACCGCACACATCTGCTGAAAAGGTGGCAACCATAGGGCTAAGCAGATATACTGCAAGTTAACCCCTACGAGAAACCCATAGTCACTGGCTCGCAGCTCTGTGTGGCAAGGCGCAAAGCAGGAGGGAGAAGCAAGCTTAGTGTGAGACGACCAAGAAAGGACAGAGAAGGGGTACCAGTTACATACCATCCTACTATCCGGGAGTAGCTGGATCGCTGCATCCGGGAACCGAGGGCTTAGCGGGCTGTTACACAAACACTGTGAGTAAATGATCTGAAGACTGCACTCCGCTGTGTCTGTGAACTTTCTTAATGTGTCGAGAGCACTAGAAACATCACTACCAACTCACTCAGGTACCTCTAGCTGCCCTGGGGGTCAGCCCTACCCATAGAGGGCTTAAGAACATTGCTGCCTCCCTACCATCGGCCCCTAGGAGAACTGTCGTGCAGCGGCGGCCATCTATACCCACAACCTGCGGGTGGTGTCACGAAAAAACACAGCTATCCCCATGTCCTGTCATCCCTTCCTGAAATGAACCCTCCACGCCGGATGACCTTCCCTAAGAGAGAGAACCACCCACACCGAACCTTTAATGACACCACCAGGGTCACTGAGCCAGGTCTCTGTCCCTGTGATTCCCGTGATAAAGCCTCAAAGCCTGGTTCCGAGTATCCTAAGGCCCGGGAGGAGGGGTGTGTCAAAATCACAGATGCAAAATCTCATTAACTAGTCAAGTAATAATGATGTATCCTGTTTCATAGGAAGGCAGGGCCCACCTCACCCGACACCCCACCATCCGTCGAATAAACACACCAGACATTGGCATAAAATGGCCGTGAGGCTTTACTTAGGGTAACTAAAAAGGCGGTACAAGGATAACCATTATTATAAATATTCCATAAATATTAAAATCCTTAAAATAAACACTTGTACCGCTAACCGAACCAGAAAACGTCCACTATATTAGGCCAATTTTGCCCTCAAAATAAAGCCAAACGACAGATGCAGATACTCTTCCAATAACTTCAGGGTGGGTGGGCGGGCGTCTTCTTTTTCACATGAAGAGTGAGTGACGTCAGGCACTCTCCTGAGGGGAATAAATACCCCGTCCTCCTACCTTTTCTTGACCAATCATATTAACTTGGCAAGCAAGCAGGTGACCAATAGCACCCATACCTGCTTCCTGTTACCATACACTCAGTCCACAGACTTGTCCAATCACTAATGAGGATACCTCACGCAGTATTAAGATGCCTGAAACAATAAGCAGAATTAGCAGTAACACTTTTATTATTTAAAATGCCTATCAACTCCTATAAAAATCCAATTTATGCCATTAACTACTGGCAACCACTAAAAAGGGCAAATTTCATAACAGCACCCCAAGGGGAAGGGGGATGAAATGAAAGGAGGAAGTGGAGGGGGCGCCCGCAATATCATGCAGCCCCCTTTACTAAGTGCTTTGGTAGGTAACATTATATTGTTCATTCATATTATGGGCGTATCAAATGCACATGTGTAAAATAGACCTAAGACCACGGTCACACATTGAGTGGTAAGTATTTGCCTCAGTATTTATAAGACTAAACCAGGAGTAGAACAATCAGAAGAAAAGTATCAAAGAAACATGTCACCACTTCTAGATGTATCTCCCACTCCTGGTTTTGGCTACACATATGTGGCGCCCCTGCGACCGGGTGGCCATAGAGGAGAACTGCAGCTTGGATTGGTAAGGCGGTCACCTCGCACCAACACCCCACACACACACTCCAATCCTGAGCCTAAGTCACTTCATGTCAGGCAAGGAATGGTGGGAGGAGCTAAGTGGAGGATGGAACGTAGTACAGCACCCGGGAAGGGGTGGAGGAACTGGAGTAAAACCCAGGAACACGAAGTTAGAGAGAGACTCTAGGGTGGGAGAGTTGGAGGAAGTAGAGAACTCCTAAGCAGAAACACCTATCAGTTATTCAGTGACTGAGGCCTTACTGAGAAAAGAGGGGCCCGGTGGCCTGCACGACTGATGGCCGGCCAGGGACCCAGGCTGAATCCGAGGAAGGATGGAAAGAGCCAGGTATGCCCCGACTAACCCAGGACACTGGTGGCTGGGCCCAAGAACCAGAGTGCCAGCTCTGTAGTTGTGGCAGGGAAAGCTTCAAGCCCCCAACCACAGGAAACCCGGCAGGGTACGAGAACTCTGTGTCCCAAGACCTAACACCTGGTGTGGTAAAGGAGAAAGCCATCGTACTAGTGACCGAAAGAATGGGACAACTCACTAACGAGCCTGTGAAGGCCGGGCCGTAACCACACGCGGAGAGGAGAACGGAAGGACCCAAGAGGTACACTGAGGGGAGTATGACGTAGATGGACCATCCCAGCTGCAGTGAGAACCTAAGCCCATAAAGAACTGGACATAGCTGCTGTGTGAGCTCAGGTCTGTTGTAACTTTTGTGAAAGAACTGTAAAGTGACTGTGAACGGTGTTGCTTGACAGTCAGATGTAAAACCCCGGTAAAGCCCAGTGCTGTGTGGACTCAGTTGTTTATCCACAGGAGCCAAGAAGAGAAGCCGCAACTGTGCAGAGACTGTGTATGCTGTCTTAAGGTATGGAGAACTTTACACTCCTTCACTACACTACACCTTCAGATACCCTGGGGGGAATCAGCCCTACCCGTAGATGGCTCACCATCTGGCTGCACCCACTATCACCCCAGCGGGCCCGATTGCAGGGTGGCCTCATATAGCCATGCACTACGGGTGGCGTCACAAATTACTTTCATAAACTTTATTTTCCCCTTTTACTTCATTCCCTTTTTATTTGCCACACTTGGGCATACGGAGTCGGGTCACGTCGACGTGACATTCCCCAGCAGACTGAAGAGAGGGCCCGGTTCCCTGGGGTGCGACACATACTGAGGTAAAAAACTCCCCAAATACTCAATGTGTACACTGCCTGAAACGGTAAAGCTTCCGATCTTCTATTTTACATCAATTACTGAGAGAGAAGGTGACAACCAATATGATCCCCAGTACAACCACCAAGGGATATCATCAATGATGTTACTTGAATTTCATGGACCCAATGTGAAAGTTCCAACAGTGCCCCCAATTATTGCAAATCTTTAATATCAGTAGTCTTTTTCTATAGGCCAAAGGGACTTTTGGGGCCCCATGGGCTCCAGGGCCTGGGTGTGATTGCAATCCCTACACTTATTGTAGTTATGCCCCTAGATATAAAACAACTAGGTCGATCTCTAGAATGAGAAATCTAATGTGGTAACTCCCTCCTCAGTATAGCTACATTTGGGAACAGGGTGCACGTCCTCTTTATGAATCTGACAATGTCATAAAGGGGTTGCTCCACAATTAAATATTCCATTACTCTTAAGGTACCTTTACACGACGCAATATCGCCTGCAATATCGCCTCAAAGTCACGTGGTGGGGTCATTTGCAATTGATATAGTGAGTGCATTGCGTCTTGTAACAGGGCGATACAACTGCAATTTATCACTGGATCGACATCGCCTGATTTATGTGCAGACAATTAAACCAGGCGATGTTGCCTAAGCGATGTGGTAGGATCGCTCAGTGTGACACCGCAATAGCGATGATTGAAAGCAACTTCGCCTATTCATTACATTGATAAATATCGCTCGCTGGGTTGCTTATACCCAGTGAATGAAAGTTGCTTTCATCATCCTAGTTGCGTTGCCTACGATATCTCCCCGTGTGACATCTACAAGGCAATCTTGGAAAAGTGCCAAAACGTGCGCGCTCCTGTGAAATATCGAATCGATATTGCGTCGTGTAACGGTACTTTAAGTGAGGCAAAGCAGAACACATTTTCAGTCTGAAGTTTCGTCTACATTTTGCTGTTACAAACTTGTGTGATTTTCTATTCCCTTTCAGACTGTCGTCCTAATATTGGGGGTCGCACATGCTCAGTAGCCCAGTCCCCCTAGATGGGAACTCTTGTACACAGTAACTCTTGCTGTTCTGCAGATCAGTCACTATGATTGTACTGGACGTTGCTTCTTCTCACCCGCATTGTTGCTTCATCTGTATTGTTTTCAGAACATTATGAAGACAGCACTGCAATTACGTAATGTATACCATTAATGAATGAAAACATTCTTGCAGCAAAACATCCAGACAGCTAAAACTAACAATGAGTAACCAACATATTTAGTTATTAGGCTGCGTTCACACATCGCGTATTTTGCGCGTTTTTTTTACGCGCGTATTTGCTCCAAAAACGCATGTGCGTCTGCGTTTTACAGCAAAGTGAATGGACATTCACTTTGTGCCTTGCAGACATCGCGTAATTAAACGCAGCGTTTTTGGAGCAAAAAACGCGCGCGTAAAAGAATGAACATGTCAATTCTTTGCGTTTTTTTACGCGCGCGTTTCCATAGGCCCCATTATAAAAACGCGCGTCTAATGCGCGATTGAAGTAGAAGCTAGTTGTTCTCTCGCGTATTCTTATCGCGTTTTTAAACGCGCGTTTTTCCCTTGAAAAGACGCGCGTAAAAAAACGCGATAAAATACGCGAATGTGTGAACGCAGCCTTAGTCTGTCTCCTAATCACTGTCAGTGTATGTCCAACTCTTCAGATTTAAGAGCAGATTTTTGGGTCAGAAATATTTGCATGATTATTACATTTTACCACAAAATGAAGTTTTACTGGCACTTATGTTCATATATTTGGTGACATGTGTTGATCTAAAATGCAGTTTTATTGAGCATTCACCCTAAAGGTACCTTTACACGCCGCAACTATTGCCGGCGATCGGAGGCAACCAAACGTGCGCGTGCACGTTTTTGACGGTTGCCTCCGAACGCCGATGCCGCATGTACACGCCGCAATTGCGTCGTCAACCTAAGGTGATGTATCGTCCCAGAAGTTCCCACACCAACATTGGGAAACATTCGGTTGACTACTGACGCCGCTTCATACGCTGCAATCCCCAAAGGAATGTGGGCGTACATGGTTAGCGCCGCAAGAACATAGGCGTGACAGACTTGTGTATTCCGCGCACCAAACACCCTGATTACACAACGCAATAGCGTCATGATTGGCCAGCCTGTGCAGGAAGGCTGGCTAATACATGACGCCATTGCAATTGTGTAGTGTGAATGGACAGCTCTTCAAATATGTCACCCTGTGAAGGGACAGCCAATGGTAACACAGTAGCCCCACCAATCATCGCTGGGGGGGGGCGGTATCCAGCACGCTGTGGCACACCTCTGGGAAATCACTAGGCAACGCTGATTCTATCCCTATCGCCCGTTCACACGCCGAAGCCAGGGAAATTCTCTTTCAGGGTTGCGTCTGGTTTTTGAACAATGCTCTGAAATCGCAATTATGAGCAACTTTCAAAATCACAACCGGGTTCAACAATTACACGCCACAATTTCATAGCAATTTCAGGGCAATGGTGACGGTCCGGATTGCTGTGTACACCGAGATTGCGCGTGTATCAAGATTAACATTAAATGTCAAAGGTGTGCTATGAACGATTGTACTAAATTAGCTGGGTCAACCTGACCAGACATTAACAGTATAAACATTCAAGGCTGTGCTACAGTGAACATTGATACTAATCTATTACTGGGGTCACTGATCAGATCTCAAGTAGAAGCATGTAGGCAAGGACATTGATGTCAGTGGTAGATTTTGTTCACTGGGGATTTCTGCAGATTTCTTCTCGTATCCCATTCTACAACTGCAAAGACATACTAACAAGGAATTTAGATTGTGACACCCAATTTGGACAGTGATGATCAAGTCTGTAAAGTGCTGTGGAATTAATAGTGTTAAATAAATAATAATATCCTTCTTGATCAACAGAGCTAAATGTTTTCTGTAGAATCCTCATATATAAAGTGTGGCTTGGCATAAGTTCCTTTAGAAACTCATCATAATGCTGTAGCCTACTGAATACTGAAAAGATGAAATATCAGTTTTTGAAGGCTTTTTTTCCCTTTGACCTGCCCCCTGGCAATCACTAAAAAAGGGCACACTTAATACTTTGATTTAGTTTTATAATGGAGCTATGGTATGCTAACATAAAAAAAACTTCTGGACCACGGCAGCTTTTTTATCCTGCCCCCAGATTTCCCTGACCATCTCCTCAACTCTCTTCCAGCAGGTTACAGAAGAAAGGATGGGGATGGGATTTTGAGGGCTGCAAGGGGGTGATGGGGATATTGGGGACTGCAAAGGGGATGATGGAGGTATGGAGATGCTGCAAGGGGATGATGGAGATATTGGGTGCTGCAAGGGGATGCTGGGATCAGGGATGCAAGGGGATGATGGCACTGCAACGGAGATGATGAGGGATATTAGGGGCTGTAAGGGGATGATGGAAAATATTGGGGCTTTATGTTCAACAATAAATGTGAAGTTCTTCTTCATGGAAAAATAAGACATCCCCTGAAAATAAGACCTAGCGCATCTTTGGGAGCAAAAATTAATTTAAGACACTGTATTATTTTCAGGGAAGCAGGGTAGTGGCCAGGGTGAAGACTGCTCCCTGATGTCCGTAAGTTATTAATAGTAATTATGGTGCTCTTGGTAGGTCGAGGACTGCTTTTTAAAAGAGGCCTACATGGTAGTTGAGAAGGGTAGTCCCCAGTAGGAGAATAAGGAACCGCAGGAACATAGGCAAGTGTATAAATTCGCTCTGCCACTGAGTCTCCTGTTGTGGTCCAGTGAATGTTAGCATGGACCCGGATAGACAGGTGGACATGGTGCCGGCAGTCCCTGGGGCATGGCCCTGAAGGATATCCCTGACCGTCTTTTGGAGCTGATCTCTATGGGAAGTACAGGGTTGGAGCCAGCAGAGACTTGATAAGCACTCAGCCGGATGCTGGTATGCTAGACGTAGCAGATGTAAGCCAAGAGGTACTGGAATGGGCGATCAGTCTGTACCAAAGATAAGTACTAAGATTACTCCAAAGACTGTAACGTTTAGAGATTTGTCAGTGTTTCATGAGACTGTTTCAGTAAAGAATTCTTGTTGGACATGGTTGACCCTTTGTATAATTGATCTTCACTGAGTGTAACAGCAAACAGAATTTTACCATTGGGGATCCAGCTGGGGCGTATGCATCTGTGGCTCCCCAGAGGGTCCAGTCACCATAGAGGTACTGCACCTCAGCCAGAGGTGTGGTACCCCACTCTCGGGTAAGGAGAGGACAATACCCCGTAACCACACACTAGCATGCAACACCACACCACTCCAGGCCATGGAATCTGGGCAGAGCCTATTAAGGGAGGGCCCCATCTCAGGCTGGAGGGGAACTAGATGGACGGTGGGGTGGAAGAAGAGGAGTAGGGGAGCAACAGGAGGTAAGTGCAGAGATAAAGTGGGGAAAAATAGGAAGTAAAGATATCAGTCAGGAGGTCGTGAGTGAGAGGGAGCTGTTGGAGACGGCAGGAGGCCAAGAGAAATGTCCTGGGTAATGTAGCCGGTAGGAGCTCGTCCCAGGATGGAGAGGAGAAAGGGAAGCTCCAAAGAGGAAGAGGGAGCTCCGAGGGGAGGCTCTGTCCAGGGAAGTGGGACTACCTCGGGTTGCCATGAAGCCCTGGCTGGGGAGACCCCGTTCCAGTGATTGTCCAGAGGGACTTGCTGGAGGAGCTAGGCCGCAGAAGGGAACGGCCCCAGACTAGTGGAAAGACTTTAACTTTCAGCAAGCAACTTGGAGGCTGCGTTTTCTGTATGTGCAGCAGCCGCAACCAAATGTAATCGCCGAAAAGGTGGAACGCATAGGATTCAAGGGGACGAAGAGAAAGTCGCCCTACAATGCCCGAGGCCACTGGCTTGGGACACTGCGTGTGAGGTGCAGGGCAGGAGGGTGAAGCCAGCACAGGAGTCGACCTGGAAAGGCACACATGAAGGGGGTCCCGGTAGAGTGAACTTAAGTTATCCGAAAGTTGGCTGGATCCTCACTCAGAAAACACAGCACCCGGCTGGATGGTGAGAACTTGGAGAACTGTAAGAACCGTGAGTAAAACGGCAAAACTGCATCCCGCTGTGTCCTCCAGTCATTGGTCGTGCCCTCAGTCCTGCACCCCATTTCCCTATCCCCTGCAAGATCTGTATCAACTGCCCTGAGGCCACACTCTACCCGTTGAGAGGATAAAAACTCTGCTGGCTAACTAATCGCCCCGGTGGATCTGAACCGCAGCATCAGCCATCCATCTAATTGTTCGAAAACCACAGGTGGCGTCACAAATTAATCCATTTATAAATGTTTCTCCATTTGTTTAATGACGTGGTCAGGGTCATGGGTGAGCCACCGTGACATCCCCAAGAGAATCTGAAGGCCCGTTTCAGAGTACCCCACGGCCCTGGTGGTGTGCGTCACTTCCCAGGCCTGGGCCTGCTCCGCTGGCTGGTCCCGGACTCAAACCTGACTACCTGGCCCCATGTCGCCAGCACCTCGTTGGGTAGACCAGCAGTGGTACAGAGAAGGCTTCGCTCGAAGCTACATTAGGTGAGAATGTTGGCTTTATGTTTGCACCACCATGACCCATTTTTAGTTAGTAGTCATTGCTAAAAAATACAGATAAAAAAAACAAACCCTGATTGTTTTACAGCGGAATTTTACCTTGTATGGCCAGTCTATAACTTCTGAAGTTTCCTACAGCATCATCATGAGTTCATAAAAAATCTTATGTTCAGTTTTAAAAATTGGGACGTATTTTCTAATATATCTACAAAAAAAACAACTATTGCTCTCAAGAATTTTTATTATAATTATTAATATTATTTTTAAATACATACGTATTTAAAAATAATATTAATAATTATAATAAAAATTATGATAAAAAAATCAATAAGTGCTTGAGTGTTTCTGTTCTGTCAAGGTCCTAACAATTCTACTCAGCCATGGGGATATTTTGAATAAGATGTTAGAAAAATAAGAAGGCCACTGGGTGGAATCTAAATCAACCCATATTTTATTCACTACCATAAAGTTTCCAACATGCAGTTCCTCTGTAAATTTTAGTTCTGCACAGATTTCCAACACCTCATAGCAAAGCAATTGAGAATAATCAGGGCTGGCCCTCCTCTGTCCTACACATGGTAGCTTTAGGATCATTTTGTTATTAATGGGGTTGTCCACTACTAGGATAACCCCTTCTGATTCCACATTGACTCCTCCAGGTAAAATTAAAGAGCCTATACTCACCTCATGTGTTGGCGCGCTTCCAGCTGTCCCTCATGATACCCGCTTTCACGTGAGCCCCACATCCTGTCACTGTAGGCTTCTGTCTCCCCGTGTTTACAGGAGAAATCAACAGGAAGTGTGCAGCAGGCACAGCGCTCACTTCCTGTTGATTAAGTCATTGGCCCAAAGCGTTACTCCATTGCTGGGAAATAAGTGGTTGAATAAATATGTAAATAAGGCAAAAAACATATTTGTAGATCTGAAGCCTCTGTCACTCCAGCTCTATTCTCCACTCCCCACCCAGCGCCACTGCCTACTATTTGACTAATGACTCCTGTGTGTGAAGTCATGTTGTATAGAAGCTGTAAAGGTACCTTTGCACGCCGCTACTGGAGGATGGATACAACCCGCTACTTCACGTGCACGAGCACGCCCAAACGGTTACAAACGGGAAACGCACCACCTTTACACGCCGCCACAAGGTGCGCTACGCTATGCTACATCTACAGCTAGATACATCGCCGGGTGTCTCAAGTAGCCATCTGTAGCTCATTTTACCTTATTTACACACTGCTACAACCAGCTAATATGGGCGGACCTGGTGCAGCAGGAACAGCACATAGGCGTGCCACAATTGTGGAGTACGGGACGTCCGTACGCTGATAGGACAAAGCAAGAAACCCATGATTGGCCAGGCATCGCAAGAGGCTGATTAATACGTGACGCCCGAGCAATTGTGTAGTGTGATTGGGCAGCTCCTTAAATATGTCACCCTGTGCAGCGACAACCAATCGCAACGCAGGAGCTTCCTCCAATGATCGCTGAAGGGGGCGCGGAAACCCGGAGCTTGTGTCACGCCCCAGCTACATAGCATGGTGTAGAAACAACCCTTCTGTTCCTTCTTTACACGCCGATACAGCTCGCTGCAATCGGCTTTGTAGCCACCTGTTTCAGAGCAGTGCTCGGAAACAGATGTATCTGTTGCCGGTTGCCTCCTACCGTCTTCACACGCCGCTACTACGGGCATTATTGACGACGCAAGCTACAATCATAGCCTGTAGAGGGTTGTATCCATCCTCCAGTAGCGGCGTGTAAAGGTACCTTAAGTCAAGCGAGAGGAGGTGACACTGTGTGTAGAGCTGGAGTGACAGACGCTTCAGATCTACAAATAGTTCTTTAGCTTCATTTGCACATCAATTAAAACAACACTGATTTCTCAGTAGCCCTGTAAAAGAATTGAAGGACATTTCTTTGAAAGAGCTGCATAGACTTATAAATAGTTTGTTGTGTGAAATCCTGCTGACAGATTCCCTTTAAATCCCTTTTTTTCAGCCTCTTAAACCTGAAGACAATCTATCTTGGCTATGGTCACAAAGAGCTGATAATTGAGTTCTGGGACTCTAGGATAGGTCACTTGTCTAGATATTCCTCTGTGTTTTTGTCTGGTTCCATGCGCTGTTAGTCTGACAGTGTTGTGCTCCTTAGTGTTAAACAGGGCCTGGTGCTGAAGGTGTTTTAGCACTAAATATAACAAAGTGTGACAAGAGTCTAACTCATCTCAGAGTATGCTGTGAAAAATCGGCCTCTAATGAAAGATCACAGAGTATAGGCGGCATAGGAAACCTCCACAGGGAAGCAAACAGCAGGAACCATTCTATAATGAGTCAAACTAGGTGACCCCCTCAGGCGGTAGCATTAGTAGGCCGCACATTTCACAGAGCAATAAAAAAAATGCTGTTATTAGAGTGTGGATTAGCACATCGTCTCTTGGCAATAGATCTTATAATGAACAGTGACAATATTTGTGCATCATTCTAAATAACTGGACTAGAACAAATAAAAACAAATTTATGTCATTTTCAGAAGATGTAATCAATTCTGAAAACAGAAGGAGGAGAACCTACAGGGAATTGGGCTAATTGGCAAATGAAAAATGATGTCGCTGATAGATCCATCCTAATTTGACTCTTTCATCACCAATCTTGATACTACAAAAAAGCGAGAGGGATCAGAGCTTAGGCTGGTTTCACACTAGCGTTTTTTGTATCCGGGGGATGCAGGTTTTAACTGCAACCCCCCGGTTTCCCTCGACCCGCCCCCCTCCGGAATTGTAAAAACTGATGCCCGTGCCGGTATTATCAATGATCCGGGCTCATGGATTAGTTTTAATACCGGTGCAGGAGCATAAGGTTTCATCTGGCTTCGTACCTGTTTCCACGGGATTCGGGCCGTGTCATTTGGAACTGCATTCTGGGCATGCGCAGTTCCAAAACCCGGATCCTGGGGTCCAGATCCAAGTCCAGATACGGGTTCCATTGAGCACATTGTAATTTTACATGTGGTACCCCAGATTCGGTTGCATCCGGATTTTGTCACAAAGACCAAAAATTCACCAAGCGTTTTTTAACTAATACATTTTTATTGAGTAACAAAAGTTCTAAAAAAAAACAAACACTAGGATCCGCAGGATTCAATCAACAATTTAACAATGGGGAGGGATAAAGATGATAAGGGAGTGGAGAAGGGTGAAGGAGAGGAGAGAGGGGGGGAAGAAAATATTATTGAAACATTACGGCATACTGTAGTTTGTAGAAATACTCACCTATGAGATGGATATAAATGTAAGCGAGTCAATGGGCAATAGTGACCATGTGATGTGTCCAAGACAGTCATGGGGAGTAAGGAGGTGAGTATAAACCTGAGGATATCTAAGGGTCCCAACGGGTAATGACACGATTTTTATGTTTGAGATTATGAGCCAGGATCAGTTTATATTGAAAGTATCAATTCAATTCAGTATTTAATTCTTCTTTGGAAGGAAGTGTCTTTTAAATGCTTAGTAAGACATTGTCTTGCTGCAATTAAAGTGTGTGTAAGTAGAGTGCTGTGCAAATTAATTGGGACAAAGCATTTTTTCAAGTAAAATCGTGAGTTGGGGTTACCAGTCAGTGATTCAAACCAGTTTTTCTTTTCAAAAATAATTTTTATTAATTTGAACAATACAACAGTAAACAAAAAATCACTCCGCACATTTCCACACACAGGAAATCACAGTATTTATCAGAAACATGTCATCTATCCCGTATCTCCTCCCCCCTATGAATTAGGCAATAAGATAAACTAGTAAGGCAAACCACAAGTGCCAAGTGTCCTCCATTATGATCAATTCGTATAAGAATCCCACATACAGAGACTAAAGTAAAACAAAAAGATTAAAATGGTCTCGAATTTCCAAGCAAGAGGACCAATAGAGGTATTACTTCCCCCCTCCAAAGTATTTACACTTCATGTCATGAAACTTAGCATAACTTGCAATCAGTTATTCAACTTTAACCGACCAAGTGTCCCCTATAGGTTGTCCACTGCCCTAAAACAGGTGGTTACCCAGCCGATGGTAGCGACCTGTATCGGCGTGTAAAGAAGGAACAGAAGGGTTGTTTCGACACCATGCTATGTACCTGGTATGTACCTGGGGCGTGACACAGGCTCCGGGAAACCACCCCCCTTCAGCGATCATTGGAGGAAGCTCCTGCGTTACAATTGGTTGTCGCTGCATAGGGCGGCATATTTAAGGAGCTGACCAGTCACACTACACAATTGATCGAGCGTCATGTATTAATCAGCCTCCTGCGCTGGCTGGCCAATCATGATGCTATTGCATTGTCCAATCATCGTACGAGCTCTCATAATCCACAATTGTGGCATGCCTATGTGTTGTCCCTGCTGCACCAGGTCCGCCCATATTAGCTTGTTGTAGCGGTGTGTAAATGAGGTAAGGTGCTCTGCAGAAGGTAACTTGTGGCACCCGGCGGTGTATCCAGACATAGATGTAACCTACCGTAGCGCACCTTGTTGCGGCGTGTAAAGGTGGTGCATTTACCGTTGGAAACCGTTTGTGCGTGCTCGTGCACGTGAAGCACCCGGTTGTTGCCACCATCCAGTAGCGGCGTGTAAAGGTACCATAACAGTTCCCTACCTGACAGACATCTTGATTCATTAGCATGAAACAGATCTCGCAGCGTCCTGATTCCCTTCTCTCGCCAAACCTCAAAAAGTTTATTGTCTCTCCCTAATGGAAAGTCTGGATGTCTCCACAGGTCTAGATATTTCGAGATTTTCCAGGTTAAATGCAGTCGCTTTTGAATCGCCTTCCAAGAGGCTATTGTGTCATGGAATACTGCTGCCGACCTCAAAATGGGAGGCAAACATGATCTAGACGCATGGCGCACAGAAGCCAGGCTCCAGGGAGTACATAAGTCCGATTCCAAAGTGAAGTCTGAAAATTTGCTCATTCCCCTAATCCAATTCATGATGTGCCTTGCCAAGCAAGCTAGGTTATACCTCCGAACATTTGGGAGGCTCACTCCTCCCCATTCTCTGGGAGACATCAAAGTATGCAACCTAATCCTTGCCTTCTTGCCTTTCCAAATAAACTTTGTGAAAATCTTATTTATTTTGTCAACGTCCTTATCCTTCAGCAGCAAGGGGAGGGTTTGCAGTGGATATAGTAATTTCGGAAAACTGATCATTTTGAACAAGTGGCACCTACCCAGTAATGAAAGTAGTAGACCCTCCCATCTCTTAAGTTCTGTCTCAATTTTACCTATGAGGGGGTCGTAATTAAAGGGATCCTGTCACCTCCAGAACGCCTCCTAACCTAGCAAAACATGTCCCTGCAGCATATTATCACTAATCTCACACTCCTTTTGTCTCCTATAAGCATCCTGTGAAAGTGCATAAAAACGTTTTAATACTTACTCATTAGGGATTATAATTAGCAGGGGCTATATTCTTTAGCCCATAGGGCGTGTTGTTTTGCAGCCTGAATGATCCACCCTCTCTCTGTCTGTGTGCTCTGCTTGTGCAGGCATTGCCCCCCCCTCTCTATCACTCACAGAATGCAAATCATTAGTCCTGCCTTCAGCTCCACATCACTGCAGCACAGACAGAGAGAGGGTGGATCATTCAGGGCGTGAAAATAAGCACGTAGGGAGGGCTCAGAGTCTCACAGGGCGTCCCCTTATTCAGGGACAAGAAGTCTCAGATTTGTAAGTGTATATTGTTGATTATTCCAATGTTACAGAGCGCTTTTTTTTTTTATAGAAAAGATAGGGTTGGGGGTGATTTGAAGGGGTCAGGTTCCCTTTAAGGTGGTAAATCCGACCGACCGATCGTGCCATGTGAATGCCCAGGTATTTCAGAGAATTTGTTTTAATGGGTATACCGTGTAGATCTTTAATAGGCAGCCCATGTGTACTTTGTTCTTTCAGGAACATACGTTTGCATTTTGTTTTCTTCAGCTTAAAGCCGGAAAATCGACCAAACTCTTCTATGCATTCTATGCATGCTGGTACATTAGGTAAATCCCTGCGTGGGTCTCCAAGGTAAAGGACTACATCATCTGCAAATAAATTTACCCTTATTTCGTGTTTCCCACCTGGATCCTATCAAATCCCCCTCCACTGCATAAAAATCTCGATAGCGGCCCAATCACCAGGTCAAACAATACAGGGGACAGTGGACATCCCTGGCTTGTCCCCCTCCCCAGGGTAAATGCTTCTGATAAGAACCCGGGTGTACCTACTCAAGTCACGGAATTCAAATATAATTGCTTTAAATATATTCTTATGCGCCCCTGAAGTCCCACTGCATCCAGTACCTTAGCCAGCCACGGTCACCTGACATTATCCAAAGCTTTTTCAGTGTCTAAGGTGACCATGGCCGGCTCAGCCAGAGCTGTCTTTCCTGCCAGTCTGAGCACATCCATTACAAGTAGGGCTTTTCTGATGTTACCTACTGCCGACTGACCCTTTACGAATCCCATTTGTTGGTTTTCAATCAATCTGGGCAGGCACTGAGCTAATCTATTAGCCATTATCTTGGAGGCCATTTTAAAATCCAGGTTGATTTGGGGGATTAGTCGGTAGTTTGCCGGGTCTTCCAAATTTTTGTCTCCCTTTGGGGTCAGCGTTATGTGTGCCATATTCATCTGTTGTGACAAGGACTCCCCTTCCATGATATTATTAAATAGTGAGGCCAAGTGTGGTGCCATCTGGTCTTTTAAGGTTTTATAAAAGCTTCCGCTAAAGCCATCAGAGCCCGATGCTTTTTTGGGATTCAGATCTCCAATCACCTCTACCACTTCCCCTATGCTTACTTTTGCATTGAGTGTTGACAATTCCTCCTCTGTCAAGTTAGGGAGTTTGATTGTTCTTAACCATTCTTCACCTCCTTCCCCTCCTTCTTCAGGCTTCTTACAGTATATAAGTCTGCAAAATATTGGCCTAAAATATCTACTACTTTTTTTGGGTGTGTTGTCAATGTGCCATCTTTACTTCTTAATGATGTTATCAATGTATTAGGCCTTTTCCCCGAAGAATTTTCCCGGCCTTATCCCCATATCTATATAAGCGGGCCTCCCATTCTGACCGAAACAGGTCTTCTCTCATGGTTGCCCATTCATCATAGTTCTTTTTCTGGAGCAACCAGTTATCCCTATTTTGAGGCGAGAGGCATGTTTTAAACTCAAGATATGCCGTCCTTATTGCTGTACTTTGTTTGAGGTACATATCTGCCACTTTTTTTTCTTTGCGGTTGTATAGGCCATTATCTTGCCTCTAATGGTACCTGTACATGCCACAACCAGAGGAGACATTTTTGGCGGCGATATTTCTTGCTGGAAGTATTGCTGCCAAATTGCCTCCTTATTGCGGCGTGTAAATCGGGAATTTGGCGATGATAAGACAAATGTCGCCTGGTTTTATTGACATTGGTTTTATTGCCGCCAAATTCCCTATTTACATGCCGCAATATGGCGGCGATACTTCCAGCGAGAAATATCGCCGCCAAAAATGTCTCCTCTGGTTGTGGCATGTAAAGGTACCTTAAGTGCTGCTTTAGCGGCTTCCCAGAACAATCTGGGATTACTCACATGTTCCCCATTACTATGTGCGGATTCCGACCACCATTCCCCCAACAGTTTGTTAAAGTTAGAATCCCGTTTCAGGAAGTTCGGAAAACGTCACAATCTGTCCGTCCCAATGGGATATCTAACTACCAACTATAGTGACACAGGACTATGATCTGAAATTACCATCGGTAAGATCTCTGTTTCTTTAACTTCTCGAATGATCAGATCTCCCACCAAGAACAGTTCTAATATGGACCATGTCTGATGAGGGTGTGAAAAATGCGTGAAGTCTCATTCCAGGGGGTTTCTCAGCCTCCACACATCCTTCAGCTCTATACCAGCAGTGAAGGTCATTAAATCAGTTTTGGTAGATCCTCGGCCCCTGTGAAGTCTTTCTTCCTCCCTTGATCTATTTTCCTCCTATCCTCTTGTGGAGACATAACGGAGTTAAGGTCACCCCCTATCACTAGGTTACGTTTATCTAACTGAAGAAGTTGGAAGTGTATTTGGGAAAAGAATTGCTTCTGGTGTTAGGAGCATAAACGCTATGAATGTGTAAAATAGAACCTGAGCAGTCTATAGCTATGTTAACTTGTCTGCCGTATGCATCATCTTCACTCGATATTAATTTGTATGGAAGTTGTTTGTTTATCAGGATTATCACTCCTGCCTTTCTTCCAGCAGCCCCCCCCCGTACACTGCCCTCACCCACATTCTATGCATTTGAAATAATTTCTCTTGTTTAAGGTGGGTTTCTTGTAACAGGACTATGTCCCCCTTCAGTTTTTTAAGATGACGCAACACCATTGATCTCTTGCCTGGCGACTTCAGCCCCTTAACATTCCAGGTCAGTAGCTTAACCATTATGTAAATCTAGAATTTGTCCTGATAGTCCTGCCCTCTTAGGCCTATAGCTGCTCGGCACCAGATCATCATTTCACTCATTGGGGGTAGCACAATAGAAAGTGTGGCGCCCCTATGGCAAGGGCCCACAGGGAGGTACTGCACCCCAAACAGAAGGTGTAATACCTCCGTAGCTGTGGATATGGAGGACCCTAGAGAGTCTACACCCCAGCACCCATACAGTAGCCACCTTAGTGCAGGGGACCATATATTTAGTAGGTCCCAGGGGGTGGAGCCTAGAGAGCGAGGGACAGGGAGTGATAGTAGTGTCAGGCAGACGGTGTGAGGCAGCAAAAAAGACGGGTGCAGGGGACCCTGCGGCTGTGACAGGAGGGCACCTCTTAGGAGAGGGGTGACCCAGACGTAGAAGGGGGTCATTCCAGGACTGGTCGGAGCCAGCTGGAGACTCAGGTCACCACCGCCATACCGGAGCCGAGGCAGCTAGTAAAAGATCTAACCCTAACTGCAGACCGGCAAGCTGAGGGCCCAACACAAGGGAGCCACAGCATCCCTAAAGAAGGCCAACATCGGTTCCGCAGCTGGATCCACAACACCGACAAATAAAGAGACTTTAGGTAACAGACCCCGAGGACTAGAGACTTGACTCAAGAGGGGAAAGCACAGAGAGAGAGGAACAGGACCAGGAGCACCATATTAAGGGCACCACGGCCAGACTCTGGAAAATCCTGCAAGATCTACAATCCCCGTTAAACCAGACTGTACTGTGTACCTTTTCCACCTGGTGCAAGTAAAGAACTGTTTGAGCTGATCTGGTGTCTGGTCTCTTTCCATCCGCCGCCCGAAGGGCTTCTATAGTCTCATCACGGTGAGGACTACAACTCCCCTCATCCACCCCGCTGCCCTGAGGTAAAGCTCCACCTGTGGGGAGCTGTACTACCAAAGCTGCATTTCCATCACCTCAGCGGCCGGCCGCAGCACTGGTAACCCTATTACCAGGTACCACAGTTGGCGTCATGTTACAAATCCATCATCATCATCACCTCCACCCCTGCCTCTGAGGGTCCAGGGCAAGGAACCGGGAACCGACCAGCCGTGATCTCCACTGAAGCAAACCCCTGTCCCGGTATTCGAGTACCCCTACACTGTCGACCGACTCAGAAGCGGGTCTGTTACTCGTGCACTACCAATTTCACCACCAGTCAGTGTCACACCCTTGCGGGGATTGCCACAGGACCCACTGGTGCAGGGAGGGATGCACACCTTGGCACACACAGCATCCAACACCTTCCACCCCAGACCTGGAGGAGGAGCCCAACTGGCTGTCCTTAAGCCAGATCCCCTAAAAAGATCCAGGCCTGAGGGGAGGAGTGAGCCAGTAGTCAGTCTGTAGAGAAGAGAACAATTAGTGCTGAAGGAGCTGGTTGCTGGGACCAAGCCAGGCCCAGAACCAGGAAAGTTGACCCAGCTGTGCAACGCCCTAGAGAGAGGGACAGAGGCCAGTGGAAGAAGTAGGATGAAAGAAGAAGGAAACATACCTGGTATCCCTTTAGCCCACCCGGACACCGGAGTCCGAAGTTGCTATTCATCTAAAGTGTAGCAGAGAAAGCCCGGACAAACCAGGAGGATTTAGTCCCCTTGAAGTTACACCAATTGAGACATCAAACCTGACCAAGCATAGGACCAGGGGCCTGAGAGGAGAATAGGGATCCCCACAGCAAGGTCCTCATTGGTTGTGAAGTAGTACCCTGAGAGGGACAAAGAGCGGCAAGTTCAGTTACAGGCAGAACTTACCCCAATCACAGCACACACTAACAGAGGAGGCCTCACAACTCTCCAAGGTGAACGTCCCAAGCTGCACCGAAACCTGGTTACCCTCCTGGATCGTACCTGTCACTGGACATCAGTAAAATGGCACCGAAACAAAGACTATTGTGTGTGTCTGTGCCTGCTTCACTGCAGCTGCCTGCAGCGTTCACCGCAGAACCGCTACTACTACTCCCCTCATCCACCCCGCTGCCCTGAGGAAATGCTTCACCTGTGGGGAGCTGTACTACCAAAGCTGCATTTACATCACCTCTGTGGCCAGCCGCAGCGCTGGTAACCCTATTACCAGGTACCACAGTTGGCATCACGTTACCATTCCCCCATCATCATCACCCCCACCCCGCCATTGAGGCTCCAGGGCATGGAATCGGGAACCGACCAGCCATGATCCCCCACTGAAGTAACCCCATGTCCTGGTATCTGAGTATCCCCTACCCTGTCGACCAACTCATCAATTTTACCTGTTGTTAATGGAGGAGGGCTCTTATCTCTCTCTGAAGAACTTTCTTCTACCCGGCTTTGGCAGTGTCCGCAATCTGTTGGAGTAAGGACAACACTTTACCCAGACAATTGCTGACAACATTTGCACCAAGAATGATGTAAGGATCTTGGTTATTAGGATTTTCTGCTACCACAATGATCCCCTGGTCTTGTAATTCTACCCTCCCCACTTTTATTGGTACTTCTCTAACCCCCACTATAGTAAGTGGTTCACTATTAGAAGCATAAATATCTGGTGGCTTAAGTTCATCACATAACCAGAATTTCTTATAAAGGATATGTAGTATGGTGGTCACTTGTGACCCATTGTCCAGTAAAGCAGTGTTGAAATGCCATCTACTATGATAGACAAGAATGGTCTGTAAGTATCATACCATTCTGATGGGCCCTGTTGAGCTATTTCTGAGGTTTGGACCCGGCCCCCAGGGTCTGCTCGTTTAAAGGACAGTATCTTGCAATATGGCCGGTCTTGCTGCAGCGACGGCAGATGGGTTCTCCTGTAGAGCTGTAGCAGTCGGTGGTCATCCCTCGGGGCAACGTGGTCTTCCCTCCCTTCATCCACGGGATGTCCTCCGGGCTGTCAGCGAGCTGGATCAAAGGTTGTGACTTTGTCTTTGGCTTTCGCCCTGACTGCAGCTGTAGGGCTTCCATGACTGTGACCAGGTTTTTACCCAGCTGGCGCACCTCTGCGCACAAGGTGTCAATCCTGTCAGAGCTGGTAGACTGTACATTACGGTCAGCTGCAGGTACAGAGACGAGTGTTACGGTTGCCTGAGCTTGGCCCCTATGCCACCGCTGAATAGCAGCTTCAGGAGTCTCCATTGGTTGTAACCCCTTTATGGCCATGTCCTTCAAAGTGTGGAAGTCAGCATCCAGGTGGCTTAGGGACCACCAACACAGGGTTTTATTGTCCTCGGGTGACCGTAGCCCTCAGGTGAATTGTTCAATCAACAATTTGTTTTCATCCAGTACATTAGGGCTGACTTATTTCAGAGCCCGTAGCACCTCCTGCAGGCACCAGGCATATGCTCGTCTTTTTAATAGTTCAACAGTTTTAGGACTCCGTAAACAGGGAGTTAAGCATTCTTGAATTTCCGGATTAGGCCGCTGCACTTCGGAAGTATCCGGCAGAGCGAGGGACGGGGTTTTAGCTTTGCGCTCTTTTGGCCATTATGCCCCCTTTCTTCCTGCTCCGCGCGCAGTAATGGCGGCAGCTCAATTTAACAGTTCACAAATCAGTCATTTAAACACGGCACACAGTACCAGGTTGCATCGGGCACGGGATCCTGTTCGTGACACCAGAAGTTTGAATCACTCGGGAGTCTGGGCCCTGCTGTGGTTGGGATGTCACTGGTGGCCTGACCAGACTCATGGCCCCGGTGGTCAACTTAAAAGAGTTGGTTAATGGTAATAAAGAGTTTAAATGTTTGTCGTGACGCCACATGTGGCTTCTGGTGATTGCACCAGCGCTGCTTTGGGCCTCCAGGGATGATGTATGGGCAGCTAGATGTTGAAGCTCCCCACAGGCGGAGCTGGGTCCCCGGGGCTCTGGTAGAAGATGGTTAAGGATGAAAGCAGGGAATTGGCCTTACTCGCAGGCAGTTGGAATAGTCTCTATAGATGGCAGGGTCAGGGATAGAGGAATGGACAAACACACCGGAGATTGTTTCTTTACCTTTTACTGATGGAATTGCAGGTAAAAGTCCAGTACACTGCTGGGTGTTCAGGTAGCACTTCTGGATCTCCACAGTGAGTGGGTATAAGGCCTCCTTGTCTCTTTTCCCTTGTGTGAAGCCCCTGCCATTTATGAAACTTGGCTGGCCTCCTCTGCTCACCTGGGCTGTGTTGGGTAACCCTCGTTGGACTGCCGCTATATATTCTCTTGTGGTGCCTGGCTCCCTTGTTGGTGGCTGCACTGATGTGCGGGAGACTGAAGTATCCACAGAAAACCGGTATTCTCTGCTGGGCTGGGTGCTCTCCTGCAGACTCGAACTCCGGTGTCCGGGGTGCTTTCTGGAGTGAACCAAGATGGCTCCTCGGTCCCCAGGCTGCTACTTCTCAGTTGTTTCTACATCTCGCCTTCAACCCCACTCTTGGGTCCCTGCAATAGCTAGACAGTTGTCTCTGGCTCGGGCCTGGCGTGGCTCTGACCACCAGGACGTCTTTACAGTTCTCCTAGCGACTGCACACTCTTTCTAACTTAGCCCCTAGCACCAGTATATATAGGGGATCTTGCCTAAGAGCAGCAAGCTCCCCCTACTGGGTTGGGGTGGAAGGTATTGCTTGCACTTGTGTACCCACTGTGGAAACCCATCCATGCTGTAGGTGAGTCTGTGGTTACCTGTGTGAGCAGGGCGCCACACTCACTCCAGGTAGCCAAGCTATAACTGTTCAGGGATTTGATCTGGTGACCTTCTGCTTTGGTTGCTCTGTCTGCTGTATCTGTTATTTCTTCCATGTCCAAATGCTGGTGGTTTCTATTGTCTTTGTTTTCCCTTCACCAGGTGTCTCAAATTTTCCTGTTAGGTAAACCACATCACATTCTGGATTGGGCTATATATGTTCACCTCTCACGTCACTTACTAGCTGGCTATATCTCTATGTGGATTTTTCTCTTGCACTTTCAGCCCTTTAGCATTGGGGGTTTACCTTTGAGCAGAGGCGTAATGATCGCTTTTGCAGAGATCACAATTGACCCCATGGATACATGGGCCTTGCCGATCCCAGCCCTTTCTTCAGCTGAAAAGTCATCCGAGAATGCACATTCAGCTGAAGTGTTTAGTGGCATAGAGAAATGTTGGGTCCCTGCATGGATATACACATTGGCAATGACTACGGGCACATGGCAGTGACATCATGCTTTGGATAACAGCCACACCGATGTCAGCTGCTAGCCACTACACCGGCTAAAGATTCCGCACAACGTGGAAGCTGGGGAAGGTGAGAGGAAAGTTTTTTTAAAATTCAGAATGGGCAATACATATCAGGATGAGCAACATATATATCAGGATGGGTCCAATATGGAGACAGTATGTACCAGGAATGGGAACAGTATACATCAGGATGGGGGACATATATACCAGAATAGGCCCATGATTGGGGACATATAACCAGGAAAGGGGGACATTATTACTAGTACATGGATGGGGGACAGTATACATCAGGATGGAGGACAGTATATACCAGGTTGAACCCAGGATGGGGGACATATATACCAGGATCAGGGATATAAATACCAGGATGGATCCTGGATGGGAAACATATGTTAAGATGGGGGTCATATATACCAGTATGGAGGATAGTATATACCAGGATGGGGACATCTATACCAGGATGGTCCCAGGATAGGGACAGTATATACCAGGATGGAGACATGCTATCATGGCCGAAATTGTTGGCATCCTTGAAATTGTTCCAGAAAATAAAGTATTTCTCCCTGAAAAGTATTACAATTACACATGTTTTTTTATAATCATGTTTATTTCCTTTGTGTTTATTGGAAGAACACACAAAAATGAAAACAAAAAACAGAGTCAAATTGGACATACAGTAATTTTACACAAAACCCCAAAATGGGCCATACAAAATTGTTAGAACCTTTCCAAAATTGTTGGTAAATAACTTTGTTTCAAGCATTTGATGGTCATCCAAACTCACCTGTGGTATGTAATAGGTGAGGGCAATATGAAAATCACACTTAAAACTAAATAAAAAGGGGAGAAGTTGACCAATCTTTACATTATGTGTCTATGTGTGCCACACTAAGCATGGAGGTCAAAAAGAGAAGAGATCTGAGCACTTGAGAAATAAAATTGTTGAAAAATCAACAACCTCAGGAGGACAAGTCCATCCCCGAGATCTTGATGTTCCTTTATACACAGTGCGCAAGATGATCAAGAAGTTTATAACCCACGGTACTATAGCTATTCTCCCAAAACATGGACACCAGAGAAAAATTGCTGAAAGGTTGCAACACAGGAAAAACTGGATAGTGGATAAGCAGCCCAAATTGAGTTCCAAAGAAATTCAAGCTGTCCTGCAGGCTCAGGGTGCATCAGTCTCAGTGTGACCTATCTGACTATATTTGAATGAAAAGAAACACTATGGTAGGAGACAGGGCCGGGACGACAGGTAGGCGACCCTAGGCGATCGCCTAGGGCTCGATCTTGTGGAGGGCGCATTGCCCGCCCCCTGGAGGGCCCCACACCCCCTGGGGAGCCCCGTGCTGACCGCCGGCGGCCGCGCCGGCCAGAGAGGAGGGAGGAGGGGACTTCCTGTCCTGCAGCTCTGCCCGGTGCCCGCCCCTCCTCTCCTCCAACATGGGGCCTATGGAGCGCGGATCCGAGGAAACAGCTGAGTTCCTCGGACCCGATCTTAGTGTACTGAGCATACTCAGTACACTAAAATCGCTCTGTGCCATAATATCACTTCTGCAATGTATATTCATACATTGCAGAAGTGATATCCTGTGAAATGAAAGGGTTAAAAATATAAAAAATCATTATCCTCACCTCTCCACGATCCAGCGATGCCTCCTGCGCTCGGCTCTGTGCTTCCAGGACCTGGCCTGAAGTCACAGTGCAGTCACATGACCGGTTACCGCGGTAACCGGTCATGTGACTGTGACATCACGCCAGGTCCTGTGCATCAGAAGAAGAGAAGCTGGAAGCAGCGCGGGTGTCGTGGAGAGGTGAGAATGAAGATTTTTTTATTTTTTAAGCTCTGCAGAAGGAGGGCAAAGAGGGGCTGCAAAGAGGGGCTGCAAAGAGGGGAGCAAAGAGGGGGCAAACAGGGGCTGCAAAGAGGGGAGCAAAGAGGGGCTGCAAAGAGGGGGGCAAAGAGGGGCTGCAAAGAGGGGAGCAAAGAGGGGGGCAAAGAGGGGCTGCAAAGAGGGGGGCAAAGAGGGGAGCAAAGAGGGGGGCAAAGAGGGGCTGCAAAGAGGGGAGCAAAGAGGGGGGCAAAGAGGGGCTGCAAAGAGGGGGGCAAAGAGGGGCTGCAAAGAGGGGAGCAAAGAGGGGGGCAAAGAGGGGCTGCAAAGAGGGGGGCAAAGAGGGGCTGCAAAGAGGGGAGCAAAGAGGGGGCAAAGAGGGGCTGCAAAGAGGGGAGCAAAGAGGGGGCAAAGAGGGCTGCAAAGAGGGGGGCAAAGAGGGGCTGCAAAGAGGGGAGCAAAGAGGGGGGCAAAGAGGGGAGCAAAGAGGGGGGCAAAGAGGGGCTGCAAAGAGGGGAGCAAAGAGGGGGGCAAAGAGGGGCTGCAAAGAGGGGGGCAAAGAGGGGCTGCAAAGAGGGGAGCAAAGAGGGGGGCAAAGAGGGGCTGCAAAGAGGGGAGCAAAGAGGGGGGCAAAGAGGGGAGCAAAGAGGGGGGCAAAGAGGGGCTGCAAAGAGGGGAGCAAAGAGGGGGGCAAAGAGGGGCTGCAAAGAGGGGAGCAAAGAGGGGGGCAAAGAGGGGCTGCAAAGAGGGGGGCAAAGAGGGGGTGCAAAGAGGGGCTGCAAAGAGGGGAGCAAAGAGGGGCTGCAAAGAGGGGAGCAAAGAGGGGGGCAAAGAGGGGCTGCAAAGAGGGGAGCAAAGAGGGGCTGCAAAGAGGGGAGCAAAGAGGGGGGCAAAGAGGGGCTGCAAAGAGGGGGGCAAAGAGGGGCTGCAAAGAGGGGAGCAAAGAGGGGGGCAAAGAGGGGCTGCAAAGAGGGGAGCAAAGAGGGGGGCAAAGAGGGGCTGCAAAGAGGGGAGCAAAGAGGGGGGCAAAGAGGGGCTGCAAAGAGGGGGGCAAAGAGGGGGTGCAAAGAGGGGCTGCAAAGAGGGGAGCAAAGAGGGGCTGCAAAGAGGGGAGCAAAGAGGGGGGCAAAGAGGGGCTGCAAAGAGGGGAGCAAAGAGGGGCTGCAAAGAGGGGAGCAAAGAGGGGGGCAAAGAGGGGCTGCAAAGAGGGGGTGCAAAGAGGGGAGCAAAGAGGGGGGGGCAAAGAGGGTCTGCAAAGAGGGGGGCAAAGAGGGGGTCCAAAGAGGGGATGCAAAGAGGGGAGCAAAGAGGGGGTCCAAAGAGGGGCTGCAAAGAGAGGGAGCAAAGAGGGGGCAAAGAGGGGCTGCAAAGAGGGGGGCAAAGAGGGGCTGCAAAGAGGGGGGCAAAGAGGGGCTGCAAAGAGGGGGGCAAAGAGGGGCTGCAAAGAGGGGAGCAAAGAGGGGGGCAAAGAGGGGCTGCAAAGAGGGGAGCAAAGAGGGGAGCAAAGAGGGGGGCAAAGAGGGGGGCAAAGAGGGGCTGCAAAGAGGGGGTGCAAAGAGGGGCTGCAAAGAGGGGAGCAAAGAGGGGCTGCAAAGAGGGGGGCAAAGAGGGTCTGCAAAGAGGGGGGCAAAGAGGGGGTCCAAAGAGGGTATGCAAAGAGGGGAGCAAAGAGGGGGTCCAAAGAGGGGCTGCAAAGAGGGGGGCAAAGAGGGGCTGCAAAGAGGGGGTGCAAAGAGGGGCTGCAAAGAGGGGGGCAAAGAGGGGCTGCAAAGAGGGGAGCAAAGAGGGGCTGCAAAGAGGGGAGCAAAGAGGGGGGCAAAGAGGGGCTGCAAAGAGGGGGTGCAAAGAGGGGCTGCAAAGAGGGGAGCAAAGAGGGGCTGCAAAGAGGGGGGCAAAGAGGGTCTGCAAAGAGGGGGGCAAAGAGGGGGTCCAAAGAGGGGATGCAAAGAGGGGAGCAAAGAGGGGGTCCAAAGAGGGGCTGCAAAGAGGGGGGCAAAGAGGGGCTGCAAAGAGGGGGGCAAAGAGGGTCTGCAAAGAGGGTCTGCAAAGAGGGGGTGCAAAGAGGGGCTGCAAAGAGGGGAGCAAAGACGGGGGCAAAGAGGGTCTGCAAAGAGGGGGGCAAAGAGGGGGTCCAAAGAGGGGATGCAAAGAGGGGAGCAAAGAGGGGGTCCAAAGAGGGTCTGCAAAGAGGGTCTGCAAAGAGGGTGGCAAAGAGGTGGGCAAAGAGGGGCTGCAAAAAGGGACTTCAAAGAGGGGCTGCAAAGAGGGGCTGCAAAGTGGGGGGACAGAGGGGACAAAGAGGGGAGACAGAGGGCAGACAGAGGGGAGAAGGGTGACAGGAGGGGACAAGGTGACATGAGGAGCAGGGATAGGATCCAAACTGATGCTGCAAAACATCGGGATCGGATGCCTATTTGGCATCCGATTGCAGTCATCAGTTTGGATCAGTTGCTGTCCGAGGGGTGCTGCAAAAAGTCTGATCCCCTCGGACAGCACAAAAACGCAGTGTGAAAGCAGCCTTATTTGGCACGGATCAGGACGGATCCAATTCGGTCCGATATAATCATTGCTTGACTAAGTTTTACAACGGACAGCCACGGATCACAGAAAAACGCAGTGTGAAAGCAGCCTTACAGCAGACGTACGGTGACGGCGGCCGCGGTGAGTGTGCAAAGGCGCGCTTCCCCCCCCGGCCCCCGCATACTGGGCCCTGTATACACCACTGGGTCTTGTATACACCACTAGGCCCTGTATACACCACCACTGGGCCCTGTATACACCACCACTGGGCCTGCTGTATATACTGCTGGGGCCTGTATATACCACTGGGGCTGCTGTATATACTGCTGGGGCCTGTATATACCCCTGGGGCTGCTGTATAACCCCTGGGGCTGCTGTATTACCCCTGGGGCTGCTGTATTACCCCTGGGGATGCTGCATTACCCCTGGGGCTGCTGTATAACCCCTGGGGCTGCTGTATAACCCCTGGGGCTGCTGTAATAACCCCTGGGGCTGCTGTATTACCACTGGGGCTGCTGTATTACCACTGGGGTCTCTATATACCACTGGAGAGGCTGCTGTATACCACTTTGCTGGGGGCTGTATACCTGTGCTGGGGTCCACCCTCGGCTTATACACGAGTCAATAGGTTTTCCCAGGTATTGGGGCAAAAGTAGGGGGGTCGGCTTATACACAGGTCGGGTTATACACGAGTATATATGGGTAGTAATCCTACAATGTCTGCTGGACATGGTATGAGGAGATTTATGGCTCAGTCAGTACACACTCCATACTTCATGGTAAGGGGAGGGTTTATGGCTCAGTACACACTCCATACTTCTTGTTATTAACCAGTTAATGCTCTCTTGTCCACCGCACTGCAGTTTCAAAAGAGGACAACAGCGAGACAAGCAGCAACATGGCATCAGAGAGTCCCTGACCTCGAAATAGAAGATCCTCAGATCCTGGTATTGTGACATAATATTAAGAATAATACTTTTTGCATTTATATTACACTATGAACTCCACAGCACTTTACATACATCATGAACACTGTCCCCATTGGGGCTCACAATGTAAACAACCCATCAGTATGTCTCTGTAGTGTGGTTGGACGAACCTTTTATAGGTCCCTGTTAAATTAAATTTACTTTCAAAGTATGCTGACATTTTTATTCCCAGACATATTTCGGGGGGGGGGCGCCGTTTGCCTTACCTGCCTAGGGCACCAAAATGCCTTGTCCCGGCACTGGTAGGAGACCAAGAAAGACCCCACTGCTGACACAGAGACATAAAGAGCTAGGCAGCAACTTGCCAAAATATATGTGAGTAAGCGCAAATCCTTGTAGGAAAGTTTTTTTTATGGACAGATGTGACCAAAATAGAGATTTTTGGTAAGGCTCATCATTCTTCTGTTTACCAATAATGGAATGAGGTCTGCAAAGGAAAGAATGCAGAACCTATAGCCAAATATGGTGCAAGTTCAAAGATATTTTCGGGTTGTTTTTCTGCCTCATCATGCCTCATCTGTGCATCATGAAATCTGAAGATTGCCAAAGGATTTAGGGTAGCATTGCTGAGCCTAGTGTCAGAAAGCTGGGTATGCATCCTAGGTCATGGGTCTTCCAGCAGGACAATGACTCCAAATATACTTCAAGAAACCCACCCAGAAATGGAAGAAAACAAAGCTCTGGAGAGTTCTGAAGTGGCAGCAATGAGTCCGAATCTAAATCCTATTGAACACCCGTGTAGAGATCTTAAAATTGCTGTTGGAAGAAGACGCCTTCAAATATGAGAGACCTGGGGCAGTTTGCAAAAGAAGAGTGGTCCAAAATTCCAGGTGAGAGGTATAAGAAGCTTGTTGATGGTTGTAGGAAGTGATTGATTACAGTTATTTATTCCAAAGGGTGTACAACTGAATATTAAGATGAGGGTGCCAGCAATTATGTTCGGCCCATTTGTGGAGATTGTGGGAAATTATGTCCAATATGCCTTTTTTTTCCTCTGTTTTATTTTATGCTGTCCCTATACACACAACACAAAAGAAACAAAGTATGTGTATAACAAACCTTTCCTGGAACAATTTCAAGGCTGCCATTACTGTATATACCAGGAAGGGCTCAGGATAAGGGACATCAGTACATAATGGATGGTGGCAACACATATGCTATTATAGGATTTAGAAAACTACAAGACCCCATACATCTGAGCAAAATGCAGGGGGGAGATAGGGGGATGTGGGGGGGCCCAGATCCCAATCTTGCACTGGGGCCCATCAGACTCTAGTTATGCCAATGTCTTTTAGTGATCATCAGTTGAGTGCCTGCTTTGTGTTGATTTTGTGGCTAGGGTATTTCAGTCAATACAGTGGTGACCTGTGGAGTATGATTGCTCCTTTTCCATTTTTCACTACTCTTGTGTGTGTTAGGTGCATAAACCGGCAAACTCAATAATCAATGAGGGAGGCAGGGACATGTAGACCAAGTTGGTGGAACAGTTCTCTTAGCCTCTTGGCCACACTAATTAGTATTGGCCACTCTAATTAGTATATTTGATTAAAATTCAGTTTCTGCAAAACGTGGGCTGCAATTAGAATATGAAGGCCCTGATTCATTAAGAATGTAGCTATATACCTCAGTTTAAAGACAATTTTCCAGCAGGTTCTTGCCATATAATCTAAGCCAGCATAAAGTAGGGGCTGATGCACTGATTTCAGGGATGTGTCAACTTTTAAGTTGTGTGCGCTTGATTCAAACCAATAGGTGTTTTATCAGCAGGATATAATCATTGCTTGACTAAGTGCCCATGTGCCTCCTTGTCCAACCATAACCCCAGTACTAATAAGCAGCTTATTCTCAATATGCAAAGCAAATAGAAAGCTGGAATCACGTATAGGGTAGGGTTAGCTTTCTGAGCTGTGCTAAATACTACATCTAAGAACTCTGATAGTGTCACAGCTGCTGCTCCCAGTAGATTGAGTGATATGTTGCTGGAATCAGGGTCTCTTTTTCTACATTATGCTCCCCTCAGATTAAATATTGAAATTCTGGTGACAGATCACATTAATGAGGAAAGCGCAGGAATAAGACTGGCCAAATTCATTAAGAGGCACATGCTACTGCCTTGCCAGAAATGCTACTTCACTAATTAGAGTAAAATTGTTTCCATAAGCAATACTGCAATTATTCACGAATTTGAATGCGTGTGTAGCCATACACCACCCTGACACTTTATCAACTCCACCTATTTTCGCTAGGCTGCCCGAGACTGGTGTGGAACTGCCCAAAGTTGCTATATTTTGGAAGAACTTCACAAACTTTTCAAAATTTTGTACACTATCGCTGTCATGGGACTGGGGTACTCAACCATCTGGGGGTTTACAAATCAGGATAGTCACAGTGGTGGTCCCTGGAGGTCGTGGCCCAACCAGACATTGTTAAGAGGTTATTTACATGGGGATAAAGTTTGCTGTGATGCCAACTGGAGTTCTGGCCTATAGATGGCCAGGGGCTGCTGTGGGGACTTCAAAGGGATGATGGTGTGCAGCCAGATGTTAAGCCCTCTCCAGTCAGGGCTGAGATCACTTGGAAGGTAAAGAAGGTGGTTGGGATGAGGAGAAGTATGAGAGTTGTGTGGTAAGGTGATGGTTCTGCAGGTGGGTGCAGTAAGGTGCAGGAATGACAAGCCAACACACAGTTCTTGTGGTTCTTACCATTTACTGAAGGTGCATGCATTTACAACCCAGCTGGGGTACATAATCCAACAAGGTTACCGCCTGGCCAGCCCAGACGTATTCAGAGTCCACCTTGCCGAGACACAGGGTATATTTGGCCTTCCTTGCTACCTTTTTTCCTTCTGACACTTGCTACCACTTGTCCTCTCAGGTAGCTGCGGGTCCTGTGAGTGACAGTCTTGCTTTTCCTCTAACCCTATGTAGCCCCTTGAGCCTGGGGAGGATCCACAAAGTTAGTCACTGTACATGAAGCCCAGTGACCTTCAGTTTCATGATTGGTCCTGAAGTTTCCCAAATCATATCAGGGCTGGTACATCTACTGCAGCTAGCTCCTTTGCCCATCTTCAACAGCTGACATCAGATTCGTGTCCTACAGACTGTGGCCTAGCACGTTAATCCATGCTTAGTGCTAGCCTGTCTCGGTCTCACTAGAGCTGTTCTTCTTTTCTGCCACCCACCCCTAACCTAACTCCTCCATCCAGCCAGTAGGTGGGGACTGCCCTTGATATGGGTTTCTTCCACCCAGCACGTCCCTGGCCTGGAGTTTGGATGTGTTGGGTGCATTTGGGGGGTCTCGGCGAAGCTTTCTCCTCTTACCTCTGAGCATGATACCACACATTAAATACATGCAATAATTAGTGGCGGCTAGACCGCAGGGGTGCCATAACACCACTTTTCTGGCATAAATACTTTCATGAATCAGCCCCTTTTAGAGCAATTTTATATTGTCTACATCAACTACAAGACTGTGTTTACTTTATACTGTCAGTTTGAGCCAACAGACTCCATTCTCTCAATTAGAGAGTTATTAGAAGTTATTAGGTGCTATTAGAAAGTCGTGGTTAGAAGTCGCTCACTGTCATGTTAATTATTTTCATGCACGTTGTTTTCGGTCATCTGCATACAGATAATTAATTTTCCATTGTTAAACAACTTAACAAAATAATTTTTATAGAAGCACATAATTAAGGCCATATTTACCCTTAGGCACTGTAGGCAGAACTAGGCAGAGGAATCCGGCTTAATGGAAAAGCAAACCCATCATTTCCTGCCTTATTTAAAAATATTCCAAATATTTTAAAGCTATGCATAACTTTAATATTTATGTTCAATCAGCATGTGGCATGTTAAACACCTGGAGGAACTGAAAAATGTATTTTTTCCTTAGGAGTCCAATGGCTAGTGCTACTTAGTGAATATCAGCTACTCTATCTTATCAATCTCTGAGTAGCACCGCCCACTGGACTACTAAACCTAACACAAAAAATGACTAGATTCACTGAATCTTTACCAGCTTCAAAATGACCACTCAGTTCACCCTGCCCTGTGACAAGATGGTGCTTAATACATCATTTATGTGTGACTTACAAGATGGTCTTATGTGTCAGACCCCTGGTGTCCACAAGCTCCTGAGATGTGAATTTGGTGCTGCAAACAAACATTCACAATTATAAGTACCGTAAACCCTTAATCATAAGGCTTTTTCTTTTTCTATATAGATATAGCAGTAAAGACAAAGGTCCCCCATAAACTATGAGCCCTCGAGGACAGGGTCCCACTCCCTCCTGTCCCTGTTTGTACGGACTACATGAATATATTGAACTTGTCCTCATCTACCCTCCTATCATGTAAAGCACCTTGGGAACTAATGTCGTGATATAAATAAATAATAATTTTTCATTGAGTTTTTTAGTTAGTTTTTGATGCTGTGGTGTCTGTCTTGTTGGTAGGTCATGTTTTAAATAAAGCTGCTTTGTTTTCATACTTCCTGGAATTTGGCTTTTGACAAAACTTTATTGATACAGTAATTTCCAGATTACATTCGTTTATAGTGCATTTCCGCAGTAGAAGAGCACTAAAGGCCCCGTCACACGTGTCAACCAAGGATGCGGTGTCGGAAGCTATGTGCGGGTGCGCGGTCGCTTCCGACATCGCAGCCTTGGTGTCACACGGCAGGATGTTGCCGGTGACGCCGCAGCGATGCGGGCGGAGCCATCGCTCGCTGGGCTGGGATCAACCCAGCGAGAGATCCGCAGCAATGCTGCGGTATAGGCTGGATCGCCGCCAACATTGCTATTGCGGTGTCAGACGGTGCGATCCAGCCTAATCGCTGGTTGCAGATTGACAGGTTTACGTTCATCCTCGTAAACCTGTCAACCTGCGACCAGCGATAAATCGCAGTTGCTTCGCGCTGTTACACAGCACGACGCACTTGCGATATCGCTAGCGACATTGCTGATGCGTCACTTTTCGGCGATGTTGCTAGCGACATTGACACGTGTCACACGGCCTTAAGTGTACAAGTATATGCGTTTTTTATCTGCAGATTTTCTGCATCTAATGTAATTTTATGGTCAACATCTGCACATAAAACTCAGCATACCGCAAGAGAAATCTACATGTTGTTGACTTCAAACACGCCTGGCAAGTCAGTTTACACTGCATAAAGAGCACAGTAAGTATGTCATTTCTATGAATCCGATCCATTGTGCTGGAACTGTAAGGGTATGTGCGCACTGGTCGGGTTAGGGCCGGATTAGGTGTGTAAACCGCCGGTCGGTTTACATAAATTTCATGCAAATTTATGTTAATCCAAACCGGCGTTTGGATTAACATAGAAACCTATGTAAACCGACACCCGCTGTGCACACAGCGGCGGTTTACACATGCTCATCCGTTGCTAACCCGCTGGGTTCCCAGCGGGTTAGCAAAGAATGAGCTTGCTCTATATTCCGGCCGGTTCTGCAGCGGCTGCAAGCAGAATCATGTGCTGCTTCCAGCCGCCGCAACACCGCCGCCGCTAACCCGCCCGTCACCCCCCGTCTCCCGCCGCACATACCCGACAGGAAGCCGGTGGACGGCTCCGGAGCTTCCTGTCGGGTCCCGCCCAGCCGCCGCCGCCACTAACCCGCCCCCGTGTGCACATACCCTAAATGGCTTTGTTTTGGGGCAGCAAAAATATACAACCCCTGGCAAAAATTTCGGAATCACCTGGCTCAGAGGATGTCCATTCTGTTGTTTAATTTTGTAGGAAAAAAGCAGATCACAGACGTGGCACAAAACTAAAGTAATTTCAAATGGCAACTTTATGGCTTGAAGAAACACTAAAAGAAATCTTGAAAAAAAATGTGCTAGCCAGCAACGGTTACTTTTGTAGACCAAGCAGGGGGAAAAATTATGGAATCACTCAATTCTGAGGAAAATTATGGAATCATGAGAAACAAACAAACAAACAAAACAACACTCAAATACATTACTAGTATTTTGTTGCACCATCTCTGGCTTTTATAACAGCCTGCAGTCTCTGAGGCATGGACTTAATGAAGGACAAACAGTACTCATCATCAATCTGGCTACAACTTTCTCTGATTGCTGTTCCCAGATCAGCTTTGCAGGTTGGAGCCTTGTCAGGGATCATTTTCTTCAACTTCCACTAAAGATTTTCAATTGGATTGAGATCCGGACTTGCAGGCCATGACATTGACCTTATGTGTCTTCTTTCAAGGAATGTTTTCACAGTCTTTGCTCTATGGCAGGATGCATTATCATCTTGATAAATTATTTCATCATCCCCAAACATCCTTTCAATTGATGGGATAAGAAAAGTGTCCAAAATATCAATGTAAACTTGGGCATTTATTGAAGATGTAATGACAGCCTTCTCCCCTGTGCCTTTACCTAACATGCAACCCTATATCATCAATGACTGTGGAAATGTGCATGTTCTCTTCAGACAGTCATCCTTATAAATCTCATTGGAACAGCACCAAACAAAATTTCCAGCATCATCACCTTGCCCAATGCAGATTTGCGATTCATCACTGATTATGACTTTCATCCAGTCATCCACAGTCCACGATTGCTTTTCCTTAGCCCATTGTAACTTTGTTTTTTTTCTGTTTAGGTGTTAAGGATGGCTTTTGTTTAGCTTTTCTGTATGTAAATCCCATTTCCTTTAGGCAGTTTCTTACAGTTCAGTCACAGACATTGACTCCTGTTTCCTCCCATTCGTTTCTCATTTGTTTGGCTGTGCATTTCCTTTTTTGGAGACATATTGCTTTAAGATTCCGGTCTTGACGCTTTGATGTCTTCCTTGGTCTACCAGTATGTTTCCCTTTAACAACCTTCCCATGTTGTTTGTATTTGGCCTAGATATTAGACACAGCTGACTGAAAACAACCAACATCTTTTGTAACATTGCGTGATGATTTACCGTCTTTTAAGAGTTTGATAATCCTCTCCTTTGCTTCAATTGACATCTCTCGTGTTGGAGCCATGATTCATGTCCGTCCACTTGGCGCAACAGCTCTCAAAGGTGCGATCACTCCTTTTAGATGCAGACTAATGAGCAGATCTTATTTGATGCAGGTGTTAGTTTTGGGAATGAAAATTTACAGGGTGATTGCATAATTTTTTTTCTCAGAACTGAGTGATTCCATAATTTTTCCCCCTGCTTGGTCTACAAAAGTAACCGATACTGGCTAGCACATTTTTTTTTCAAGATTTCTTTTAGTGTTTCTTGAAGGCAGAGAGTTACCATTTGAAATGACTTTAGCTTTGGGCCATGTCAGTGATCTGCTTTTTTCCTACAAAATTAAACAACAGAATGGACATCCTCCGAGCCAGGTGATTCCATATTTTTTGTCAGGGGTTGTAGTGATATATACAGCAATAGTTTCAGTAGGCATATACAGTTAGAACCAGAGTTTACATCTAATATATATAGCTGAATGTGTGTATGTGTGTATGTCCGAGATTGGCATCTAAGGGTGCTTTCACATCTGCGTTTTTCGTAATTCGCGGCAGATGCGGTGAAAAAACCGCATCTGCCGCGTTTGCCGCATAACGGTTCCACTTGCGGCACGGTTGCGGTTTTTTCCATAGGAAGTATAGGGGGACTTGCGGCAGATGCGGAAGTGCGGTATTGCACTTGCGGCAGGTGCGGCAGAGAAAAAAACCGCGGTCAGCCGCGGTTTTTTTCTCTGCCGCACCTGCCGCAAGTGCAATACCGCACTTGCCGCATCTGCCGCAAGTCCCCCTATACTTCCTATGGAAAAAACCGCAACCGTGCCGCAAGTGGAACCGTTATGCGGCAAACGCGGCAGATGCGGTTTTTTCACCGCATCTGCCGCGAATTATGAAAAACGCAGATGTGAAAGGGCCCTAAACTGTCGCAACTACAGCCACAAAATTTTGCACAGTCACACGTCTGGACCCTGAGAGCGTCATAGGCTATGTTGTGAGGCGAACTTTTAACCCCGCTCGTTCCAGTTCACCAAACAATTTTGTCCCTATCTACATAATGGAGAGAAAGTGACAGTTACCAGTTGACAGTTGTGAATGAGAGGGACTTAATGACAGCACCAAAGACTTAAGGTGCCGTCACATGTATCAATTTCCTGAACGATATTGTTAGCAATCACATGCACGTGCGATCGCTAACAATATCGTTCAGATCGCTGGTGAGCTGTCACACAGGCAGACTCACCAGCGATCAATGGACCAGAGACATCGTGGAAACGATTTAAATATCATTTTCACGATGTCTTGCTCCCGCTGCCAGCCTGCGGTAAGCGGGAGCAGGCTGGTCTCCAAGGTAAACTGCGGGTATCTAGGCAGCGGGCGCTGCCTAGTTACCCGCAGTTTACCTTGGATACCAGCTCCCAGCGCTTGCAGAGAGGCACTGGGAGCTGGCTTATTGGTCGTCTCCTGGTGTCACACGCAGCGATGCTGAGTGTCCACCGGGTGACCAACGATTGATTTGAGGACAGGACCGCAAATCAAACGATGAATGTTCAGCCGACTGATCGTTCATCGTTTGTAGTGTCACACACAACGATGTCGTTTCAACATTGTTCAAGCGTCACAAAACACGTGACTTTTGAATGATATCGGCAACAATATTGTTACGTGTGACGGTACCTTAACAGCATATACCAGCATATAGTCACTAAGGTGGGGCCCCAACATGGGATATTCACCACGCACGGGGACATGTATACACACCACATGCACACAAAGAGTAACAGCTAAGGTGGAGCCCCAACATTGGATACTCACCATGCACCCGAACACAAACACACACACCACAAAGAGACACACACAACACAGAGACACACACCACACAGACACCCCCCCCCACATACACACCCTATAGGGGCACATGCACTCACCCCACAGGGACACACACACCACATGGACATACACACATACACACCCCACAGGAACACACACACCCCATAGGGATGGACACACACCAGAGAGACACCCCTCCCCCCACAAGGACACACACCACAGGGACACCCCTCCCCCCCAAAAGGACACACACCACAGGGACCCCCCTCAGGGACACACGCACACCACTGGGACCACACACCCCAGGGACGCACACACCCCAGGGACACACACATCACACAGACAGACACAGATGTGCACAAATCGCCTCACACAACTCGCCTCATACATCTGGTATCTTTAATTACCAAAAATAAACATCTGATTAAAAACAGCCAATGTGCAACACATGTACCATATAGGGAATTAAGGCAGATGTCAGTCACATGAGCTGTCTTTTATGTGTATGCGTGAGGTAATATATACTGGCCGGCCAGGGGGAGGGTTTACTGTTTACAATCACAGCTCAGCTTCTATTTTCCTACAGGTAATTAATAAGACATATTCAAATTTTATTTTGTTATAGCTAACAGCAGTTATTTACTAACCCGGGCATAGCTGGGCAGTACAGCTAGTACATTATATAAAAAGACACATATGCAAGTTGTTCTCACTATATGACATAAATTCAGAATAAACATTTCCAGTTTTAGGTTAATTAGGATTACTATATCAGGAAAAAAGATCCACAGCACTTCAATCTGGTGATTTTAAACATAAAACTCTTCTTTATTTAATATCCATTAAAACCCATATAAAATCAAGTAAAACACTCCATCTTGTCTAATTACTATAATTATTAATATTTGCTAAATGCCAGAATAATGAGAGAGAGAGAGAGAGAGAGAATGTTTTAAGGCATTTTATTACTTTCTGCAAAGTCACATTACATACACTAAGATTACTATGCCTTTAAAAAATTCTGACAGCCCATAGGGTGAGGTCATGTGTTTGGAAGCTTCTGATTTTAATTTTAGGTTAATTGTCGAAATCTGAATTGATTAGAGACACACCTGTGGATGTATTTTAATGCACACAGATACACGCTGCTTCTTTGTGTAGCACCATGGGAAAGTCGAAAGCAATCAGCCAAGATATCAAGAAGAGAATTATGGACTTGCACAAGTCTGGTTCATCCTTGGGTGCAATTTCCAAATACCTGAAGTTACCTCATTCATCTGTATAAACAATAATATGCAAGTACAAACAAGATGGGAGAGTGCAGTCATCATACTGCTGAGGAAGAAGATGGGTTCTGTGTCCCAGAGATGAACGTGCTTTGGTCCGACATGTGCATATCAACCCAAGAACAAAAGCAAAAGACCTTGTGGAGATGATGGCAGAAGCTGGCAAGATTGTGACATTATCCACAGTGAAACGAGTACTGTGTCAACATAGGCTGAAAGCCCACTCTGCCAGGAAGAAGCCATTACTCTAAAAGAAACATGACAAAGCCAGATTAATGTTTGCAAATGCACACAGGTGAAAAGACTTACATTTTTAAAGACATGTCCTGTAATCTGACAAAACTAAAATGTAACTGTTTGGCCTTAATGACCATCATTACATTTGGAGGAAAAAGGGAGAAACTTGGAAGCCTAAGAACACCATCCCAACTCTGAAATACAGGGGTGGCAGCATCATGTTGTGGGGTTGTTTTGCTGCAGGAGGGAATGGTGAACTTCACAAAATAGCTGACATCTTGAGGAAAGAAGATTATGTGGCAATACTGAAACAACATCTCAAGACATCAGCCAGGGTCTTCCAAATAGACAATGACCCGAAACATACTGCCAAACTGGTTACAAAATGGCTTAAGGATAACAAAGTCAATGTCTTGAGGTGGCCATCACAAAGCCCTGATCTCAATCCTATTGAAAATGTATGGGAAAAGCTGAAAAGGCAGGTGTGAGCAAGGCGACCAACAAACATGGCTCCATTACACCAATTCTGTCAGGAGGAATGGGCACAAATTCCTACCAACTATTGTGAGAAGTTTGTGGAAGGATATCATACATACAGTTTAAGGGCAATCATGCCAAATACTAATAAAACTTGTGACTTTGCAGAAAGTAATAAAAATGTCTTAAAACATTCTCTCTCTCACTCATTATTCTGGTATTTGAGAAATATAAAACATTATGGAAATCCTAATTGACCTAAAACTGTAAAGGTTTATCCTGATTTCATGTCATATATTGAAAAAACATGCATATACCGTATATACTCGAGTATAAGCCAAGTTTTTCAGCACAAAAATTGTACTGAAAAGTGCCCCCCTCTGCTTATATTTGAGTCATACAGTTGCTGTGGTGTGGGGGGTGGTGACCAGGGGCTGGAGGAGGCGGGGGGAGGCTGCAAAGTGAGCGGAGAGGTCATGATGGGCCGCTCATTACTGTAATGAATATGCACTGCATCCACCTGTCCATCAGCGGCAGGGGGAGCAGCGCATACTACATTACTATCCCCCTCATCACAGTATATGCCCCCCATACTGCCGCTCACTATAAAATAATAAACCGTTCTCACCTATCTGACGATTCTCTCCCGGCTCCGTGTGTCCTGCCTCCAACTTCCTGCTTCTAAAGTCATGTGACCGGCACCGCGGCTGATGTCATTGCCATGAGCACCGGTCACATGACTTTAGAAGCAGGAAGACCAGAGAGAGGACGCATGGAGCCAGGAGAGAATCGTCGAATAGGTGAGATCGGTTTATTATTTTATACTGAGCGGTAGCATGGGGGGCATATACTGTGATGGGGGGTGTACAATGATGGCACTGTATACCAGGGATGGGGGGCTATATACAAGTGATGGGGGGTGTGCATCGATGGGGGTGTGTGTGCAATGATGGGGGTATGTACAATGATGGGGGCTATGCATCAGGGATGGGGGTGTGTGCAATGATGGGGGTTTATATTCCAGGGATGGGGGGTCTATATACCAGTGATGGGGGTGTATATATAAGTGATGGGAGGCTATATTCATTAATGGCGCTATATACCAGTGTTGGGAGCTATATACCAGTAATGCAGGCTATATACCAGTGATGCGGGCTATATACCAGTGATGGGGGCTATAGCTATATACCAGTGATGGGGGCTATATACCAGTGATGGGGGCTATGTACCAGTAATGGGCACTTTACATGCGGCTACATTTCTAGCTTATCCACAGGTAACTTACTGGCTGCAGTGAAATCATGGAGACATTATTCCATTTGTACACAGCAACAAGATAGAACCATGTCTCCATGATTTCACTGCAGCCAGTAAGTTACCTGTGGATAAGCTAGAAATGTAGCCGCGTGTAAAGTGGCCATAATGGGGCCATATACCAGTGATGAGGGGTTATATAGTGCCTTGTGAAGGTATTCGGCCCCCTTGAACATTTCAACCTTTAGCCACATTTCAGGCTTCAAACATAAAGATATAAATTCTCATTTTTTTGTAAAGAATCAAAAACAAGTGGGACACAATTGTGAAGTGGAACGAAATTTATTGGATATTTTAAACTTTTTTAACAAATAAAAAACTGAAAAGTGGGGCGTGCAATATTATTCGGCCCCTTTACTTTCAGTGCAGCAAACTCACTCCAGAAGTTCAGTGAGGATCTCTGAATGATCCAATGTTGTCCTAAATAACTGGTAATGATAAACAGAATCCACCTATGTGTAATCAAGTCTCTGTATTAATGCACCTGCTCTGTGATGGTCTCAGGGTTCTGTTTCAATTGCAGAGAGCATCATGAAGACCAAGGAACACACCAGGCAGGTCCGAGATATTGTTGTGGCAAAGTTTAAAGCCGGATTTGGATACAAAAAGATTTTCCAAGTTTTAAACATCTCAAGGAGCACTGTGTAAGCGATATTGAAATGGAAGGAGTATCATACCACTGGAAATCTACCAAGACCCGGCCGTCCCGCTAAACATTCATCTCGACCAAGGAGAAGACTGATCAGAGATGCCGCCAAAAGGCCCATGATCACTCTGGATGAACTGCAGAGATCTACAGCTGAGGTGGGAGAGTCTGTCCATAGGACAACAATCAGTCGTACACTGCACAAATCTGGCCTTTATGGAAGAGTGGCAAGAAGAAAGCCATTTCTCAAAGATATCCATGAAAAGTCTCATATGAAGTTTGCCAAAAGCCACCTGGGAGACACCAAACATGTGGAATAAGGTGCTCTGGTCAGATGAAACCAAAATCAAACTTTTTGGGCACAATGCAAAATGATATGTTTGGCATAAAAGCAACAGAGCTCATCACCCTCAAAACACCATCCCCACTGTCAAACATGGTGGTAGCAGCATCATGGTTTGGGCCTGCTATTCTTCAGCAGGGACAGGGAAGATGGTTAAAATTGATGGGAAGATGAATGGAGCCAAATACAGGATCATTCTGGAGGAAAACCTGTTGGAATCTGCAAAAGACCTGAGACTGGGATGGAGATTTATCTTCCAAGACAATGATCCTAAACATAAAGCAAAATCTACAATGGAATGGTTCAAAAATAAATGTATCCAGGTGTAGAATGGCCAAGTCAAAGTCCAGAACTGAATCCAATCAAGTATCTGTGGAAAGACCTGAAAACTGCTGTTCACAAACGCTCTCCATCCAACCTCACTGAGCTCCAGCTGTTTTACAAGGAAGAATGGGCAAGAATTTCAGTCTCTCGATGTGCAAACCTGATAGAGACATACCTCAAGCAACTTGCAGCTGTAATCGCAGCAAAAGGTGGCGCTACAAAGTATTAACCCAAGGGGGCTGAATAATATTGCACGCCCCACTTTTCAGTTTTTTTATTTGTTAAAAAAGTTTTAAATATCCAATAAATTTCGTTCCACTTCACGATTGTGTCCCACCTGTTGTTGATTCTTCACAAAAAAAAATTGAATTTATATTTTTATGTTTGAAGCCTGAAATGTGGCAAAAGGATGAAAAGTTCAAGGGGGCCAAATACTTTCACAATGCACTGTATACCAGGATGGCAGTCTGCTGCATTTCCCACCCTAGGCTTATACTCTAGTCAATAGGTTTCCCCAGTTTTGGGGGTAAAATTAGGGGCCTCAGCTTATACTCGGGTCGGCTTATACTTGAGTATACACGGAATGTATTTTTATGGAGTATGTGTAAACTTTAGGTTTCAATTGTAGGTACATAGCTTATGCTTTCATTCAGGTACTACAGGCATCAAGATACTCTAAGCTTTAGATTATAGGAAATAAAATAATGATTCAATAAGCACGAGTAACCCTAAATTAACATGGACATACAATAGAACTCTCCAAAAAGGATTCATATAGGATACTTAAAGTTAGGCTCCAAAAATTTGTGTAATCTATTCTACAGCAGGAAATTAGTAAGTTATGTGAATAAATATGAAAATATATTGGAATATAGTCACAACTGAGTTCTGGACTCATTTCTTTACTGCCTCTGCCTATTGTAAATGTGAAGATTATAGGATATATGACTGGCCAAGATGATCCATAATGCTCTGATCTACTTAGATATTCTAGTCTACACATCTTCATCTTAGAGTTCTCTCAAGACGTTGACATTGACATGTACATTAACTTTCCGATTACTTAGGTAAACTTGAACTTTTACATTAACTTCTCTCATTTAGCCCATACTTTCCAGACTTGGCTTTGTTGTTTCTGTTGTTTATTTTCAATTACAGAACTGTTTTACTCTCTGGTCTATTTACTGGATGCACAGAGCCACTTTCTCCGCCAGTATTTTATGGTAATGTATCTTATTATAGAACGGACTCACTCTTCTTGCTCGCTGGAGCAGAACACAATGTTCTTTAAACATAATAAAAATGGTCCTCCTGTGGCAAGTCCTTTTGTGATCACTCATATTAGTTTTATGCAGCATACAGCCCAGTTCATGTAACACCCTGTCTATTGTACCAAGTATGCAGTAAGCTCAACTCTAGCTTTTCATTATAGAATAATCCCTTAATATTAGTGAGATTTGCAGTACAGGATTGCAGGTTGATGGCTGGTGGATCAGGTGACCGCTACATTTACAATGGTAGCAGTAGATTTTAAACACTGGGGAGCAAATATTAAAAATTGCAGAGAACGTTGTTGTACTATTATGTCCTTTTATCGCTTTTAAGGATCGAATGTAGAGGGAACACTAATAAATGGTTGCATCTCTGTCAGTATTGTATTGTAGATATTCCAGTGCTCAAATAAAAATGATATGGTTGAAGCATTTACAAAAAAATCCCAATATATGATATTTAATCAAATAGCTTCTTTCACAAACTTAAAGGGAACCTGTCACCATGAAAATACCGTGCAGTCTGCAGGCACCATGTTATAGAGCAGGGGGAATTGAGTAGATCGATATATATATTTGTGAGAAAATATTCAGTATAACCTGTGATTTCATCATTTGATCCTCTGCTCTTTGTGGGATTTTGGGTCCAGGGGGCGGTCCTATCAGTGACTTGCAGCTATCCTTGTATAAGTGTGCATACAGAAACAGCTGTCAGTCACTGATCGGACCGCCCACTTGAACAAAAATCACAGAAAGAGCAGGGGTTTAAATGATGAAATCACAGGTTATACTTTATCTTTCTCACAAAACTATACATCAATCTACTCAGTTCCCCCTGCTGTATAACATGGTGACTGCAGAGTGCACTGCATTTTCCTGATGACAGGTTCCCTTTAAGTGTTTCAAGAAATCAAGTAATGCATGACCACAGACAATAAAGGTGTTTTACAGCTGAAAAAAAGCTCAGACTGGTAAAAACATAAGAAAAAAACAATTTCGTCATTGATCTCTTGCGGGTCCTGTTCTGGCACCCAGTGGGTCCATGCAGGTTTCTTCTTTCTGATCTATTCCTCGACACACCTGCACAGTCAGTGGATCCAGCGGGGCAAGTCATTGGCTGGACAAACATTTCTGGATATTTTTTTTTTTAGTTTTGAAAGAAGTCAGTAAGGATAACTAATAATAACATTAAGACATCATCAAGCTTTAATACCAGGGTGGCAGAAGCCCTAAATAGCTAGGGGTTCAGTTCAGGGGGAGTTGGGCTCCTAACCAGGTAACCATGTTTACAACTACAGTGTCACACCTAATAATGGCTATAAGGGAACCTCAGCAGATGACCATGGTGTTAATACTGAATGTAATCTCTATACTAAGACCAACACTGATATTACCGCTATTAAATGTCAACATAGTTGTAGAGACTTGTCCTACAGAACAAATATAGATAGTGAATTACAGCTGAATTGTTATTTCTGGATTGTGCATTTTTCCCGTCTTTCCATCATAAAGACATAACAACTTCTTCCAGCCATGACTCGTCTATAAAGTTTACAAAAAAAGACACATTTGACTTCTCACAACTCTACTACCATCCCAATTTATTCCTAACTTGTACAATCTCTTCATCCTGCTGAAAGCCCAGTACTGTGCCGCTGCTGGTGTTCCATAGCGATTCACATAATAATGTCCATCACTGTGCCCCTTACAACGTAAAATTCCTCCTTTGTGGCATTTTGTTCCTAGAAAAAATTAATGTCCTGTGCAAGTGCTCCAGAAACCTGTGTCCACATTTTGCCCGCTAGAAAATAATAATTTTCCCCTGGGTGCCCCTTTGACAGTCACTCTACCAAGTATCTCATAACAATAATGCTTCACAAGTGCTTATTTAACATTTAATAATGTCCCTAGAATTCCCTCAATGTACAGTTCTCCTATACACAGTATGATGTCCCCACTGCCTCTCTATACACTGTATCATGAGCCCACAGCTCTCCTACAAACAGCATAATACTCCCCATGTCACGCACACACACATGGCAGAAAAAGCCCACTGCTCCCCCGCCCACTGCAGGGTGGGCAGGGCCTCGCTATCAAGGAGTAACTGCCCTGATTCCTGTCAGGGGCCCGCTGAAGGAGAGGGGCCAGCAAGCCAACAAGCAGGGGCCTTGCCACGGACATGCAGGGGGTGGGGTCATTTCCTCAGAGCAGGGCGCCATTCAAACCAATCAGGATCGAAAGGTGCAGATCCTGGGCCCTCCTACTTACTTCATCATGTCCCTGAACCCTCCCTGAGCTGATTATGTGACCACTGATACCTCCCCTCCATGTGACATCATCACAGGTCCTGTGGTAGTGAGCATGAAATATGTGTGTCTTTGTTTCTAGTGGCTGTCTGACTGTGTCTGTCTGTCCACAGCACTATATTGTACATACTGGTCCCCATCACATGGTGTATTAGTAGTCTATACACTGTATGTACTGTATATGATGTGGATCTGTATACATAGTATAGTGCTGTGAAATCTCTAATATGTATACAGCTATCAGCAGTGTCCATTGTGCATACAGCTATCAGCAGTGTCCATTGTGCATACAGCTATCAGCAGTGTCCATTGTGCATACAGCCATCAGCAGTGTCCATTGTGTATATAGCCATCGGCAGTGTCCATTGTGTATACAGCCATCACCAGTGTCCATTGTGTATACGGCCATCAGCAGTGTCCATTGTGTATACAGCCATCAGCAGTGTCCATTGTGTATACAGCCATCAGCAGTGTCCATTGTATATACAGCCATCAGCAGTCCTTATTGTGTATACAGCTATCAGCAGTGTCCATTGTGTATACAGCTATCAGCAGTCCTTATTGTGTATACAGCCAGCAGCAGTCTCTATTGAGTATTCTCTATTGTGTACACAACTATTCTGTATTAATCCCAGTCTCAATTGTGTGCGTATGTGTATATATATATATAATATGTATGTGTATGTATGTATTTTTGGGTGAAGGCGGAGCCTGGGGAGAGGCAGAGCTGGGTGGATTCTCAGGGGGGCCCCAATATTTTGCCAGTGGGGGCCCCTGAAATTCTTAGTGGCAGCCATGAGGGTGGGCACACCACTCCTTCATATACTGCAGGATGGGTGGCCCAGAGCTCCACCATACACAGCAGGATGGACCCACTACCCCCCCCCCCCATACTCAGCACGATGGGTCTACAGCTCCCTTACCCACTGTAGGATGGGCCTACTGCTCCTCTACTCACTGCAGAATAGGACACACAGCTCCACAACAATCTGCAGGATGGGTAGCCACAGCTCCACCACACACTGCAGGATGGGTAGCCACAGTTCCACCACACACTGCAGGATTGGTGGCCCTAGTGGACTGCAGTAGATCCACCTCATTTTACGATGGCCCCTACACAGTATGATGGCCCTCCGTTGTACACACAAGTGCTATTAAAATAAAATAAAAACATCTTAAGTCCAGATCCTGACAAGACCATCAGGAGACAGCTGCAAGGCACACCAACGAAGTAATATTATTGGGCCAGGGCACGTAAAGGACATCAGCATTCCAGCGAGATTATGTCATCATATCACTCCACCCAGGACTGCTCCAATGCAATCTGTGGATTAGAGACTCGAGTGTGGTAGAGTAAACTATTACTCCCTGCTTTATCACAGAATTGAACTGTATTGGCATGCCGATACAGTTAAGAGTGGTGTTTGCTTTGAGTGAGCCCCTCTGAGTGAGAGGCCCAGGGCAATCGCCCCCTCTGCCACCCACTGTGTAGTTATACTACTGCTGAGTGGAATGCCTAATTTGAGATGATCCATTTTTCCAAATGAAATTTAAGCGGAAGAAGATGGCGTTAGCAACCAATAATGAACAACTTGTTTCATTATGTCATCATAAATGGAAAGACAATGGCAACATTTTGTTCTCTAGTACAAATTTACATTTGACAAAGACCTAGATTTATAGTGTGTCGAAATGTTGCTGCTGTTTCTGCATTTGATGACTGAATAAATCAAATCAATCATTTTTGGATAATTGGACCAGTAAAGAGAAACTAGCATGTAAATGCTTTAATGGGATATGTGGGCGAACACTGAGAGTGTATATCACTTGGTCAAGTCTTGATAATTGTTCTAAGATTTTTTCCAATTTTTTTCATTGGCTCAAAAACACCTATAAAAGGGTTTTCAGGATTAGAAATAAAATATATATACCGTATATACTCGTGTATAAGCCGAGTTTTTCAGCCCAAAAAATGGGCTGAAAAGTCCCCCCCCCTCGGCTTATACACGGGTCAATACGGTAATCCTATGGTGGGAGGGGGCGCGGGGGGTGGGGGGGCGCTGCGCAGTATTTCTTACCTTGTCCCCCATTCTGCAGTGCTTTCCGGTGTCCTCCGTGCTCCGTTCCCGGTCTGCTGGGCCTTGTGGTTCCTCCTGGTTCCTCATCCTTCGGTTCTATCATGGGGGCTGCCATCTTGGTGTCTTCTCTCCGCCCCCGGCCAGTGATGTCAGAGCAGGCCGCGCTGTGATTGGCTAGCACCCGTGACATGTGATCACGGGTGCTAGCCAATCACAGCGCGGCCTGCTCTGACATCACTGGCCGGGGGCGGAGAGAACAAGCAAGATGGCAGCCCCCATGATAGAACCGAAGGATGAGGAACCAGGAGGAACCACAAGGCCCAGCAGACCGGGAACGGAGCACGGAGGACACCGGAAAGCACTGCAGAACGGGGGACAAGGTAGGAAGCTGTGTATGTGTGTGTGTATGTGTATATATGTGTATATGTGTGTGTGTGTGTGTGTGTGTGTGTATATATGTGTGTATGTATGGGTATGTGTATGTAAGTAGGCTGGCTGCCAATATAAGCCATACCTCTGGGGCTGCTGTATATACTTCTGGGGCTGCTGGATACTTCCACTGGGGCTGTATATACCTCTATGGCTACTGTATACTACCACTGGGGCTGTATATACCTGTGGGGCTGCTGGATACTACCACTGGGGCTGTATATACCTCTGAGGCTGCTGGATACTACCACTGGGGCTGTATATACCTCTGGGGCTACTGGATACTACCACTGGGGCTGTATATACCTCTATGGCTACTGTATACTACCACTGGGGCTGTATATACTTCTGGGGCTGCTGGATACTACCACTGGGGCTGTATATACCTCTATGGCTACTGTATACTACCACTGGGGCTGTATATACCTCTGGGGCTACTGGATACTACCACTGGGGCTGTATATACCTGTGGGGCTGCTGGATACTACCACTGGGGCTGTATATACCTCTGGGGCTGCTGGATACTACCACTGGGGCTGTATATACCTCTGGGGCTACTGGATACTACCACTGGGGCTGTATATACCTCTATGGCTACTGTATACTACCACTGGGGCTGTATATACCTCTGGGGCTACTGGATACTACCACTGGGCTGTATATACTTCTGGGGCTGCTGGATACTGCCACTGGGGCTGGATACTACCACTGGGGCTGTATACCTGTGCTGGGGTCCACCCTCGGCTTATACACGAGTCAATAGGTTTTCCCAGATTTTGGGGGCAAAAGTAGGGGGGTCGGCTTATACACAGGGTCGGCTTATACACGAGTATATACGGTATATTGTTTAATTCTCTAGAAACCTACAAATTGCTCCAAATCAGAGATGTTTGAAGGAAGTTTTTTTATTTACACTTTTCATTGCTCACATTAAAAGAAAAAATATTTACACTTCTTAAATTTTCTTTGTACTTGTTAAAATGGTGCATGGGTGTCAGCAGGAGGCCTTGAATGGACGTGTTGCTGGGTTTGATACAGGTTTATTCATAATGATCTTACTGTTTGCGTGTTATATTTTTAATATTTTGAGATCTTGGGATCTATTTCTATAGATAGTGTGTTCATTCCTGTGTGTCTATTCTCATGTTCATGCGCATAAAACTCATAACATCTTTAAGCAGCATGTCACACGTCTACCTCCCTGTGGACACAACTGACATCACGTTATACCGCGCTGCCCGATCATCCAAAGGACCACAGGGGAAACAAGGTTCCAAGCAAAATTTTCTTTATTCTTATAAACCGACGCGTTTCGGCGCCCAATCCTGGCACCGTCCTGTGGTCCTTTGGATGATCGGGCAGCGCGGACTGTAACACACCTTTGATCCCAGAACTCTTGAAGCACCCACAGCCCTGTGGAGGTGGAAGTCCAGCAGCAGCCTGCATTACTAAAAACCAACGCTCTTATTCCAGTTGTGGGAGTCACAACTGGGCCAGGTTAGTGCAAACCTGTATTTACCGATTAGTCCCTATTCTGTACTTAATGATAGGGCACTATTGCGCCTCTGTTGTCTCCCCTTATATATTTTATATAATCACGTTATACCGGAAGTAAAAAAACCTGGAGCAATGGGTAGGAATTTATATACGTTTCTGACTTTGAGAGCCACATTCAGCTCTGAGAGAGGGTCACATACAGCTCCTGCACCCTCAAAGTAGTGACACCCATTGGTATAATGACAGTCAAAGCTTTTCCACAGAAATCCCACTGAAGCAGTATACCATGCGTACAAATCACACACTCTCGTCCGCACCCTGAACGCGACATGTCGCGTTCCTGGTGCGGACGAGAATGTATGATGTGTGCGCAAGCATCCGCCTGCGTACAAATCATACATGGCAGCGAATGGTGTGCACAGGGTGCGCACGCCAATCTGCACCCGATCGCAGGTACCTGTGCCCCCATGTTAAACATAGGGACTTGCGGTGCCTGCGCTCAGCTTGCGGTTCCCCTCCGCAGGACGCTGGGGAGGGGGCCGCAATTGTGAAGCCAGCCTTAGAGAGAACATGTGCTGTATACAGGGGATGTAAAAAAGTTATTAGGTATCTTCTATTCACAACAGGAGGCAGACTGATTACATTTTATGCTAAGTGTGTGGATTACTTTCTTTAGTATCTAGTGAAAGAAAAATATGAGTTTGCAATCACATTTTAGAATTCTTTACTTATGAAAACTAATGTGGTAAAAGTCTGTGCTTAAACGGTTTTCCCATTCTGAGATTATCTCTGTCCCCAGGTGTATATTGCTTTATAAAAAAAAAAATTTACTTCATATATGACAGGTAATGGCTGCGCCTCTAACAATCTCATTGTCACAAGTGTCATGGACTGATGAGACTTTGGCAGATCTGGAATTAAAAGGTCACAGCATTGAGCTGATTGCAGATCCTCTTTAGAGCCCGCTCGTCGGTTCTCCTGAGTAGGTGTTTATTTAATTTTATTCAGTGCTGAAGTGATTAAGGTTCCTTTTCTATCCTGCTAAGATTAGCATGTAGTTGTTATCTCAGTTGCTACCACTCCATTTCGCTATTTAAGTATGATCCATACTCTCTCCTATACTGGCTATAGATCATTCTATGCTGACCAATGAAGAAGTTGTCTCCGGGGAGAAGAAATGGAGTTCTGTTTGTTGTATCTGTTTCCCTTGTATGTCTCTCATTCCCCATGTCATCTTTATATTAGAAGTAAGATTAGTGTCTTGTTGGTAGAGCCAGCTCCAGGTTTTTGTGGGCTCCGGGTAAAAGGGTCTCATTGGACCCCTTTAACATGTACCATGATTCATGATTATAATATAGAGGCTGTGTTTATATAATATAGAGGCTGTATCTATATAATATAGAGGCTGAGCACAGCTCACGCGGGGAGTAGATAGCGCAGGGGGGGAGGAGATAGCACAAAGAAGCCATGAACTACTGGGAACACTGTCCTCCAAGCAGTGCATATGGTGTCCCCAACAGCGAGTGGACCCCCTATTTTTTCAGGACCCCAGCACTTGCTCGGGTGCGCCAAGTGCTGATGACAGCCCTACCTGTTGGCCTGCTCATTAGTCAGGGTAAGTCCAGGGTCAGCCAAGGCCTAGGCATGTGATTTTGCATAGGGAAAAGGATCCATTTAGAGACATCAGGGAGCTCATTGATCGGACAGAGGTAAGTTAGGATGTGACCCCACTGCCTATCACTAGGGGGCATTCCTTTACATTTTCCCTAGTGTACCCTTCCTTCTGCGCAGCACGCTGGGCGTTCTCTTGCCCTGGCATGATACACAGGTTGTGCCCAGCTTTGCCCACTATTGTTAATATGTTAAATGCTGCTGTCAAACTCTGAAAGCAGTATTAATATGCCTCGTCACAAAAAAAAACGATGTCAGACTTGTGTATTTTTACAATTTCATTGTACTTGTAATATTTTTCCTGTTTTGCAGAACACTATATAGTAAAATGAATGACATGTGATTCAAAAGTATAACTCGTCCTGCAAAAAAACAAGCTCTTAGATGTCTAGGTGGACAGTCAAATAAAAAGGTTATACGGTAGGTCTTGGAGGAAGGGGGAAAATGAAAATGCAAAAATTTAAATTGAATTCCTCAAGAAGGGGTTAAACAATCCATGCCTGGGAACAGGGGTTTTATGGAACAAGAAAACCCCTTTGAAGAGCATGCATTAGAGTAGGCCTCATTTATCAAATCAGTCAAACAGAAAAACTAGCATTGTTGCCCATAGCATCTTTACCCAGTGCAGATGTCAAGTCTCCACAGCAGTGTCAGAAATGAGCTGAGCTCTGGATACTTGCAGTGGACAACAAAGACTGATTTTCTATCAGTAACTAATAAATCAGTGGATAATAGATCTTGTGGATCAGCCCTATTTAAGTGACTAAAAGCAAAACTGGTCACAGTCCAAAGAGAAAAGTGACAGTTTCTGAAAGGAATAGATGATATTTTTTGGTCTAATTCATTGTTTCATATTGGAAAGTTCCACGTCGAATAGTGATCGAGCTTGATAAAGATCCATATTTATGTAATGATGGAAAAAGGTGTTCTGCAGCAGCATCAGGAACCTCGACTAACCATGCTACACCAAGTCAAACAGGAGGCAATTAATTTACATTGTTAGCTCCTAAAATAAGCAACCAACATTTATTACAAATTTGTAAATATGATAAAGCAGTTGTATCATGTCAAATATATATTTTCCTGCAAAGTGTGTACAGATAATTAACGAAGTGTATACAGATAATTAAAAATGTTTTAATCAGATATATGTATCAAATAGTGAAAATATCACGAGCATAAAGCCATAAAGTGACACGTTGTGACATCGTAATGAATTGTGCTCAAATACAAGCTCAGTGCAGTACATATTTATGTGCCACACCATACACATTATTATTACCTCTTGCATTTCCAAAAAGTAATCCTGATGCAGGATGCACAATTTCACCGTTTATTATTTTATTATGTGGGTATGAAAATGTTTTCTTTTTTTTGCAAAATACAATGATGATGAGCAAAACAAATAACAAAAACTATGAGAATCAAGAAAATGTCTAGACATAAATTACATGAGCAGAATGTATAAGTTATCTGTACAGAGCAGTACTAATGTCCCTGTTCATTATGTCCTGCAGGTCCATTCAATGAGTCCCACCAGATAACCATCAATAAGATGATAATTGCATCCCTTCCTTCTGCATAGTACAGTATGTTAGAAATGGGCCTTATCGGTGTTTCTTGCGGATGCTGATAAGTTCTTGGTGTACAATGCCAAAGTTTGGACGCTTCCTCGGATCATATTCCCAGCATCGCAGCATCAGCCTATAAATATCATCTGGACACATATCTGGGGCAGTCAGGCGGATCCCTGCAATCAAAGGGAAATTAAATACTGAATCATATTGACTGATTTTATCTATAATGTCACCTCAAATCAACAGAAAAGAACCTGGCTGTACAGGTAGTTCATAAGCACACATACCGTACATACATACAAAATCAGCACTCACCTGTATATTAATTACCAATTACATTAAAAGGGGCATGTATAATCATCTCATACATTTATGTTAATTAAGTGCGACTTCTACATGTCACTTAATTTTCCCGTAAGTGAAGTAGTTGGCAAATTAAAAAAGAAGACAGGGTATTCCAACCACTTCTCCATTAACAATGCCAACATGATTTTTTCTTGGCTGCTTATCCGACAATGTTTTTACAGACACATTGGAAAACTATGATAAATAATTATGATTATGATTATAAGCGATACATGTCTACAGCCCATAACTCTGATATAATGAAATTGGTTGCATTCAGGCTGTGTGCACATGTTGCAGCTTTGTCGTTTTTTTATAGGTCAAGCAAATGTTGAGTATTTTCTCCTTGCAGATTTGGTGTGATTTAATTTTTCATCATGTCAATTCTTTCAGCATTTTTGCTAAAGATTTACTTATATTAATGAACTGGAAAAATGTGCACCAAAAATATATGGCAAACACGCATTAAAAACACACATTTTTACAGCTGCGTTTTTTCCTACAAAGAGATGCAGAAATAGTACAGAAATGTCTGCACTAGACACTTTAGGTGTGTGGACTATCCAAGCTGTAAATTGATGGGTCAAAATAATCAGTAGAAGTTCCTTCAGATTCAAAAAAAATCATGGACAACGGACAAATTTGTACACAGCCACAAAATAGAACAATGTGTCCATGATTTCACTGCAACCAGAGATCTGTTAACAATCTCTGCACAATTATGTGTGTGTGTAACTGGGCCTTAAGGAGGACCTGTCACCCCCCCCAAAGATTTTATCTAAAGGCAGCACTGAATGCAGCATGTATGCTGCATTCAGGCAAGGGGTCCCCATGCGTTTGAGGTTTAAATAATTAAATACAGGCTTTTAAAATGTGTACAACAAAGTCATGAGGGCATTACCAGATCCATGAGTCAGCTCCTTCCCGGGGCTCTACCCGCCTTCTGCTTCTCTGTTCCTCCCTCCTCCCTCTCCTCGCCGCCTCCTTGATGCCTGTCAGCTTCCTCGCTCTGCGCCTGCGCCTCCTTGTGCTACCTCATGCAGGCGCAGAGCAAAGTGTTGCTACTGTGGGCCCACGTTCCTGACCCGCATCCTGCCCTGACAGCAGCAATTATTCCCACCCTGCACCATGTATAACATGGAGCAGGGCGGGAACAAGTGCTGACGCCCCACGCTCCTGTCTTGACTCCCGCCCTGACGTCAGCACTTGTTCCCACCCTGCTCCGTGTTATACATGGAGCAGGGTGGGAATAATTGCTGCTGTCAGGGCGGGATGGGGTCAGAAGCACAGTGCCAACAATAGCAACAACTTGCTCTGCGCCTGCATGAGGTAGCACAAGGAGGCGCAGGCGCAGAGCGAGGAAAGCCGACAGGCATCAAGGAGGCGGAGAAGAGGACGGAGGAAAAGAGAAGCAGGGGGCGGGAATAGCCCCCCGGGAAGGAGCTGACTCATGTGGAGCTGGTAATGCCCTCCTGACTTTGTTGTACACATTTTAAAAGGCTGTACTTAATGATTAAAACATCAGAAATGCATGGGGACCCTTTGCCTGAATGCAGCATACATCTTTGACGAAGGGGGGGGGGAAACACGTCCTCTTTAAAGGGAATCTGTCAGCAGGTGATTGCTGTGTAATCTGAAGACAAAATGCTGCATGGGTTAAAACACCGATTTCAGCTATGCTTCTCTGAGTGGTTTTATAACTGCAATGTTTGTTTTAGTTCTGTAGATTATCATTGCCAGACATAGTCAGCTAGAGGTCAGCTAGTGCGGCACATTTCCTGATGTGAATAACACCTCACTTTCTATCGACATTGTATATAGATAACAGACCTCAATATGAATAAAGGCAGAGAGTGACTAGGTCCAGACTATGGACACACAGCCATTGGAAGCATTATAAATGAAACTGCCCAGTTCAGTGAAGGGGGACCACCCTATTTGTACTGAATACAAGAGACTAAAGCAAAACAAAAAAAATGAGCTGGAGCAAAATATAAGAGCATGTTCACACTGGCCATTAAACAGACAAAACCTAAGATAAACATTATAAATATGAACAAATAACCTGCTATAAATAAGTAAGTATAAGGCAAGTGAATAAATATAACATAGGTTACTTAGTACAAACTGTGTTGATCATGTACCCTATGTTATTTATATGCACTTACTTTATACTTATTTATTTACAGCAGGGTATTTCTTTATATAATGTTTATCTTAGAAAATAATGTTTTACATAGCTCACCTCGTATATGAAGCCAATGTTTATCCTAGGTTTTGTCTATTTAATGGCCAGTGTGAACATGCTCTTAGGCCGGTTTCACATTGGCGTTCGGGTGTGCTGCGTCTGGGTAGCAGACGCAAGCGCAGTCCCGAACGCGGCCATCTGCAAGTGAACGCAGCGGATAGAATCTGCATGCTTCACTGTAAAAAGAGAGGAAAGAGATAAGAGAGGAGAGAGAGAAAGAGGACAGAGAGGAGACAGAGGACAGAGAGGAAAGAAAGGACTAAGAGGAGAGAGAGGAAACAGGAGACAGAGGAAAGAGAGGACAGGGAGGAGAGAGAGGAAAGGGAGGGGACAGAGAGTAGACAGAGGACAGAGAGGAGTAAAGAGACATTGATTTTCTATGGGTTTGGTTATGTGAACACATGCGTTCCCTGCTTTGACCTACAGATTGCAATGCATTGACATAGCCACCCATTCATCGCTGCACAGCTGCCAGAGGCTTGCATACAAAATAAGCTCTGTGTGATGGACAAAAAATGCAACAAGATGCATTTTCTGTGCGTCTGCGAAAACCTATTTTGTACGCAAGTGAATGTAAAAGCAGCAGAACGCAGAGAGACGCAGGAACACTGCGTCCCTATGTTAAACATAGGAACGCTGTACGCTTGCGTTTGGATGCATTCACAGACGCTGCGTTGCGAATGCTAGTCTGAAACTACCTATACCAGCTCATGCTGTGGCTCAGTTTTTGGCTTTGTTTCAGCCTCTTGTATTCAGTCCAAACAGAGTTTGCTCCCCTGCCCTTTCACTGAGCTGGGCATTTCATTTATAATGCTTCCCATGGATGAGTGTCCATAGTCAGGACCGGGGCACTCTCTGCCCTTATTCATATTGAGGTCTGTTCTGACACATGGTAAGGCTGTAACATTAGGTACTGTCCCGTTATGGGTACACCTTGTTGCGGTTGGATGGCTTCACAGTCTGTTAAATCAAAAACAGTGTTCACTAAGTCCCCTGTTATTTATATGTACGGTACTTGCTTTTTCTTATTTATTTACAGCAAGGTTTCATATGATTTTTATCTAAGGCTGTGTGCCATCCACTATGCTTATACTGTACTACGCAGCGTTTTGGACACAGCGGCAAGACGCTGCCTATACTGATCGTGAGTATGCACTTTAGGTTTTGTTTGTTTGGTGGCCAGTGTGAACATGATTCTATACGGTCATGTATAACCAGCTCATGCTCCAGCTCTTTGTTTTGTTTTTGTATTATACATAGAGCCTGGTGTGGTTGGAGCAGTTTCTCAGCTCTGCTACATTGCTAAATCTAATAACTCTGTGTTAGAACTGTAGCACCCTTTAATTAAGTGACAAATCACTGGATTCAGGGTTTCTTTGCATACAACATTCAGCTCTCAGATGAGGTAGCGAAAACCTGCTGACAGATTCCCTGCAATTTATTTCTTCGGACTGGACAAAAAAGTGCCCTATTTTTACAGGCTGACCTGGAATTTGTGGATAGCTGGCTACCCAGAATGATGTGCGTCAGGGTCCAATTCTCAAGATGGATACAAATCCCATTGGTATGACCCACATCTTTCATACATTTATGGCATAACCAGAGTAGCTGGAAATACCCCTTTAATGTAGCCATCCGCTGTACTATCTACAGGCAGATTTATTATTTTCTACATCAGATCCCTGTACAGTGTGTGATATGAAAGATACACTTTCCAGAATACAAACCACTATTACAGGCTCTGATTTAGAGGGGCTGCTGGGAGATGGGAGCTCAGAGATAAGAATAACCCAGCAGGGTTCTGAATCCAGCTATGAATGGAAGTGGACTATGAGTTCAGTAAAGGCAAGATACTAATACATGAAATGCACATGGTGATCAAAGGTGGACAGACTACAGATGGGAATACTGTACAGTGAAAAAAATCACATTGATCTCAGCCATGCTAGACTTGTAATTATGTTTTTGTGAGTCTGGCGCCCACCTTATGAGATCGATTTTCTGTATTTCTAATTCCTATTTCAGAGGTGAGCATTTACCTTGTTCTATAGCTTCTCTAGTTTGCTGGTTGCTCATAGCTGTATATGGCACTGCTCCAAGAGAGAATGCTTCCCAAAGTAAAATTCCAAAGCTCCAAATGTCCGTTTCTGAACTGTATCGACCTGGAATAAAAAAACATAGGGTATAATAATCTATGGTGACAAAGTTTCCCAACATTTAGGCTATGAGCCCACTGGGCTTATTTTTTGTGCTGCACATGTGGACACAGCTTTTGTATAATCACATTGACTTTCATTACAAAGCTGTGGGTGCAGAAATGCTGCAAAAAAGGCAGCAAAAACACACAGTGGGCATTTAGCCTTAAATATGTATCACAGAAATTGTACAATATGAGATAATATATACTGTAGATTTGAATGGGCTAAAATTAAGGTACGAGTTGAGGACCATTTTTGATCATGCTTTTATTGTGTTGAGCACGTGGAGCCAAGTCTATTGGGATCAGCTCAACATTTTGTTTTAGTTTCTGAACATGGTGCATAGTTTTAAGGTAAGGAACAGAGATGAACTGGTTCGGGCGGTGCAGCCAAACATTTTGGCGCACTGTTTGTGACCCCAAACTTGACTCGAACCTCAATGGAAGTGACTGATTGGCAGTTCAGCTCTCCAACCACATACAGCTAGCCACAAGGGTGGGAGGGCAGTTGTTTTTTCCAAAATTTAATTTGAATTCACATTACACCAAACAACACTGCTTTTAAGCCTAGTGTGTGCCGATCAAACACGACATGTAACTCATACTGAGGAAAGCACAAACTGTACCCGACCACAGTTATGCAAGCTCCAGTGCACTGCAAATGTAAAACATCTGAACACCAAACCCGAAGAGCATTGCTCTTAATTTTGGTACCACTTGAGGCTGCACTACAATTTTGTGACTTTTGGTGTTTGCATGTCATTTTCATCCAGCTCTGACAAAGTGGCTGGAACTGGGACTGGGCGTGCAAATTCCTGACAAACGGCAGCGCTAGCTATGCCACAAATTTTACTCTAGTACGGGCTAGTGTAGAATATGTAGCGAGGCTCACCAAGAAGACCACACCCCTCATCTGGTGCTCCGAAGGCACATGCCTCTTCATGAATCATGAACGTCTGACTCCAGCACATCTCATCAAGACTGGTGGGAAGAAATTGGGCCCTAAATGTGGAATATACCCTCTTCTCTCCTTTAATTCTATCTTATACTTTTACACTCCTCAACACTGAAGTTGCCACGTCAAGAAGGGAAAGTCATGGAATTATGAAAATCGCAAGATGGATATAGGTATGTTAATGATTTGCAAATGATGGAAAAAAATGGAAATAACATTTTCAAAACATCTAGTCTGAAAACTATCTTCAAGTGCCTCACCAAACAATGTATAGTTGTAGGGGACCTTACTGCAGCAGGTGCCTCTCCCTTCATTACAACCAGCAAAGGGTGGCTAGGAATACTATATACTGCAAGCTATCATAGTCCCAGATGAAATTGGGAGTGACCCTGAAAAAATGATTGTCTACATTCTCTAAATTATTTCTACACAACTATTTGTATCGACAAAACAGAAACACATCCAGCAGGGGCATCTAGCAGGGTACAATAACAAACATTCATGTCCGGGGTATTTCAATTCAGGGTTAGGGCAGCTTTTTGCACAGATGGTAAAAAGCCATGGTCTGGCTCTGTCTGCAGACAATTTATGCTTGATATACTAATTTAGTTTAGGTAACTCTAATGCCCTGGAAAAAGAACATAATTCCAATATAAAGATATACCATAGTTAAGAGCTTCTGGCGCCGTCCATTTAACAGGAATCTGTTTCATTCCTCCAGTGGATGAATATACTCCATCTGCTTCTTCTCTTGACATTCCAAAGTCACTAATCTTTAATACATTTTTTTCGGTCACAAGACAGTTACGTGCTGCAAGATCCCTACATGAAAAAGAAAGATATTGTGTAAAATAGACAAAGTGCAGTCCAAGTGTATAGATGTCCCTACCACTTCCAGCCTGATTTTAACATGGAGTAGATCTGTACAAAAAAGGTATCACTCTTATTGGGTGACAAGTGCTTACACAGCCATATCACTTCTACTATATGTAAAAATCTGGGTTTTTTGTTCATGTAAGGGTACCTTTACAAGCGGCAACTTTTCTAGGAATTTCACTGGCAACTTACCGTACTGGTTGCAGTGAAATCATGGACACATTGTTCTATCTTGTTGCTGTGTACAAATGGAACAATGTCTCCATGATTTCACTGCAACCAGTAAGTTGCCAGTGAAATTCCTAGAAAAGTTGCCACATGTAAAGGTACCTTAAGACCATATAAGCTACCATAGGATCATTGTTTAAATGGGGTCAAACCCTAGTTGGTCCTAAATATTTTGCTACTAAGTGGCGGCTAGATACACCCCTGAAAAAATCAAGCAGTTGATCAGTATGATCTTACAGAAAACACATTGTGGTAGGTTAAACCAGGTGAATTTCCAGTTCAGAATTATACATCTTTATGATGTTATGTTATTTTAGGCACATACTTTATCATTGCTTTAGACATGCATAATATCGGTGTTGTGTGTAATTTTAATTTTGCAAACAGCCATTAATCAGAGTATGCACATTCTGCCTTTGTTGACCCATTTGTACATATTCATTAAAGAACTATTGATTAAATCTCCTCCCAGCTTGCTTGTTTCTATCAAGTCATTGAAGTCTGAGAAAAATCAATGTGTAGGCTGGAGACGCAGAGAAGTTGTAATCCTCTACAAAAGTTCCTAACAAAACGGACAGATAAGACATACGAGGACATAGGAGGGAGGGGTGGGGAGCACTAGGAACTTTAGAACAAATGCCCTGTTTTCTAACTCATGGGTGGCCCTCCTCAAATGTGTCCTAGGCTTGGCCAAACTCAGACACTGCTTTCAATCCTATCATAGTCTTTATTTTTGCCAGATCTGCTCTGTGATTGGCCAATAGCTGATTCTGAAAAGTCTGTGTGCCCATTTAGATGAGTCCACAATTGAGAATGAATGTTGACTCAGCACCTGTTTGTTGATTATCAGTTTCCAAAAACATGTAATACACTCATATGGTGATTGGATCATATCTACTGGCATTAAAATAGTTGCTATCGGCAGCACATCCTCCTGTGAAAACACATGATGTGCTGTCGAGACCATGATGCAGCATCAAGACAGAACAATTGTATTAATAATCATTGGTGCAAAAAAAATTTCACTTGGCATGATGATTGCATAACTGCTAATTGGTCGGTAGGTGTAAACGTACGTTAAGCCACCAGCGGTACCCCGGGATGATGACCCCATTGGTCAGGTCACGTCACTGTTCCAGAGATAGCAGAGTGTTGGAGCGGCAGGGAGTGGAGTGTGGGGTTGAGTATGCTTTCTTTTATTGTTTATCCGCTGGCTGCCTACTGCTGAATTTACATTTCAGCAAAGAACCCTGTTAATTACAGTCACTGCTAGGTCATCAAAGATCATTAGAGGGATATTCCCATCTTTTTCTTTCATAACTGAAACTGCTCTAACTTCTTCTAGGTCCTGGCAACTAAAAGTGAGGTGAAGAAAATGGCTGAGCTCAGCTACTCTACGTGGTTTGCACAGGTGTGCACTCTCCAATGCGGTTATATGAGCAGATTTTCAACAATAGAAATGGAGGAGCAGCATAGCACTGAAACTGGATGAGGACAAGAGCCCGGGGTATAACTAGAATGGTACCTTTACACGCTGCTACAGGATGGTGGAAACAACCGGGTAGATGAGACAAATGTATCTTGCACCGCCAAATCAACCCGCGGTCGCGGCGTGTAAAGACGGTTGTTGCCACCCGTCACTTGAGGCACCTGTTTCAGAGCAGAGCTCAATAACAGGTTGATTTCAAGGCGATGGTTACGGCCTGTATCGACGTGTAAATAAGGAACAGGAGGGTTGTTTCGACACCATGATATCTACCTGGGGCGTGACACAGGCTCCGGGTTACCGCGCCCCATCAGCGATCATTGGTGGAAGCTCCTGCGTTACGATTGGTAGACGCTGTATAGGGCGGCATATTTAAGGAGCTGACCAGTCACACTACACAATTGCTTGAGCGTCATGTATTAGTCTGCCTCCTGTGCTGGCTGCCCAATCATGATGTTATTGCTTTGTCCTATCAGCGTACGGAATTCTCGTAATCCACAATTGTGGCACGACTATGTGTTGTCCCTGCTGCCTTTGTTCCGCCCATATTACCTTGTTATAGCGGCGTGTAAATGATGTAAGGTGAGCTACAGAAGGTAACTTGTGGCACCCGGCGGTGTATCCAGAGATAGATGTAACCTACTGTAGCGCACCTTGTTGCGGCGTGTAAAGGTGGTGCGGGTACCGTTTCAACCGTTTGTGCATGCTCGTGCACGTGAAGCACCCAGTTGTTTCCACCATCCTGTAGCGGCGTGTAAAGGAACCTGAACAGGTGCAGGGGATGCAATTGCACCTGGGCCCTGGAGCCTAGGGGGCCACAAAAGTCTCTTTGGTCTATAGAAAAAGACTAATACTATTAAAGATTTACAATAATTGGGAGCCCCATTGGAGCTTTTGCATTGGGACCCATGAGCTTCAAGTTACGCCACAGAACACACTCCAAGATTTGGCTTGTGAGCAGGGCCCCTACTCCGGTTGGTATCTGGTGAATTGTGGTACTCTGTAATGTCTGATATTGTCTGTACATGTCTCCTCTGAATTATAAAGTGCTGCAGAATATGTTTTGCGATATACAGAAATAAAAATTATTATTATTAACAATCCTGTGCAGTTTCAGAGCAGCGCTTACAAGCTCAATTGGCAAGAACCTAGAAGTAGTGTGCCAACAAGTAGTAAAGAACTAAAAAGAAGATTAGTAATATCAGATTACTAGGAGGGGGGCCGGACATTTTTTAGATATAATAAATTACAAAAGTGCTTGTATTTACAAGGAATATGAAACAATATTTATAGATAAAGATGTGATTTCCATTTGTATTTTGCTTACTTTTACAGCACCAAGTTATTATAGCACAGAGACTTGGCAGTGGACGTCGGTATGCCAGGTCTTGGCGTTGCACAGCAGTGATGTTATGCACTGCCCATAACAGGCACATAGATGTCTGCTAATGGCATCTGCTGTGGAAAAGGACACCACACATCGTGGGAGCGGAGGGAGGTGAGTAGAATATTTTTTTATATACCGTATATACTCGTGTATAAGCCGACCCGTGTATAAGCCGACCCCCCTACTTTTGCCCCAAAAATCTGGAAAAACCTATTGACTCGTGTATAAGCCGAGGGTGGACCCCAGCACAGGTATACAGCCCCCAGCAGTGTGGTATACAGGTCCCCCCCCAGTGGTATACAGGCCTCCCCAGTGGTAGTATACAGCAGCCCCAATGGTAGTATATAGCATCCCCAGCAGCCCCAGTGGTAGTATACAGCAGCCGCAGTGGTAGTAAATAGCAGCCCCAGCAGCCCCAGTGGTAGTATATAGCAGCCCCAGCAGTAGTATATAGCAGCCCCAGTGGTAGTATATAGCAGCCCCAGCAGTAGTATACAGCAGCCCCAGTGGTAGTATATAGCAGCCCCAGTGGTAGTATATAGCAGCCCCAGTGGTAGTATATAGCAGCCCCAGTGGTAGTATACAGCAGCCCCAGTGGTAGTATACAGGAGCCCCAGCAGCCCCAGTGGTAGTATACAGGAGCCCCAGCAGCCCCAGTGGTATATACAGCAGCCCCAGTGGTATATACAGCAGCCCCAGTGGTATACAGGCCTCAGCAGTATATACAGCAGCCCCCAGAGGTTATACAGCACCCCCCAGGGGTTATACAGCGGCCCCCTGGGGGTACCCAGCAGCCCCCAGGCGGTACCCAGCAGCCCCCTGGGGGTACCAACATACCCCTGGGGGTACCAACAGCCCCCAGGGGGTACCCAGCAGCCCCCTGGGGGTACCAACATCCCCCTGGGGGTACCAACAGCCCCCAGGGGGTACCCAGCAGCCCCCAGGGGGTACCAACAGCCCCCTGGGGGTACCAACAGCCCCCAGGGGGTACCCAGCAGCCCCCTGGGGGTATCAACATCCCCCTGGGGGTACCAACAGCCCCCAGGGGGTACCCAGCAGCCCCTTGGGGGTACCAACATCCCCCTGGGGGTACCAACAGCCCCCAGGGGGTACCCAGCAGCCCCCAGGGGGTACCAACAGCCCCCTGGGGGTACCAACATACCCCTGGGGGTACCAACAGCCCCCAGGGGGTACCCAGCAGCCCCCTGGGGGTACCAACATCCCCCTGGGGGTACCAACAGCCCCCAGGGGGTACCCAGCAGCCCCCAGGGGGTACCAACAGCCCCCTGGGGGTACCAACAGCCCCCAGGGGGTACCCAGCAGCCCCCTGGGGGTATCAACATCCCCCTGGGGGTACCAACAGCCCCCAGGGGGTACCCAGCAGCCCCTTGGGGGTACCAACATCCCCTGGGGGTACCAACAGCCCCCAGGGGGTACCCAGCAGCCCCCAGGGGGTACCAACAGCCCCCTGGGGGTACCAACAGCCCCCTGGGGGTACCAACAGCCCCCAGGGGGTACCCAGCAGCCCCCTGGGGGTACCAACAGCCCCCAGAGGGTACCCAGCAGCCCCCTGGGGGTACCAACAGCCCCCAGGGGGTACCAACAGCCCCCACAAGCTGGCACTGTCCCCCCTTGTAAGTGCCCCCCCCCCGGTGCTTATACATTACCATCCCGGTGTTCTGATCGGCGCTGCTCCTCCGTGCTGCGTCTTCATCCTCCCGCGCTGGCTGCATCCGGGTTCTGAGTTCTCCAGCGGTCGCGCGATGACGTCACATCGCTGCGACAGCCGGAGATCACGGATGGAGCCAGCGCGGGAGGATGAAGAAGCACCGAGGAGCGGCGCCGATCAGAACACCGGGATGGTAATGTATAAGCACCGGGGGGGGGGGCCCTTACAAGGGGGGACAGTGCCAGCTTTTGGGGGGGCCATATGCACTGCTTCCCCCTGCCGCTGATTGACAGGGGGATGCAGTGCATATTTAATGAGCGGCCCCACGTGACGGGGCCGCTCATACAGCAGCCCCCCCCGCCTCCTCCAGCCTCCACAGCCCCCACCACACAGCCCCCACCACACGGGTCTACCGTATAGACCCGTGTATAAGCCGAGGGGGGGACTTTTCAGCCCAAATTTTGGGCTGAAAAACTCGGCTTATACACGAGTATATACGGTACATTAGCAGGAGAATGAGGGACATATATACCTGGAAAGGATGAGGGACATATATACCAGTAGGCGGATATATATACCTAGAAGGGGCCCAGAATGGGGAACAGATTTACCTGAATGAAGAAAATGTAGACCTGGAAGGAGCCCATATATATCAGGATATGGGACATATATACCAGGAAGGGGCCCAAGATGGGAGACATATCTACTCTGAAGGGGCTCAGGATGGTGGACATATCAGCTTGAAAGGGGCCCATATATACCAGTAAGGGGACTTATGGGTGAGATATACCATAATTATTTATATTTGCAAAAGGCTAGAATAATGAGAGCGAGAGAATGTTTTAATGCATTTTTATTCCTTTCTGCAAAGTGACAAGTTTACATAAACTAAGATTACTATGCCTTTAAACGATTTGGGACAGCCCATATGATGATATCACATGTCTAGAAGCTTCTGATAGATTGATTGGCAACATCTCAGTTAATTAGAGACACACTTCTGGATATATTTTAATGCACACCTGAAACTACTTCTTGGTGGATCATCATGGGAAAGTCTAAAGAAATTAGCCAATATGTCAGGAAGAGAATTGTGGACTTGCACCAGTCTGGTTCATCCTTGGATGCAATTTCCAGATACCTGAAGGTGCCTTGTTCATCTGTACAAACAATTATACACAAGTACAAACAAGAAGGGAATGTCCAGCCATCAAACTGCACAGGAAGGAGATGGGTTCTGTGTCCCAGGGATGAACGTGCATGTGCATAGCAACCCAAGAACAAAAGCAAAAAAACTTGTGAAGATGATGGAAGAAGCTGGTGAGATTGTGTCATTATCCACAGTGAAACCAGTACTGTATCAACATGGGCTGAAAGGCGACTCTGCCAGGAAGAAGCCATTACTCCAAAAGAAACATGAAAAGCCAGATTAATTTTTGCAAATACACACACAGGAGCAAAGTCCTAACTTTTTGGAGACATGTTCTGTGGTCTGACTAAACTAAAATTGAACTGTTTGGCCATATTGACCATCGTTACGTGTAGACGAAACAGGGAGAAGCTTGAAAGCCTAAGAACACCATCTGAACTGTGGCAGCATTATGTTATGGGGTTGTTTTGCTGCAGGATGGACTGGTGCACTTCACAAAATAGATAGCATCATGAGGAAAGAAGATTATATGGCAATACTGAAGCAACATCTCAAGATATCAGCCAGGAAATTAAAGCTTGGGCGAAAATGGGTCTTCCAAATGGACAATGACCCGAAGCATACTGCCAAAATTGTTACAAAGTGACTTAAGCATAGCAAAGTCAGTGTTTTGAAGCAGCCATCACAAAGCCATGATCTCAATCCTATTGAGAATGTATGGGCAAAGATAAAAAGGCAGATGTGAGCAAGGCAACCTACAAACATGGCTCGGTTACACCAGTTTTGTCAGGAGGAATGGGCCCAAATTCCTACCAACTATTGTGAGAAGCTAGTAAAAAGATATACCAAACCTTTGACCCAAGACATACAGTTTAACGGCAATGGTACTAATACTAATATGTAAACTTGTGACTTTGCAGAAAGTAATAAAAATGCCTTAAAACATTCTCTCTCTCATTATTCTGGCATTTTGCAAATATAAATAATTATGGTAATCTTAAGTGACCTAAAACGGGAAATGTTTATTCTGACTTCATGTCAGATAGTGAGAAAAACATGCATATGTGTCTCTTTATATGATGTATGTAAACATATGATTTCAACAATATCAGGAAGGACATTACTACATAATGGGGGGCAGCATGTATGTCTTTTATAAGATTTAGAACGCTACAAGGGCCCATAGTTCTGACAAACATGCAAGGGGGCCAGGTCCAAATCTTACACCAGGGCCAATTAGACACTAGTTACGCCAATGGATACAAACTAAATTCCCTATAAATATGTCTTTGGACTGTGGAAGAAAACTGGTGCACCCAGAGGAAAACCTCACAATCACATACAAACTCCTTGCCGATGTGATCTTTGAGCCTTGGGTGGGATTTTAACCTATGAGTGCATCACTGCAGTATTATGGTGCTAACCAGTGAGCCACTCTGCTACCCTAACAACTCTCGATGTAGGACAAATGAGTCCTTCCAGTGTTAGGTTCGCATGTTTGGAGCGGGCTCAGGAGCTGTCATCTGCCAGTAACTGCAGCGACTAGAGCGAGCTCTGATCTCTATTATTAAACCATTTCAATTTTGATGTCAATTACTGTCAATAGCATTGAAATGATTTGTCATAGAATATAATTTTGCCTACATATTGTAATTTAATTTAATTTTAATGACATTTAAAAATAAAGAAATTAAATAAATAAACATATTTGGTATTGCTGCATCAGTAAAAGTCATCCATAAAACCAAAAAATTCATTACCCCATATGGTAAATGCCAAAAAAATTTTTTTATCAACACTTAAAATAAAACAATCAAAGAAACAAAAAGGTATTTAGGTTTGGTATTGCCATAATAACCGGGCTGCAACAAAACAATAGAGAAATGATGCTTTTCACCATTGCATCATATTTAGAATTTGTTCTCAGTTCATTGTATTGTAAAATAAAAGGTGAAACTGAAAACTACAACTTGTCCAGGCTAAAAAGCAGAGACCTTTTGCTGCCTTTCTGATGGAAAAATTGTTAAAATTATGGCTCTTCAAAGAAGGGGAGGAAACAACGAAAAGGCAAAAAAGAAAACTGGCCGCAGCAGTTAGGAATTAATGTCCTTTCAGGGGAAAATTCTTTTATTTTCAAGTATGTCAAGTATTTCACAGAGATTGGTGTAGAAGCACAATACAGTAAATGAGGCATTGCACTTGAATTGTCACTGCATTTCACTTAGGTCCATTCATTACTATTTATCATTTTCTTAATATAAAAGCTGCTACATATCTGCTATCTACAAATCAGCATGTGAGGAACTTTGAAGCTGTGCAGCTGTATTAGGGTTCGTTCTCATCTGCGTTTCTTGCCTTAGGCGGCCGTCACACGCTACGATATCTTGAAAGATATCGCTTGAACGCGCCTGATTAAACATCGCGTGAACGATGTCTTGCGTGTGACGGCAAGATACGACGAGCGAGAAGTGTTCAAATCGCAAGATCGAGATCTGAGCTCCGGACCTCACATCATGCGATGAACGATTTTACAAACAGCTTCATCGTGGTGTATAACACCACAATGAACGATCTCCCAGCGGCAGAGCCTATGCTGGGAGATGGTAACTATGGTACACGTCGGGTTACTAAGCGATGCGCGGCGCCTAGTAACCCGATGTGTACCATAGTTACCAGCGATCTCGCTGGTCCACATCGCTGGTGAGTCTGTCTGTGTGACAGCTCACCAGCGATGTGAGCGATATTGTAAGCGATCGCGTGCACTGATCGCTACAATACGCTAGCGATATCGTAGCGTGTGACGGCCGCCTTAGCGAGATCCTCGGTGAGAAAAGTTGCCGAAAACCAGGCAAATGATGCGTTTATTTATCAGTTTGACATGTAAGTGCATTTTTTCCTGTGTTTTTAACATTGTCTTTTCCATGCAGTACAAAGTTAGAATAGATAAATAGATAGATAGAGAGAGATAATCAAAATAATGATTTGGCAGCACCACAAAAAATCAAACAGGTAGAACCAGCAAGGTAATGTCCAAACCTTTCACCAAATAATAATAAGAAAAGCAGGCAGCACTCCAAAATATACGTGCTGAAAATTGTGGCTTTACTGATCCAAAGGTGGCAACGTTTCGGTGGATTTCTCAACCTTTCTCAAGCCAAGCTTAAGAAAGTTGGAGAGATCCACTGAAACGTTGCCACCTTTGGATCAGTAAAGCCACAATTTTCATCACGTATATTTTGGAGTGCTGCCTGCTTTTCTTCTTATTGTTAGATAGATAGACAGGTAGATGATAGGATAAATAGACAAATGATAGGATGGATAGATAGATAGCTGCTGGCATCCTGGGCCACTCATTTCGGCTACATTCACACTGTGCATCTTCTGATCTGTTTTTTGTGATCCGTTTTTTGTAGTGCACTGCATAAAACGGATTACTGAAATGACATCCTGGCCAAGTCAATGGATTAGGCTGGGGTTACACTGTCATGCATCAAACACGGAGCGTGTTTGATGAACGACAGTGATGCGAGTTATATGCGTGGGGTGTTTTTTGTGGTGCGTGTGGTGAGTGTGCATAGCTGTATGCATGTGAGTGTGCTACGAGTGTGGTGCGTGAGTGCGTGTGTGGTGCATGTGAGTTTGATGCTGTCCACAGTCCTGAAGCAAACTTCAGGACTGCTGACAGCATTTGCCGGTAAATTTAAATTCCATGGCTGTCAAAGCCAAGCAGCCAAGTTTGAAGAGATTTGTAAAGCACACTCGTGCGACTATAGCACAGTGTGCTGTATGGGTGTGAGATTTTCCCGGACCCATAGACTTGCATTGCCCACTTCGCACGATAGAATCACATGCAGTCACAGCATGCTGCAACTGCACTCCCTTCTAAATCGTAATGCGAGTTTAGTGCGGGGGACTCGCACCAGTGTGCCCTGCCTGATGGGGCAACACTGGTCCGAGTGCAATGCAAATTTTTCTCAGATTGCACTCGCGCGAGTCCCTCGCACAGTGTGCCTTCAGCCTTAATGGGTTTTCATTTTTTGCCATTCACACTGTGCACTTTTAAAGTGATCCGTTATTTCACTGTAGGAGAGCTCCGTTTTAGAAAAGTGTATGTCAATTTCTGTGCTGTTTTTCCTTGCCTTTCAATAGGACTCATTCTTTTGAAAAAAAAAAAACTCAGCAGTCACAAACACAGCAAAAACATATGAGAAAAGAGATCATTTTTTTCTGCTTTTTGGAGAACAGCTCCTGTTTGCAAAAATAAATGCAGAATATGAACATAAAAAAACCACACAGTCTGAATGTAGCCTAAGCTTAATGCATACTCACTGTACTGAACTGTCTTAGATACCAACCCCCAGTGTGCGCTTTATTGTGGCTGTGTACCAAATTACAGGAACCCACACCACCACTTTTTAAAATGATTTATTTAATTAACTAAAACAGCACGGTTACCCTTATTTGACACTGAGCCAATATAAAGTGTATAGATGGGGGCTGCAGCCCCCAGCTGTTCGCTTTATCTGTGCTGAGAATGAAAAATATGTGGGACCCATATACATTATTTTCCAATTATTTATTTATTTTCCACATTGCGGCAGTGTTGCCATACATTAATGTATATGGCAACAAGCACAGACACGTACAGATTGTTGGGTGCGTGGAGTGCAACAGCCAATCACAGATGCTCTCACAAGAATGAGTGCCTGTGATTGGCCGTTGTAGTTCAGTGCAGTGAATGTGCATGATGCTTAATGAGCAGCCCCAGAACCAAGCAGTGGGAGACTGGTAAGATCAATCGATCGATCTATCTATTCTAACTTTTTACAGCATAGAAAAGACTGTGCTAAAGACGCCATTCGTATGCTGTGCACTTTTTTATTTACACCCATTCACTTGCAATGCGGAATTGTGGAATCTCCAGCGAGATACGCTGCCTTATGCAGCATGCTGAGAACTTTTCCTCAGCTTGTTTCTTGTTGAGGAAAAACTCGCAGATGGACAATGTTCTATAGTTTGATCTTGTTGTGAGTGCAACCCAACGTTTTACCGGATTGCACTTGCTGATTTTAAACGCAGATGTGAGTGCACCCTTACTAATATATTGAGCCAGGATTTATGAGATATCACTGTAATAAGCCTTGAGCCTGTACCTGTGAATACAATGTTTGCTTTCCAGGTATTCCATCCCAGCTGCAGCGTTCTCTGACATTCTGATTAGTTCCTTTGTTTTCAGTCTGGGGCCGTCATTCCGTAAGAATGTCAAGAAGTCTCCACCTACAGGAAAACAACGTTACTGCAGCTGTCAGCTACAATCTGTGCATGACAACATGTATCATCAGATCTGAGCTCAAAATATATCCCATCTTCCCATATATTATATTATCGCAGAAGCGAGCGAGAAAAGTGAAAAAAATAATCATATCACTTTAATTGGTCTTTAAAAAAAAATAAATGCTCAACTAAACTTCCCAAAATTACATCCAAATCCACCAAACAATTACACCTCAGTATTTAGAAATATCAACATTATTAAAATAGTTAATTTCACTGTTATATTTTTTGTCAATGCTTCTAAGGCTGGAAACACTCTGTCCGAGTGACATGTGAGTTACTCGCATGAGTCTCGGGTCATTCACCCGGCACGCCCCCTGCCTCTTTGGACGGGATACTGTCAATGGTATGTTTTTCTATGCAGCTCCACTGCTCCAGTCCAGAGAGGGGGACACCATCCCGGGTGAATGATCCGAGACTAGTGCAAGTAAAGGTCAGTCTACACGTGTCAACATCGTTAACGATGTCGCTGCAACTTGTGATGTTGCAGCAACCTCGTAGTGATGTCGCTACGTGTGACATCCTGCAACAATCAGTGATCAGCTTGCTGATTGCTGATCGTTGCAAATGGCCAGGGTTGTTTTTCGATCTTTGGTCTCCCACTGGGTGGCCAGCATTGGCGTGTGTGACAGCGGGAGACCAATGATCAACTTTTTTTTAACTCTTTCACTATTGCTAATAGCCGACTGTCATACTGATGGCTGACATTAGCAATAGGGGCTTGGTGTCAGCTGCCATAAAAAGCTGTCACCAACCCCATCAACGCTCACTCTGCCATCGCTAAACAACATCTGGAGGAGCGGAGTAACCGCCAGTTTTGGCATCTCTCATGGAGGCGTCAATTCTGGGGTGGCTGCTGGCTGCGATTTTCAGCGCAGGGGTCCAGAATAACTAAAAAAAACAAATAGGGCTACACTGTGTTTTTCATTGTCAGGGAAGGTAACACCAGGCAGCGGGGGTTGGCAACCAATAGCTGCTTGGGTTACTCTTAGCTGACAATGGAAAATATGGCAAAGCCCACAACATTTTTTTTTATAGTTATTTATTTAAATAACTAAAAAAATTAGAAAAAGGACTCCCCTGAGAAGAAAGGAAATTACATCAAGGTCCCATTATTTTTTGTTCTCAACTATCTTTAATCAATGTTTTTTTAAATGCTCAATGCCTCAAAAAATGCATCCTCAAAAAGAACGCATCAAAATTGGATAAAAAACGCAGTGCATTTTTTTAGACTTGTTTTCAAAAACAGATCCGGTTTTGCTAGCTGAAAATTCAGCAAAAAACACATCAAAACTGGCATGCGTGAATGTAGCCTAAGATGTCATAGATGTCATACTATATAGGTTTTTATTGCTGTGGATTGAGCTGCACCCCCATCTAATATATGGGTAGAGAAATGGTTCTGCATTTCAGAATTGGCCTAAGGCCACGTTCACATGTGTAGTATTTGGTTAGTATATCACGCAGTATTTGTAAGCCAAAATTACAGGAAAATTATACATGCACCACTTCTGCATTTTTCATCGGCTCCTGGTTTTGTCTTAGGCTAGTGTCACACATCCATTTTTTTTTAAAAACCTGATCCGGTTTTGAGCTTTTAAAAAGCTCAAAACCGGAGCAGGAAACGCACCTCATAGGAGCCTATTATAAAAACCGCATTGCTTTACAAGCAATCCGGTTACCGCCTCCGGCTCTGCAGCCTGCATGAAAAATCATGCAGGCTGCAGTTTTCAGAGCGGTTCTGTGCCCCGCATTGCAATAAACGGATTACTCAGGATGTGTAATCCTGAGCAATCCGGTTCCCGTATACTTTGCTCATCCCGGCTGCTGCCGGGATAAGCAAAGTGCTTAAACTGTTAAAAAAGCTATAATGTTAATATTAATTTTGGCCATCATGTCTCTAGGGGATGCCCACCCCCCCAGAGACATGCTACCCACTCAGATGGGCATGTCAGGGGTTATTTCCTCATGTACAGTATTGCCGAGTCCTGTCGGCTCTGTACAACTTTTATCAATGAACCCGGCGGCTCTCCTGACAGCTGCGCATACTATACCTATTGTAGGTATAGTATGTGCGCTGTCCGAGGTCCTGAAGGCTTATATAGTAAGATCTATGGGCTGCACGCCGCTGTTGTTTCAGGACCGCGGCTAGCTGCCTGCGAGCTGCGGTCCTGATTAATCAGTGGCGGCAGCTGCGTGCAGCTGCACACCAGACCGGAGGGCATATTAGCCCTCCGGACCTGTATGCTGATCCGGTTCGGGGCTGTCAGGTCATCCCTGATAGCCCCGGACCGGACTCTGCTGTGGTGTGAAGCCACCCTTAGTATTGCACAGGTGATAATATCAAATAATCTGTACTGGTAATAATTAGAACCCCTGTGCAATGTTGAGGAAATCCAGAAAACATGAGCTGTGTGCAGCTCTTGAGGCCCGGAGTTCCCTACCTCTGCAGTAGTAAAAAATACTTGGGGTACATCTGCTGCCGCATCCATCACTGTATGGTCACACGGACCATACTCCAGATTGTATTGGAGAAACCCCTTATTATTGCATGTTAAAAATATACAGAATTTCACGTTCATTCCCACATATCTGCAGAAATTACTTTTTTTTTTCCATCAGAAAGGCAATGATGTGACTTTCGAAGGAAACTGATATGAGAACAGATCACATAGTTTTCTATGGTCTCATGCCAGTTTATCCAGCACCCTAGTTGTGTTACTGAACCCTTTAAAAGCCCTGTTACATGGCATGACATTGTTAACGATATCACTGATACGTCACGGGTTTGGAGGCGTTCCAGTGACATCCTTAGGCCGTCATTGCGTGTAACACCAAGAATCAACAACGATAAATTGTTGGATCATTGATCGCAGATTTGAGAACATGTTCTCAAACCATACGATTAACGATCCGCCAACCTGCTAGATTGTTGTGTGTGACACCGCGATAACGATGTCATGGACGACTTCGCCCATTCACAGCAATGAGCAGGGATCGTTTGTGGGGTTTGCGAACGATACCTGCTCACAACATCTTGATGCGTCGTCCACAATATCTAGACGTGACATCTCACCAATGATATCAAAATGATGTCTCTAACGACCACACGCCCACAAGATCATTGCAGACATCGTTCCAACATCATGCCATGTAACGGTACCTTAAAGAGCTAAGTGAGGGCGGCTTCACATTGTGGTCAGGTCCGGTCCGGGGCTGTCAAGGATGTTCATCCCTGACAGCCCCGGACCGGACCTGTCCGCAGTGAGAAAACATTTCTTTACCTGGCTCACCAGCCGTAGAAACGTCAGTAAAAGCATCAGTTGTTATCACTGGAGGCATAAAAAACAGCTCTGGATGGCCTGGATAAATGAAAACCCAGTCTTAGTGGCCAATTAAGAATTATCTATTCTATGTGCACAATTATTAGGGCAAGTTTGTATTTTTTATAACCCATTTTATTATTGAACAACCACAGACCTGTCAGTCAATTAAAAAGATTAATAAACCTGAAACCTGAATATTTAAGAAAGTAAAAGTGATGTTTTGCCTTCCTTAGGATATTATTTATGTGTGCAGAATTATTATAAAACTAAATGAAAAAAGAAAATGTTTCCATTTCAACTGTTTTTCCACAGTTAAAATGGGAATAATAACCAAATAACTAAAAATATACAAAAATACATTTCTGACATTGCAAACAAATTATCAGTGACATATATAGCCTCCTTTTTTCAGTAACAGTCATAAACCTTCCATCCATTGACTTAGTTTCTTAATCTTTTTACAAAATTTTTTTGGGAAGCACCAACCACATCCTCCCAGATAGGTGAATTGTTTTCCTTCACCCATTTAAGGCTGGGGTCACATGAGTGTATTAAAAATTGGACCGATTTTCATCCAGGAGAGTAGAGGAAGTGAAATCCGTTTGGTATTCCATATGTTATTCGAGTGCTATGTAAGTGTGAGATTTATTTCACGTCTAGAGACCATATGACATCTGTACTACATGCGTTTTTCTTCTTAGCAACTATTATTCTACAATCATTTACACGACATTTCCAGTATTCAATGCTGCAGAATGACAATGTATCCTTAAATAATGGATGGCATACGGATGGCCTGTGTGCTGTCTTTTTTTTCACACACCCATAGACATGCATTGGCGAGTCTTGGCCATTTTATTCTCCACTCTCAGCATGATTTTTTTCTCATGCCAAATACAGGTGAGAAAAAATATCCAGATCTGATCTGCCTCATTGAATAACATGGGTCCGAGTGCAATGAATTTTTTTTTTTGATTGCCTTGTCCGATTTATACGCTTTACTGGCACTGTAGGAGGATGGTATAAGACCTTCCCCCCAGAAGACGTCATTGTCCTATTTGTAATGTGTATTTGTCTGCATAGTAGTAAGAATGTATGTTCGTATGTGTAATAATAAGTAATGTGGTCATAATATCTGACATATATGTGTAAATGGTTGCATTGTGGTCAGTCACTGCCAGGTGTCACCGGTCCTAGGTATCCTAGCTAGAGGAGAAGTCTAGGATCCAGGTAGAGTGACAGGGCTGGAGAGGTTAAAATAAAAAGCGTGCACAGAAGGGAAGGGGTATATAATGTCGGCCATTTTCCGGCTCAGTGGTTGTTGTTAAGAAAAGTTCAGTAAGGCTCCTTTCACGCTATCATTTTTGCTGATTGCGATCTGGCAGATTTACTGCATCTGCCGCCTAATGACCGCACTTGCGGCAAGCCCCATGCATTGTCTATGGGGCTTGCGGCAAGTGCGGTATTGCCGCGATTCGGCACTTTCGGCAGTTGTGGCTGCGCAAAATAACCGCAGCTGACCGTGTCTCTTTCCACGGCTGCATCTGCCTCAAGTGTCGGATTATGGCAATACCACACTTGCTGCAAGCCCCATTGACAAGACATGGGGCTTGCCGCAAGTGCGGCTGTTAGGTGGCAGATGCAGTAAATCAGCCAGATCTGCTGCAATCAGCAAAAAACGCTGATGTGAAAGGGGCCTTATAGAAGTAGTGGAGACTAGTGAGAGACAAAAAGAACCAGAAGAAACGGTAGTGTGGTGTGGAGGGTGATCCAAGGCCTAAGATTCTGGTAGGAGGAAGTAAAGGTGACCAAAGCTGGAATGCACAGAACGCCAGAAAAGTGAACAGGACAACCAGAGTGCACTTCTCCACAACCAGAGGGCTACTGTGAAAGGCGTGGAGAGTGGAGAGTGGAGGGCACTGACAGTGCGAGTAGGGTCAGGGAGATATTCTGAAGAAGTAACTTAGCCAAGTATTTTAGGTCTAGCATGATAAGCCAGTGCAGCTCATGGGAAGGATACCCAGGGGACAGTGAGGGGTCAGGCCCCTTCCATCCACCTTAATCAGCAGTGTGTCTTCTCCTGCAACCGTAATGGAAGAGCCATTTCATGTAACAATGACTATGCTTTGTTTTAAACCATCCATGATTCCTGTTGTAAGCAAAGTAACCCATTGTTTGAACAGTGTCATCAATAAAGTGTCTGGACTTGCCTTTAATAATGCTGGCTCTGAGACCGTACAGAGCACCCTAGATAATCTAAAACTGGCCGGTGACCGGGAAGAACTGCTGCGCTCAGGTGAGACCCCTACAAACATCCTACTGTTTGTTTCTGTAGTGGAGAGCCAGGGCCAGTGGAAGATTGAAGATCTCCACCGTTACACAGCCAAAAAGTGGAACAGTCGATGCATATGATAGCGCATTGTGCTGCAAAAAAATCATAGTTTTTTTGAATGATTAAACCAGATATAGGACAATAAACTCCATCATAAAAAGCACTATTAATACAAAATAATTGAAATTGATTTTTATTAGAAATATTCTATAAAATCTGTTAATTATTTATGATTAAGTGTGCTTTTTATGGTGTACTTTATTGTCCTATATTTGGTTTAATTGGAGTTGAATTTGAATATAATCCAGTCACAGAATATGGACTCCATCTAGGGATTTGTTCATAGATTTTCTTGAATGATCCAGACTTTTCCTGTCTGCATGAAGAAAGATTCTTCTAAAAATTAGCAATATATTTGGGATTTGATTTTGAGTCCATCTTCATCCCAGAAAGGTCCAACTAGATAAATTTTAATAACATCAGCTCATAGCAGTACCCACCTCCACCCTGCTGGCGTCCAGGTTGAATTAGAGGCCTATTCCCATTACTGATTCAGCTACGGACCTAATTATCTGTTCCATCAAGAGTCACTCTCACCTCATTAGAACATAACACCTTTGAAAAGTCTGTCTCCAGATACCTCTTTGGCCAGTCTTGATGTTTCTCCTGTCTCATTCATTGATGGTCAGTTTCAGCCTTTCTCACCTCGGCCATGTCCCTGAGTACTGAACACCTTGCACTTCTGGGCTCTCCAGGGAGGTTGCGGTTCTGGAACATGACAGCTCTAGAGGATAAAGAGGTCCTGGATGCTCCATGTTTGATTCATCTTAAGTCTTTGACAGATAATATGCATCTTATTTTCTCAACACATTTTTGCGTTCCTGTTTGTAACAAAACATTTGATGGTTCTGTGATCTTAGTAATTTCAGAAGTGGTGCAACCCTCAGTAAGATGAGGTCAATCTCTTTGTTGACCTACTTTGTTTGAGGAAATCAAGTTTCTTTATAATTCTGCACACCTTGATAAAGGATGATGATATTCTTAGGCCACACCTTCCCTCATTACACAAATACACATCACCTGATCTACGTCAAACAACAAACATTCAGGTTTACACAGGTTAGAGCTGGAAATCTGCACAGAAATGATGACATGGTCAAAATACTTCCTGATAATTCTGCTATTATCAGAGTATTCCCATCATCTGCCACATGAGGGCACTCTAACTTTTAGTTTATATGCAGTCATGGACCTTAGTAATCTTACCTTGTACTAACTCCATCACAATGTAAATGGGATGTTTCTGAGTACAAACTCCAATTAGTTTCACAATGTTAGGATGACTATATTGCTTCAAAATTCTGTCAATAAATAAGACAAAATGTGATAGAAATGAGAATAAAAGAAAAGAACTGTGTCCATCATTGCTTGTGAAAAATGAAACGGTACATTAAAGGATTCAATGTATTATTTGAAAAATATGTTTATATAGTCACTACACCTTAAGGGTAAGTGCACACTTACCCGGCGGTTTCGTCGGCGGCAGCTTGCGGAACCCGCCAGGAAGCTCCGGCGCCGTCCACCGGCTTCCTGGCGGGTATGTGCGGCGGGAGCCGGGCGGTATCCGGCGGCTGCCCAGCGGGTTCTCGGCGGCGATTCTGCAGCGGCTGGAAGCAGCACATGATTCTGCTTGCAGCCGCTGCAGAACCGCCGTTTTTTAGAACATGGTCATTCTTTGCTAACCCGCTGGGAAACCTGCGGGTTAGCAACGGATGACGCTGGGTAACCGCCGGTGTGTGCACAGCCTTGGGCTGTTTACATTAGTTTTAATGTTAATCCAAACGCCGGTTTGGATTAACATAAATTAACATAAAACTAATGTAAACAAAACGGCGGTTTACACAGGTAAACCGCCGAAAACCCGGCCAGTGTGCACTTACCCTAAAGGGGTTGCCCAGGCTTAGGAGTAAAGTCCCCATTTTATGTGTCTGCAGATTGCCAAATCACAACTGCGTGCCCACACTGTGATAATTCTTCTGTATTCCCCGTACACTGTGATGATTCTCCTGTATTCCCCGTACACTGTGATGATTCTCCTGTATTCCCCGTACACTATGATGATTCTCCTGTATTCCCAGTACACTGTGATGATTGTCCTGTATTCCCCGTACACTGTGATGATTCTCCTGTATTCCCAGTACACTGTGATGATTGTCCTGTATTCCCGTACACTGTGATGATTCTCCTGTATTCCCAGTACACTGTGATGATTGTCCTGTATTCCCCGTACACTGTGATAATTCTTCTGCATTCCTCGTACACTGTGATGATTGTCCTGTATTCCCCGTACACTGTGATGATTCTCCTGTATTCCCTGTACACTGTGATGATTCTCCTGTATTCCCCGTACACTGTGATGATTCTCCTGTATTCCCCGTACACTGTGATGATTCTCCTGTATTCCCCGTACACTGTGATGATTCTCCTGTATCCCCGTACACTGTGATGATTCCTGTATTCCCCGTACACTGTGATGATTCTCCTGTATCCCGTACACTGTGATGATTCTCCTGTATTCCCCGTACACTGTGATATTCTCTGTATTCCCCGTACACTGTGATAATTCTCTGTATTCCCCGTACACTGTGATATTCTCCTGTATTCCCCGTACACTGTGATGATTCTCTGTATTCCCGTACACTGTGATGATTCTCCTGTATTCCCCGTACACTGTGATGATTCTCTGTATTCCTGTACACTGTGATGATTCTCCTGTATTCCCTACACTGTGATGATTCTCCTGTATTCCCGTACACTGTGATGATTCTCCTGTATTCCCCGTACACTGTGATGATTCTCCTGTATTCCCGTACACTGTGATGATTCTCCTGTATTCCCCGTACACTGTGATGATTTCCTGTATTCCCGTACACTGTGATGATTCTCCTGTATTCCCCGTACACTGTGATGATTCTCTGTATTCCCGTACACTGTGATATTCTTCTGTATTCCCCTACACTGTGTGATCTCCTGTATTCCCTACATGTGATGATTCTCCTGTATTCTCCGTACACTGTGATGATTCTCCTGTATTCCCGTACACTGTGATGATTCTCCTGTATTCCCGTACACTGTGATGATTCTCCTGTATTCCCGTACACTGTGATGATTCTCCTGTATTCCCGTACACTGTGATGATTCTCCTGTATTCCCCGTACACTGTGATGATTCTCCTGTATTCCCCGTACACTGTGATGATTTCCTGTATTCCCCTACACTGTGATGATTCTCCTGTATTCCTCGTACACTGTGATATTCTTCCTGTATTCCCCTACACTGTGATATTTCTATCTGTATTCCCCGTACACTGTGATATCTCTGTATTCCCCTACACTGTGATGATTCCCTGTCCCTCCTGTATATCCCCGTACACACTGTGATGATTCTCCTGTATTCCCGTACACTGTGATGATTCTCCTGTATTCCCCGTACACTGTGATGATTCTCCTGTATTCCCGTACACTGTGATGATTCTCCTGTATTCCCCGTACACTGTGATGATTCTCCTGTATTCCCCGTACACTGTGATGAATTCTCTGTATCCCCGTACACTGTGATAATTCTTCTGTATTCCCCGTACACTGTGATGATTCTCTGTATTCCCCGTACACTGTGATGATTCTCCTGTATTCCCCGTACACTGTGATGATTCTCCTGTATTCCCGTACACTGTGATGATTCTCCTGTATTCCCGTACACTGTGATGATTCTCCTGTATTCCCTCGTACACTGTGATGATTCTCCTGTATTCCCGACACTGTGATGATTCTCCTGTATTCCCGACACTGTGATGATTCTCCTGTATTCCCGTACACTGTGATGATTCTCCTGTATTCCCCGTACACTGTGATGATTTCCTGTATCCCGTACACTGTATGATTTCCTGTATTCCCCGTACACTGTGATGATTCTCCTGTATTCCCCGTACACTGTGATGATTCTCCTGTATTCCCCGTACACTGTGATGATTCTCCTGTATTCCCCGTACACTGTGATGTTTTCCTGTATTCCCGTACACTGTGATGATTTCCTGTATTCCCCGTACACTGTGATGATTCTCCTGTATCCCCGTACACTGTGATGATTCTCCTGTATTCCCCGTACACTGTGATGATTCTCTGTATTCCCCGTACACTGTGATAATTCTCCTGTATTCCCTGTACACTGTGATGATTCTCCTGTATTCCCCGTAACACTGTGATGATTCTCCTGTATTCTCCGTACACTGTGATGATTCTCCTGTATTCCCTGTACACTGTGATGATTCTCTGTATTCCCCTGTACACTGTGATGATTCTCCTGTATTCTCCCGTACACTGTGATGATTCTCCTGTATTCCCCGTACACTGTGATGATTCTCCTGTATTCCCCGTACACTGTGATGATTCTCCTGTATTCCCCGTACACTGTGATGATTCTCCTGTATTCCCGTACACTGTGATGATTCTCCTGTATTCCCGTACACTGTGATGATTCTCCTGTATTCCCGTACACTGTGATGATTCTCCTGTATTCCCCGTACACTGTGATGATTCTCCTGTATTCCCCGTACACTGTGATGATTCTCCTGTATTCCCCGTACACTGTGATGATTCTCCTGTATTCCCGTACACTGTGATGATTCTCCTGTATTCCCCGTACACTGTGATGATTCTCCTGTATTCCCCGTACACTGTGATGATTCTCCTGTTTCCCGTACACTGTGATGATTCTCCTGTATTCCCCGTACACTGTGATGATTCTCCTGTATTCCTCGTACACTGTGATGATTCTCCTGTATTCCCCGTACACTGTGATGATTCTCCTGTATTCCCGTACACTGTGATGATTCTCCTGTATTCTCCGTACACTGTGATGATTCTCCTGTATTCCCCGTACACTGTGATGATTCTCCTGTATTCCCGTACACTGTGATGATTCTCCTGTATTCCCCGTACACTGTGATGATTCTCCTGTATTCCCCCGTACACTGTGATGATTCTCCTGTATTCCCGTACACTGTGATGATTCTCCTGTATTCCCCGTACACTGTGATGATTCTCCTGTATTCCCCGTACACTGTGATGATTCTCCTGTATTCCCGTACACTGTGATGATTCTCCTGTATTCCCCGTACACTGTGATGATTCTCCTGTATTCCCTGTACACTGTGATGATTCTCCTGTATTCCCCGTACACTGTGATGATTCTCCTGTATACCCCGTACACTGTGATGATTCTCCTGTATTCCCCGTACACTGTGATGATTCTCCTGTATTCCCGTACACTGTGATGATTCTCCTGTATTCCCCGTACACTGTGATGATTCTCCTGTATTCCCCGTACACTGTGATGATTCTCCTGTATTCCCCGTACACTGTGATGATTCTCCTGTATTCCCCGTACACTGTGATGATTCTCCTGTATTTCCTGTACATCGTGATGATTCTCCTGTATTCCCGTACACTGTGATGATTCTCCTGTATTCCCCGTACACTGTGATGATTCTCCTGTATTCTCCGTACACTGTGATGATTCTCCTGTATTCCCCGTACACTGTGATGATTCTCCTGTATTCCCCGTACACTGTGATGATTCTCCTGTATTCCCCGTACACTGTGATGATTCTCCTGTATTCCCCGTACACTGTGATGATTCTCCTGTATTCCCGTACACTGTGATGATTCTCCTGTATTCCCCGTACACTGTGATGATTCTCCTGTATTCCCCGTACACTGTGATGATTCTCCTGTATTCCCCGTACACTGTGATGATTCTCCTGTATTCCCCGTACACTGTGATGATTCTCCTGTATTCCCGTACACTGTGATGATTCTCCTGTATTCCCCCGTACACTGTGATGATTCTCCTGTATTCCCTGTACACTGTGATGATTCTCCTGTATTCCCCCGTACACTGTGATGATTCTCCTGTATACCCGTACACTGTGATGATTCTCCTGTATTCCCGTACACTGTGATGATTCTCCTGTATTCCCCGTACACTGTGATGATTCTCCTGTATTCCCCGTACACTGTGATGATTCTCCTGTATTCCCCGTACACTGTGATGATTCTCCTGTATTCCCCGTACACTGTGATGATTCTCCTGTATTCCCTGTACACTGTGATGATTCGCCTGTATACCCCGTACACTGTGATGATTCTCCTGTATTCCCCGTACACTGTGATGATTCTCCTGTATTCCCGTACACTGTGATGATTCTCCTGTATTCCCCTGTACACTGTGATGATTCTCCTGTATACCCCGTACACTGTGATGATTCTCCTGTATTTCCCGTACACTGTGATGATTCTCCTGTATTCCCCGTACACTGTGATGATTCTCCTGTATTCCCGTACACTGTGATGATTCTCCTGTATTTCCCGTACACTGTGATGATTCTCTTGCATTCCCCGTACTAGTCACATGACAGCATGTATCCAATTGGATAGGGTGATCATGTTCGACTATACGCATTCAGTTATTCTCAATACAAGTAAATTAAGAGAAGTCAGACATGTCTATACGGCACATGACTGCAAGTATACGAATCACATACATGCGGTAACATGATTTCCAATTAGCAAATTAGCATGGGAGAAAGGTTGAGCACCGCCCTCTATTATGATCTGGCAGCCTGCGGTCACACATAGTGAATGCATACTTTTGTCCTAAGTCTGAATAGCCCCTCTAAGGGTAAGTGCACAAAACGTCTTTACACTCAAGTTTCTTTTTTGCATGCCTTGTGATGTCTTTTTGCAGCCAATGTTTTTTTTTACCTTTTGTGAGCAAAATTGAGCAGCTTCAAAGTGAAGGCTGTCTGAAGAACAGTCAAGTCACTCACTTTTTTTTCACCTCTTTGTGGCTTTCAAAGCCTGGAGTGGTTAAGAGATGTTGTGAAAGACTGATCTTACACACTGGTCATTCTGTTATTACCGTGCCTAGATTCACTCTTTTTACAATTTTTAAAGTGCTCAAAAAGCCTCCGGAGGAAAACATCCTATGTACATTCCACTAGTTTTCCGTACAGTTTGGGTTTTAAATACTCTGCTCTAACTATACCACATACATATTAATCTACTATTCACTGTGCCTCTTAAAGAGGACCTGCCACCCCCCCTGGTGCTTTCCAAACTGAAAGCACCAATGAATGCAGTGTGTCTGCTGCATTCATGGAAGGGGTCCCCCATTTTCTATTCCCCCCATAACCTGTAAAGAACACTTTATAAAGTTTAGAGATAAGAAGTCCGGAGGGACTTACAGATTATGCAGTCCTTGCTGTTCACAGGGGTCCTCCCCACCTCCTACCTCTCTGTGCTACACCCTGCTTCTCTGTGCCTCCTCCTGCCTGTGACGTCAACGCCGAAGCCTGCCCTGCTGTATGCATAGAGCATAATCTGTAGCAGGGTGGGCTCCGGCGCTGATGTCACAGGCAGGAGGCGGCACAGAGAGGCAGATGGCGGCACAGAGAGGCAGGAGGCGGGGAGGACCCTCGTGAACAGCGAGGACTGCATAATCTGTAAGTCCCTCCGGACTTCTTATCTATAAACTTTATAAAGTATTTTTTACAGGTTACAGGAATGGGGGGGTAGAATTATGGGAGACCCCCTTCCCTGAATGCAGCAGACACGCTGCATTCTGTGATGCTTTCAGTTTGGAAAGCACCAAAGGGGTGACAGGCCCTCTTTAAAGGGAACCTGTCATCCTGTTTTCCCATTACGTTAAAAAAAACTAGTATTATAAATAAAATATAGTTATCCTATAATAATGTCAGTACTTTCACAAAAGAGAAATAAGCGGCACTCACCCAGGTTGCCTAAAGCATGTCCTTTATTGGGAATTCATAAAATCCAGACAGGTACAGAAGAACACTAACAGCTCTTGAGGATAACAGCTGTTTCATGCTTGTCCAGCACTTCAACAGATCGTATCCTATCTGACAGTATCTTTTGAAATGCTGGACAAGCACGAAACAGCTGTTATCCTCAAGAGCTGTTAGCGTCCATCTGTACATGCCTGGATTTTATGAATTCCTAATAAAGGACACGTTTTAGGCAACTTGGGTGAGTGCTGCATATTTCTCTTTTGTGAAAGTAATGTTAATAACCATTGCTGTATACCAGAGAATCTGTTTAGGAATATATAGGGTGGTGTTGATTTTCTCCTTTTTACTACATGTAGAACTCTAATAATGTCAGACTCTGAGGACAGACAAAGCTATTATGTTGTTGTTAACTATTATCTTTCCAGAGTGCACAGCTTAGAAAAGAACACTGACTCCTGCCATGTCTAAACCCAGCCAAAGTACACAATAAATAGTTGTTCTAAAGTTTGTATAAATTGGAGAACTCTAACTCCTCCAGTGTGAATAGAAATTTCACTAAAGGACTCTGAGCCTATAATAAAAATGCCATGCTCTAACTTTCCCATTTCTTAGTAGAACAACAGAATACTTGGATGGAGCCAGTGGTTCCATATCAAATATTACATCTTTTTATAAATTGTCCACTAAGTGAATTTCAACTATAACAGAAAGACAATAAAAAAGGAAGCCAATAAAACTTTACTTTATGGTTAGCTATCTGAGCTGTATATTTACAGACATGCCGAAAGTGTTGGCACCCTTGACATCCAGAAAATGTTGCATTTCTCCAAGAAAATTATTTCAGTTACTCATTATTTGTCACACACTTCAATTTCCTTTTTTGTGTGTTAATTATTACAAAGGGTATACAACTAAATATTAAGTTAAGGGTGCAAACAATTTTGTCCAGCCCATTTTTGGAGATTTGGGTGAAATTATGTCCAATTTGCTTAATTTGTGATGTTCCAATACACACAAAGGAAATACACGTGTATAAAAAAACATTTTTAATTGCAATAATTTTCTGGGAAAATACTTAATTTTCTGGAACAATTTCAAGGGTGCCAAACTTTCGACAATGACTGTATGTGATTCATTGCTTAATTGTAATGTGTAATCTGACATACTGTAAATGTCAAAAACCTCTGCATGGTAATTGACTTGCTTTTATTCTAGAACAGCTTTTTCTTTCATTTTTTTTATGTTTCCATTCACGTCTGCTAGCCATAACTACATGACAATTCAGACCAACAAGAAGACCATCAGTTCTATTTAAATGATAACACTTAACAATGTTTGAGTTCCAACTTTACAAACACAACAGTGGGCGCACGACTTCCAGCAAGTTTCAGTTTAAGGGCCCTTTCACATCTGCCGGATGCGGCAGATCCGGCACCTTGGGCTGCGAAAAAAAACGCAGCTTGCAGCATATTTTTTTTGCGGCTGCAAGTGCCGGATCTGCCTCATCCGGCAGAACTGCACTTGCCGCATCGGACTGCAAGCCCCATAGACAATACATGGGGCTTGCCGGATCCGGGCTGCAAGTCGGCCGTTAACGGCAGATGCGGCGCCACCTGCCGGATCTGCGGCACAAGGATTCTGATTATTATGGCCAGAGTAGAGCCTTGCTCTCCCAGATGCTGCAATGTCTTCATCTCATCACAGAGGAGGGGGGTAAGGGGTTTGCTAGTAATGTCAGCGTGCTCACAGATGCTTGGGGTAACTCCGCTCATTTACCAGTCCATGCTGACCTTTTAGGTTTAGGGCCTTGTCGTTAAAGTCCAATCTTCTGGACCTTTCAAACTGGGTCCGCTTCTTGAGAAGGTCAGTCTCCAGATGCAGCATTGTCTCATTTTCTCTGTCTTGTTCCACTTTAGGATTGCGCTATCTCACTTTGGCTTCCATTTTTGTTGCCAGAGTTCACCCACTGTATGCGGCCTTGACGACCTCTCAGACCTTCGGTCTGCTCTAGTTACATGCTAGGCCCTATCTAAAGAATCACAGGAAACCGTCACTCTCCTTAGATGCTAACACCTCCCATTGTGAGATAGTCCCAACACTTAACTATTGCTTGCCCTTTAGTCTGATAAATCACACAATAATATTGCTATACATCACATTATACATTATTCTCTAAGACGCACGACACAATTCACTTTACATGATAACAACACAATTAGTGTCTTCAGGGATGAACTGAAAGGCCCCCTCCTTGCAAAGCCAACATCCAAAGTACTAAAATTTGTAGATATTTATTGATCTTCTTTTTAAAACAACACAAACTCCTGAATAGAGATTGGATATGTATACTGAAAATATGCCATCTACATGCACTAAAAATAGTAAACAGTAATTCTGCATTATTAATAAGCATGAAATATATATATATATATATACACGGTATATATATATATATATATATATATATATATATATATATATATACTGTATATATATATATATATACATACACATATATAAATATCATACTTGTTTGACTAAAAGTAATAAAATAAAATAATAAACAATAATTTCGAATTTATAAATGGTACTAAGACAATAAAGAGTTAACATGCCTGTGGGCATACCATGGTAATAAAGAAAATGTGTTTGGTTTTACTATGAAGCTATATATACAATGTGCTTTTATCCATTCTATGTTATGTCTGAGGACCAAACTGGCCTGAAACATGTAAATCTTATGGAATTTTGCCCCCAGTTGTGTGTTGGCTGACCTTTTTATAAGAAGCACAATAATGTACCATAGGTATGAATTTTACTACTTTAGATGCTTGCTTTTTACTAGGTTGATTTCTGCAAACTGCAGTGATAACCTCTACAGAGGGTGAGCTCACAATTTCGTTCTTTCTCATATGGACTACTAGTATAGTACATGATCTCTTAGTAATCAGACAACACAGTGGAGAAAGTATGCTGGATAGTCATTTATGCCAACTATCCTGTTTTTCCTGGGACTGCTCCATAAAACTTACAATGTCTTGCGGTTTGGAACTATGACGTTGGGAAGTATGTGGGTAGTGACTATTACCATAACCACGGTGTTGGACATAATCAGCCTGAAGTAACAGTAAATACAAGAATATGTACAAGAGGAAGAGCACAGAAATGAGGAATACATAACTAGATGCTAAGCTATTTAAATCACTGGTGTTATATATTACGTGTATTGAGCACACACTATAGTTCTTAAAAAGGAAGGGTTGAAGGCAGTGGCGTAACTAGAGTCTGGTAGGCTCCGGTGCAAAATTCAGACCTGGGCCCACACCCGCACAAGAACATGTTGGTCGGATGCATAGGCGCACCCAAGGGGGGGGACCTACGTGTCTGGACCCCCCCCCCCTTTGGACGGCCCTGAGAAGTGGTGCAGTACACAAGGAGCTGGGCCCCTATGTCAGGAGACAGGAACAATTACACAGCACCCAAGGGCCCACAAAAGAGGCTGCTTTTAGGGGGGCTTCGCTCCCCCAAACCCCCCACCGGGGGCTTTGCCCCTCGGAACCCCGCTAGGGGGTGACACCCCCCTTTCAGGGCCGGTGTGTGTTTCTTGGACCCCTACCTTGGGAAATTTCTGGGTGCGCCACTGGTCGGATGTATGGGTCCCGTGTAACGTTCTAAGTTCTATAAAGACTAACAAATTGACCCCTCTTCCCCTTCATTATGTATTAATGTCCCTCATTCTGTATATGGTCATCCTACTGGAATATGGAGCTTATCCTTTTAAATATGTCCCCCATCCTGCTATATATGGTCCTTCTTCTGGAATATGGCCCTTATCGTGGTATATATAGTCTTCCTCCTCCCGCCACAATAATCCTCCAATTATTATAATGCATCCCCATATTCCTTCATATATTACAATATACCCCCATAGTCCACTATGTATTATAATGCATCCTATAGTTCCCCATTCATAAGGTAGCCCTAATAGTCATCCAATTATTATAATGCACCCCCACTATCCTACATATAGTAGCCTCATAGTCCTCCATATAGTATAATACAGCCTCACAGCCCTCCGTATAGTAGAATACAGCCTCATAGCCCCTCCATATAGTATAGTACAACCTCACAGCCCTTCATATAGTATAATGCAGCCTCACAGCCCTCCATATAATGCAGGCTCAGTTCTCCATGTAGTGCAGCCTCTATAGTACAGCCTTATATATGCAGCCTCATAGCTCTCCTTATAGTACAGCCTCATATAGTGCAGCCTTATATCTCTCTATATAGTGTGTTATATATGCAGCCTTATATATGCAGCCCCACCGAGATCTGAAAAATAGGATTAGTGACAAGTGCACAAAACGGTAGACTCACTCCAAAACCCAGTGTCATCCCCCATATTAGCCTATCCCAGTAGTGGAGTCTTCTGCTCTCCTTCTCCTATGTCCCCCTCTGTACTCCTCTGTGCCCCGCTCTCCACCTCCTCCTGTGTCCTCTGCTCTTCTCCTCCTCTGTCCCCTGTTCTCCAGTGTCCCCAACTCTCCTCCTCCTCTGTCCCCCATTCTCCTGTGTCACCTGCTCTCCTCCTCCTCTGTCCCCCGTTCTCCTATGTCCCCAGCTCTCCTCCTCCTCTGTCCCCCGTTCTCTTGTGTCCCCCACTCTCCTCCTTCTCCTCTGTCCCCCGCTCTCCTCCTCCTCTGTCCCCCGTTCTCCTATGTCTCCTACTCTTCTCCTCCTCTGTCCCCCATTCTCCCGTATCACCTGCTCTCCTCCTTCTCTGTCCCTAATACTCCTGTGTCCCCGCTCTCCTCCTCCTCTCTCCCCCTTTCTCCTGTGTCCCCAGCTCTCCTCCTCCTCTGTCCCCCATTATCCTGTGTCCCCTGCTCTCCTCCTCCTCTGTCCTTAGTTCTCCTGTGTCCTCAGCTCTCCTCCTCCTCCTCTGTCCCCCATTCTCCTGTGTCCCCAGCTCTCCTCCTCCTCCTCTGTCCCCTGTTCTCCCGTGTCCCCCCTCTCCTCCTTCCTCTGTCCCCGTCTCTGTGTCCCCCTCCTCCTTCCCTCTGTCCCGCTCTCCTCCTCCTCTGTCCCCCGTTCTCCTGTGTCTCCCGCTCTTCTCCTTCTCTGTCCCCCATTCTCCCGTATCACCTGCTCTCCTCCTCCTCTGTCCCTCATTCTCCTGTGTCCCCGCTCTCCTCCTCCTCTCTCCCTCTTTCTCCTGTGTCCCCAGCTCTCCTCCTCCTCTGTCCTCCATTCTCCTGTGTCCCCAGCTCTCCTCCTCCTCCTCTCTCCCCCTTTGTCCTGTGTCCCCAGCTCTCCTCCTCCTCTGTCCCCCATTATCCTGTGTCCCCTGCACTCCTCCTTCTCTGTCCCTAGTTCTCCTGTGTCCTCAGCTCTCCTCCTCCTCCTCTGTCCCCCATTCTCCTGTGTCCCCACTCTACTCCTCCTCTGTCCCCCACTCTCCTCCTCCTCAAAAGACTGACAGCTTCCCAGAGGCAAGATAGCGCTGTCCTGCCTCTGTGTGGAGAGTGCTGCTGCCGGTGCTGGGATCGGCGGGTGCAGGGGGCGGCAGGCAACACGGGCCCTGTTGCAGCCGCGACCGTGAATGTTACTCCACTGGTTGTAGGATCCCACAACTAGGGAGTTTGTAGCAAAGTTGGGCCCTTTCAGGGGACATTAAAGGGGTTGTCCGGTCTAAAACTGATAATTCTGCAGGTCATTCTGTGTGACTGCAGACTTATTAATTCCCCTGGCGCCCGCACTGAGCATTAAAAGGATTCACCATTTTGTTTGCTGAGAATGAACCACAATTATGCGGAATGCTTCCTCTCAGCAACACACAACTAGTGAGCGCAGGCTCGCTCAATACAAGTGTATGGACCAGGAGTGTCCAAATAGTGGGAGAGACCGTCTAGTGGGTGCGGCTTTGCTCTACAGTCATGGCCAAATGTTTTGAGAATGATACAAATATTAATTTTAATAAAGTCTACTGCTTCAGTTTTTCTAATGGCAATTTGCATATACTCCAGAATGTTATAAAGAGTGATCAGCTTAAAAGCAATTACTTGCTAAGTCAATATTTGCCTAGAAAATGAACTTTAACCCCCAAAACACATTTCAACATCATTGCAGTCCTGCCTTAAAAGGAGCAGCTAACATCGTTTTAGTGATTGTTCCATTAACACAGGTGTCGGTGTTGATGAGGACAGGGCTGGCAAACAATCAGTCATGATAAAGTAAGAATGACACCACTGGACACTTTAAAAGGAGGCTGGTGCTTGGTATCATTGTTTCTCTTCAGTTAACCATGGTTATCTCTAAAGAAACACATGCAGCCATCATTGCACTGCACAAAAATGGCCTAACAGGGAAGAGTATCGCAGCTAGAAAGATTGCACCTCAGTCAACAATGTATCGCATCATCAAGAACTTCAAGGAGAAAGCTTCCATTGTTGTCAAAAAGGCTCCAGAGCGCCCAAGAAAGACCAGCAAGTGCCAGGACCGTATCTTAAAACTGTTTCAGCTGCGGGATCGGACTACCAGCAGTGCCGAACTTGCTCAGGAATAGCAGCAAGCTGGTGTGAGTGCTTCTGCACGCACTGTGAGGCGGAGACTCTTTGAGCAAGGCCTGATTTCAAGGAGGGCAGCAAAGAAGCCACTTCTCTCCAGAAAAAACATCAGGGACCGACTGATATTCTGCAAAAGGTACAAGGAGTGGACTGCTGAGGACTGGGGTAAAAGTCATTTTCTCTGATGAATCCCCTTTTCGATTGTTTGGGACATATGGAAAACAGCTTATTCGGAGAAGAAGAGGTGAGCGCTATGACCAGTCTTGTCTCATGCCAACTGTAAAGCATTCTGAAACCATTCATGTGTGGGGTTGCTTCTCAGCCAAGGGAATCGGCTCACTCACAGTCTTGCCTAAAAACACAGCCATGAATAAAGAATGGTACCAGAATGTCCTCCAAGAGCAACTTCTCCCAACCGTCCAAGAGCAGTTTGGCGCCCAACAATGCCTTTTCCAGCATGATGGAGCACCTAGCCATAAAGCAAAGGTGATAACTAAATGGCTCAGGGAACAAAACATAGAGATTTTGGGTCCATGGCCTGGAAACTCCCCAGATCCTAATCCCATTGAGAACTTGTGGTCAATCATCAAGAGACGGGTGGACAAACAAAAACCAACAAATTCTGGCAAAATGCAAGCATTGATTATGCAAGAATGGACTGCAATCAGTCAGGATTTGGTCCAGGAGTTGATTGAGAGCATGCCAGGGAGAATTGCAGAGGTCCTGAAGAAGAAGGGTCAACACTGCAAATATTGACTTGCTGCATTAACTCATTCTAACTATCAATATAACCTTTTGGTACTTATAATATGATTGCAATTATATTTCTGTATCTATTATATAATTGCGAATGGGTTTTTTGCCCCTTCTGAGTCCGCTCGCGCTGCGAGTCAGCGTGGTCATGTGGATGCGACCGAAGCATTGGCCGCGCAGCGGCCATTGCGAGCAGTTCTAAGGCGACTCGCTATGGCGAGTCGCCTTAGCAGCGCGAAGCATTGGCCGCGAAGCGGCCATTGCGAGTCAGAGACTCGCTCTTCTAGAATCCCGATGCATGTGCATCGGGCACCCAGCTAGTGTAATATAAACATCAGACAAACACAAATAAAAACCAGAGGGAAGCAGATCATGTGAAAATATCATTTTGGTGTCATTCTCAAAACTTTTGGCCATGACTGTATATACTCCATTCCTGGTTTAGAAACCGCAAATCCTCGCAGCTCTCAGTGTGGGCGCTGGGAGTATTGATAAGTCTGTAGTCACATAAAGTGGCTTGCAGAATTATCAGTATAGACCGCACAACTCATTTAATGCAGCTTCTGCGAGGCTTGTTACTGGATTATAGTTTTAAAAAATCATCAATATGGGGCTACCCATTGTTTAATTAAAGGAAACCTGTCAGCAGGTTTTCGCTGTTTAATCTGAAGTGCACCGTAATGTGAGAAGATTTATAACAAGAATGTGTCACTTATTAGGCTCTGTTCTGTAGTTTTAATAGTGTTTTATCAGCAGGTGATTATCACTACAAGACTACATCTCAGATACAGAGCAGTCAGACTCATCTATGTAACCCTGCCACCACCACTGATGGACAGCATGCTGACAATTTACAGTATACACAGGAAGCTGTCCTTCAAAGGCTGGATCGGTTAATAAATAGTCTAGAAGTCTTAGCTCTGTTACATAAAAAAAACAGGGATTTTTTTCTGCACTTATGAGGTACTTCTCTCCTCTTTGTGACTCCTAAACTCATTACCGGCAATCACTCTGAAAAACTGCTTAAATGTGTCTTGCTCAAGAAACAATGGACAGACAGCTACCTATAGGCCCAGTTACACACACAGATAATTGTGCAGAGATTGTTTGCAGATCTCTGGTTGCAGTGAAATCATGGACACATGGCTCCATTTGTATACTGCTACAAAATGGAGCAATATGTCCATGATTTCACTGCAACCAGAGATCTGCGAACAATATCTGCACAGATATCTGTGTGTGTGACGTGGCCCTAAGGAGTCAGATTACAAATGTGTGGAGAGGGAAGAGGGAGGAGAGTTGATGAGCAGAGTGAAAGCCATAGACATAGAAAGGCTATGCTCCTACTTTCCAGTAAGGCTGCCTTCACACTTGCGTTTGTGTCTGCATGCTTATGGCATGCAGACGCAAACACAGTGCAACGCAGCACATACTTATGTGAACGCAGCAGAGAATCTCTACATAAGTATGGTGCCCGAGCAGCCAATCAGCTGTCTCTGGGGGCGGCCGGGAGGAGGAGATCAGCAGCAGAAATCTCCTCCTCCCAACCAAACGCATGTTAAAGATAGGAACGCAGTGCGCAAGGGTTTGGCTGCGTTCGGTACGCAGCGTTCACAAACGCTAATGTGAAGGCAATCTAAGTGTTCTATTTCACTGCAGGGATGGTTTCCCAGTATCACCACTCAGTAGTGCTGTACAATGACTTCTACACTGACGATGGATCAGAACATGAGCCATACAGAGGAAGGAGAACAGGAATAACTCATGTCTTGGAGTACACTGTGTATGGGAGACTCCATAGAAGCTAGTTTCAACCCACTAGCCCAAAGGCAACTGAAAGTTAGAAACAGAGCCTGCAGACAATAAAAATATTACACAATTCAAGATACATGGTAGAAATAATGTTTCTTTCTAATGTACACACTTAATGGTGTATTTTTATAGTCCTCTGAAATGACAGTACGTTGTGAGACAATTTAATTTCCAATGTCCTTGAGAACCTACTTAAAATGCAGTTCAGCCAGTTCCATATTTTAGTTTTACTGCATTTTATGGTAGTTACCTCAAATGACTTGAAAAATTCCAACACGGCAGATTACTATTTCAGCAAAAGGAAGAATGTCGTCAGCCATCTCAAAATATGATTTGTATATAATTTTGGATGTGAGATGGAGGATAGGTGTTTGGAGATGACTGTACTGCTGTAGAAGATGAGAGTTCCACACTCCAATGTAGATTCAAGTAACTGTATTTATCCAAACCAAACTGTTTCTCAAAATAACTACAGATAGGACCTGTAGTCCTATCAACTCGATCATGTGAGCAATATGTCACCCCACCCCTAACTTATCACTCAGTGTCACCCGATGTGTGCTTGTCTCCTCTCTTTCCTTCTTTGTGTATAATTTTATGGCCAGCTTGACAGCTCCCATTCACAGGATTCAAATGTTTTCAACATCCTTACCCAACATCAAAAATAAAATATTGAACAAAACAGATAGACCAATATCTGAATTCTTTCAGCATATGTTATGTCATAAAAATGAGTGCTGATGGTTATAAAAATGGTTTAAATTGGTCTTTTCACACAACAGATAGCTGTAGTACATTGCCACCGTCACATCAGGTCACTGACACACGTCAATGGCTCCACTGGCACTTCAGTTTGAAACCATGATAAACTGGTGTATCTGCTGACAGGACCTTTGATGATAAAGGGAACCTGTCACAAGTTTTAGAGAATCTAAACAAATGCCACCATCTTTTTCTACTCCTTTACGGTAGTCCACAAACTTTTATATCTTCTACTGACTCCCTCTGCATAAAATTAGCATTTGAATTGCTCCTGCATCATTCACATTGCACAATGTAATCTCGAGATTGTTCTGGCACCCTCGCTCTGTACTCCTGAAGAACGAGTTGGCAGACAGGTAAACTCTTTCCCATCAATGCATTGACATGGACGCTGGGGGTCCTTTTCAACTTTTATTAATGGGTTAAGTGTAAAACTATAAAAAACAGATAGAAATTCTCAGTACAACATAGGTATACATGAAGTGCAAAACATTACATTGTTACATATAGGTGGGCAGCAGCATATTAAACTCACCGACTGTGCTATGTTGAGGGAAACATGCAGATAAGCTGAAATCTAGGGAGAGAAGGGTCAGCACACCAGGATGTCAGCTTGTATGAAGCTATAATGGCTACTGGAGGAGAAGGGGCTGAGCCTAGAGCACGGCCTCATGGGATTACATAGGCATGCAGGGACCAAAATTAGACTATGCAGTAAACAATGTAATGTGGGAACATTGTCAACAGATGGCGCTATAGAGTCATCTCTGAAAAAGCAAACAATATACAGTATTTCAAAGAAAGGCACGACACTCCCCGTCTGGTATCCGCGGGATGCCACATAAACTTGAACTAGAGCAAAGGAATAAGTTCAGAAACAGGTCTGCTAGCATTTGAACTCTTCTCCACTGGGATTTGAACAAGTCTTTAGTAGTAGACTCTCCGGACGTCGGCGTGCTCACGTTAAACTTCTGGGTAAGGAGAGTTGGAGGAGTAAGCAGAGATGGGTCATCAGGATCGTTGATTGTGGACAGGACGTCTCATCATGTGAAGGGTTTTTTCTCTAGGTTGACTTGAAAAGTTAAACCATCAGACTCTGAGTCCCAATTAAACCCTAGACTGCGTTGTACAGGAAGAGAGTCTGTGGATGAGTCTAGAACTTTCGATTCAGTGGCGTTGTCTTCTCTGCCATTTAATTGTGCCGAGTTGGTGTGCTTCTCCTTCACAAGGAATTTGTTGGGGCAGGGTAGGAAAAAGGATGGATGGTCACTCTCCAACGTGTTTGTGTAGAGAGAGTGAATGTTGATTGACTTGTGAGAGTCTCTGAGGCAAACGTCCCCTATAACTACCCATCCCAGGTCTAGCTTCTGAGCGTAGGGCGAGTTATGAGGACCATTTATCTGTTTCCTCACCTTGTGGACTCTGATGATGTCTCTCCCTAGCAAAAGGACTAACTTGGCTTGGGGATTGAGTGTGGGAATGAGATGCGCTATGCTTCTCAAATGAGGGTGATATAGTGCCGCTTCTGGAGTGGGGATTTCTTCTCTATTGTTCGGGATAGAATTACACTCGATTAATGTAGGAAGGGCTAAGGATGTCTTCCCATCCAGGGATTCGATTTGATAACCTGTAGCTCTCCTCCCAGATTCTTCACTCACTCCTGTGCATGTTTTTAGTGAGTAGGACGAGCTGAGTCCCTCGATTTTAAAGATGTCAAAGAAAACTGAGCTGGCGAGTGATCTATTACTCTGGTCATCGAGTATAGCGTAGAGTTTAACCGCCTTTTCTCTGTGGCCAATAGGGTAAACTGTAACCAAACAGATCTTTGAGCAGGATTTGTTAATAAGACCTTCTCCGCAGACTTGAGTGCACTGGGGTGACACTTCAGGAGGTGTACTGTCTTTCTCCTCCCCGCCGTGCTCTGTAAGTCGGTCTATGGATGAGGGGGTCTGCAGGGCTGGCCTTGGGTGTAGAGCTGTGCTGTGCTCTTGGCTGTTACACTCCGAACAAACAATACCGGCTTTGCAGTCTTTAGCTAAATGGGATGTAGATGCGCAACATCTGTAGCATATGTTGTTCTCTTTGAGGAAGAGTCTACGGTCTTTAAGGGATTTTCCCCTAAAACTCCTGCACTCTTGTAGTGGGTGAGGTCTTTTATGTAAGGGGCACTCCCTTTCCGGGTCTATTGTACTGTGGGTCTTGTGTGATGAGTCTGCAGAAGACACATTAGTTTTGTGTACGGTGATAGGTGAGTCTCTAGGGTTGCGAACTGGAACAGGTTTACTTGTTCTTGGGTTGACAGGATCTACGGCAGAAAGGTTGAAGCTGGGATCGTTCCTTATCTTGGCCTGTTGGCGGACAAAATCTACAAAGATGTGGAATGGAGGGAACACCACGTTGTGACGCTGCTTGTAATCTGAACCCCAGTTCAACCATTTCTCTTGCAAACTGTAAGGTAGTTTCTTCACTATGGGTTTGATGGCTCTGGCTGTGTCTAGGAATGTGAGGCCTGGCAGGTCTCCTTCAGTCTTGGCGACTTGGAGTTCTACTAAGAGGTCGCTCAATTCTCTTAGCATGGGAAAGTTCTTATTAGAGATTATAGGAAAGTCTTCCAACCTTTTGAAGAGGGATTCTTCTATCATTTCTGAGGAGCCATAGCACTCATCAAGTCTCTCCCATAACGTGCACAAACCTTTCCTCGGGTTGTTGATGCTGAGATCTCTGATGCGTTTCGCGTGTTCTACCGATTCATTTCCTAGCCACTTAACCAAGAGGTCGATCTCTTCGCTGGCAGAGATGTCTAGGTCAGCGGTGGCGTTTCTGAAGGAAGCTCTCCATGCTCTGAAACTTTCGGGACGGTCATTAAACTTTAAGAGACCTTTGGTGAGTAACTCACGACGTGCAAAGAACTTGAGGAAAGCTGGTAGCTCTTGTTCTCTGAGAAGGCGGTCCGGGAGCCTGTTGCTGTGATGAGGTCTCCGTGACCTATCCTTGCCGTAAAATGCATCTTCGTCACGATAGTCACCGTCGGGGTCCTCTATCTTGAAAGTGTTCTCTGTGTAGTAGGGATCTACAGGTTCGGGTGCTGGTCTCACTGATGATGGAAGGTGGACAGAATTACCTTCATGCTTAATGTGGGATGATTGGTGAATGAAGGTTGATGGCTGAATGACAGGATTCGGCATCTCTCTTGGAGCTGAATGTAGATGGTCATCTAATGTGGCATGCTGTAGCACGTAGTCTGAAGTGCGTTGTGAGATGTCACGATGATTAAGTTCAGGTCCGAGCCTTAAGCTGAAACTTTCACTATCGCAGCGTGCTGCTTCTTCTAAAACCTGTACTTCAGCTTCTGCTGCCGCTGCTTCTGCGTCTATGGCGAGTTTTGCGAGGTCGGCTTCCAGACGTGCCTTTTCTTTCTTTAATATCCACTCCTGTTCAGCGTAAGCAGCTCTCACTTTTGCGGCTTCCGCCTTCGCCCTGGCGATGGCAATTGCAGCGCTGCTCACAGACTTCCGTGAAGATGCGCTTACATGGGAGCGTGTCACATGAACTTCAGATCCTATATCTGACATTGTGTCTGAATGCAGCTTTACTGTTCTCTGCTAGAAGTCAGTGTCTGTGCTTCGACCCCGTTTATAGCAGTCGTTTTACTGTTCTGGCACCCTCGCTCTGTACTCCTGAAGAACGAGTTGGCAGACAGGTAAACTCTTTCCCATCAATGCATTGACATGGACGCTGGGGGTCCTTTTCAACTTTTATTAATGGGTTAAGTGTAAAACTATAAAAAACAGATAGAAATTCTCAGTACAACATAGGTATACATGAAGTGCAAAACATTACATTGTTACATATAGGTGGGCAGCAGCATATTAAACTCACCGACTGTGCTATGTTGAGGGAAACATGCAGATAAGCTGAAATCTAGGGAGAGAAGGGTCAGCACACCAGGATGTCAGCTTGTATGAAGCTATAATGGCTACTGGAGGAGAAGGGGCTGAGCCTAGAGCACGGCCTCATGGGATTACATAGGCATGCAGGGACCAAAATTAGACTATGCAGTAAACAATGTAATGTGGGAACATTGTCAACAGATGGCGCTATAGAGTCATCTCTGAAAAAGCAAACAATATACAGTATTTCAAAGAAAGGCACGACAGAGATTCCACAACAGCATCACAGACGCACTTTGCTCTGCCCTACTGGTGGGAGAGCATATCACATCAATGCGCATGTGCCAAAAAATATATTTTGAAATTGCTTCTTTTGTCGTATCAGGTTACAGTATTACAGCAGCCTCCCCAGTGGTATATACAGGCCCCAGCAGTATATACAGCAGCCCCAGTGGTATACAGCAGCCTCCCCAGTGGTATATACAGGCCCCAGCAGTATATACAGCAGCCCCAGCAGTATTACAGCAGCCTCCCCAGTGGTATATACAGGCCCCAGCAGTATATACAGCAGCCCCAGTGGTATACAGCAGCCTCCCCAGTGGTATATACAGGCCCCAGCAGTATTACAGCAGCCTCCCCAGTGGTATATACAGGCCCCAGCAGTATATACAGCAGCCCCAGTGGTATACAGCAGCCTCCCCAGTGGTATATACAGGCCCCAGCAGTATTACAGCAGCCTCCCCAGTGGTATATATAGGCCCCAGCAGTATATACAGCAGCCTCCCCAGTGGTATATACAGGCCCCAACGGTATTACAGCAGCCTCCCCAGTGGTATATACAGGCCCCAGCAGTATATACAGCAGCCCCAGTGGTATACAGCAGCCTCCCCAGTGGTATATACAGGCCCCAGAAGTATATACAGCAGCCCCAGTGGTATACAGCAGCCTTCCCAGTGGTATATACAGGCCCCAGCAGTATTACAGCTGCCTCCCCAGTGGTATATACAGGCCCCAGCAGTATATACAGCAGCCCCAGCAGTATTACAGCAGCCTCCCGTGGTATATACAGGCCCCAGCAGTATATACAGCAGCCACAGTAGTATACAGCAGCCTCCCCAGTGGTATATACAGGCCCCAGCAGTATTACAGCAGCCTCCCCAGTGGTATATACAGGCCCCAGCAGTATATACAGCAGCACCAGTGGTATACAGCAGCCTCCCCAGTGGTATATACAGGCCCCAGCAATATTACAGCAGCCTCCCCAGTGGTATATATAGGCCCCAGCAGTATATACAGCAGCCTCCCCAGTGGTATATACAGGCCCCAACAGTATTACAGCAGCCTCCCCAGTGGTATATACAGGCCCCAGCAGTATATACAGCAGCCCCAGTGGTATACAGCAGCCTCCCCAGTGGTATATACAGGCCCCAGCAGTATATACAGCAGCCCCAGTGGTATACAGCAGCCTTCCCAGTGGTATATACAGGCCCCAGCAGTATTACAGCTGCCTCCCCAGTGGTATATACAGGCCCCAGCAGTATATATAGCAGCCCCAGTGGTATACAGCAGCCTTCCCAGTGGTATATACAGGCCCCAGCAGTGTGTCATATATGGCCCCCAAATGCTGGCACTCACCCCCCTCCATTGTAAGGCCCCCCCGGCTGCTTAACTTGGCCCCCAAATGCTGGCACTCGCCCCCTCCATTGTAAGGCCCCCCCCCATCGGCTGCTTAACTTGGCCCCCAAATGCTGGCACTCGCCCCCCTCCGTTGTAAGGCCCCCCCGGCTGCTTAACTTACCATCCCTGGTCTTCTGCACCGCGCCGGTCCTCCGTGCTCCTGTCCTCTGCAGCATCCAGGGGCCCGGCCGTCACGTAGTGATGATGTCATGCGAACGGCCGGTCACATGACCCCGGATGCTGCAGAGGGCGGGAGCACGGAGGACCGGTGTGGTGCAGAAGACCAGGGATGGTAAGTTAAGCAGCCGGGGGACGACCTTACAACGGAGGGGGGCGAGTGCCAGCATTTGGGGGCCAAGTTAAGCAGCCGGGAAGGGGGGCCTTACAACGGAGGGGGGCGAGTGCCAGCATTTGGGGGCAATATATGCAGATATGCACTGCTTCCCCCTGCCGCTGATTGACAGAGGGAAGCAGTGCATATATAATGAGCGGCCTCATGTGACGGGGCGCTCATACAGCAGCCTCCCCCCACCTCCTCCAGCCTCCCCAGCCCCGGACACAGCCCCACCACAGCCCCTACCGTATTGACCCGTGTATAAGCCGAGGGGGGACTTTTCAGCCCAATTTTTGGGCTGAAAAACTCGGCTTATACACGAGTATATACGGTAAGCAGAAGTAGTGCTGCAAGATATAAATAGTGTCCTAATATTGCAGTTATTCCTCTCTGCATAAAATAGTAGACTGGCAAAAAACATTATCTACAAGCCAATGGTTCTAGTTCCCTACTTTTAACTTTTATCTGTTTAATCAGTAACTCGCCTGACAGGAAGAATAAATGTGAAGTGACATTCACTGGTGGAAACCTTTGTCATGTTGGTTCAATGCCATTTTCCAGTAGTAGGAATGTTCTTTTGTACAGACTTAGAACTGACAGCCTTTTCGAGCGTGTAAGGCACAGGTGAAAAATGAATCAATATTAATGTGTCCACTGATTGTAATTTGATATACAATCTCGGCAGCTAATGACTCTACATGCTGTTACCGTGTCAGATCAATGAGCAGTGTCTCGACGTGTCCGTTAGGCAAGAGCAATTGAAAGAAATTAATGATTGTGGAGCTTAGAAAGGAATAGCTTGCCTGGAACACTGCTCTGTATTTATACCAGAAAACGTAATTAAATTCTATACAGCGAGAAAGACACAAATCAGTGTCCTTACCTGGCCTCTGATAGAAATTTGTCCTTTAAGTCTGGCGGTAAAGTTTCTCTGCAAGTTTTAACCGCAACTGGTGTATTGTCAGCACTTAGCCGTCCACTGAAAACCTCACCGAAATTACCCTGTAAGAGAAATTACATTCAGAAGTGAAATACTTTGTATATGGCTGCCCTTCTGCATAAGCGGTTTACTGCATTTAAGTTCTCCTGACGTATCCTTTGTAGGAAACACTTGTATTCTCTTAAAAATTGTGCTCCTCTGTTATTTCTTGTAGAAAATGCATTAATAAATTGACAACTGGTTGATACCAGGGGCGGCCACATGTTTGGTGCAGCCTATGGGAGATAAGGGGGCCCAAAGCAGGTGGGATTGTACAATATGATGAGCTATGGAACTCCAAAAAATATTTCTTGAAGCAATTAGGCCTCATGCACACGTTGAGTATTTGGTGATTTTTTTGCATCAGTATTTGTAGCCCAAACCAGGAGTGGATGATAAATCCAAAAGTGGTGAGTGTTTCTATTATACTTTCCTCTGATTGTTCCACTCCTGGTTTTGTCTTACAAATCCGGAGGTTAAAAAAACTTACCAAATACCATAATCAACGTGTGTACATGGTTTACCTATGGAACAGCGCAATGCCTTGATAAAATCACTAATAATAATGCTGAAGGTAATCAAAGGTCCTATAATCCAGTATGCATAGCTAATGGCTTACTTCACGATTGAACGTAAAACTAATGCATGCTCTTGAAGAAAATGATCAGTAAATGATTATTCCCACAATTGCACTATTATTCACAACGTACAGTACGAGCATAGTTAATATATAGACCAATCTTTGCAGCTTTATCTTTTTTCATCTCTGTCTGTCTCTCTGTGTAACACAAAAAGGGACAGTCCTGGTATCTACTAATACTACTTTCCGAGCACCCCCCTGCTTCACCTCCATGCTGTTGATATTAAAACATATTTGTAATAATAGATGGGGGGCCCAATGTTATCACATCGGGAGGGTGGTGATGCCACGATGGGGATGGGCTCTGTGGGCCTAGGGGCGGCGACTGTCTCTCCCCTCCGTGTGGTCTCTCCTCCCTGCCCACTCTCTCTCTTCCCTGTGTGCTGTCTTTCCCCCCTGTGCTGTCTTCTCACCTTTGTGCTCTCTCCTTTGACCCTTGACCTGTCTTCCCCATGTGGGCTCTCTTCCTTGTGCCTTCTCCCCCTGTGTGATGTCTTCTCCCCTCATGTGCTCTCTACTTTGAGCTGTCTTCCCCATGCACTTTCTCCCCTGTATGCAGTCTCTCTCCCCTGTGCTGTCCTCTGCCCTCTGTGCTCTCTCCTTTGAGCTGTCTCCCCCGTGCAGCCTCTCTCCACCTTCGCGCTTGCCCTTCCTCCTGTGCAATCTCTCTGCCCCCCTGTGTGCTCTCTCTGCCCCCCTGTGCACTCTCTCTGACCCCCTATGCGCTCACCTTTCCTGTGCTTTGTCTCTCCTCCCTTGTGCTCTCTCCCCCTTATGGTGTCCACATGCATGCACCGGGTCATGCCGCGCCATATCTGTATAACTAGATGTCCAAAAACAGCGCCCGCCTTGGTAAGTGCAATACGAGTTCATGCCTGGGGAGTCACAGGGGTTGAGACCCGGCTTCCATGACCCCAAGGGAGTCAGTGTACCGTCAAGCTGGGGATCAGGTTCTGGGATGTGTTGGATGGGAATAAAGTTTATAGGGGGAATGTTTGTGACGCCACCTACGGTTTTCGGTCAGTATGGACCGACGCTGTGGGTCAGACCTCCGAGGTTGTTGGTACAGCAGCCTGATGTCACCCTGTCACCCTGGGGAAGATGTGTTTATAGCGATAGCTTTATCAGGCCAGATTCACGCTGGGCCTCTTTACCTCGTTTACTATGGCAGTTGGCGGCTCCGCAGGCAGGGAATAAGTTTCATACAGTGCTGGAGATTTTGTACCCAGTTTATTCACTTCACTTGCAATTAGCCACCGGGCGCTTCTCTCTACCAAGTCGAGCCTGGCCTGTCCACAAGGAATTAGGATAGCTTGCCCCAAACCCCCTTCGTGTGCTTCTCCGCTCCCTGGTCTCTTACTCCCAGCACTATGTCTTCGCCTCTCATGTCAGCGTCTCTGCACACAGTGCCCCGATCCAGCAGCCACTGGATTCTGTCGGGTGACCGACCGTGTCCCCTAAACCTTGTTCAGTCACCCTCTAAGAGGATGCGCCGGCTTTCGGGCACCACTCCTGGAGACTGCGTGACCCCCGGTTGGGTGGTTCAGCTTGCAGCCTCCATGCCACTCTCAGGGCCGGTTCCCTGGTTCTCGACCAATCCCTCCGTCCGACTCTCTTACTCCCTGGCGCCCAGGCTGTTCTCACTCTCTGGGCGCCGAGGCTGTTCTCACTCCGCCTGTGCCCCTGGGTTTCTCTCTGTTCTCGTCTGCACACTTAGCTTCTGCATGCTCCTTCACTGCTCACTTACTACTCCTCACTCACTAACTTCCCACCATCTGTTCTTCCCTTGTCCCCCTGTGTGACTGGGCTCTCACCAGAGGTTCGCCCAAGGTCCACTGGGCCCTAGGGTGTGTGGGTGTGTTTGGTGGGGCCTAGGTTCACTATGCCATTTTCCTTTTGGACTCAGATAGCACACCTGGTTATTGAGTGCAGTACCCCTTTGTGGCGACCAGACTGGTGGGGCACCACACGCATGTGCTCCAGGTATATGCATGCGCACTTACTCAGGCGGTAATGTGTATGAGGTGGTGGCAACAAGGGATAGCAGTGGCGGTTTCAGGTGGCAGTGGTTGCGGGTCACTGCAGTGTGATGGCAGTACCGCGCAATGTGCGAGTACCGCCAGTGGGTGCCATATCTGTACACCCATCACTTGGGTGTGCCAATATGGTGGAGATGTGTGATAGCAGGACATCCAGATGCCGGAACTGACAAACAGGACAATTATGTAACTGCCCCCCTGTGTGCTGTCTCTGGCCCCCTTGCGCTTTCTCTGCCCCTGTGTGTGTTCTCTCTGCTTCCCGTGCACTCTCTCTGCCACCTATGTGCTCCTTTTTCCCCTGTGCACTCTTTCTTCCTCCTGTGTGCTCTCTGTGTGCACTTTCTCTGCCTCCCTGTGCACTGTTTCTGCCCACCCGTGCGTGACACTGCTGCCATCTTTAGACACTTAGGTGCATGAGTAACTGCGCCTGTGTGTATCTGGTGAGCGCAGTGCAGTTACTCAGGCCACTGCTATATTTGGACACCCAATTGTCCAAAGATGGTGGCAGGCTAAGTAACTGCACCTGGATGCGGTAACCGCAATGACTGTTCCAAATGTGACCCTAGCCTTTGGCAAACAATTGTTAACATTGGAGTCTATGGGTTAGGTACCTGATCAGGTTTTCAGGATGAAAAACTGGATCCAGTAACTGGATTGCAAACGCAAGTGTGACCCTAGCCTACTTCTTGGCTGCAGTTAGATCAGTGTGTGACATATGTGCTAACAATGCAGGGGCAGATATCGCAGGCACAGTTTATTAGCTGAGCTATGAACGTCAGCTCACCACACATACTCAGCCAGAGCTGCAGAAGGGCAAGTGATACACTGGGAAACTAAGGAGTGAAGAAAAATGGACAAGTGCATGATCAACCAATGCCACTGGAACTAAAGGAGGACAATTCCAATAACAACAGGTGGGTAAATAGAGTCAGAGGAAGTGAAATGAAGGCAGTAATATCTGAAAAACAGTCCATATTTAAAAATGCTTTGTATTAGCAATTATGTGTTGACATATGCATGAAGAGACGTATAAGATATCACCATTCTGATACTTGGATAAAGCCTTTAACTTAGATAGAAAATTACAGCCACATTATCCATTGATATTGTGCAATGAGTATAAATCAAGATTTGTGTTGAACATATTTTGAAAAATACTTTTTTTTTTCCCATCTCACAAACCTAAAAAAAAAAACTGAATTCTTGCAGTTTTCACTATTACTGCTGAGACTAATAATACACTTCCTGCTCTGTAGAAGTCACTTCTCAGTAGTACTCGACATTATTTACAAAAAGGATGATAATGAAATGTAAATGGATAATAACTATCCATACTGGTCACTTTTCACCTCATCCCCCCTCTCTGCACAATCACAGAGCATGCACACAATAAGTTTCTATAGAAGTCACTGAAGGATCTTTTTCATGTTACACCCAGAAATATAAATGCATTTTATTGTAAAGTATTCAGACTCCTTTATATTTTTACTGTTTGTTAAGCAGCCATTTAGTAAATTCAAAAAAGTTTATTTTTTTCTCTTTAATGTTTCTGCACCCCATCTTCACTGAAAAAAAAAGATGTGTAGAAATTTTTGTAAATTTATTTAAAAATAACTAAAATATCACATGGCCATAAGTATTCAGACCCTTTCTCTGACACTCATATTTAATTCACATACTGTCCATTTCCTTGTGATTCACCTTGAGATGGTTCTACTCTGTCATTGGAGTCCAGTTGTATTTAATTAAACAGATAGGACTTGATTTGTAAAGGCACACACTTGTCTATATAAGGGCCCTTTCACATCAGCGTTTTTTTCAAATCGCAGCAGTTGCAGTGAAAAAAACGCATCTGCCGCGATTACCGCATACCGGCTGCACTTGCGGCACGGTTGCGGCGCGGTTGCGGTAAACGCCATACAAGGGATAGGCGGACTTGCGGCAAGTGTGGTTTTGGCACTTGCGGCAGGTGCGGCCGCGAAAAAAAATTCTGTCAGCCGCGTTTTTTTTCGTGGCCGCACCTGCCGCAAGTGCCAAAACCGCACTTGCCGCACCTGCCGCAAGTCCGCCTATACCTTGTATGGGGTTTACCGCAACCGCGTCGCAACCGTGCCGCAAGTGCAGCCGGTATGCTGTAATCGCGGCAGATGCGGTTTTTCACCGTATCTGCCGCGATTTGAAAAAAACGCTGATGTGAAAGGGCCCTAAGACCTCACAGCTCACAGTGTACATCAAACCAAATGAGAATCATGCGGTCAAAGGAACTGCCCAAGGGGCTCAGAGACAGAATTGTGGCAAGGCAAAGATCTGGCCATGGTTACAAAAGAATTTCTGCAGTACTCAAGGTTCATTAAGGCCGGGTTACATGCTGCGATGACTCAGCGATCCGACCAACGATTGGGATCGCTGGGACATCGCTATCTGAATCGCTGGTGAGCTGTCACACAGGCAGACTCACCAGCGATCAGAGACCAGCGAGAACGCTGGAAACCAGGGTACACATCAAGTAACTAAGCGCTGTGCTTAGTTACTTGATGTTTACCCTGGTTACCATGTCCCAGCGTGTACTGTGCATCGGCCGGTAGGTTTGTTGATCGTTGGTCTCCCGCTGTCACATGCGCTGATGCTGGCTGATCAGAGGGAGACCAACGATAGAACAATTACCCTGGCCATTCTGCAACGATCAGTGAGTTGATCGCTGATCGTTGCAGGATGTCACACGTAGCATCATTGCTACGAGGTTGTTGCAACGTCACAAGTTAAGCGACATTGTTAACGATGTCAACACTTGTAAACCGGCTTTAAGAGCACAGTGGTCTCCATAATCCTTAAATGGAAGAAGTTTGGGACCACCATAAGTCTTTCTAGACCTGGCCGTCCTGACAAACTGAGTAATTGTGGGAGAAAAGCCTTGGTGAGAGAGGTAAAGAAGAACCCCAGGATCACTGTGGCTGAGCTCCAGATGCAGTAGGGAGAAGTTCCACAAAGTCAACTATCACTGCAGTCCTCCACCAGTCGGACCTTTATGGCAGAGTGACCCTACGGAAGCCTCTAAATCAGAGCAAAACATTTGAAAGCCCACACAGAGTTTGCAAAAAAACACATGAAGGATTCCCAGACTATGAGAAATAAGATTCTCTGGTCTGATCAGACGAAGATAGAACTTTTTGGTAATAATTCTAAGCGGTATGTGTGGGGAAAACCAGGCGCTGCTCATCACCTGCCCAATGCAATCCCAACAGTGAAACATGGTGGTGGCAGTATCATGCCATGGGGGTATTTTTCAGCTGCAGGGACTGCAATTGAAGGAAACATGAATGCGACCAAGTACAGAGATATCCTGGATGAAAACCTCTTCCAGAGTGCTCCGAACCTCAGACTTGGTTCACCTTCCAGCAAGACAATGACCCTAAGCACACAGCTAAAATAACAAAGGAATGGCTTTAGAAGAACTCTGTGACCATTCTTGACTGGCCCAGCCAGAACTCTGACCTAAACCCTATTGAGCATCCCTGGAGAGACCTGAAAATGGCTGTCCACCAACGTTCACCATCTAACCTGATGGAACTGGAGAGGATCTGCAAGGAAGAATGGCAGAGGATCCCCAAATCCAGGTGTGAAAAACTTGTTGCATCATCCCCAAGAAGACTCATGGCTGTACTAGCTCAAAAGGTGCTTCTACTCAATACTGAGCAAAGGGTCTGAATACTTATGACCATGTGATATTTAAGTTTTTCTTTTTTAATACATTTGCAAAAATTTTTACATTTCTATTTTTTACAGTCAAGTGTACATTAAAGAGAAAAAAATGAACTTTTTTGAATTCACCAAATGGCTGCAATGAAACAAAAAGTGAAAAATTTAAAGGGTCTGAATACTTTCCGTACCCATTGTTCTACAGAGTAGCAAGCAGGGACGTCGCTATGCATTAAGAATCGGGGCTGGAGCCCCGATTCTTACACATAGAGCCCCGAATCTCGCCGGCAGTCAGACCCAGGGCTTTTTTTGTACTGGAATATCTGCTGCCGCCCCGCCCCCCGCGGTCATCGCGCCCTCCCACCTCACCTCACTAGCAGCAGTAGTGCTGCACTGCTGGTGCATGACGCTGGCTGAGGTCGGTGAGCGGCAGGAGGATCATAGCATTGCGCGGGGTGGAACAGGAGGACCTGCCATGACGTCACGCACACGTGGGCGCCGGGCGGAGCTACGTTTTGCCCGGGAAGAAGAACTGCCGCATTAGGACGAACTGGGACTGACCTTAAGTTACATGGAACATGGGGATGTGTGCAGAGGACGAGGGGGGTGTGCAGAGGATGAGGGGTGTGTGCAGAGGATGATGGGTGGGTGCAGAGGACGATGGGGGGTGCAGAGGACGATGGGGGGTGCAGAGGACGAGGGGGGTGCAGAGGACGAGGGGGATGTGCAGAGGACATGGGGGTGTGCAGAGGACGAGGGGGGTGTGCAGAGGACATGGAGGGGTGTGCAGAGGACATGGGGGTGCGCAGAGGACGAGGGGGGTGTGCAGAGGACATTGAGGGGTGTGCAGAGGACATGGGGGTGTGCAGAGGACGAGGGGGGTGTGCAGAGGACATGGAGGGGTGTGCAGAGGACATGGGGGGTGTGCAGAGGACGAGGGGGGTGTGCAGAGGACATGGGGGTGTGCAGAGGACGAGGGGGGTGTGCAGAGGACATGGAGGGGTGTGCAGAGGACATGGGGGTGCGCAGAGGACGAGGGGGTGTGCAGAGGACATGGGGGTGTGCAGAGGATGAGGGGGGTGTGCAGAGGACGAGGGGGGTGTGCAGAGGACATGGAGGGGTGTGCAGAGGACGAGGGGGGTGCGCAGAGGACATTGAGGGGTGTGCAGAGGACATGGGGGTGTGCAGAGGACGAGGGGGGTGTGCAGAGGACGAGGGGGGTGTGCAGAGGACGAGGGGGGTGTGCAGAGGACATGGAGGGGTGTGCAGAGGACATGGGGGTGCGCAGAGGACGAGGGGGGTGTGCAGAGGACATTGAGGGGTGTGCAGAGGACATGGGGGTGCGCAGAGGACGAGGGGGGTGTGCAGAGGACATTGAGGGGTGTGCAGAGGACATGGGGGTGTGCAGAGGACGAGGGGGGGTGTGCAGAGGACGAGGGGGGTGTGCAGAGGACATGGAGGGGTGTGCAGAGGACATGGGGGTGCGCAGAGGACGAGGGGGGTGTGCAGAGGACATTGAGGGGTGTGCAGAGGACATGGGGGTGTGCAGAGGATGAGGGGGGTGTGCAGAGGACGAGGGGGTGCAGATGACGACGGGGTGTGTAGAGGACCAGGGGGTGTGCAGAGGACATGGAGGGGTGTGCAGAGGACGAGGGAGGTGTGCAGAGGACATGGAGGGGAGTGCAGAGGACGAGGGGGGTGTGCAGAGGACGTGGGGGTGTGCAGAGGACATTGAGGGTTGTGCAGAGGACGGGAGGGGTGTGCAGAGGACATGGAGGGGGGGGGGTGCAGAGGACATGAAGGGGGGGGTGCAGAGGACATGGTGGTGCACAGCACCGAGCTGAGGACATGGTGGTACACTGTGCACAGCACGGAGCTGAGGACATGGTGGTACACTGTGCACAGCACGGAGCTGAAGACATGGTGGTACACTGTCTGTGCACAGCACGGAGCTGAGGACATGGTGGTACACTGTGCACAGCACAGAGCTGAGGACATGGTGGTACACTGTGCACAGCACGGAGCTGTGGACATGGTGGTACACTGTGCACAGCACGGAGCTGTGGACATGGTGGTACACTGTGCACAGCACGGAGCTGGGGACTTGGTGGTACACTGTCTCCCGCCACCTTAAAATCGGTCTATTTCTCATTCAGGAGAGTCGGATGAGTTACATCCGTTATTTGGTCCGTTTCTCAACTGCTGTGCTAGTGGACAACATTTCTCTCAGATCACATCCGTGTGCAATCCGTGTTTTTCTCAGCAGCTATTACTGTATAATCATTTACAGGAACATTTTGCAGTGTTCTCAGCTGCAGAATGAGAATGTATCCGTGAAAAAAACAGATGCCTCTCGGACGGTCAGTGTGCGGTATGTGATTTTGTCGGACCTGTAGACTTGCATTGGTGAGTCTCGCCCAGGAATCGCAGACTGTCGCAGCATGTTGTGACTTTTTTCTCATCCTGAATCTGGATGAGAAAAAAGCGTCCGACACTCGTCATTGTGCTCTCAGAGATTGACTGCAATGCGAGAAAATCACACATTGCTCTCATCAGAGTTTCACGCCAGTGTGTCCGTACCCTAATACTAAAATCCATACTGGTATGGGGAGGATTTATGGCTCAGTTAGTGCACACTCCATACTTCTTGTTATTAACCAGTTAATGCTCTCTTGTCCACCACACTGCAGTGTCAAAAGAGGACGACAGCGAGACAGACAGCAACACGGCATCAGAGAGCCCCTGACCTCCAAATAGAAGATCCTCAGATCCCGGTATTGTGACATAATATTAAAAATAAAGTTTTTTTGCACTTATTTTACACTATGAACTCCATAACACGGCAGCGAAAATGCTAACCACTGAGACACCGTACAGTGCTAACCACTGAGCCACCGTATACAGTGCTAACCACTGAGCTATCATATACAGTGCTAACCACTGAGCCACCGTACAGTGCTAACCACTGAGCCACCGTATACAGTGCTAACCACTGAGCCACCATATACAGTGCTAACCACTGAGCCACCGTATACAGTGCTAACCACTGAGCCACCATATACAGTGCTAACCACTGAGCCACCATATACTGTGCTAACCACTGAGCCACCATATACAGTGCTAACCACTGAGCCACCATATACAGTGCTAACCACTGAGCCACCATATACAGTGCTAACCACTGAGCCACCATATACAGTACTAACCACTGAGTCACCGTATACTGTGCTAACCACTGAGCCACCATATACAGTGCTAACCACTGAGCCACCGTACTGTGAGTGTATGCCTCCCCCCAGAAAATAAGACCGGGTGAAACGTTCGTAGCAAACATATTAATATATTAAATATATTAATCTTGCCCGGCCCCTGACGGCAGCCCGCCTCCAACCCCACCCCCACCTCAGCTCTGAGAGGCGTTCCAGGAATTATTTTTTTACAAAAAAAGCACTGGTCAGGGCAGAGGAGAAAGTGCAGACATGCCCGGCGTCAGCGTGTCTGCTCGGCACGGCTCTCGCACAGTAGCTCAGCCGTCGCCACCCCTGCATAGATCCCTGAATCGCGCTGTCAGGGAAGAGGAGAAAGTGCAGACATGCCTGACGTGTCTGCTCTCTCTCGCTGTGTGGCGGCACGGCTCTCACAGACTCAGACACACAGTACCGTAGCTCACAGAGAGCCGTCGCCGCTGGAGTCCCGCCCAGTGCCACTCACATGACCTGGCTGCACGTGACCGATGACATCACGACCGTGCAAGTCCTGCAGCCAGGTCAGCAGAGTCAGACTCTGTAGAATTAATTGTTGTGCTCTGGGCTGGGCTGGCTGCCAGTTAGGAAGAGGGGGGCTCCCAGCTCAGTGCAACCTGCTGGGACCTGCCTTATTGAGGTAAGAATAGGGGGCACCTGGGGCAGGACATAGGGGCCAGTGGCCACAGACGTTACACAGGCAGCAGTGCAGGGGGCCAGCCAGGGGCACACTGGCCACAAGGGCTCACAGGAAGGACCCACCGGACCCTCAACCACCTCTAGTGGTAAGGACAGGCGGGAACCTGTTAAAAATATGAATCCCACCCTTGCAGCTGCCGCTCACTGGACCTGCCGCGGCGAAATTCATGCACTGTAAAATCACGGCATTAACGTCAGAAAAGCGCTCATGTGAAAGTAGCCTTAGGATTACTTGGATGTTGGCCTAATACTGTTATATTTTGTGTATTTATTGAGTGCAAGTTGGCAATCTCTATAATGTTTTAAAGCATTAAAACTGTTAATATTATATATGTAGAGTGTCACTGGTTATTAAAGCACATTTTACTTGGGTTTTATTTAAATTTATTCCGAAAAATGCAGCTCAGTGGGCCCGAGCCCCGGATGTTTTTTGACCCTAGCAACGCCCCTGGTAGCAAGTATTTGTAAAGTGTAAAGGAAATAATCTGTGGTTTTCTAAATATTTGAATCCCTTCACAAGGTGCAAATCGGAAGCTGGTGTATGACTTGTGGTTGGGCTAAAAAGGAGACTGTGATTTTCACTATATGTATATGGCACAAGCGACAAAAAAACAAAAAAAAAGTTAAAAAAAAGTATTAAAATATATGAAAAGGAAAAGAAAGAACTTAAAAGTTCAAATCATCTCCCTTTTGCCCCATTATCCCTCATGATGGTATAGTCACGATCATAAAAGTCCAATCTATCTAAATATAATAATTTGGTCAGTAAACATTACTAGCAAGATAAATTCAAGAACGCCAAAATCACATTATTATTATTAATCCACAAAAAATGTTTTATCAAGCTATTAAAATGTCATAATGATCCAAGTATTATATTAATAAAGATGTCGTCTTGCCCCACAAAAAAATATGCCCTCACACGGCTCCTTCGACCGAAAAATGAAAACATTACAGGTCTTCGAAAATGGTGACACAAACACAAAATCTCTTTTTTTTTTGCAAACTGCTGATTGTTTTTTCACAACTAAAATAAAAAAAACTGGACATGCATGATATCAGCATAATTGTACTGATGAGCAGAATAATATTGCGAGGTCAGTTTTACCACAAAATGTATACTGTAAAAACAGTTCCCAAGAAAAAAGTTAGAATTGTGCTTTTTCGCAATTTCTCCCCATTTGGATTTTTTTCTCGATTTTCAGCACATTGTGTTGTAAAATGAATAGTGTCATTATAAGTATATGTTGTTCTGCAAAAAAAAAAGCCCTGATGTGGACAGAAAAAAAATTATGCTACTGGGTAGAAGGGAGGAATAAAACAACAACCGCAAAAACAAACACTTGTGTCATTTAGTTGTATTCTGCCAACCTGAGTCAATACTTTGTAGAACCACCTTTCAAAGCAATTACTGGTGAACGTCCTTTGTGGTATGTCTCTACCAGTATTGTACATCTAGATGCTGATATTTTTCCCCATTCTTCTTTGCAAAATAGCTCTAGATCAGTGAGATTATATGGAGACTGATACAAAGGTTTGAATGCTCCACCAACCAATTCTCACCTGGATTCCTCTGTACCCAGATCAATGGTAGGCGTCCATTCAATCAGTAAAAAGGTAAAAGATCCGGTACCGTCAGAAACGATTATAATTCTTTATTCTAAGTATGAAATCATCACAGATGACCCCCCATAGGGGAAAAAGATGCGTTTCGGAGCGAACTCCTTAATCAGTAGTACATACATAATGGCAAAGCAAAGTATTATATACAGATAAAAACAGTATGTCATCACCTGTGATCTATACAAATCAGTGTTTTAGAATCTTATTAACCATTAGTCTGCCTGGTAGGACTTCACACAAAAAGGATTCAAATATCAGCAAACAGGAGCAGTAAAACATTACACAGCATGTCTAGCACTTAATTCCACATTGTTCCATATTATTTCCAATAAACGAGTGAACAACAATACACTTATAAAACATGGATGTTTTATAAGTGTATTGTTGTTCACTCATTTATGGTGGGGGTCATCTGTGATGATTTTATACTTAGAATAAAGAATTATAATCGTTTCTGACGGTACCGGATCTTCTATCTTTTTATTATATGGAGATATCTATGAACGGCAATTTTCATGTCTTGTCACAGATTCTCAATGTGATTTAGATACAGACTTTAAAGGGGCCTTTCAAAGACATCAATGTGCTTTGATGTACACCATTCCACTGTTGCACTAGAAGTATGTTTAGGGTCATTGTTCTGCAGGAAGGGGAACCTACGCTGCAGTGTCAAGTCTTCGGCAATCTCTAATAAGGTGTCATCCAGGATTGCCCTGCATTTAGATCCATCTATCTTCCCATGAACTCTGACCAGCTTCCCTGTCCCTGCTCAAGAAAAGCCTCCCCACAGCATGATGTTGCCTCCACCCCATTTGTTGAGGGAATGATGCTTTCAGGGTGATGTGAAGTGTTAGTTTTATGCAAGGTCTAAGGGAATAGCTATTCTCCCTGCATGCCAGCAGTGAGGAGACTTTTAGCCACAATGCTCCTCTAGGAGCCATGCAAATTGTCTCTTCAGGGAAGAAGTAGGCTGCGCTGCCCATAGATCTACTGTAAATGCGTACAGGACCTCGGACACCGCACATACTATACGTATAGTATGAGCACAGCTGTCAGTGGAGCCACGGCTTCATTCAGAAAATTGTACAGAGCCTACAGGAGCCGTCTTACTGTACAGGCAATATTAACACATTACATGCCCACCTGAGTAGGTAGCATGTCTCTAGGGGGGTGGGCACCCCCTAGAGACATGATGGGCACAATTATTATTAATATTTATTCTTTTTTCACAGATTTACAGTTTGCTCATCCCTGCGGCAGCAGGGATGAGCAAACTGTACGGTAACCGGATTGCTCTGGATTACACATCCGAAGCAATCCGGTTACCGGATTGCGGCTTGTGTCACACATTTTGCTTGCAAAATGTGTGGGAAGCCATTTGCGTTCACGGCATCTGGATGCGGTGAACGCAATTCTCTGTAAAAGTGTGACCCTAGCCTGAGTGTCATTTAGCAGAACTGGGAAGAGTAAAAAAGACTAAGGCTGCGTTCACACATTGCGTATTTTGCCGCGTTTTCTTACGCGCGCTTTTCAAAATACGCAATGTGCCTTTTGTCTGCCTGCAAAGTGAATGGGAAATTCACTTTGCAGTGCAGACATTGCGTAAAAATACGCAGTGCGTTTTCCGGGAGAAAACGCAGCTCCGTAAACAATTGATATGTCAATTGTTTACGCAGCTACTTCTGCGTATTTTCCCAGAGGGGAGGAAGAATCCTGCTTCCTCCTCCCCTCTGTGACAGCTGTGGCCGCCCATTAGACTTCACAGTGTATTAATACACACTGTGAAATCTAAATTAAACAAAAGCAAGTGTGTGAAAAATAAAAAAGAATGAATACTTACCTTCCGACGTCTTCTGCCGCTGTGCGATCCCCGGTTCTAAGTCAGATCTCTTCTGACAAGACCTGTGGTGACGTCAGAGGGGGGGCGTTCCCAGGCACTCGCGGTCATGTGATATCACATGACCGCGAGCAGCCAATCAGCGATGGGACCGCCCCGGGAACGCCCCCCTCTGACATCATCACAGGTCCTGTCAGAAGAGATCTGACTTGGAATCGGAGATCGCACAGCGGGAGAAGGCGTCGGAGAGGTGAAGTATTGATTCTTTTTTATTTTTCATTAACTTGCCTCTGTTTAATTTAGATTTCACAGTGTTTATTAATACACTGTGAAGTATAATGGGGCGGTCACACATGTCACAGAGGGGAGGAGGAAGCAGGATTCTTCCTCCCCTCTGTGACATCACTGCGCTTTCTGGGGGAAAGAAAGCGCAGTGTGTGAAAGCCCCTGCGTATTTTGCTGCGCTTTTTTGCGCGGCCGAAAAACGCTGCAAAAAGCGCGCGCAAAAAAGCACAGCAAAGTACGCAAATGTGTGAACGTAGCCTTAGACTGGCTTCACACTGCGGGATTTTCACTGATCAGTGTCCTTCCAGTTTGGGTGCCAAAACCAGGAGAGGAACCAGGAGAGGAACTTGCAGAGAAGAACTGTAATTGAAATATTGACACCTGTTCTGAGTTTTGGAGACACTCCTGGTTTTGGCACACAAACCTGATGGACATTGATCAGTGAAAAAACTGCAGTGTGAAGCCAGCCTTACTTCTGTATAGTATTATTCATGGTTGTATAGTAAATTTTGCAAGTTTTAGTGCCTAATATTGAGATAGGAGAGCTGGACTTTAAAATAAAATTATCATTTTAATATCAGGTGGGAAAACAGTCATTCCGACGTTGATTTCCAAAGTAACTACACGAGCATCATCAGGTCTAAGAAATCTATATAATAATGTATGTTGCTGGTATTGGTAACTGTGATTGACAGATGCCTTGGTCCAAACAGCGGAGCTGCGGACAGCTGGCATTTGCGCTCAGAATTCAGCTCACGGTCTTCCAGTTAAAGCCGCTGGACTACGAATACAAACTGTGGCTTACTGCATTGAAGAACATTTACTCAAGCTAGATAAGTATAATGCAGGGTGGGTGCTCACAGCACATTATTTCTCTAAGAAGATTATACATCTTGGCACCAGCGGGTAGATGTGCTTTGCAGATAATTAATTCTACAATGGACTTTGTAATAAGGTTTACACTTGATAAACTTTTTGATATAGCATATTTAATTGAATTCTGTTGTTTTAATTAAGCTTTTGTTTATTTTTTTTGTTTGCTTTTTTTCCAGCGCAGTGTTATTATCAGCTGCCTCCGATATGATGGATTTTAATGAGTTGGAATCAAATTAAAGAGCTTATGTTACGCACCCGTCCAATCCTTTCTCCTAAGATAACTTCTTCATGCTCCAGCACCCATTTATCCTGTTAAGGAAGAAAATAAGAGGAAATATTATTAAATCCTAACTGCAGCAGGAGATACATTGTAGCCATACATCTCTGGATCTTACTATTTTATTATGGACTGGTTTTTCTGTTTTCAATTCCCTGTTGTTTTAGGGGCAGTTGTTAATTATGATTTCAATTACAAAGTGCAACATGTTATATATTGAAGATACAGAACACAATACAATTAGAAGTAAAACACATTTTATCACTGTGAATCTTAATGATTATATTCAGCAACCAATGGATTGTGACTCATTGGTAATGGATATTCAGACAATATTTCTTATAATTCACTAAAGTAAACTAAGAGATAAAGAAGTAGATGATTAAAATTATATATATATATACCGTATATACTCGTGTATAAGCCGACCCGTGTATAAGCCGACCCCCCTACTTTTGCCCCCAAAACCTGGGAAAACCTATTGACTCGTGTATAAGCCGAGGGTGGACTCCAGCACAGGTATACAGCCCCCAGCAGTGTGGTATACAGGCCCCCCAATGGTAGTATACAGCAGCCTCCCCAGTGGTAGTATACAGCAGCAGCCCCAGTGGTATATACAGCAGCAGCTCCAGTAGTTAGTATACAGCATCCCCAGAGGTATATACAGCCCCAGTGGTAGTATACAGCATCCCCAGAGGTATATACAGCCCCAGTGGTAGTATACAGCATCCCCAGAGGTAGTATACAGCAGCCCCAAAGGTATATACAGCAGCCCCAGTGGTAGTATACAGCAGCCCCAGTGGTAGTATACAGCAGCCCCAGTGGTAGTATACAGCAGCCCCAGAGGTAGTATACAGCAGCCCCAGAGGTAGTATACAGCAGCCTCAGAGGTATATACAGCCCCATTGGTAGTATACAGCAGCCCCAGAGGTATATATAGCCCCAGTGGTAGCATCCAGCAGCCCCAGAGGTATATACAGCCCCAGTGGTAGTATTCAGCAGCCCCAGAGGTATATACAGCCCCAGTGGTAGTATACAGCAGCCCCAGAAGTATATACAGCCCCAGTGGTAGTATACAGCAGCCCCAGAGGTATATACAGCCCCAGTGGTAGTATACAGCAGCCCCACAGGTATATACAGCCCCAGTGGTAGCATCCAGCAGCCCCAGAGGTATATACAGCCCCAGTGGTAGTATACAGCAGCCCCACAGGTATATACAGCCCCAGTGGTAGTATACAGCAGCCCCAGAGGTATATACAGCCCCAGTGTAGTATACAGCAGCCCCAGAGGTATATACAGCCCCAGTGTAGTATACAGCAGCCCCACAGGTATATACAGCCCCAGTGGTAGTATACAGCAGCCCCACAGGTATATACAGCCCCAGTGTAGTATACAGCAGCCCCACAGGTATATTCAGCCCCAGTGGTAGTATATACAGCCCCAGTGGTAGTATATACAGCCCCAGTGGTAGTAGATTGCAGCCCCAGCGGTAGTATACAGGGCCCCAGCAGTATATACAGCCCCAGTGGTATATACAGCCCCAGTGGTAGTATATATACAGCCCCAGTGGTAGTATATACAGCCCCAGTGGTAGTAGATTGCAGCCCCAGCGGTAGTATACAGGGCCCCAGTAATCCAGGGCCCCCCCAGCGTCTCTCCGGTCACCTGAAAAGCAAACTATACTTATCAGCGTCCGCTGTCCGCGCCCGCTCGCCTCTGCCGTGACAGTGCCGTCTGCGATCCTCCTTCATGACGTCATTCCCTGTGACGAGCACAGGAACCCGGAAGACGCCGCATGAAGATGGAGGGTCGCAGACGGCAGACCGGGCAGAGGCGAGCGGGCGCGGACAGCGGACACTGATAAGTATAGTTTGCTTTTCAGGTGACCGGAGAGACGCTGGGGGGGCCCTGGATTACTGGGGATGCGGGGGCTGCTGTATACCGATGTATACATCGGTATGTACCGATGTATACATCGGTATACAGCACTGACTCGCGTATAAGCAGAGGGGGTACTTTTCAGCCCAATTTTTGGGCTGAAAAACTCGGCTTATACGCGAGTATATACGGTATATAAAAGTACAAAAGTAGGAGCAGCAAGGTATGCTGGTAATCCTGGGTGCAGAGCGACCCACACAGTCCTCAATGCGTATAATTATACATACAAATGTCGCAGCACTCCCTTGGTGATGTTCAAAGGTGTTTAATCCAGCAATTTATTTCCATGTTAGGCTACATTTCCATGGTAAGTATTTGGTGTGATATTGCAAATTCTCTGCTGAATTTCTGCATCTAATAAGTAAATTAGGTTCCTTGCATTTTGTTTTTCATTGCATTTATATGCGTGTGTATCACATATTTGATGCTGTGGTTTTTGTTTTTTTTTTGGTGTGCAATGCTTTAATGGGAGCCAACCACCCGGATTTAACCACCTGTAAATCAGTGGAGCAGGTGATTGATGTGTGCAGCATCACATCACTATTTTTTTTATTCATCCCCTGTGGGCTTGTCTTTCTGCTGTAAACCAACCCTTCCCCCTCCTTCTCATCCAGACTCATCCAGGCGAGGGGCCTTCAGCTTACAGCAAAAAGACAAGCCCACAGGGGAAACATAAAAAAAAAAAATAGTCCTGTGATGCTGCACACATAAATCACCTGATGTACTGATTTACAGGAAGTTAAATCCTACTGGTTGGTTCACTTTAAATAATGCTACTTTATTTGTAGTACGATTCCACAGTGGAAACATTCTTAAAATGGATTTGCATTTTTACCTGCTGATTTTCTGCATCTAATACAATCCTATTAGAAAAAGCCTTACAAAAAACACAGCATACTTGCAAGAGTAATTGACATGTTGCAAACCTGAAACATGTACTGCAGATCAATATACATACAGTTAAAAAAAAGCACAGTGGGCATGAGATTTCTATAAATCCCATCCATGTTGCTGGAACTGAAGGATGCTACATTTTGGGCGGCACAGTGGTTCGGTGGTTAGCACTGCAGCCTTGCAGCACTATGCTGCTAAGTTCATATCCCACCAAAGACAACATCTGTAAGGAGTTTGTATGTCCTCCCCGTGTTTACATGGGTTTACTTCAGGTTTTCCGATTTCGTACCACCCTTCAAAGACATACTGATAGCATGTTTAGATTGAGAGCCCCAATGGGGACAGTGTTGCTGATGTACAGTGGGTACAGAAAGTATTCAGACCCCTTTTAATTTTTCACTCTTGGTTTCATTGCAGTCATTTGGTAAATTGAAAAAAGGTAATTTTTTTCTCATTAATGTACACTCTGCACCCCATCTTGACTAGATAAAAATGATAATGTAGATATTTGTGCAAATTTATTTAAAAAGAAAAACTGAAATATCACATGGCCATAAGTATTCAGACCTTTTGCTCAGAAACTCATATTTAACTCACATGATGTCCATTTCCTCGTGATCCTCCTTTAGATGGTTGTACTCCTTTATTGCAATCCAGCTGTGTTTAATTAGACTGATATGACTTGATTTGGAAAGGCACACACCTGTCTGTATAAGACCTTGCAGCTCACAGTGCATGTCAGACCAAATGAGAATCATGAGGTCAAAGGAACTGCCCAAGGAGCTAAGAGACAGAAATGTGGCAAATATAAAGGGGAGGGGGACAAGAGGCGCAATAGTGCCCTATCACTAGTGACACTAGTTGTAGTGTGGTGGTGCTATGGAGCCGCTCACCTGGTCCAGTTGTGATCCCCACAACTGGTTTGAAGGCGTTTCGGAATCAAATGTTCCAAGCTGCTGCAGGACCTCCACCTACCACTGGATAGTGGTATGATCCAAGAAAATGATGGGAGTGATGGTGTACCACGGTCCGCGCTGCTCTGGGTTCAAATAACTCACCAAAGAGTCAGTCAGCTTTTCATCCTCTTTATTCCTCCAGGAATAAAGAGGATGAAAAGCTGACTGACTCTTTGGTGAGTTATTTGAACCCAGAGCAGCGCGGACCGTGGTACACCATCACTCCCATCATTTTCTTAGAAATGTGGCAAGGCACAGATCTGGCCAAGGTTACAAAAGAATTTCTGCAGTACTCAAGGTTCCTAAGAGCACAGTGGCCTCCATAATCCTTAAATGGAAGAAGATTGGGACCACCAGAAGTCTTCCTAGACCTGGTCGTCCAGCCAAACTCAGCAATTTTGGGAGAAGAGCCTTGGTGAGAGAGGTAAAGAAGAACCCCATGATCACTGTGGCTAAGCTACAGAGATGAAGAAGGGAGATGGGAGAAAGTTCCACAAAGTCAACTATCACTGCAGCCCTCCACCAGTCAGGCCTTTATGGCAGTGTAGCCTGATGGAAGTCTCTTCTCAGTGCAAGACATATGAAAGCCCGCATTGAGTTTGTAAGAAAACACATGAAGGATTCCCAAACTATGAGAAATAAGATTCTCTGGTCTGATGAGATGAAGATAGAATGTTTTGGTGATAATTCTAAGTGGTATGTGTGGAGAAAACCAGGTACTGCTCAACACCTGCCCAATACAATCCCAACAGTGAAACATGGTGGTGACAACATCATGCTATGGGGGTCTTTTTCAGCTGCAGGGACAGGATGACTGGTTGCAATTGAAGAAAACATGAATGCCACCAAGTACAGAGATATCCTGGATGAAAACTTTTTCCAGAGTGCTCTGGACCTCTGACTTGGCCGAAGGATCACATTCCAACAAGACAATGACCGTAAGCACACAGCTAAATAACAAAGGAGTGGCTTCAGAAGAACTCTGTGACCATTCTTGACTGGCCCAGGTCAGGTCTCTGAAGAGACCTGAAAATGGCTGTCCATCAACGTTCACCATCCAACCTGATGGAACTGGAGAGGATCTGCAAGGAAGAGTGGCAGAGGATCCCCAAATCCAGGTGTGAAAAACTTGTTGCATCATTCCCAAGAAGATTCATCGCTGTACTAGCTCAAAAGGTGCTTCTACTCAACACTGAGCAAAGGGTCTGAATACTTATGACCGTGTGATATTTAATTTTTTCATTTTTTAATAAATTTGCAAACATTTCTAAATTTTAGTTTTTTTCAGTCAAGATGGGGTGCAGAGTGTGCATTAATGAGAAAAAAAATGAACTTTTTTGAATTCACCAAATGGCTGCAATGACACAAAGAATGAAAAATGTAAAGGGGTCTGAATACTTTCTGTACCCAGTGTACGTAAAGCCCTGCAGAATTAATGGTGCTATGTAAGTGAATAAATATTATCATTATATTGTTTGTTCAGTGTGGGAACATAGCCTAAGGTGTTCCTTGTTAAGTTCCCATCATAGTATAAAAAATCATCTTGTTTTCCTCCAGTCAACACAACTAATTTTTCATTAGTTTTTTTACTCATATGCCATTTGAAGGCAATCACATATCAATTTCTGACATCCGTTCATCATCTTTTTTTTAGATCAATATCTTAAAAAATTATACATGACCAAAATAAAGTTTTCTATGTTAATAATTGTAATTGATCCTTGAAAAAAAAAGGTACCATACAAATGGTATTTGTAAAGCATTCATTTTTTTGTGCTCCCATTTAGTAGAGTCTCATCTGAAAACTAGATTAGACGGGCACATGCTGCTATTTGGTCCATGTGTCTGTTTTTGCCATCCATGTGCTATCTGTATTCTTGCATGCAAACAAAAAGAAATAGGTAGCGATGGATTTTCAGAGATGGAGCATTTGAAAGACTAGAGCTTGTCATTCAGCACTAGCTGTAATATTATGAAGAGTTACCGTATGTATGTCTTTTACAGGATCCCAGGTTGAAAGGCATTAAGGAGATTATCTAGGCTGATATTCAGGCATTAAAATAGGTGATCAATATCAGATTGGTGAGGGTCCAGCACACCCACGGATCAGCGGTAGCTGAATGTAAACAGTGTATGGAGTGGGAACAAGACAGCTCTCATTACCAGCTGATGTTGAGAACGGCAGGTCAGACCCTATTGAATTGTGCACGACCACTACACAGTGAGAGGACCTGTTCTGTACTTGCTCCATATGTTGTTTACATCCGGTAGCAATCATAGCTAAAAACAGCTGATCTCTGCGGATGCCAAGTGTTAGACCCCCACTGACTTGATATTGAAGACCTATTCCAGGGATAGGTCATTAATGTCATGAGCTCGGACAACCCCTTTGGGCTCACAATTTAAGTTTTCTATGTTGACAGAACCTAACTGTATGCTCTTTGGAGTACGGGAAAAAACTGCAGCACTTGTAAAAAAAAACAAGGGAAGGTTTTATGTTCTCCACATGGGAACATACAAACTTTATGCAGAAGTTGTCCTTGGCCGGATCTGAACCCAGATATACCACCCTGCTGCACACAACAATCCAATCCATTTTGAGAGTACATTTCTGAATATGTAAACCTCTTTGGTATTAGTTCAAGATGGTCGTAATTCTGAATTAGAATATCTTCAAAAGCTGAGACTAAATGACATTCTCCCCTTTCGTAACAAGCAATGACATTTTGTCTTTTTGTAGCACATTGCAAATGATGCTTGATGGATACACTTGTTCACTGTCTAATTGCCTGAACAGCTTCTTCTTATCACTGTGGTTTGTGATATCGAAAAATAAATACAAAATAAGTTTCTACATTTTTTCCCTTATGTCAGCTCTACGTTCTTGGTTTTATAATTAGTTCCCCAATCCAATTCTGAGGCATTTCATCAGAGTAATGCTAAACGGTGTATCCAAAATTGTGCATATTCTGATTTCTAAACTCTACCCTTGAATTGCTTCTACTTAAAAAAAGCAATTTCCTGCAAAGTATCAAGGGCATGAAAAGAGATCAGAAGGTTGAATTATTAATGTAATGCATATAAAAACATAATAACAAGCCATATAATATCTTTGAAGAGCATAATGGGCTTTCTGCATAATGGCAGAATATGCCTTACCATTACCATATGGGAAAAGATGAAAAATGTTACAAGATATATTGCCTATAATCTTAAAAAGAACCTGTTAGGTGCCTTAAGAGACCACTAAACCTCCAACATGTCTCTACTGCATCATATTTCTACATGCTAACAAGCTCATGCTCATAACTTGCTATATAATCCGTGTTCACATTATGCAAATCTGTGACAACTAGTCTAATAGGGCACTGAGTCCCCGGACTAATCCTCCCTTCCATTTTATTAGCATGGCCTCCAAGGGGCATGCTTACTGTATGGGAAGGTGGATTATTTCATGGGAATCTATGCCCCACCAGAGTAGTTCTGTCAGATTTGCACAATGGGACTGCGGCTTGATTTACAATTATGAAGCAATCGCTAAGGTATAATAATACATTTTATTTATATAGCATGGGTATATTCCGCAGCACTTTACAATTATGCAGAGGCAAAGTACAGATAAGGGCTCTTTCACATCAGCGTTTTTGGAAATTTGCGGCAGATGCGGTGAAAAAAAACGCATCTGCCGCAATTGCCTCATAACCGATGCACTTGCGGCGACGGTTGCGGTAATCCCCATAGAAAGTATAGGGGGACTTGCGGCAGGTGCGGCAAGTGCGTTTGACTGCGGCGGTGTGCACGAAAAAACTCGTCAGCCGCGTTTTTTCGCTGCCGCACCTACCGCAAGTGCAAAACCGCACTTGCCGCACCTGCCGCAAGTCCCCCTATACTTTCTATGGGGATTACCGCAACCGCGCCGCAATGTGCATCGGTTATGCGGCAATTGCGGCAGATGTGTTTTTTTCACCGCATCTGCCGCAAATTTCAAAAAACGCTGATGTGAAAGGGCCCTAATAACAACAATATAATGTAAAAACATAGTTCACAAGTTACATGAAAGGTGAGGGCACTGCTCGAAAGTTTACAATCTATAAGTAAATAGGGGGACACACTAGGTAGGACGTACTTGTAGGGTCAATATAGTCCAGTCCTCATTATGATAAATAGGGAGTTTTCATATGAGACTACATGCTCCGGCCATCAGCCAGTACTGTCTATATGCACTTACATGCTATTAGTTTTATGGAGGATGTGAAGACAGATGAATAGGAAGGGGCAGGTTGCATTTAACACTTGAAAGGATGGATGAGGGGAGAGGGGAAAATTAGGTTAGTGAGTTAAGGTGATAGGCATGTCTAAACAGATGTGTTTTTAAGTAATGCTTAGGCTAGGGTCTGACCTGCGTCAACCCTCACCCTGCCGGATCCGCTTAAAACGTCTCTGACAGGCTTAGCGCATAGCATTATCAGCATGTAACGCTATGGGCTGCCTGCCTATGCATCTCTATGTTTACCTGTAGCATAGCGCTGTCGCCAGCTCCACTCACAAGAACCAAACCGCATTTCCTGTGCGCTCTACAATAGCTTGTGAGTGGAGCTGGCAGCTGCGCTATGCTACAGGTAACCAATCAGCAAATCACGTACGCTCAGAAGATAAGGGGCAGCACGGAAGTGCCACAGTGCCGTGGGACACCAGGATGGGAGAACGCCTACCTGGTAAGTATATTAAATGTATTAACTAACTGTTGCCTAACTTTAACAGCGCAACTGCGGTCACGAACCTGGTCAAATCTGATTGATTCGCTCATCCTTAATAGGGAGCAATGGTGGAGGGGTAAGATGGTAGGGCAGTGAAAAGGCTCCCTTTAAAGGTCTTTAAAATCTGAAATACTAGTTGTGTTAAAAAAAAACTGTATATGACTTGATAAATATCAAATATCTCATTCTATTATCCAGTTGAAGGTCTTCATAATTAAGCTGGATTGTTTACAGCAGCACTTTAGTCTTTTCTTTTATTTCGCTGCTGGAGTGGTGCTTTAAATCTAAGTCGCCTTCTCCCTGTCTTATACTCACCCTCCGTATCTTCTATTGCTGCTGTTCCCATCAATCTCCGGCAGATAATCTACAATGCATGTCTATGATAGCCTCATTGTGGCTTGTTCTGGTGCTCATAGACTTACATTCAGTGCTTCTGACATAATTTCTGATTTCCGGACAGTCAGAAGTTACAGTCGCAATATGGCAGTGCGAGATTGGAGCGGTGCCGATAAAAAGTGAAGATGCTGGTGAGTAGAGACTTTAGGTTAAAAGCACCACTCCAGCTCTGAAAAAAAAACAAAAAACACTGGAGTGGTGCTTTACATACTCTATAGCCAAATGTGGAGGAGAAAGAGGGAGAAGACCCACAAACTTTAGTATAGGTGGGTTATTTTCTGTACTGGGATTTAATTTATAAATCTCCTAGTCCACTAAGGATGTTAATAATAACCACTTCACTGCCCTAAACCACCAGGCATACTACCATATAGTATATATGTAGCAATCCAGAGTCTGGTTGCCTCGATTGCATTGCCTCCCTCGGGGGTCATGCCGTGCTTGAAAGCAAGGGAAGGTATTCACACCAGGTAAGCCCACCTCACACAAAACCTTCCCAACTCCAGACCAGAAGGGGGAGCTCTGAAACCTGAGTCCAGGGCAGGTTTGGCCTGGGAGCGGGTTAGGCAATTCAGTTCCCAGGAGGACTGTGAAGAGGTGCCATGGACTGGAGTGGAGTAAGGCTCGTCCCGTGATGAAGACTAGCCAGCATGAGGGACCCGTAGGAGAGGGTCTGAGGAAGTGGAGGAGTAGGTCTGGGGAGTGGAGTCGGTTGCCAGGCTCACCCTAGTGCAGAGGCGGATACTGGAGTTCGAGGCTGTGAGGGACTCTAGGCCCAGCAGCTAACACCGGAGGGCGGGAGATTCCAAGTCTCTCAGCCACAACGAAGCCCAGGAGACACAGCAGCGCTAGAGAGTTCAGGGATAGTAGCCAGAGAAGCTGCCTGTCGAGACTGTACGCAGGAGGAGAGAGGGTTGCAGCTTAGCTACAGGCAGCCAGGACCCGCCAAGAGTAGCCCAACAGGGATACCTCAGAGCTCACTGGGTGAGGGGACTCCCAACTTGCTTCCAGGCCACCCAGGCTCCTAACATCTCTTAAGGGCCCTTTACACGCCGCGACGGCAGGCTGGATACATCCCGCTACAGGCTACAAATGTAGCTTGTAGCGCCAATGTAGCCCGTCGTAGCGGAGTCTGAAGACGTGACGCTACAGCCGGCAACAGATACATCTGTTTCCTAGGTCTGCTCGAAAACTGATGGCTACAAAGCCGATTGTAGCGAGCTGTATCGGCGTGTAAAGAGGCAACGGAAGGGAACTCTGGACACCCGGGGCTGTAGCTGCAATGTAGCTAAGGCGTGTCCCAGGCTCTGGGATACCGCGCCCCATCACCGATCATTGGAGGAAGCTCCTGCATGACGATTGGTAGTCGCTGCCTAGGGCGGCATATTTAAGGAGCTGACCAGTCACACTACACAATCGCTCGAGCGTGCTGTATTTCTCAGCCTCCTGCGATGCCTGGCCAATCATGATGATATTGCGCTGTCCTATCATCGTACGGACGGCTCGTAATCCACGATTGTGGCACGCCTATGTGCTGTCCCTGCTGTACCAGGTCCGCCCATATTAGCTTATTGTAGCGCTGTGTAAACGTGGTACGGTAAGCTACAGCTGGCTACTTGAGACACCCGGCGATGTAGCTAGCTACAGATGTAGCGTGGCGTAGCGCACCTTGTGGAGGCGTGTAAAGAGGGTGCGTTGACCGTTTGTAGCCGTTTGAGCGTGCTCGTGCACGTGAAGTAGCGGGATGTATCCAGCCTGCCGTCGCGGCGTGTAAAGGTACCATTATGGATAGTACCTTGGATGAACCTGCTACGTTTACCAGTAAAGGTAACGGAGACATCAACCCTTGTGTCTCTTGATCATTCCGCACCCTCAGTCCTGCACCCCCAATGGCCTACCACCGCCATAGACCTTCCCGGTTGCCCTGGGGAGTGAAACCATCACCGCTGCTATCCCATCATCCCCAGAGGTCAAGCACCACAGCCGTGGTCACTAATTGATGCATACCACAGGTGGCATCATAACAACCATCCCTAAACCACTAGTCCAGAACTTTCAACTCGACCACCAGGGTCACGAGACTGGGCCTTGACCCCTGGGACTCTCGCAGCAGAACAGCGGGCCTGGTCCCGAGTACCTCATGGCCCCAGGGTGCGTCATATAAACCTATAAACCTATTTAATGCCCAAGATCTCAAGGGATGTTACCATTAAATCAGGGATTGATAATTAATTTTCCCAAGTGACCAGATGAGAGACTATTCTGGAGGGCCGAACTTAATTCTGCTCAATATTATTATTTTATATAAATTTTTATGACTTAATATTAAGCAGAACTAAGAATGTTAGCTGCTACTACTAAAGCATGCTACGATAAGATTAGTTGTAACATACAGTATATTTTACCAAATCAAAACCATATACCATATATACTAGTGTATAAGCCGAGTTTTTCAGCACAAAAATTGTGCTGAAAAGTGCCCCCCTCGGCTTATACACGAGTCAGTGACGGCTCTTTCCCCTGTGGTAGTATACAGCAGCTCGCTCCCCCCCTGTGCTATGTACAGGCCCCCCGTTGCTGCCGCCGCACACCTGTAAAAGAAGAGCTTTCATACTTACCCTCCTGTGACCGCGCGCGCATCCCCCGCTCTCCTTCCTGCTTCTACCCGGCGTCCATCCACGTGACCGCGCGCCTGTAATGACGTCATTATTTGTGCGCGGTCACATGGATGGACGCCGGGTAGAAGCAGGAAGGAGAGCGGGGGATGCGCGCGCGGTCACAGGAGGGTAAGTATGAAATCTCTTCTTTTACAGGTGTGCGGCGGCAGCAACGGGGGGCCTGTATATAGCACGGGGGGGCAGGCTGCTGTATACTACCACAGGGGGCCTGTATACACCACAGGGGGGAGGGCTGCTGTATACTACCACAGGGGGCCTGTATATACCACAGGGGGGAGGGCTGCTGTATACTACCACAGGGGGCCTGTATATACCACAGGGGGAGGGCTGCTGTATACTACCACAGGGGGCCTGTATATACCACAGGGGGCCTGTATATACCACAGGGGGGAGGGCTGCTGTATACTACCACAGGGGGCCTGTATATACCACAGGGGGAGGGCTGCTGTATACTACCACAGGGGGCCTGTATATACCACAGGGGGCCTGTATATACCAAGGGGGAGGGCTGCTGTATACTACCACAGGGGGCCTGTATATACCACAGGGGGGAGGGCTGCTGTATACCACCACAGGGGGGACTGCTGTATACTACCACAGGGGAGACTGCTGTATACTACCACAGGGGAGACTGCTGTATGCTACCACAGGGGGAGACTGCTGTATACTACCACAGGGGAGACTGCTGTATACTACCACAGGGGGAGACTGCTGTATACTACCAATGGGGAGGCCTGTATACCACTGGGGGGCCTGTATACCTGTGCTGGGGTCCACCCTCGGCTTATACAGGAGTCAATAGGTTTTCCCAGGTTTTGGGGGCAAAAGTAGGGGTGTCGGCTTATACACGGGTCGGCTTATACACGAGTATATACGGTAATTTACTGATTTTTGTAAAGTTTACATAAAAAACTGTAAATCATACTGCTCCTGTTAAAAAACTTTACATATCTACAATAAATACTTACATGTACCTTGATCAACAGTTCCCCCACACTGTGTTGTGACCCAACACACAATATTGTACTAATATATAACGTTATGTGCAAATTTGCAATTTATCTCTGAAGTAACTGCTCCTGCAGATGTTAATATGCAGTTTTTTCTTTAACGTCAAATAAGCCGCATACATATGCACTTTCATAGGAGCCGATAAATACTTGCTTCAACAGAGTTGTTTGTGCTATAGAAGATAAGATCAAAGTAATACGGTGCTCCGCAAGAGGGACGGTCCACTGAACAAGAATAAAAGATAAACAAATCATAAAACCATAAAGGCTCAGCAGCCCTACAAGAGATCTCAGCAACCCAACTTGAGTTTCACCTTACGGCTTCTACCAGGGCGTGGTAAACAAATAACATCATCTATCATTTATACTAACCATCCTTTCAGGTACAGGCATTATTCACAACAGCATAGAAAGGAAAATCCAAACACAAACAGTATATCAAGTATTAATCTAGTTAGATTCCTTAAAAAATGTTATTTTTCTTGCTTAATAAACTGCCAAATATTTTTAAATAGTTCTGAACTGAAATATCAACTAATAATTCTTTTGGAAATATTTCACTTTAGATTTAGTTTCATAATTTTATGATTTTTGCCAAATCTATTCAGAAACAAAAATCTTGGCGATTCTATTCATATTAAAGTGAACCCGTAACCCCTTTAGTGCTTATTAAAGGGACTCTGTCAGGTCATTTTTCACTATGATACCAATATTACCCTTGAATAGGGCCTGGGCAGACCTTTTAAAACATGTAAAATCATTATTGTACCCTTTGTAGTTTCCTTGCTATAAGCATTTTCACACCCTGCAGGAATCTGGTTCATTAGTCCTGTCCATTACTTTCACAGCCAATTAGTTTAGCTGTGTAACTGTTATTTAAATAACCATGCCTATCCAAGTTGGTGTTCTGTCCCTCCCATCTGTACTCTGTGTTGAAGTCACTGAAAATGTTGTGCAATCTGTTGGGTGCGGTGTTATTGCCCTGAACTGTGTGGTGTCTGTAGGTGATTTCTGTTATATGAACTTTGGTTTTCCTGCATACATGTAATGTGTGTATCTGCTGAGCAAATGATCAAATGTTCATATAATCAAATAGAAATATCTCAGACTGCACACACTACACACATGCCTCAGATACACACAATGACATGAAAAGGTCAGAGCTGTAGCTAAGAGCACGCACCTCCTCACCCTCTCCTTTCTGCTCTTCATGGAGTACTTCTGGAGAGCCGCACACAGACAGAAGGATTCATGTGTCAAAAGGTACCGTTACACACTTCAATGTTGAAACGATATCACTAATGATCTCGGGGGCATGTGTCGTTAGGACATCGTTTTGATATCGTTGGTGAGATGTCACACGCCTTGATATCGTGCATGACGCACCAACCATCCAGCGAGCAGGTATCGTTCGCACACCCCAGCGAATGATACTTGTTCACTGATGTGAATGGGCGAAGTCTTGAATGACATCGTTATCGTGGTGTCACACAGAATTGGCTGATTGTGGATCATCTGCTTTGAGAACATGTTGATCAACGATCCAACGATTTATCGTAGTCGTATCTCGGTGTTACACGAAACGACGTGCTAACGATGTCATTTGAACGACTCCAAACCCGTGACGTTTAAACGATATCATTCACGATATCTTATCATGTAACGGTACCTTTACATGAATATTCATCCTATGAGGAGTAGACAGCAGAGAAGTAATTACTCACTGTGATTGACAGATGGAATAAATCTCTTTTTTTGCAGTTTACCGAGGATAGAAGCGAAGCATGAGCAAACTAAATACAGAAGTAGAGCGAGCTTAAAGGGAGGAATAAGAAAATTATATTAGTTACATATGGATTTTTGACCTGACAGATTCCCTTTAAACTAAAAGGCCCACCTTGAGCAGCTCCTATGATGCATTTTATGAATGCAGCTATAATTCCCCTACCCCCCTGTACACCTGAATAATAAGTTTATAACTTTCCCCCCGTATGTAAATTCATACTTATGGGTCAGATGGCTCTTCATTCTGTCCGGACTTCACTGCCTCTTCAGTCTTCCTCCACCTCTTCAGTTTTCTGGGGGCCTCATCTTTTCGTGTCCCATTCTCATTTTTGGTGCCAGCGCACACTCCTCTCAGTTCGCGCAGTGCCCCGTGCTCTGCCCTACTGTGGGCAGAGCGTCATACTGCACTACGCCTGCGCAAACTGCAGGCGCGGGATCCTGCCCTGTTTTGTGTTCTGCTTTATGCATAACTCATGTATAAAGGTGTCTGCACAAAGCAGAAAACAAAACAGGGCGGGATCACGTGAACATAGAGGAATCTGTGCAGGCACTGAAAACGTCTAGAGAAGAGGAGGAGGTGCCCAGAAGACTGAAGAGGTGGAGGAAGACCAGAAAGGAGATGAGGACCAGACGGAATGAAAACAAATCTGACCTATAAGTATGAATTCACTTACAGGGTGGGAAAGTTTATAAACTTATTATTTAGGTTTCCGGGGGTTAAAGGGAATTATAGCCACCTTCAAGACAGGCAGCATAGGAGCTGCTGAAGGAGGCACTTTTAGTTTAATCAGCACAAAAGGGTTCACTTTAAGGCTTGACATAATGTGAATGTCTATAATTTCTCTGTGATGCTGCCTGTAACTGAGAAGGTGGTTAGTATAAAAGTTGTAGCTGATGTAATTTGGTTACTACGCCTTGGGAGAAGCCGAAAGGTAAAACTTAAGTCGGGCCACTGTGATCTCTTCTTGGGTTGCTTAATTTTTTTGACAGACTGTTTTATCTATGGCATTTTGTAAGGGTAAATTATGCTTGCGTTTCTATTCTGGTTCCGCAGGTTGTGAAACGTCACTATTGTGGTTCACTGTATTGCGTCCACCTTATTTTCTATAGGCACAAACAAGTATTTATTGGTTCCTGTTGGAAGTAAAGGCTCCTGATCTACATGTTATTAGTGTTGAACCTAGGATTCAGAGTAACTTGATTTAATAGCGTTTTGCAAGACAAGCTAACATTAAAAAAAAATTGTAACTCGGTAAGCGAGCAATATTTTGCAATACGAGCATCATGTATGCCTTCCCCACCCCCCTATAGTACTGCACCTCCCTGCCTGTGCAGATACAGTATAGTACTACTAATACTCACTGCTTTTAGTGATGCACCCCAGGGTATGAGAACTCGGGTATCTGGGCGCTCTGCTGCGGTTGGGAAGTCACTGGTGGCCGACCCAGACCCGTGGCCCTGGTGGTCAGCTTTAAAAAAGGGGTAGTTGAAATGGGAATAAAGTTCAAAGTTAATGTGATGCCACCTGTAGTATCTGTTGACTGCACCAGTGCTGTATGGGGCCTCCAGGGACAATGGATGGGCAGCTAGTTGTTGAAGCTCCCCACAGGCGGAGCTGGATCCCTGGGAGTTTGGTAATGATGATGAGGGATGGAGCAGGGATTTGGCCGGGCTGTTAAATAACGGGTATAGTCTCTGTGGATGGCAGGGGCGCAGATAAGGAAGCGACAACCACACCACTGGCTGTTTTTTCACCTTTTACTGGTGGAATTGCATGTAAATGTCCAGGGCACTGCTGGGTGTTCAGGAAGCACTTCTGGATCTCCACAGTGCGTGGGTTTTAAGGCCTCTTTGTCTCTTTTCTCATGTGTGTGAAGCCCCTACCCCGTGTGAAACTTAGCTGGCTTCCTCTGCTCTCCAACCACCTGTGCTGTCGCTGGGAAACCCTGGATGGACTACCGCTATTCCTCTCTCCAATGTGCCTGGCTCCCTGGTTGGTGACTGCACAGATGCCTGGGAGACTGCAGTCTCCACAGTAGACCGGTATTCTCTACTAGGCCAGGTGCTCTCCAGTAGACTCGGACTCCGGTGTCCGGGGTGCTGTTTGGGGTGAACCTAATGATGGCTCCTCGGTCCCTCTCTGCTCTCTCTTCTCTCCTCGCCTTCCGACCCCACTCTTGGGCCCTGCAGGACTACTTGGAAGGCTGTTCAGGGTCACTGGCTCAGGCCTAACGTGGCACCGAGCACCAGAGCGTCTTCACAGCTCTTGTAGCGTCTGCACACTCCAACCAACTCCGCCCCCAGCTCCAGTATTTATAGGGGATCTTGCCTAAGTGCAGCAAGTTGGGTTCCCCCTACTGTGCTGGGGTGGAAGGTGTTGTTTGTGTCTGTGTACCCACACTGTGGAAACCCATCTGTGCTGTAGGTGCGTCTGTGGTTACCTGTGTGAGCAGGGCGCCACACTAGAGCATGCACATAAGCCATCAATCGCGGTCTTTTCTTCGCTCCCAGGTTCCAGCCTTTGCGTGTTCACCGCGTTCCCTACTTGATACATCACTACTAAACCAACTTTAGGTAACTGATTACCTTAGAGTACACTGCGTTTCAGGCTGTATTAAACAGGTCTCCCTGGCTGTACTGTATACTGTACAGTATTTTGTATTACTGTAACACTTTTATGAATACAGTAAATATTTATGGGTTGTGGAACAAATCGTCTGTGTTAAATATTTCTCATGGGAAATTTGCTTTGATATATGAGTGATTTGGATTACAAGCAAATTCCCAGAACAAATTATGCTCGTAATCCATGGTTCCAAGGTATTATGATTTGTTTATATAGTGTCATCATATACGCTTTACAGATATCATCACTGCCCCCATTTAGGCTAACACTGTAGATTTCCTATCAGTATGTCATTGTAGTGTGGGTGGAAACTCACCCACTCTCTTCACCAGTATGCTCCTCATACACCCCCACCCTCTCTCCTTTGTTTGCTCCTCATACACTCTCACCTTCTCTCCCTGTATGCTCCTCATACACCCTTCACCCGCTCCCCCACGTTTGCTCCTTATACACCACCCACCCTCTGCCCATTTGCTCCTCATACACCCCCCTCTCTCTCCCCACATTTGTTCCTTATACACCACCACCCCCTTCCCCCATTTGCTCCTCAAACATCCCCCAACCTCTCCTCTCTATTTGCTTCTAATACACCCCCACTCTCTTCCCCATTTGATCCTTATAAACCTCCCAACCTCTCACCACCGTTTGCTCCTCATACACCCCCAACCCTCTCCCCCTAATTACATTAATCTTCGGTGTCTTCAGATCTTGTGTGGTGCGCTCTTCACCATCCTTCTGCCACCTATGTGGCACTGGCGATTGACGTCAGCAGCGTGATCAGCTGACCTGATGACACTGCTAATGTCGCCCTGACCCAGAAGTGCTGGGAATCAGGGCTTCAACTGGACAAGCATCTTATAGACAGATGCACAATTTGACTACAGAGAGCTGGTGTGCTGCACTTTCTCTAAGCCGCTGTCAGCTGACAGTAGGTCAGAGAATAGCCGCCTCACACTGCGAGGGGGGGCAGCATATGCGGCCAACAGGGAGAAACATCAGGTGCTGCATCAGGAGGCCCAACTGCGCCCCCCTGCCTGCTGCGCCCGAGGTAGGTGCCCCACTAGCCCCCCTAGATATGCCACTGCTGAAGCCGCCTCATACAATATGATGATCCAGGTAGCATGATGCCCCCTCAGCTCCTCACACAGTATCATGGAGCCCACACACAGTATGATGGCCCCTAGTTTCTCCCCACAAGTTCTAACTGACAGTTTGATATCTCAGCAGCTCCCCTACACAGTGTGATTACCTCCACAGCCACCACATAGTATGGTGTCCTGTAGTTCCCCCAAGTACTTTCTGCCAAAAAAAAAAAAAAACTAAGCTAGCCTTATTTTCTCCAGTCTGCTGCTTCACCGTATACGCTGTGTGAACTGAGGCTTTGTGCAGCAGGAGCAATATGGTGATGTCATCTAACTTGCTGTGCTCAGACAGTACAGACTGAATGATGGAACAGGGATCCCACAGCTCACTGTTATACCACTGTATGCAATAGATTCTGCATCCCAAGAATGCAGGCACCATTAAAATGGAGTGGCCACATGGTGGGGTACGCTACTGTATCCAGCCTTTGGCTGTTCTAATCCATACAGGTCTATATTAAAGAATTATTTTTGGTCATATTTAAAAGCAAATTGTGGAGGAATGCAAATTAAAAAAAAGAAGGCATTCTTATCCTGAGTTATCTGCCCTCTGCTACAACACTGATTTATCCACGGTCACCGCAGAACCTGAAGAAATTACAGTCTGACTAGCAGTGACCGAACTGCCACTAATTCTCTGCATAATCAGGTGACTGGAGAACGCATCTCTCCTCTCAGACATATGTAATGACCAGAGATCCTATTAAGATCCAGTGAGTCACAGACTGAGACAGAGGCAGAAATAAACAACAGTATTTTTACTGATATGGGGATCAAGGTATGGTTCAGTATGGAATGTAAAAGTCTCAAAATCCCCTTAAAATATTACCAATAACAGTTTAACACCCTCAGCGTTAGCCGACAACAATGCACCGATCTCAGAGTTCCCAGGGTATGTAAATCACACTCAGAACCAGGAACAAATTTACCTACACGTTAGACTTATCAAGGATTTAACTTAACTAAAGGCTATGTACATCAACTGTGGGCGGTCTGATGGGACCTCTGAGATGGCACCTGAGTATAACTTATCACAGCTAATAACAATACATTACACTATATCAATGCTGGCTATACACTTAGCACAGGGATACCCGGGTATCTCAAAACTATGGTACCATCAACCTCAAATGTAGCTTTACACCGGTGTATATTCCACGTGGGCTGCAGCAAGTCCAGAAAAAGAAAAAGAAAAGAAAAACCTTTGGCGCCAAAAAAACGTATTGTAAAAAAACAGCAAAATTTGGCAGCTTACCAGCCAATGCCAGATTCACATGTCCAGTACTTTAGTTCTGTTAGCTTGGGGTGCAATCTGTGGAGCACTCTTTTCCAGGGCTTGTCAGGACCTTGTCAGGATCCTCCCAATGTGGGTGGCACCGGACGCCGGCTCTCCTTTCGCAGTCACTCACGGCCTTCTTGGACGCCAATCACTCGCTCCATCAGGGGAACATCTCCTCAGCCTCCTTGTCAGGATCCTCCCAATGTGGATGGCACCGGACGCCGGCTCTCCTTTCGCAGTCACTCACGGCCTTCCTGGACGCCAATCACTCGCTCCATCAGGGGAACATCTCCTCAGCCTCCTTGTCAGGATCCTCCCAATGTGGATGGCACCGGACGCCGGCTCTCCTTTCGCAGTCACTCACGGACTTCCTGGACGCCAATCACTCGCTCCATCAGGGGGAACATCTCCTCAGCCTCCTTGTCAGGATCCTCCCAATGTGGATGGCATAGGACGCCGGCTCTCCTTTCGCAGTCACTCACGGCCTTCCTGGACGCCAATCACTCGCTCCATCAGGGGAACATCTCCTCAGCCTCCTTGTCAGGATCCTCCCAATGTGGATGGCACCGGACGCCGGCTCTCCTTTCGCAGTCACTCACGGCCTTCCAGGATGCCAATCACTCGCTCCATCAGGGGGAACATCTCCTCAGCCTCCTCAAATGCTGGACACTTTCTCAGTTCAAGATAAAGTGTTTAGTCCACATAACAGGGCTTGCAAACAACTTTAAAGGCCCATATAGCTTGCACTGGCTCTGCTATAATCCTTACACTAGTAATGGCCACCGCAGTGAGCGATCAACAACAACAGGAGAAACTGACAGAGCCGTCACCCAGGCAACCAGAGATTGTGCTTTCACTTTCCTAGACACAGAGCAGTCACCATGGCAACCAGAGACTTTTTCACTTTCCTGGGCCACTACAAAATGGCAGTCTGCTTGGTTTTAGCAGCTTATTAGTTTACTCTCTTACACATAGACAAATGGAGGGGTAGAGCTGAGCACTGAGGAAGGTGGATTCTGAGGGTAAGTATGGCTTTTTTTTTTTTTACTTTTATAACCATGGTCTCCCATTTCCATTGGGATATTACCCATTACTGCAGAGACATTAAAATGATCATGCTGTTTATAAAGTCAATTTTAAATGGGTATTCCCATTTCCAAGGCCATGTCCCATTATGTACTAATAATAATAATAATATAAGCAAATCCCTCCGATTAGAAATGTAGAATAGTTCTGATTAGCTATGTTATGTATCCATGGTTTTCATAAATACCAACTAACTATCACTATTATCACAGATACCTAAGTTGCAATGCCCTGCAGATGAGGTAAGATACATACTTAATCAGGAGAACTATACTACATTTCTAATTGGAGAGATTTGTTAATATTATTACTATTATTATTATTATAATAACACATGCTACATATTGGGATAGGATCTTGGAGAAGGGAGTAGGGGCGTAACTACAAAAGGTGCAGGGGTTGCAATCGCACCCGGGCCATGGAGCCTAGGGGGACCCAAAAAGTCCTATTGGCCTATAGAAAAAGACTAGTGATATTAAAGATCTGCAATATTTAGGGGCCCAGTGGGAGCTTTCACCTCGGGGCCCATGAGCTTCAAGTTACAAAACTGGATGGGAGTAACCCTCATAGATGTTGGTTGTTGGGGCATGCTGGTAGAAATGTGCTGACATGTTTTGTACAGATGTCCACAGTTGTTCGTGTCAGACCATGGGAGAATGTACTTTTCACCTTTCACAGGAACAAGAAATAATGAATAAAACCATTTACAAAGAGTAATTGGAAGGTAGCTGCTTGACTTGACAATAAGACACAACTGTATAGGAATCTTTATTTAACGCTTCAATAAATAATTTCTTTTGGATCACTTAAGCCTAATGGTAAAAGATTAATTTTTGTAACTGAACAGTACAAAATCATTCTAAAGGTATTAATCACAGTCATGAATAAATATATGTCTGTATTAAATCCAGTGCACTAAAGCTAATGTCTTCACCCTTGTGTAAAATATAGCTCACATTTAATCACGTCTGCATGTCTTTAAATCATTTCAAGATTTCCCTTTGCTACCAATAAATTTTTGTGACATATCCAGCCTGCTGATGTGAAACACAGTTGAAGGAAGAAAGTGATCTCACCCATATTAAAGCAGAATGAGACATTTCCGCACTGTATGGCCATTTGTTAAAGGCTCTAACAGCTGTCAGTAAAATGGAAGAAGTGAATCTAACATATCGAGCCAGTGAGAAATAAGAATAAGAAATACAGCCGCTTTCATGATTCTTTGCTTCAAGAAAAACTTAAGAAAACTGAGCCACAGCTACAGTATAAATCGGGGTAAAAAATATCTCAAACATCTTACAGATGGTGATTGGCGAACCCACCGATGTTCGAGTTTGGACATTATTTAAACTCTGAGTTCAGGACTGAACTTGTCCCGGACTTGAGTCCGTATTTGGACTTTAAAGTTATGAAATGGTGGCTAGGGGGCTGTAAAAAGAAAGAACTACTTCCGGGGCTGCTTATTAACTTTCTGATTTTTCACTGGTGAGGGGCGCAACAGCCAATCACAGATGCTTTCACAGAGCGTAGGCTGTGATTGGCTGCTGGAGTAAACTGGAAACAGCCCATGCATTTTAGCATCTACCCTACCACCACCACACTATTGCATCCATCTTTAAGAAACATAATAGTGGCAGTATCATTCTACTGCATTCCATACTTAATTTATCTCTCCAACCCTTAAGCCAGTGTATATCTGTCTAGATCTACATCTACTTCTGTGCTACTCACAAAGGTCACCATCTGGGGACCTGCTATTCATAGCTGTTTGTAACACTTTGTGCTAATGCAGCAAGCTGAGAGACTGTTCCGAGCCACATGTAATGGGCCTTCGAAGCACATGTGGCTCCCGAGCCAAAGTTTGGGGATCCCTGCCTTAGATATTGCTCTGTTATTGTACAATCAGGTTTTATTCTGCACTATGGCTTTGCAAATCTGTGAGTCCAGTAGGTCTGAACTAATTCACCATCCCATCTTGTAAATACAACTTTGGCTCATGATTGACATAGTTTGCATCTGGATCTTTGCAAATCTTGAACATATGACTGATGTTCTATTTCCCTGTAGTGATGAAAGCTCCATTATGCTGAACATCACATGTAAAAAAATGTAAAAAAAGGAAAAAATTCTACTTCTGCCACGTGGAGGACGAGATATGAATAAATCAAAACATTCTTTTATTAGTGTTCATTAAAAACTTTGCTGTCGCATTTCAGGCAAGAAACAGTCCTTAATCATAGAACATCACGAGTCCAAGAGAAAAGGCAACATATACATTGCACTTCCAAATCATGTCAATCACCTCCCGGGTGACATGCTTACAAGATTGAAGGGACAATTTTCTGGGCTAATCAATGTTCCACTGGACTACTCCTCACAGATTTGCATAGTGAGAGCGTGGATTAAAAATGATTTTACAATTATAGAGCAGTCGCTGAGGCATTTACATAGTAGTTTATTCAGCTTGAGTAGTGTGGATAAGGTGTGGCCCTTATCTATACAACTTTGACATTAATGCAACATTTACAACATGCCAAATAATTCTGATACTTTTTTGTGTACATTCATATATACAAATATTTAGTAAATATTTTTTACATTACCTTCACAATGGCTTTACATAATATAACACCACTCTTCTTCGTAAGCACTTGTTTAGTCCTGAGAAAATTGTCAACTAGCAAAGGGATAGTAGGAAATGCTTCTCCTTCCAGTCTGTAGAGATTCTTTTAATTGCAAATTAAAAGAAAAGCCAATACTTGATTTAATATTACATTCAGAGTTTATGCAAATCTAAAAAAAAATTATATAAATATATAATACTAGCTGTGAGCCCGATGCAAATGCATCGGGATTCTAGAATGTGGCAATATTATTTGCATTAATAGCATTATTATTACCATTAATAGCATAATTATTAGCATTAACAGCATTATTATTAGCATTAATAGCATTATTAACAGCAATAATAGTACTATTAATAGTATTGTTCTTAGTATTAATAGCATTATGACCATAAATAGAATTAATAATAGCGTTAATAGCATTATTATGAGGAGTAATAGCATTATTAGCATTAATAAAATTATTAATAGCATTAATAGAATTAAAAATAGCATTAATAGCATTATTAATAGGATTAATAGCATGATTATTAGAATTAATAGCATTAATATTAGCATGAATAGCATTAATAGCATTATTAATAACATTAATACCATTATTAATAGCATTAATAGCCTAAATAATAGAATTAATAGCATAAATAATCGCATTAATAGCATGAGTATTAGCATAAAGAGCATTAATAGCAAAATTATTAGCATTAATAGAATTTTGAATAGCATAAATAGCATGATTATTAGCCTTAATAGCATTATTAATAGCGTTAATATGATTATTATTAGCATTATTAGCATTAATATTAGCATTAATAGCATAATTATTAGCATTAATAGCATTATTATTAGCATTAATAGCATTAATAATACAATTAATAGCATTAATATTAGCATTAATAGCAGTAATAGTATTATTAATAGCATGAATAACATTATTAATAGCATTAATAGCATTAATAGCATTATTAATAGCATTAATAGCATAAACAATAGAATTAATAGCATAACTAATCGCATTAATAGCATTACTATTAGCATAAAGAGCATTAATAGCAATATTATTAGCATTAATAGCATTTTGAATAGCATAAATAGCATGATTATTAGCCTTAATAGCATTATTAATAGCGTTAATATGATTATTATTAGCATTATTAGCATTAATAGTAGCATTAATAGCATAATTATTAGCATTAATAGCATTATTAGTAGCATTAATAGCATTATTAATAGCATTAATAGCATTAATAATACAATTAATAGCATTAATATTAGCATTAATAGCATTAATAGTATTATTAATAGCATGAATAACATTATTAATAGCATTAATAGCATTATTAATAGCATAAATAATAGAATTAATAGCATAAATATATGCATTAATAGCATTACTATTAGTATAAAGAGCATTAATAGCAATATTATTAGCATTAATAGCATTTTGAATAGCATAAATAGCATGATTATTAGCCTTAACAGCATTATTAATAGCGTTAATATGATTATTATTAGCATAATTAGCATTAATATTAGCATTAATAGCATAATTATTAGCATTAATAGCATTAATAATAGCATTAATAGCAATATTATTTGCATTAATAGCATTATTATTACCATTAATAGCATAATTATTAGCATTAATAGCATAATTATTAGCATTAATAGCATTAATAATAGCATTAATAGCAATATTATTTGCATTAATAGCATAATTATTAGCATTAATAGCATAATTATTAGCATTAATAGCATTAATAATAGCATTAATAGCAACATTATTTGCATTAATAGCATTATTATTACCATTAATAGCATAATTATTAGCATTAATAGCATAATTATTAGCATTAATAGCATTAATAATAGCATTAATAGCAATATTATTTGCATTAATAGCATTATTATTACCATTAATAGCATAATTATTAGCATTAATAGCATTAATAATAGCATTATTATTACCATTAATAGCATAATTATTAGCATTAATAGCATTAATAATAGCATTAATAGCAATATTATTTGCATTAATAGCATTATTATTACCATTAATAGCATAATTATTAGCATTAATAGCATAATTATTAGCATTAATAGCATTAATAATAGCATTAATAGCAACATTATTTGCATTAATAGCATTATTATTACCATTAATAGCATAATTATTAGCATTAATAGCATAATTATTAGCATTAATAGCATTAATAATAGAATTAATAGCAACATTATTTGCATTAATAGCATTATTATTACCATTAATAGCACAATTATTAGCATTAATAGCATAAATATTAGCATTAATAGCATAATTATTAGCATTAATAGCATTAATAATAGCATTAATAGCATAATTATTAGCATTAATAGCATTAATAATAGCATTAATAGCAATATTATTTGCATTAATAGCATTATTATTACCATTAATAGCATTAATAATAGCATTAATAGCAATATTATTTGCATTAATAGCATTATTATTACCATTAATAGCATAATTATTACCATTAATAGCATAATTATTAGCATTAATAGCATAAATATTAGCATTAATAGCATAATTATTAGCATTAATAGCATTAATAATAGAATTAATAGCATAATTATTAGCATTAATAGCATTAATAATAGCATTAATAGCAATATTATTTGCATTAATAGCAATATTATTACCATTAATAGCATAAATATTAGCATTAATAGCATAATTATTAGCATTAATAGCATTAATAATAGCATTAATAGCATAATTATTAGCATTAATAGCATTATTATTAGCATTAATAGCATTAATAATAGAATTAATAGCAATATTATTTGCATTAATAGCATTATTATTACCATTAATACCATAATTATTAGCATTAATAGCATTATTATTAGCATTAATAACATAAATATTAGCATTAATAGCATAATTATTAGCATTAATAGCATTATTATTAGCATTAATAGCATAATTATTAGCATTAATAGCATTATTATTAGCAGTAATATCATTATTATTAGCATTTTTTTTTTTATTCTTATTTTTTATGTTATTATGTATAATTTTTAAAAAAAAATTTTAATTATTTTTTTATTATTTTTTTTATTATTAAATTAATTTATTATTTGTTATTTTAAGTGAGCCTGAGGCTGAGACACAGTTCTCCTTCAGGTCCGCTGAAAGGGCTCATATAATTAGCCTTTTTTTTTTTTTTTTATAATTATTATTTATTAATTTTTTTATTATTTTTTATTTATTTTTTTATTATTTTTTAATTATTTTTTAATTATTTTTTTTATTATTACATGTATTAGTTATTTTAAGTGAGCCTGAGGCTGAGACCCAGTTCTCTTTCAGGTCCGCTGAAAGGGCTGATATTATTAGCATATATGTAATTTTTTTCTTATTATTTTTATTGAATTATTTATTATTTTTTATTTATTTTTTTATTATTTTTTAATTATTTTTAATTATTTTTTTTTATTATTAAATTTATTATTTATTTAAAGTGAGCCTGAGGCTGAGACCCAGTTCTCTTTCAGGTCCGCTGAAAGGGCTGATATTATTAGCATATATTTAATTTTTTTATTATTATTTTTATTGAATTATTTATTATTTTTTATTTATTTTTTAATTATTTTTAATTATTTTTGTTTATTATTAAATTTATTATTTATTTAAAGTGAGCCTGAGGCTGAGACCCAGTTCTCTTTCAGGTCCGCTGAAAGGGCTGATATTATTAGCATATATTTAATTTTTTTATTATTATTTTTATTGAATTATTTATTATTTTTTATTTATTTTTTAATTATTTTTTAATTATTTTTGTTTATTATTAAATTTATTATTTATTTAAAGTGAGCCTGAGGCTGAGACCCAGTTCTCTTTCAGGTCCGCTGAAAGGGCTGATATTATTAGCATATATTTAATTTTTGTATTATTATTTTTATTGAATTATTTATTATTTTTTATTTATTTTTTTATTATTTTTTAATTATTTTTTAATTATTTTTTTTATTATTAAATTTATTATTTATTTAAAGTGAGCCTGAGGCTGAGACCCAGTTCTCGTTCAGGTCCGCTGAAAGGGCTGATATTATTAGCATATATTTAATTTTTTTATTATTATTTTTATTGAATTATTTATTATTTTTTATTTATTGTTTTATTATTTTTTTATTATTTTTTTTATTATTAAATGTATTATTTATTTAAAGTGAGCCTGAGGCTGAGACCCAGTTCTCTTTCAGGTCCGCTGAAAGGGCTGATATTATTAGCATATATTTAATTTTTGTATTATTATTTTTATTGAATTATTTATTATTTTTTATTTATTTTTTTATTATTTTTTAATTATTTTTTAATTTTTTTTTTTATTATTAAATTTATTATTTATTTAAAGTGAGCCTGAGGCTGAGACCCAGTTCTCGTTCAGGTCCGCTGAAAGGGCTGATATTATTAGCATATATTTAATTTTTTATTATTATTTTTATTGAATTATTTATTATTTTTTATTTATTTTTTTATTATTTTTTAATTATTTTTTTTATTATTAAATTTATTATTTATTTAAAGTGAGCCTGAGGCTGAGACCCAGTTCTCGTTCAGGTCCGCTGAAAAGGCTGATATTATTAGCATATATTTAATTTTTTTTATTATTATTTTTATTGAATTATTTATTATTTTTAATTTTTTTTTTATTATTTTTTAATTATTTTTTTAATTATTTTTTTTATTATTAAATGTATTATTTATTTAAAGTGAGCCTGAGGCTGAGACCCAGTTCTCTTTCAGGTCCGCTGAAAGGGCTGATATTATTAGCATATATTTAATTTTTGTATATTATTTTTATTGAATTATTTATTATTTTTTATTTTTTTTTAATTATTTTTTAATTATTTTTTAATTATTTTTTTTATTATTAAATTTATTATTTATTTAAAGTGAGCCTGAGGCTGAGACCCAGTTCTCTTTCAGGTCCGCTGAAAGGGCTGATATTAGTAGCATATATTTAATTTTTTTTATTATTATTTTTATTGAATTATTTATTATTTTTTATTTATTTTTTTATTATTTTTTAATTATTTTTTTTATTATTAAATTTATTATTTATTTAAAGTGAGCCTGAGGCTGAGACCCAGTTCTCTTTCAGGTCCGCTGAAAGGGCTGATATTATTAGCATATATTTAATTTTTTTATTATTATTTTTATTGAATTATTTATTATTTTTTATTTATTTTTTTATTATTTTTTAATTATTTTTTAATTATTTTTTTTATTATTAAATTTATTATTTATTTAAAGTGAGCCTGAGGCTGAGACCCAGTTCTCATTCAGGTCTGCTGAAAGGGCTGATATTATTAGCATATATTTAATTTTTTTATTATTATTTTTATTGAATTATTTTTTATTATTTTTTTTTTTTTTTTATTATTTTTTAATTATTTTTAAATTATTTTTTTTATTATTAAATTTATTATTTATTTAAAGTGAGCCTGAGGCTGAGACCCAGTTCTCTTTCAGGTCCCCTGAAAGGGCTGATATTATTAGCATATATGTAATTTTTTTCTTATTATTTTTATTTAATTATTTATAATTTTTTTTTTTTTTTTTAATTATTTTTTAATTATTTTTTTTATTATTAAATTTATTATTTATTTAAAGTGAGCCTGAGGCTGAGACCCAGTTCTCGTTCAGGTCCGCTGAAAGGGCTGATATTAGCATATATTTAATTTTTTTTATTATTATTTTTATTGAATTATTTATTATTTTTATTTATTTTTTAATTATTTTTTAATTATTTTTTAATTATTTCTTTTATTATTAAATTTATTATTTATTTAAAGTGAGCCTGAGGCTGAGACCCAGTTCTCTTTCAGGTCCGCTGAAAGGGCTGATATTATTAGCATATATTTAATTTTTGTATTATTATTTTTATTGAATTATTTATTATTTTTTATTTATTTTTTAATTATTTTTTAATTATTTTTTTTATTATTAAATTTATTATTTATTTAAAGTGAGCCTGAGGCTGAGACCCAGTTCTCTTTCAGGTCCGCTGAAAGGGCTGATATTATTAGCATATATTTAATTTTTTTATTATTATTTTTATTGAATTATTTATTATTTTTTATTTATTTTTTTATTATTTTTTAATTATTTTTTAATTATTTTTTTTATTAATAAATTTATTATTTATTTAAAGTGAGCCTGAGGCTGAGACCCAGTTCTCGTTCAGGTCCGCTGAAAGGGCTGATATTATTAGCATATATTTAATTTTTTTATTATTATTTTTATTGAATTATTTATTATTTTTTTTTTTTTTATTATTTTTTAATTATTTTTTAATTATTTTTTTTATTATTAAATTTATTATTTATTTAAAGTGAGCCTGAGGCTGAGACCCAGTTCTCTTTCAGGTCCGCTGAAAGGGCTGATATTATTAGCATATATTTAATTTTTTTATTATTATTTTATTGAATTATTTATTATTTTTTATTTATTTTTTTATTATTTTTTAATTATTTTTTAATTATTTTTTTTTATTATAAATTTATTATTTATTTAAAGTGAGCCTGAGGCTGAGACCCAGTTCTCGTTCAGGTCCGCTGAAAGGGCTGATATTATTAGCATATATTTAATTTTTTTATTATTATTTTTATTGAATTATTTATTATTTTTTATTTATTTTTTTATTATTTTTTAATTATTTTTTAATTATTTTTTTTTATTATTAAATTTATTATTTATTTAAAGTGAGCCTGAGGCTGAGACCCAGTTCTCTTTCAGGTCCGCTGAAAGGGCTGATATTATTAGCATATATTTAATTTTTTTATTATTATTTTTATTGAATTATTTATTATTTTTTATTTATTTTTTTATTATTTTTAATTATTTTTTAATTATTTTTTTTATTATTAAATTTATTATTTATTTAAAGTGAGCCTGAGGCTGAGACCCAGTTCTCTTTCAGGTCCGCTGAAAGGGCTCATCTTATTAGCATGTATTTATTTTTTTTATTATTATTTTTAATGTAATTATTTTTAATTTTTAATTTATTTTTTTATTATTTTTTAATTATTTTTTAATTATTTTTTTTATTATTAAATTTATTTGTTGAGGCGCTCTTCTGATTGGTCTGTGTCTACTGCCCTCAGCCAATCAGAAGAGCCCTTCATTTCCCATTGACATACATTAGCGGTGTGTCGGCGATTTTATGGCCGGCCACCAGGTTCTATTTGTCGGCCCTAAAATCGCGGACACACCGCTAATGCATGTCTATGGGCAGTCAGCCCGATTTCTGATTGGTCGCTCTCTGCTGACGCCGACCAATCAGAATTCGAGCTCACTGCCCATAGACATGCATTAGTGGTGTGTCCGCGATTTTAGGGCCGACAAATAGAACCAGGTGGGCGGCCATAAAATCGCCGACCACACCGCTAATGTATTTCAATGGGAAATGAGGGGCTCTTCTGATTGGCTGAGGGCAGTAGACAGCGACCAATCAGAAGAGCCCCTCACATCTCATTGAGGTAGAATGGTGGATTTGTCGTCCATTCTATCTTAATGATAAGTGAAGAGGACGTCGGAGCTGGAAGTTGGCGGAAAGAAGACAGAAGATCCCCGGGGCCGGACGAAGAGGCGGAGATGGCGGAAAGAAGACCCCCGGGGCCGGAGGAAGAGGACGCCTGGCCGGACGGAGGACTTGTGGATCGGACGGACGATCAGATGACTAAGAAGGCATGTAAGTAATCGACGGGGACGTTAGGTTAGGGGACGGCGGGGGCTTCGGGTGTAGGGCTTTAGGTGTTAGCGACAGCGGCGGGGGAAAGCGGCGGGGGAAAGCGGCGGGAGCTTAGGAGGCGGCGGGGCTTAGGGGGTAGGGGCTTAGGTACAGCGGGGCGGCGGCGGACGGTAGGGGCTTAGGTGCGGCGGGGCTTAGGGGGTAGGGGCTTAGGTGCGGCGGGGCTTTTAGGTGCGGCGGGGTTTAGGGGGTAGGGGCTTAGGTGCGGCGGGGCTTAGGGGGTAGGGGCTTAGGTGCGGCGGGGCTTTTAGGTGCGGCGCGGCTTAGGGGGTAGGGGATTAGGTGCGGCGGGTCGGGGCTTAGGTGCGGCGGGTCTTAGGGGTAGGGGCTTAGGTGCGTCGGGTCGGGGCTTAGGTGCGGCGGGTCTTAGGGGGTAGGGGCTTAGGTGCGGCGGGGCTTAGAGGGTAGGGGCTTAGGTGCGGCGGGGCTTAGGGGGCAGGGGCATAGGTGCGGCGGGTCGGGGCTTAGGGTGTAGGGGTGCGGCGGACTTAGGGGGTAGGGGCTTAGGTGCGGCGGGTGGGGGCTTGGCGGCGGACGGTAGGGGCTTAGGTGCGGCGGGTCTTAGGGGGTAGGGGCTTAGGTGAGTCGGGTCAGGGCTTAAGTGCGCGGGTCTTAGGGGGTAGGGGCTTAGGTGCGGCGGGGCTTAGAGGGTAGGGGCTTAGGTGCGGCGGGGCTTAGGGGGTAGGGGCATAGGTGCGGCGGGTCGGGGCTTAGGGTGTAGGGGTGCGGTGGACTTAGGGGGTAGGGGCTTAGGTGCGGCGGGTGGGGGCTTAGGTGCGGCAGGGCTTAGGGGGTAGGGGCTTAGGTGCGGCGGGTCGGGCTTAGGTGCGGCGGGGCTTAGGGGGTAGGGGCTTAGGTGCGGCGGGGCTTAGAGGGTAGGGGCTTAGGTGCGGCGGGGCTTAGGGGGTAGGGGCTTAGGTGTGGCTGGTTTTAGGGGGTAGGGGCTTAGGTGCGACGGGGCTTAGGGGGTAGGGGCTTAGGTGCGGCGGGTCGGGGCTTGGCGGCGGACGGTAGGGGCTTAGGTGCGGCTGGGCTTAGGGGTAGGGGCTTAGGTGCGGCGGGGCTTTTAGGTGCGGCGGGCTTAGGTGGTAGGGGCTTAGGTGCGGCGGGGCTTAGGGGGTAGGGGCTTAGGTGCGGGGGGCTTAGGGGGTAGGGGGTTAGGTGCGGCGGGGCTTAGGGGGTAGGGGCTTAGGTGCCGCGGGGCTTTTAGGTGCGGCGGGGCTTAGGGGGTAGGGGATTAGGTGCGTCTGGTCGGGGCTTAGGTGCAGCGGGGCTTAGGGTGTAGGGCTTAGGTGCGGCGGTGCTTAGGGGGTAGGGGCTTAGGTGCGGCGGGTCGGGGCTTAGGATGCGGCGGGGCTTAGAGGGTAGGGACTTAGGGCGGCGGAGTTAGGGGGTAGGAGCTTAGGTGCGGGGTGGCTGTGCGGACATTGCGGGGTGGGTGTGCGGACATGGGTGGCTGTGCGGACATGGCGGGGCTGTGTGAGACATGGGGTGGCTGTGCGGACATGGGGGTGGCTGTGTGGACATGGGGGTGGCTGGGACATGGGGTGCTGTGCGGAGATGGGGGGGCTGTGCGGACATGGGGGGGCTGTGCGGACATGGGGGGGGCTGTGCGGACATGGGGGGGGGCTGTGCGGACATGGGGGGGGCTGTGCGGACATGGGGGGGGCGAATTGTGGGTAGCGGGGAGCGAGTTGCGGCTCAGGCAGCGACTCGCAATGGCCTCGCGGCCATTGCTCGCGCTACCTGAGAAGTAAATCACTAAGGTTGTGGCCGAGCCTCTGGTTCGATTTTCGGCCAGCAATGGCCTCGCGGCCATTGCTCGCGCAGTATTGGGCGCTTCGCGCCCAATGTTAAATTCGTATCCACATGACCACGCCGGAAGTAGCGCGCGGAGGGGCGCTTTTTCCAATTCGTGATTATATAATAGATGTAGTTCTTGGGTCAGGAGTAAAAAAAAGTAGAATTTTTGCGTTCTTTACTCAACATGTAGAGATCAATAAGTCAAGTTCTCTTTGGTAGGGTGCTACTATAACTTTTTAGTTCTGATCACATAAATAGTGGCTTGTGAAAGTATTTGGCCCCCTTGAACTTTCCATCCTTTTGCCACATTTCAGGCTTCAAACATATAGATATAAATTCTATTTTTTTTTTGTGAAGAATCAACAAGTGGGACACGATCGTGAAGTGGAACAAAATTTATTGGATATTTTAAACTTTTTTAACAAATAAAAAGCTTAAAAGTAGGGCGTGCAATATTATTCAGCCCCCTTGAGTTATTACTTTGTAGCGCCACCTTTTGCTGCGATTACAGCTGCAAGTCGCTTGGGGTATGTCTCTATCAGTTTTGCACATGGAGAGACTGAAATTCTTGCCCATTCTTCATTGCAAAACAGCTGGAGCTCAGTGAGGTTGGATGTAGAGCGTTTGTGAACAGCAGTTTTCAGCTCTTTCCACAGATTCTCGATTGGATTCAGGTCTGGATGTGACTTGGCCATTTTAACACCTGGATACGTTTATTTTTGAAACATTTCATTGTAGATTTTGCTTTATGTTTGGGATCATTGTCTTGTTGGAAGATAAATCTCTGTCCCAGTCTCAGGTCTTTTGCAGACTCCAACAGGTTTTCTTCCAGAATGGTCCTGTATTTGGCTCTGTCTATCTTCCCATCAATTTTAACCATCTTCCCTGTGCCTGCTGAAGAAAATCAGGCTCAGACTATGACGCTGCCACCACCATATTTGATAGTGGGGATGGTGTTTTGAGGTGATGAGCTGTGTTGCTTTTACACCAAACATATCGTTTTGCATTGTGGCCAAAATGTTTCATTTTGGTTTCATCTGACCAGAGCAATCCACATGTTTGGTGTGTCTCCCAGGTGGCTTTTGGCAAACTTCAAGCGAGACTTTTTATGGATATCTTTGAGAAATTGCTTTCTTCTTGAAACTTCCATAAAGGCCAGATTTGTGCAGTGTACGACTGATTGTTGTCCTATGGACAGACTCTCCCACCTCAGCTTTAGATCTTTGCAGTTCATCAAGAGTGATCATGGGGCCTTTTGGCTGCATCTCTGATCAGTCTTCTCCTTGTTCGAGATGAAAGTTTAGAGGGACGGCCGGGTCTTGGTAGATTTCCAGTGGTCTAATACTCCTTCCATTTCAACATGATTGCTTGCACAGTGCTCCTTGAGATGTTTAAAACTTGGGAAATCTTTTTGTATCCAAATTCGGCTTTAAACTTCGCCACAACAGTATCTCGGACCTGCCTGGTGTGTTCCTTGGTTTTCATGATGCCCTTTGCACTTGAAACAGAACCCTGAGACTATCACAGGGCAGATGCATTTATACGGAGACTTGATTACACACAGGTGGATTCTATTTATCATTACCAGTCATTTCGGGCAGCATTGGCTCATTCAGAGATCCTCACTGAACTTCTGGAGTGAGTTTGCTGCACTGAAAGTAAAGGGGCCGAATAATATTGCACACCCCACTTTTCAGTTTTTATTTGTTAAAAAAAGTTTAAAATACCCAATAAATTTTGTTCCGCTTCACGATTGTGTCCCACTTGTTGTTGATTCTTCACAAAAATATTAGAATTTATATTTTTATGTTTGAAGCCTGAAAGTGGCAAAAGATTGAAACGTTCATGGGGGCCAAATACTTTCACAAGGCACTGTAGCTATGTTTAGTCCATGTTGAATTCCATATCTCTGAGCTCAATCATTAAGACAGTTGTGAATCCATCTAACGCATTTTTTGTCAACTCCGTACTTAAAGTGTAACCGCCATTTACATTTTTATTTAATAATAAAGTAGAGCAAGTGATTATAATAAACTTTCAAATACATTTACAAACCAGGCAGAAAACCTTTCAAAAACCCTTTAGAAAATGGCCCCCCTAGGCTGTTTCTGAAGCAGACATATGCTCATTCTCAGTGAGATCCGTCTTCAAGCTATTCACATGAATATGGCCATGTAACCATATAAGGGTGGGGGGCGGGGCCTACACAGCATTCTCAGCTGATCATTGTATCATTTTATCTAAGGGACAGTGCTGAGCTCAGGCTGTCAGCACACACGCACAGAGCCGATGTGAATGATGGAGAGATAAACTCACAGCTGTGATCTGATCTGATCGCTCTCCTCCGTGTTATCAGATAATAGCATGGAGCAGAGGGATGTGAATTGAAAGAGATCACAGCAGCTGTGTGCTGACAGTCTGGAGTTGCCTTTGCCTGAAGTGACCTGATACACTGATCAGCTGTGGACACTGCATAGGCCCCACCCCCCACCTTGAAATGTCAGGTTTAGAAACAGCACATATTGAACATATTTTGGAAGGTTTTTGAAAGGTTTTCTTCCAGATTTCACTTATGAAGAATATTAGGAATTTCATTATAATCACTTGCTCTACATTATTATTATAAAATAAAAATTTAAACGGCGGTTACACTTTAATAATTTTATCTATGAGGATGTTATTTGATACTTTAACAAATGCCTTAGTGGTCATCTGTCTTTCATAGGCTACCACACAAAAAATACAGTATTTGTTTGATGGATACATTTTTTTAACGACAGTAGATGACCATGATTGATGCCATCAGTTTGCCAATCGTCAATCAAAGCTGCCTTGTTAAAAATCTGTGTGTTTAATGTTTATATATGTTATTGGATGGAGAGATTGTATTAAGCTGGTATAATGATGAATTGTATACATTATTACAATTCAAAAATAGTTAAAGGGGGTTTCCCATGAACAAAGTTAAGTTTAAAGTTCATTTTAATCAATAGATCTTGGAATAATAATAAGTTCCTCAACTGGATGTGTTTAACAAAAAAATGTTCCTGTGCTGAGATAATCTTATATATGTGTCCCTGCTATGTACTGTGTAATGACTGTGTCTGACAGTACAGGGACATGGACTGATCATACCACATCTCCTGTGCTGAGAAAATCTTATATATGTGTCCCTGCTGTGTACTGTGTAATGGATGTGTCTGACTGTACAGGGACATGGTCTGATTATACCACATCTCCTGTGCCGAGATAATCTTATATTGTGTCCCTGCTATGTACTGTGTAATGGATGTGTCTGACTGTACAGGGACATGGTCTGATTATACCACATCTCCTGTGCTGAGATAATCTTATATATGTGTCCGTGCTATGTACTGTGTAATGGCTGTGTCTGACCGTACAGGGACATAGTTTGATCATCCATTACACAGTACATAGCAAGGACACATATAAGATTATCTCAGCACAGGAGATGTGGTATGATCAGACCATGTCCCTGTACGGTGAGACACGGCCATTACACAGTACATAGCAGGGACAAATATATAAGATTATCTCAGCACAGGGACATTTTTTAAACACATCCAATTGTGCAAATTATTATTATTTTAAGATCTATTTTTTTAAATCAATTTTAAAATTGAATTTATTTGTGGGAAAACCTCTTTAATAGTGGATATATCTGTACTCTGGTAACACTACAGATGCAGAGTACTGCTTCTATCACTGTAAACATCACATAAAACAGTAAAATAATCTTTGTGAAATCATAGGAATTAGGAAATAGTATATTATGTTGTGTAACCCTGGATACTTACATCCATACACTGAATGATGAAATGCCTTGGCTGGCCATCCCATAGCACAGACAACACATATTCTTGTTTTCCTTGGCTTTCACGAACAAGAAAATCACCATTGTTTATTAACAATCCTTGAACCTCCGATCGTGGGACGGCACCATGATACCAGTTCTGTTGACTAAGTGGCTTCTGGACTTCTGGAATCAATGGTAAAAGAGGTGGTAACTGCAAAATAATAACACAAAATCATTATGATCACTTCACCCTTATTTAGTCACTATAGATTTCAGATTTAATGACCAAACAATAATGGTAGAATAATGACTTTAGCACTGAAGACATGTAATGCTGCTCAACTGCCACTCTATTGATCTCCAACCAATGAAAGACAGTAAAATCCAAATGTTTATTTTATATGTAAGGACATAGCGATGTCGGAGTGGGGATATCCACGACTCTGCAAGTATTCAATCGCTTGTACTACATACTGCTTTATTCAACATGTAATCATTTCTAACATTATGTGAGCCTCTTTTCATTGGGCTTTCAGCTATACATAAGTTTTTTCTTCCTTTCTTCTTATCCTATTCTCCATTTTCTTTTGTTTGTTTTTTCTGCTCTTACTATTTGTTTTAACGCCTTCGAAATGTGTTGCTGTAGAAGGATGTTATCAATACCATGGATGGCAAGAAGAACAAACAAATCTATTTTGGAACAAATCGAGCCAAGTATGTCACTTGAGGCAAAGATCACCAAGCTACGACTTGCCTACTTTGGACACATCTTACGGAGAGAAAAATCACTAGAGAAAGACATCATGGTAGGAAGAATGGAAGGGACAAGGTGAAGAGTACGACCAGCAACCCAATGGCTTGATACTGTCAAGATAACGGCAGAGAAGACCCTGGTGGACCTATGTAGCCTCACACAAGATCAATCTTCCTACAGAGGATTCATCTATCAAATCGTGAAGACTCAAGATCGAGCTGAAGGCCGATAAATAAATACCATTCATTTACAATGTAAATTTTTCCCTTTTGTTCAGTTCTCTTGCAGGGTTTCCCTTGGAACTGTAATAACACACCATCTAGTGGTCTTACCATGCCCTTACATAGTGAATAAGCTCTCCTTGGAAATGCTCTTAGAGCATCACACCTGACTTTTCTCATGTTCCCATATATTTATACTTATTGCATTTCAAATATAGTTGACTAATATCGTTGTAGCTATTTCTATATTTTAGTGTGTTTTTGTATATTGCAACATTTACCGTACTTTCTGTGTATAATATTTACACAAATTACCTTGACAAAGGCCGAAACAGGCGACACATTGGACTTTATCAGTCTTTCATTAGTTGAAGATGAATAAAAGTATCACTTGATCAACATTGTTATAAGCACTTAATTCTGCAGTGCCAAAGTGATTATTCTATTATATTGACGTATGTCATTCTTCAGGACACAAACTACACAGTTGAGCCAACCATCCACTTTATTAAAAGAATAATGGTCACAAGACGGGATGCAAAATGCACAAAAACACATTATAAAACATGGTAAGACACATAAAATGATGCTTTGAGTAAGTGAATTTAGGGGTATCACAATAACACATCAATTCACGAATACAGGTACATTTACTGCTAATATCTCTAATTAAGCAGCACTGGGAATCTGGGTGTTAGGAGAGTGGGTGCTCATTTTCTGTGGCTGTTCTTTCTGCAGTTGAAGATTCACTTCAAATATAAAGTTTTCCCGAGAAGTAATTTAAGAGATAAAAGATAAAATGATTTGCTTAGACTTTGCACACAAGATAACATTTATTTAATATAATAGCTGTAAGAAGAGGAACAGGTAGTGGATGGATGTGAGATATCTTTGTTTCGGCATGCAAAAGAGGGAGAAAAGAAGAACAATAGTTTTCAGCCAGAACATTATACTTTATAGATAAAAACACTAGGACACCTATACATTTCATCTGCAGGAACGTTTATGAAAGTCCATTCTAAATTCTTAGGTATTGACATGGAGTTGGTCCCACTTTGCAGCTATAAGACCTTCCACTCTTCTTGGAAGACTTTCTACAAGATTTTGGAGGTATCTTTTGAAAATTCATCCAGAAGAGCATTTGTGAGGACAGATGAGAGAGAGGGCCTGGTTCCCAATCTCTATTCTAGTTCATCTCAAAGGTGTTTGATGAGTCTGAGGTCAGGACTCTGTGTGGGCCATAGCTAAATTGCCCAACTACATCTTTATGGATCTTGCTGTGTGCACTGGGGCACAGTCATTTTGAAACAAAAAAGGGCCTTCCCCAACCTGTCCTCACAACATTGGAAGTATGCAATTATCCAAATGTTCTTGTATCATTAGGATTTCTCTTTCCTCTGCTCAAATCCCACCAAAGACAACATCTGCAAGGAGTTTGTATGTTTTCCTCGTGTTTGCGTGGTTTTCCTCCAGGTTTTCCGATTTCCTCCCACACTCCAAAGACTGATAAGGAATATAGATTGTGAACCCCAATGGGGACAGTGTAATTGGTGCATGTACAGTGCTGTGGAATTAATGGTGCTATATAAGTGAATAAATATTATTATTGTAAACCCACACTCGTTCATCAGACTGCCAGAAAGAGAAGTCCATAATTCCGCAGAACACGTTGCCACTGCTCCAGAGTCCATGCTATGGTGGTTTTGAGGCGGTCGACAGGGTAAGGGGTAATCGGATACCGGGATAGGCGGTTGCTTCGATGGGGGAATCACGGCTGGTCGGTTCCGGTTCCGTGCCCTGGTCCCTCATGGTAGGGGATGGGGGTGATGTTGATGATGGAGGGAGAAGGGAATGGTATCGTGATGCCACCTGTGGTACCTGGTAATAGGTTACCAGCGCTGCAGCCTGGCCGCTGAGGTATGGAGGTGCAGCTTAGAGTAGTACAGCTCCCCACAGGTGGAGCTTTACCTCAGGGCAGCGGGGATGGATGAGGGGAGTTGTAGTTCTTACCCCTCTGAAGATGCTGAGGCTCTTCAGGCGCCGAAGGAAAGGATCACAGACACCGATTCAACTCAAACATCTCTTTACTGGTACCGGGTGGATGATATAGTAAAACAGTCAAAGTCTGATTGAACGGGGACATAGCCAAGATTGTAAGGTGATCCTGTAGAGTCTGTTGATGGTCCCTTTTAATGGCTTTTGGGGTCTGTGTTCCTCTTACCCTCTGTAACCACTTGCAGAGCTCCTACACCAGCCCAGGGGTCTGTTACAGTTAGTACATTCGGTTCCTTACAGGTACGACGGGAAGGTAACCAGCTAATTCTCCGCCACCGGAATTCGGTCCCTTTTCCTTAAAGTGTCCTGGACCCAATTTAGGACTGAGGTTGTGGTGCAGTCTGTGGTGCTATGGCTCCCTTCTGTCGGTCCCACAGCTTGTCGGTTTGCAACCAGGGATAGACCACTGGTTTGCCTCGGCTCCGGTATGCCGTGTCGACCCCAGACTTCCCCAGGTGGCTCCAACCAGGCCTGGTTTGTCCCCTCCGTTCCCGCGTCACCTCTCTCTAAGAGCCACCCTCCTGTCAGAACCTCTGTCAGGCATGTCCTCTCTGGCTGCCTTCCCAGCACTGTCTAACTAAAATTTATCTCAACTGTCATCAAGTCTCCCACTGTACTCTAAGCTCCACCCCTGGACCTACTGAATATATGGTCCCTATGCTAAGGGGGGCTAGTGTATGGGTGCTTGAACAGACTCTATAAGGAAACCTCAAATCCATATCTACGGAGGCACTACACCTTCTGTTTGGGGTGCAGTACCTCCCTGTGGTGCCTAGCCATGGGGCGCCACAGTTTATTGTACGCTTTTTGAAGTGTAACTGTGCGCAGTAATGGCGGCCCTATTTTACAGTTCACAAAAACAGTCAATAAAGTCTATTTTACACACACAGTACCTGGTTTTACCGGGCACGGGATCCTGTTCGTGACGCCAGAAATGAGTGTCGACAGGGAAGGGGGTACTCAGATACCGGACATGGGTTTCACTTCGTGCGGATTACGGCTGGTCGGTTCCCAGCTCCGTGCCCTGGACCCTCAATGGCTGGGTGGGGGTGATGATGATGGTGGAATGGCAATGGACACCACCTGTGGCACCTGGTAATAGGGTTACCAGCGCTGCGGTAGGCCGCTGAGGTGATGGGAATGCAGCTTTGGTAGTACAGTCCCCCCACAGGTAGAGCTTTACCTCAGGGCAGGGGGTGGATGAGGGGAGTAGTAGTCCTCACCTCGATGGTTTTGTAGAAGCCCTCCGGGCGCGGCTAAAGGAGACCAGACACCAGATCAGCTTAAACAGCTCTTTACTTGCACCAAGTTTAAAAGGGTACGCGGTACAGTCTGGTTGAATGGGGTTTGCAGCCACAGATCTTGGAGGATTCTCCAGAGTCTGGCAGTGGTGCCTTTAATATGGTGTTTCTGGTCCTGTCCCTCTGTCTCTGTTTGCCCCTCTTGAGCCAGGTCTCTAGTCCTCGGTCTGCGGGGTCTGTTACCTAAGTCTCTTACTGTCGGTGTCATGGACCCAGCTGCGGGACAGATGTTGGGCTTCTTTAGGGGTGCTGTGGCTCCCTTGTGTCGGCCCCCAGCTTACCGTCTGCAGTTAGGGCTAGACCTTTTACTAGTTGCCTTGGCTCCAGTATGCCGGTGGTGACCTGGGTCTCCAGCTGGCTCCAACCAGTCCTGGAGTAACCCCCTTCCAAGTCTGGGTCACCCCTCTCCTAAGAGGCGCCCTCCTGCTACAGCTGCAGGGTCCCCTGCATCTGTCTTCCTCTGTCTCACACCGTCTGCCTGACACTACTGTCACTCCCTGTCTCCCACTCTCTAGGCTCCACCCCTGGACCTACTAAATATACGGTTCCCTTATTAAAGTGGCCTACTGTATGGATGCAGGGTGCAGACTCTGTAGGGTCCTCCATATCCATGGCTACGGAGGCACTACACCTTGTGTTTGGGGTGCAGTACCTCCCTGTGGCGCCTTGCCATAGGGGCGCCACATAACCCTGCTTCTTTATCAGGAAATACACACCATACTGATGGATATTTCCTGATGAAGAAGCAGGGTCACACTTCGAAACACGTACAATAACCACCATATGTTACAACGATCGCTTTGAACATGGTTATTTGGCAGCAGCGTGGATTTTATACCATTTTTCCTGATATCCTGCATAATCAACTTGCATTAGAGCATGTGGTTTTTGCAGCAGCTGCCTCTAACACTTTCATTTGGTTGTTGGTCACAACCTTACTAGGTAAGAACTATACTGTTTCCCTGCTAACCCTTCGTCTCCTTAGGTAAGATTCTATTGCGCTTTTCTTTTCCACACTTTATTGCAGAGTCCAGTGATGACATACCTTACACCACTCCAGCCAACGTTTAGCATTGTGATTGGTGGTATAGGGTTTGCAGGTAGTTGGACCATGCCATGAAGCTCCTGATGTACAGTTTTAGTGCTGATGTTAAAACCAAAGAAGATTTGGACTCTGCAGTTATGGAGTTAGGGCGATGGCAACCTTTATCCTCGATGTACCTCAGCACTTAGTAACACCTCTCTGTAACATTCCATGGTTCTCACTTCTTCCCTTTGATGCTTGTTCAAATCCTGCCGAGGACATTATCTGCAAGGAGTTTGTATGTTCTCCCTGTGTTTGCGTGGTTTCCTCCGGGTACTCCAGTTTCCTCCCACATTGTAAAGACATTCTTATAGGATGTATAGATTGTGAGCCCCAATGGGGACAGCATTATTGATGTATGTAAAGTGCTATGGAATTAATAGCGCTATATAAAAAATATAAGTAAATAAATAAAAAAATGAATGAATAAATGCTTCCACTTTTCAATAATATCATTCACCGCTGACAATGGAATATTTAAGAAAGAAGAAATTTCCGAACTGACTCCTATAACAGGACTGTGCTGATATCAGTGAGCTCTTTAGAAATGTGTGTGAGGACAGAATGATTAAAAGCGCATACTCTGGCAAATATACAATATATTGCATACTTTAGACACATTATATGAAGAGAGCAATCACTGGAGAAGGACATCATGGTAGGAAGAATAGAAAAACAAGGCGAAGGGGAAGACCAGCAACCCGATGGCTTGATACTATCAAGAATGTCAGAAAATAGACTGATGGACCCGTCTAGGCTAGCACAAGATCAATCTTCCTACAGAGCGTTTATCCATCAAGTCGCAATGGCTCAAGATTGAGCTGAAGGACGATAAATAATAAAAGAATAGTATATTGACTTTCAGCAAGGTTAGGTAAGCCCCAATTATAGGACATGGCATTGGATTTTCACTTTATTTCATATAAAACAAGATAAGTAATAACCCAGATAACCATCAGAGGGCAATGTTACTCTCCAGTTTGAATACACTTACAGCTCACACATCTGTCTACAAGAAAGCTAAGTGTGAATTTATCAATTCTTCCAGAACAGACAAGATACAAATCTTTGCTGTTTGTTCATTTAGTTTTATGTGCCACAGCTCAGCTGCCATTTCTTTACCAAATAATTTTTTAATAGGCCAAAATCTTATCAAATAAATGTTCAATGTTCTCCTGGGCATTCAGGCTTCACAATACAGAATAGCAATGAGCCATTGAGGAAGACGTTATCATCAAAAAAGAAATATTTTACCACTTCTGCTTTGGAGTTTGTTAATCAAAAACCCGACAGGAAGGATATATAGCTGAGCAGGAGATAGAAAAATGAGGAAATTGTCTTGAATGGTATCATGAAGTCTTAAAGAATTATGCAATGACTGAAAAAAGCAAGAGTAGAGGATGAGATGGATGGTACAGGGAAAAAGCTACACTACGAAATAACTGCCAGGCATCTCTGTGCACAAATTACAGAATATCACCATCAATGAAACTGGAAACTACATGCACCAAATACTATAGAAGAACCACACGACCATGTGAAAAAGCAAGGTGCAATTTATTTTACCAGAAAGAAAGTGGCGGGTATACAAAAACAAGATCCGCAGCACAATATGGCGAGCTAGCACCCAAGGAGTTTACAATTATGCAAAGTTTACAACTGAAAAATTGACAGAATGGTAGGGTGAACCATAAAACACTACTGTACAATCACATATACAGTTATGGAGACAGTTTGGTATAAACGATGAACGACAGATTTATGGACATGTTCATAAACGTACAATCAATGATCTAACAACTTTTTGTTGATCGTATTTACATGTCACACGCAACGACATTGTTACGACTTCGCTGCACCACCCCGAAAGCCGTGACGTACCAACGATATCGTTAACGATATTGTAGCATGTAATGGGGTCTTGAGGCTAGGGTCAGACTTGGGAGCTTGCATCTGTTGGAAGGATGCATTAACACTAGAAGTCACAGATAGGGGTCATTTAACATTTCTACCTTTGAAACCCAGAGACGGGTCGAATGACCTGAAGGATTTTAGCTAACATCCTCTAATCACCGTCTTTTGTTCTGTAATTAAGGCCATTACTGTCGCACCACAGAAGGTTGTTGTTTTTCATTGAGTTAGCCATTTAGCTTCTAGTTAATTCTATTCAGTTTGGACTAAGGCTGGTTTCACATAACGTTTTTGTGCCTGTCCGTGGGATCCGACTTTGAAGGGGGATCCCACGGACAGGCACGGATCCATACGGATCCCTGCAATCGGATGGCAAATAGCCATCTGATCTGCAGGATCCGTGTGGATCCTGCGGTCCCCTGCCTCTCCCTACTCCTGCCTCCTCCATCTTCTTCCCTCTCCTACTCTATATGATGTGCCCCCATCCGTATCTGTGTCCCCCACTCTTCTATCCTCATCTATCCCTATCCTGTCCCCTGTCTCTCCCTGGGTGTAAAAAAAAAAACAAAAAACTCCTCCGGGAGTATACATTACCTGTCACCGCTCCCACGCTGCACACGATCAGGGCTAAAGGACCTGTGATGATGTCAGAGTCATGTGACCGGGCTCTTACATCATCACAGGTCCTTTAGCCCTGATCGTGCGGCAGCGTGGGAGCGGTGACAGGTAATGTATACTCCCGGAGGAGTTTTTTTTATTTTTTTACACCCAGGGAGAGGACAGGGGACAGGATAGGGATAGATGAGGATAGAAGAGCGGGGGACACCGATAGAATAGCGGGGGCACATCATATAGAGTAGGAGAGGGAAGAAGATGGAGGAGGCAGGAGTAGGGAAAGACAGGGAGATACGGAGCCGACATCGGATCTGAGGTGAACTCAGATCCGATGTCCATAGGCTCCTATGCTGTGGGCACATCGGACAGCCTCGGATCAGCAGTGATCTGAGGCTGTCCGATGTGAGTCACGGACACAAAATCGTAGCAGGCTACGATTTTGTGCCCGTGATTACATCGGATGGGATCGGATGGTGCCAAAATCGGATGCCAATAGTGGCACATCCGTTCCCATCCGATTCCCATAGGGGAACATGGGTCCGATTTCGGATCCGATTGTATCCGTTTTGAAACGGATACAATCGGATGACCGAAAATCGTTATGTGAAAGCAGCCTAAGGGTCATTTGACCCTCTTTCGGGACTTCAGGGGGAGCCCAAAATTTCTGGGACTTCTAGTGTTAAAGGATCCTTTTTTTCCCCGTGCCATTTTCATGGCATGTATGTTCATTTTTAGCGCATGCATTAACGCATGCATTAAAGCATGCTACATATATGTACCATGCATTAGAGCATGCGTTTTCTATAGATTCCCATGTTAAAAAATGCATGCGTTTTTGCAAAAGCACCAAAAAACATTGCATACTGTGTTTAGCAAATGCATGATGCAAGTCTGACCCTACCCTAAAAACGCCCTGAGATCTGGACTGAGGTCTGATTTGTAAAATTCTACACTCAAACACGTTTTGTGTATTTATCTCCTTTCTCCTCAAGGACTGGCCACCATTTCTCATCACTATTATTCCAGTTACGCATTGATTGACCTGCCTGGCGAATTCTAGGAAACTAGGATTTATATCACAAATAGAGTGAAAATCAAGAGACAAATAGTTGTACTTATGATATGATATGGTTTACATTGTCTTCCATGTGAGCAACATTTATGTAATCCTGGAAAACCCCTTACTTTTTGGAGAACTTTTTGACAGTCTCCCAAAATGAAAACAGATGTTAAAATAAATTAAATAAATTCAGTGCACCAGTGTACCTCTTGACCTGTTTGGTGAACTAGCATTTCGTGTCTATGGCTTTATTATTCAGCATTTGCTCACCAGCTGTGTATCTGTTTTTTTTTCATGTGGCAAATGAAGTTTTTATCATCAATCATAATTTCCTATCCACATAAGCTTATCCTTAATGGTACCTTTACACGCCGCGACGGCAGGCTGGAAACATCGCGCTACAAGCTACAATTGTAGCTTGTAGCGTCCATATCGCCTGTAGTAGCGGCGTCTGAAGAGGCGACGCTACAGCCGGCGACAGATACATCTGTTTATGGTCTCTGCTCATAAACTTAAGGCAACATCGCCGATTGTAGCGAGCTGTATCGGCGTGTAAAGAACCAACGGAAGGCAACTCTGGACACCCGGCGATGTGGCTGCCATGTATCTAAGGCGTGACACAGTCGCCATGTTACCGCGCCCCATCTGCGATCATTGGAGGTCGCTCCTGCTTTATGATTGGTAGTCGCAGCATAGGGCGGGATATTTAAGGAGCTGACCAGTCACACTACACAATTACTCGAGCGTGCTGTATTAACCAGCCTCCTGCGATGCCTGGCCAATCCTGATGATATTGCGCTGTCCTATCATCATACGGACGGCTCGTAATCCAAGATTGTTGCACGCCTATGTGCTATCCCTGCTGCACCGGGTCCGCCCATAGTAGCTTGTTGGAGCGGTGTGTAAACATGGTACGCTACGCTACAGATGGCTACTTCCGCCACCTGGCGATGTAGCCAGCTATAGATGTAGCGTAGCGTAGCGCACCTTATCGCGGCGTGTAAAGATGGTGCGTTGACCGTTTGTAGCCGTTCGGGCGTGCTCGTGCACGCGAAGTAGCGCGATGTTTCCAGCCTGCCGTCGCGGCGTGTAAAGGTACCCTAAGGGTAAAAAGTATAAAAAATGTGCATTTTATTTTCGATACAATTTTCAACCTAAAGGTTTAGGTTCTGATATATTACATCTCCTGTGCCCACCACTTGTGCTCATACAGGAGGTGATTGGGCATACCTGCCCAAAAAGCACATGGTCAATACCACATGTGGTTTTACACAGAATTGACATAGTTTTGAGACTTGCAAAAGGTGCTACATGTACAATCACAATGTCGTACTTGTGTCATTGTACTTACAGCACCTTTTGCAAGTCTCAAAACTATGTCAAAACAGACATAAGAAACACATTAAATTTAACAAGCACAACTCAACTAATGCTAGGGTCACATTTGCGTCATGACCCTAGCCTGCCGCAAGCGCTAAATACTTAGGGATCTCAGCTGCAGCGCACAGCATTAATGCTATGCACTGCCAGGCAATGGAGCCCCATAGAAACCCAACGTTTACCTTAGCAGCGGTTCCATACAAAGCTCCAGGATGTGTGCTTTTGGACAGAACACAGGAAAACTCTGCAGAGTGTGTCTCCTGTGCCCTCAGCTAAAGCGCACTTCCTGGAGCTTTCTGTGTGGCCGGTTGGCAAGGTAAACATCAGGTTTCTATAGGGTTTCATTGCCTGGCAGCACACAGCATTAACGCTATTTCTAAATATTTAGCGCTTGCGTCAGGCTAGGGTCATAACGCAAATGTAACCCTAGCCTAAGGCTAGGGTCAGATTTGCATCATGTATTTGCTAAATGCATGCATTATTTTCATGTGCAAATGTTGAAAAATGCATGTGTTAACGCACCCATAGGCTCCCATGAAAAAAACGCATTGCAAAAGTGCAATGCGTTTGAAGCTATGCGCTTTTTGTAATGCACCCAAAAATGCGGCCTGCAGCGTTTTTAGGGCTGTTATTGAAAATGCATGCATTTTTGTAACATGGGAGTCAATGGGAAATGCATGCGTTAACGCATAGTACATATATGGATGCAACCTCCCAAATGTGACCCTAGGCTAACACATATCTTGAATGACTACGTCTGGCCAATTACTACATTTTTTAGCCTCCATTTATTATATGGTCTGTGTGTATGCTTTAAGTACAGAATTCTATTAGTAAAGGGAGCAGATTGCTAAATATCCTTTCTAAATCTAATGCGCTTGGCTGCCCTGAGCTAGCGCAAATGCCAGCGCAGGTGCATTTAGGGGCAGCTGCAGCCAAGCGCATAGATGCACTGCTCTTGCGCTTGGTGCCCCCATTACCTTCTATGGCCGAGCGCAGGAGCCAGCGTCCCCGAAGCACGAGTGTGACTGGGCTGATGTGACCGCGCATGCGCTTCTCCAGGCGCACCCAGAAACATCACATTTCGTGTTTCCGGGTGCACCTGACTAAGCGCATGCGCGGTGACGTCAGCCCAGTCACACTCGCCCTTCAGGGACGTCGGCTCCTGCGCTCAGCTGCGCTTGGCCATAGAAGGTAATGGGGGCACCGAGCGCAAGAGCAGTGCATCCATGCACCTATGCGCTTGGCTGCAGCTGCCCCTAAATGCACCTGGGCTGACATTTGCGCTAGTGCAGGGCAGACAAGCGCACAGGTGCATTAAATGTGAAAAGGGCCTTACACTTACATTTTTCAAAAATGGGGGAAAAAATACATATGATACTCACAGAAATTTTTGGTCGAAATATGCCAGAAATGTGATTCTTTATATTTTCCAGAGTGTGATTTATACCACTCTCCCTGTCCTAAAATAAAATAAAACAATGCAAATAAATATTATGTTGCTTCACATATAGTGAAATTAAAGTAATTACGCTCCTGATATTCAATTTTTCACTATTGATGCTTCACATCAATATTTGCAGGGGAGTGAGCTAACGCCTAGAGACAGTGGTGTAACTTGAAGCTCATGGGCCCAGATGTAAAATCTACAACGGGGCCCCCAATTATTGCAAACCTTTAATAGCATTAGTTTTTTTCTATAGGCCAAAGGGACTATTGGGCCCCCTAAGCTCCAGGGCCCGAGTGTGACCCGAGTGTGATTGTAACCCCTGCACCACTTGTAGATAGGCCCTGCCAGAAAATGTATCCATTTCGACACTCTCTACTGATCTCTACAGAGATTCCCATAGAGGTAAGTGGAACACAAAAAGCCATCACCTCTTGGCGCCATCTCTCCCCCGTCAAACAGAAAAGGCTAAATAATAAAGTAGATTGAAAACACTGGTGAGTGCCATCACATTTTTGCTCACATATAAAGTGGATTATTACACTGTATACAGCATTATTAGGCAAATGATTATTTTGATCACATGATACTCCTTATACATGTTTTCCTACTCCAAGTTGTATAGGCTTGAGAGCCAACTACGAATTAATTAAATCAGGTGATGTGCATCTCTGTAATGAGGAGGGGTGTGGTGTAATGACATCAACACCCATATAAGTGTCTTAATTATTAGGCAAATGCCTTTCCTTGGGCAAAATGAGTCAGAAGAGAGATTTGACAGCCTCTGAAAAGTCCAAAATTGTGAGATGTCTTGCAGAGGGATGCAGCAGTCTTGAATTAGCCAAACCTTTGAAGCATGATCCCCAAACAATCAAGCGTTTCATGGCAAATAACTAACAAAGTCGCAAGAAGCGCGTTGGGCAAAAATGGCGCAAAATAACTGCCCATGAATTGAGGAAAATCAAGCGTGAAGCTGCCAAGATGCCATTTGCCACCAGTGTTGCCATATTTCAGAGCTGCAACATTACTGGAGTATCAAAAAAAGCACAAGGTGTGCCGTACACAGGGACATGGCCAAGGTAAGGAAGGCTGAAAAATGACCACCTTTGAACAAGAAACATAAGATAAAACGTCAAGACTGGGCCAAGAAATATCTTAAGACTGATTTTTCAAAGGTTTTATGGACTGATGAAGTGAGAGTGACTCTTAATGGGCCAGCGGCTGGATCAGTAAAGGGCAGAGAGCTCCACTCCGACTCAAACGCCAGCAAGGTGGAGGTGGGGTACTGGTATGGGCTATCATCTAAGATGAAATTGTGGGACCTTTTCAGGTTGAGGATGGAGTGAAGCTCAACTCCCGGACCTACTGCCAGTTTCTGGAAGGCAACTTCTTCAAGCAGTTGTACAGGAAGAAGTTGGTATCGTTCAAGAAAAACATGATTTTCATGCAGGACAATGCTCCATCACATGCATCCAACTACTCCACAGTGTGGTTGGCCAGTAAAGGTCTGAAAGAAGAAAAATAATGACATGGCCCACTTGTTCACCTGATCTGAACCCCATAGAGAACCTGTGGTTCCTCCTAAAATGTGAGATATACAGGGAGGGCAAACAGCACACCTCTCGGAACAGTGTCTGGGAGGCTGTGGTGGCTGCTGCACGCAATGTTGATCGTAAACAGATCAAGCAACTGAAAGAATCTATGGATGGAAGGCTGTTGAGTGTCATCATAAAGAAAGGTGGCTATATTGGTCACTAATTTTACGGGGTTTTGTTTTTGCATGTCAGAAATGTTAATTTCTAAGGCTGTGTTCACACATCGCATATTTTTGCCGCTTTTTGCGCACACTCTTCAAAATACGCAATGTGCCTTTTGTCTGCCGGAAAAGTGAATGGGTAATTCACTTTGCCGTACAGACACTGTGTAAAACTACGCCGCGCTTTTATAGGAAAAAGCACCTGCGTAAAAAGAATGACCCTGTCAATTCTTTACGTATCAGCGCCGCCGCTTTTTCCTATAAGGGCAGGCGCTGCTGCATCTGATGTCACAGAGGGGGAGGAAGAATCCTGGTTCCTCCTCCCCTCGAGACATGTGTGAACGCCCCCTTTGGATTACGCAGTGTATTAATATACACTGCAAAATCAAAATTAAAGTACAGTAAATTAAATGTTTGTAAAATAACAAACATGGATACTTACCCTCCGGTGGGTGGTTGGCGGGTGTTCAAAAGCCGGGAGCAAGTGAAGATTCAGAGTGGAAAAGGATCTGTCGTGATGTCAGAGGGCGTTCTAGGCGCTGATTGGCCGCTCGCGGCATATCACATGACCGCTAGCAGCCAATCAGCGCCCGGATGCCCTCTGACATCACGACAGGTCTTTTTCCACTCGGAGTCTGCGGCTGCTCACGGGTTCTGGCTCCCGAACACCCGCCATCCACTCGCCAGAGGGTAAGTATCCATGTTTATTATTTTAAACACCTCTGGCTTTATTGAATTTAGATTTCACAGGGTGCATTAATACAATGAGAAATCTTTAACGGGCGGACACAGATGTGACAGAGGGGAGGAGGAAGCAGGATTCTTCCTCCTCTGCAGCACACAAAAGTTTGGTGTGTGAATGCACCAACGCATTTTGTTGCGCCTTTTTGCGCGGCCAAAAATCACGGCAAAAGGCGCGTGCAAAAAGGCGCAACAAAATACGCAAATGTGTGAACGTAGCCTAAATTTTGTGTACTTATCTTAGTTTATCTGGTGAAAATAAACACGTGAGATGGGAATATATTTGGTTTTTATTAAGTTGCCTAATAATTCTGCACAGTAATAGTTACCTGCACAAACAGATATCCTCCTAAGATAGCCAAAAATCTTAAAAAATAACACTCCAACTTCCAAAAATATTAAGCTTTGATATTTATGAGTCTTTTGGGTTGATTGAGAACATAGTTGTTGATCAATAATAAAAATAATTCTCTAAGGGTACCATTGCACGTCGCAACGTTGCATTCAATTTCACTGGCAATTTGCTGGTGGCAGTGAAATCATGGAGACATTGTTGCATTTGTACACAGCAACAAAATGGAACAATGTGTCCATGACTTCACTGCAACCAGCAAATTGCCAGTGAAATTGCATGCAATGTTGCGATGTGTAGTGATACCCTAAAACACAACTTGCCTAATAATTCTGCACACAGTGTAAATAGGAATATAAAAACAACTGTATGACATTTAGTCCAACTTATTGAAGTTTATTCATGTCATGTATTTTTTTACTCAAAGTAAACTGATCTGTGGTGCGTGTTTCAAATCCACAATATGTCAATTTCTCTTGCGGATATACTGAGAATTATTTGCAGATTTTTCATCAGACTTTCATCAGAAAATTTGAAGGTAAAAAATGCACATATGTTTTTAGCGCGTTTCTGTGGCAGAAATGCATCAAAAACTCATATTTCGCACATGACTATGTCAATAAAGTTTTGTCAAAGCGAAAAATTAGGAAGTATAAAAAAACACCTTTATTTAAAGCATGACACACCAACAAATCACAAACAACTCCAGCAACAAAACCACATGCTCAAAAACGTAATGATAAAACACAACCTAATCGATATAATAGATGTAGAGAATCTACAACATCAAAAACTCACTAAAAGTTCTTCGTGGGAATGTGGCCTAAGGCAAAGTTCCAAAAAGATCAGTGTATATTTTCTATATGCGTTTTTATCTGTTTTTGATGCTGCAGTTTTTGTCTCTGTAGTTGATCATGTTTTAAATTAAGCTATGAGAAAAAGGTTTGGTACCGTGTTAGCCAGTTGAGAAAATGTTGATTGCTCTCAGTGTGAGAGACAAGATACAAATCTTGTAGTTGTGACACCTTTTAATGGCTAACAAAAATAAAATAAATGATGTCTCTCCAAGGCAGCTTTGTTTATTTTGCCAAATGTCCAGCCTTTGTAATGTTTATTGAGTCAAATGTCCAATTATTTTAGTTGTGCATGCATATATTTTGAGTTTCATTCAATATCTTGTCATACCATGCCTGATGAAGAGACCTGAGTCGTCTCGAAAGCTCGCCTTATAACATCATTTATTTTATTTTTGTTAGCCATTAAAAGGTATCACAACTACAAGATTTGTATCTTGTCTCTCACACTGAGAGCAATCAACAAATTAAGCTATTTTACTTGCAATTTTGCACTTCAGTAAGGAAGTGGAATAACTCCAGTGCCACCTTTACGTAGCTTCTCAAAGTCATAATCGCTTTTCAACAAGCTTTTAAAAGTGAGTGGGCTAAGACAAGGTCTGGGAACTTGCTATCTACCTTATGGAGAGAAGTTTCCTGCAACCATAAGAAGACAGTTAAGTAGGTGAGGAGATTGTAGCCACATCCCTCCTCTAGGAAATATGCAAATTTGCACTTCAGTAAGGAAGTGGAATAACTCCAGTGCCACCTTTAAGTAGCTCCTCAAAGTCATAATCGCTTTCCAACAAGCTTTTAAATATGACTAAGGGATTTGTGCCAGATCAGAACCCCAAACTACAGATCAGAATATCTTACACACTACACTGATGAGGGGCAGTTACCCAAAACGCAGAGTTTGGCACCAGTACACGCTCAAATATGGCACGCTATCAACCGACAGCCAATGGGAACACAGTAGCCAACACCAATCATCACTGATGGGGCGCGGACTCCAGCATGCTGTGGCACGCCTACGGGAAATCATTAGGAAACGCAGATTCCATCACTATCGCCCGTTCACATGACAAAAGCCGGGAATGTCGCCTTCATGATTGCCTCCGATTTTGGAGCAGTGATGTGAAATCGGAACCAGGTGACAATTATTTTATCGCCCCAAATTCCCCAATTACACGCCGCAATTGGGAGGCAATTTGACGGCGATGGTACCGGGGCGACATATCGCCGGTCTGATTTCGTGCCGCGGTAGCGGCGTGTAAAGGTACCCTAACAGTACCTTGAGATCTTTATCAATCCCATCTACTCTGCTGGGATGGTAAGATACTGCGTCTTTTTGCATTTTGCGGTCATGCATTTGTCATTGTTATTGAGGCAGCGCCGCGCTGGCAGCCTTTGTGAAATATGGAGAGGGGGCGACTTCTTAGTAGAAGCTGCCTGAAGAATCAGCATGTCACTTCTTATATATTTGACTGTCTTAGGCTAGGGTCACACTTGCGTCAGCCCTTACGGCTGACGCAAGCACTAAAAACTTAGAAATTTTCCCTGCAGCGCATAGCGTTAACGTTATGCGCTGCCAGAGAACGCTGCCCCATAGAAACCCTTTGTTTACCTTAGCAGTGGCCACACAGGGAGTGTGCTGTATCACAGCACACAGGAAAACGTTTTCCTATGCGCTGTGATAAAGCGCACTCCCTGTGTGGCTGCTGCTAGGGTATACAAAGGGTTTCTATGGGGCAGCGTTCTCTGGCAGGGAAGATTTCTACGTTTTTAGTACTTGTGTCAGCCGTAAGGGCTGACGCAAGTGTGACCCTAGCCTAAGACTTGTAAAACCATAGAGGCTGTCTTTATCGATACTTTACTCTGTTTCCCAGTTGAGAATGATATTTGTATAAAACACTATCCCCTTGCACGCTGAACAAACTACCCTATTGTTATAGATTTTCATTTTAATCTGCTGCTAGTGACTAAACCTTTCTAGGGAATAGCTTATCTACAATATAGATACATGTCATAAAATGTGACAATGCACAGTACTCAGGTTTGTTAGATTTGTCTATTTGAAGAAAGTAAGAACTCACAATTGAGCAAATGGATTGTCTGTCATCCTGCAGCTGGAGTGCTGGAGGAGGGTCCCGGGCTCCAAGATTGCACATCTTCTTTTTCAGAAGATCTCTCTGACCCTGCAGCTTCATCTTGTTACATAGAGTCATGTCATATTGCAAAATGGCTTCCTGAAGAGACTGACATTTGGCTAGGAGACTAATTCTGTAGAGAAAAAATGAAACAATGGACAAAGTCATTTATGATTCTTACCATTTAATATTCATTTATGAAGTTTATATACAAGAAAAAGTAGCAACTGTTTATTGCCTATTATCTTATAAATATGTCACTATAACTTCCCAGAGGAGCATTACATAGCTGATAAGTCTTCTTAGAGTGTTAGGAATGTCACTGTCCACAAGGAGAGACTTAACCCTTTAAACCGCATGTCAGAGGCCCCTCACACAGCCAAATCAGATCTCTTGAGGGGTTGCAACATCTTAAAATGTGTGTCTGCAAATAGAGATTCTGGCTTTTAGGGTGGAAAACACACTATTGTACTTACAAGCGAGTCTCTTGGATGAGATTCGGATCAGTGACCCTGAACAGCCTCTCCCTCTCTGGACAGGAGTGTTATGCTGCACAAAAACACAAGCAGTTGACACGTCCAGAGAGGGAAAGGCCATTCAGGGTCACTGATGAGACTCGCATGTAAGTAGGATAGTGTATTTCCACCCTTAGGGTGCAGGCACACTAGCATATGCCTAAATCGTAGCAATTTTGATGCATGACAGCCGCGCAAGTGCTTTCCGTATGGTCATGCAAGTGTGGTGCAAATGTGATGAGATTGTACGTTTATTTTCTCAGCTGACATCCATGTGACATCCGTGTGGTGTCAGTGTGCAATGCGTTTTTAACATGGCCTTTCCCCTGCTGTATAAAGTTAGAAAAGAGTAGACAGACAGATAGGATAGAAAGGATAGACAGATAGATATATGGTAGACTAGGTAGATCAGGCTATCCAGTCTCCCGCTGATACTTCCTGGGCTGCCCGTTAAGCTATTTGCATGTTCACTGTACTGTCTGGCAAACAGCCAATCAGAGACAGCCTCTGTGATTGGTTGATGCAGTCAAACTGCATTTCGTCAATCTGGACAGTGATTCTGTTTGGTTGTCATACACATTAGTGTATAGCAACCAACCTGCCATCATAGGGTGTTAAATAAATAAATAATTAAATAAAACTTGCATGTGGCTTTGCAGTATTTTGTAAATCTAGCCCGCTGAAAGTGGACAGCTGCGAGCTGCCACCCTCAGCAGTCTAATTTTATCTTGGCTGGCAAATAAGAATGCGTGGGCTCCATCTTATTTTTAAATGCCAGCCAAGGTCAAACTATGCAGCTGAGGGCTGGTATTCTCAGTGGAGTGAGGGCCCATTATTTTAGGATCCTACCAAACTAAAAAATAGCAGCCCGCAGCTGCCCCCAAAAATGGCGCATTCATAAGAAGTGCCATTTCCAGGTGCTTTACCAGGCTTTTTCAGTGGCCCTGGTGGCGGGTGGCATGCTAGGTAATAAGGGGTTAATACCAGCTCTGTTTTACCAGCTGGTATTAAGCCCTGAGATTCTTAATGTCAGGCCAAGTTCGACCTGGCCACTAAGAATTTCTAATAAAGGGTTAAAAAGCCACAACACAGAGAAAAATTAACTTTTTAGAGATAAAAACTGAGAGACTTAGAGACGCCATCTTTATTACTGCCTCCCCACTCTAGTACCCCTCCACAATCCTCGTCTTCTGTCTTCCTGCACTTACTCAGCTCTAGTACATTAGAGATCACGGGGAGGAAGAACACATCCATACGCTCCCCGTGGTCTCTAATCACTGAATTGTAGCGGGGAGACCTGCGGCATATTAAGCGGTGACCTCACCGAGGTCACCATTGCTATAGTAACCGAGTGAGCAGTTACTATAGCAACAGTGTCCTCAGATCAGTTAACGTCCTGCTCACAGTGCCACTATTCCCGTCGCTCATTCAGGAGCTACAAGAATAGCAGCTGGACTGCAGATTGCAAAACATGAGCTCAATGTTGAAGTATAGAGAAATCCATTGTGCCAGTATAAGTGCAGAGTTTTAACTTCTTCTAAAGCAATGAAACTTCTGAAGAATAAACTTTGGGGCAGCGGGAATATCATTGACTTTAGCAACTCTTTTATCCATCACTGTAGAGGAAGCCAAACTTTTGCCCTTATATAGACACCATTGCTTTGCCTAGTTTTTCTTGTGCAATATATACTAGTCCATAATTAGCACATATGGGAAGCATTTCATCTAGATATATATTTACAGCCTTGGTCATATACATTTTAGGAATTGATTTTGATTTTGATGCACAATGCAAATTATTACATTTATGGTTGTTTGATTACACAGCAGACTCTGTATTTTAACTAAAATATTTAAATTGTAAGGATATATTATTCTATTGAAATTAATTGTGATTTTGTATGGCACAGTATATACTTTTGTATTTCTCTTTAAGGGTCACACAACAGTATAAAAAAAATTGGTCCAATTTTCATGCAGAAAAGTTGGATGATTTTTTTCTCAAACTGTTCTTTTTAATGTAGCATCTTTTAATCATTTATGGGAGCATTTATAGTTTCCTATGCACAACTGTAATATATTCATGAAAATCGGATGCCCTATTGAATAACATTGGCCCGAGTGCTGTCTGTTTCATGGAATATGATGTATAAACATGCCCCAACAATGTATTTCCCTCATGAACTGTTCTTTAAATTAATATAACCTCATAATCTAATTTGTAATTTGTAATGTAACATTAGTTTGTTTGAAAAACTGATAATATTCCTTACTGGTCGGCTTTACTTCTTTCCTCACATACAATTTCAGTTTTCAGCTGGTTCACAGCTTCTTGTTTAATGTTAACTGTTTCAGTGACCACTGCAAGTTCCTCTTCAACGGATGTCAACCTGAAAAGAAACCGCAAAATGCCAACATTTTCTGATACATTGTAATTAGTTTAGGATTATAAAACAAATTAACCTTAGACACCCCATACAACAAAACATATTAAATATTCAATAAAACTTGACAGTTTTGGGCCTGTGGACCAAGCAGATAAAAAATTAATGTGCAATTTAAAGGTGTTGTCATTACATGGACAACCCCTTGTCAATCATAATTGTTCCCCTACGTAATATACCATGTTTCCCCGAAAGTAAGACAGTGTCTTACATTCTTTTTACCTCCAAAAGTCCCACTATGTCTTACTTTCGGGGTATGTCTTATATTGGAAAAAAAAATGTCGATTTTTGTTTTAACCATAAATCCCACACAGCCTCCCATAGGGTTGCAGCCCCATACAGTATCCCACACAGCCTCCCATAGGGTAACAGCCCCATACAGTATCCCACAGCAATCGCAGCAATTCTCCATGCAATGTACCGTATGGGGACTTGCCGCGATTGCGCCGCAAGTGTACCGCAAGTTAAGGAAACTTTACATGGTGCATTTTGTGAATTGCTTACTTGGTACCGTAATGGCGATCGGATCGATTCCTCTGCGGTGCTGGGTAGAGGTGTGGCTTCTTCTTCCTCATGCAGGAGTCGCTGGGCCAATCAGAGGGGCCGCAGAGACTTCAGGCCGGCCAGGGGACACAGAGGAGGCACTGGGCCAATCAGCGGGGCAGTGGTGACGTCAGGCCGGGCACAAACAGTTAACCCCATACCACCAGCGGCTGCACATGAGGGCACTGAGGCTGTGTGTTTTTGTATGTTGTCCATGGTCCTGATGGACCACGGACAACATTACCGCTGCTCCCGCGGCCTCCACATCCCTCTGCTTGTTACCTTCCAGATCCGTCCGCATCCCGCTCTAACCGTCTGCATCCCGCTCTAACCGGCCGAATCCTGCTCTAACCGGCTGCATCCCCCTCTAACCGGCCGAATCCAGCTCTAACCGGCCGAATTCAGCTCTAACCGGTCGAATCCAGCTCTAACCGGTCACATCCAGCTCTAACCGGTCGCATCCAGCTCTAACCGGCCGAATCCAGCTCTAACCAGCCAATCCAGCTCTAACCAGCCGAATCCAGCTCTAACCAGCCGAATCCAGCTCTAACCGGCCGAATCCAGCTCTAACCGGCTGAATCCAGCTCTAACCAGCCGAATCCAGCTCTAACCGGCCAAATCCAGCTCTAACCAGCCGAATCCAGCTCTAACCGGCCGAATCCAGCTCTAACCGGCCAAAATCCAGCTCTAACCGGCTGCATCCCGCTGTTAATGAAGCAAAAGGTACCGGTACTATGGCTTATATTTGCGCAACGTACAGTTTACTACGTCTTACTTTCGGGGTACGTCTTACATTAGCCGACACCCCTAAAACCCCCACTACGTCTTACTATCGGGGGTGTCTTACCATCGGGGAAACACGGTATTTAGTTGCTATACTTAACTCTGATGCGGGCACCATTCTAGAGACATCAGCGAGCGCCTACTCCCCCGGGGCTCACGTGACAGCATTATACCACATGGGCCTTGCAGCTAATCAGTGACCACTTCCCTTTCATTTCCTTTGAACAAAATTAATCCACGGAAGAAATGAGAGTGGGCTGCTGTCTTTTTTCCTCCTGATGTCTATTTCACAAGAAGGAATGAAATTAGGGAGAGTCTGCAACAATGCAGGACTGGGGTGACATAACAATGTCATGTGATTCCCAGGAGAGCAGGGGCCAACAATGCTGGAACAGCACCCACACCGGAGGATAGCATAGCTGCTATTATTTTACTTGCGGAAACTACAGTGATTGAAAATGGGTTGTTCGAGTAGTGCAAAACCCCTTTATGTTTTAGTCACATAGAAATATTTCAAAGGTTTGCCTCTTTCCGCTGAATTACAAAATACCTTAAGCATCTCTCTCTGTTCTAACAAAGACAATTCTAAGTACCCCCATTATTTACTTACACTGTACTTCAAAGTCCCCCGTTGCCCCTCCATTGACTTTGTAACTACTTGAAGATGGTGGTGAGCCTGTCCATTGCTCTCAATGTAACAGTAGTTCTATATTTTACTTATATGAAGGCTTGCTTGGTTGCCTGCTATACTATGTACATAAGGTAAAATATATGTTTGTACTGCATTAGTCAGTAGATAGAAATATATTAAAATCTGAGAGACCTCAGAGCTTGATATCTTTTAATGGCTAACTGAAAACATTGTAATAAATATCAAGCTTTCAATGCCACTGGATATCTGAAACTGCTACATGATTCAGATATCCAGTGGCATTGAGGTTTCCATTGATGAAGAATGGCCCCACTATCTTTGTACCCCATATGCCACTCCATACCATCAATTTTTGTGTTCCAACAGTCTTGGAGGGATCTATCCACTGTGGATTAGTGTCAGACCAATAGCGGTGGTTTTGTTTGTTAACTTCACCACTCACAAAAAAGTGTGCCTCATCCCTCATCTGAAGGCAATTGTCTATGCTGTGAAGATACAAGATGTGCAACGACGGATACTAGAAGCCTGTGCTAGCATTTCTACTGTGGTGTTGCTATCAGTGTGTCAAGAGTGGGAGAAGAGGGTTGCATTGACAATACAACACAATGGGCAGCACTTTGAACACATTTTATAATTTGTCATAAACTTGTAAATAACTCATGAAAGAATAAAGTTATGTTAAAACCAAGCACACCATTGTTTTTCTTTTGAAATTCTCAATAGGTTTGATGTGTCACATGACCCTCTTCCCACTGAAAAAAATAAAGTTGGATCCAAAATGGCCGCCATGGTCACCACCCATCTGGAAAGTTTTCCCCCTCCCATATACTAATGTGCCACAAACAGGAAGTTGATATCACCAACCATTCCCATTTTATTTAGGTGCAGTCATATAAATGGCCCACCCTGTATCACCAATTTTTCAAATAGCCATTAAAAGCTATCAATCACTGAGGACTCTCAGATATTAATATTGTACTATGTACATACATGGCTAAAGGGATTTATGATGCCTGTACTGATGTATGCAGGTGAGGCAGTCATTTGGGTAAGTAACATGACAGCTGCTTTCTTAGGAGCTATGGATGTGACCATCACCATTATCCAATAACAACCCAATACAAGGGCAGCTAGGAGCTTTGAAAAGCAATGCAGGGATTAGCAATGAGGATATACAGATTACACATCCTCATATACACATATACAAAGACATTTTGGCTACATAAAATCAAATCCTGACACAAACCCAGAGACAGCTAAATAAGCTTTAACCCATACATACGTATGCTGAACATTCTCTATCGTCAAGTCATTAAGCTGAAGTTCCTCTTCCTCAAGGTTGTCCGTCTCCTCTAATAAACTTGTATCAAAGGTTACCATGGGTGGTGGGCTCTCTGATGACCTATGTAAAAATACATCTACAATTAGGACGTCTTCCAATCAAAACTCTTAATCTAGCAGGAGTAGTTGCAGGATCTATTTCTAAACCGAAACATTTTGCTATTAACTTACTTCAAATCATATTTGTCTGCCTTTAGTATCTCAGTTGCTGCATTTGACAAAATATCACTAGGATATGCTTGGTCAGGAAGCGCTGGACTGTAGGTAAACCGTGGGCCAAAGTGATCATTCTGGGTGGGTCAGGGACATTTACAGGATGGGTTGGGATGTTCCCAGGAGAGACTGTGGCAAGGATGGCGGTGGGAATAAACACTTCAAGAAATGTTGGCCACTAAAGATATTCAAAAATGTGCTTATTGGTGGTGATGTATACCTCAGGGCTAGACAGCAATCATATCAGCAAGGTGGTCTGAATGAAAGTGGCATTATCAAAAAAAATGCTGACCACCCTCAATCAGAAAAAAGCAATAGGCATGGCAACTAGGGATGGGCGAATCTACTCGCTAGGACTCGTTACTCGGCGAGTAGTAAGGGACTCGCAGGACTCGGTACTCTGCGAGTTTCCCAGCGTTTACTCGCACGAGTCCAATCAATGGCAAACGCTGACAAAACTAGGATTGCCATTGTTTGCATTAGACTCTGCTACTGTGCCAGTGATAGCAGGGAAACTCGCAAATAACTGCTGTTACATTGCCAGCCGAGTCCAGCTGTCTTCTCTGTGCAGCTCCAGGGTCCTAGAGCCCGCCTGCTCACAGACATGATGTAGCAGAGCTGAGATTGTTCTCAGTCTGCTCATTCCCTGTGCATAGACATCTATATCTATGCACAGGGGATGTAGCAGAGAGGACATCGCGTTTTGGACTACGTCGTACGGAAAAGGATTTTTTTTAATTAAAGATGGAGTCCCTAATGGCTTTTTTTTTATTTCAAATAAAAATTTTTCTCTGTGTTTTTTTAACCCTTTATTGGAGATTCTTAGTGGCTGGGTCAAACGTGGCCTGACATTAAGAATCTCGGGCTTAATACCAGCTTGTATAACAAAGCTGGTATTAACCCCTTTATTACCCAGTGTGCCACCGCCACCAGGGCCGCTGGAAGAGCGGAGTTCAGCGCCAGAGGATGGCACTTCAATGAATGCGCCATCTTCTGGGGCGGCTGCGGGCTGCAATTTGCAGCGGGGGGTGCCCAGAAAGCTTGGGCATCCCTGCGCTGCGGATTCCAGCCCCCAGCTGCTTAGCTGTACCTGGCTAGACATAGAAATTGCGCGGAGCCCCACGCATTTTTTTTTAAATTATTTCATGAATTTCAAAGTCAGAGTCTCAGAGTCAGAGTCAGAGTCTCAGAGTCAGAGTCTGACTCAGAGTCAGAGTCTCAGAGTCAGAGTCTCAGAGTCTCAGAGTCAGAGTCTCAGAGTCTCAGAGTCTCAGAGTCAGAGTCTCAGAGTCAGAGTCTCAGAGTCAGAGTCTCAGAGTCAGAGTCTCAGAGTCAGAGTCAGAATCTCAGAGTCAGAGTCTCAGAGTCAGAGTCTCAGAGTCTCAGAGTCAGAGTCTCAGAGTCAGAGTCTCAGAGTCAGAGTCTCAGAGTCAGAGTCTCAGATTCAGAGTCTCACCCTCAGAGCCAGAGTCAGAGTCTCAGAGTCAGAGTTTCAGAGTCAGAGTCTCAGAATCAGAGTCAGAATCTCAGAATTTCATGAAATAATTAAAAAAAAATGCATGGGGCTCCGCGCAATTTCTATTTCTAGTCAGGTACAGCTAAGCAGCTGGGGGCTGGAATCCGCAGCGCAGGGATGCCCAAGCTTTCTGGGCACCCCCCGCTGCAAATTGCAGCCCGCAGCCGCCCCAGAAGATGGCGCGTTTATTGAAGCGCCATCCTCTGGCGCTGAACCCCGCTCTTCCAGCGGCCCTGGTGGCGGTGGCACGCTGGGTAATAAAGAGGTTAGGGCCAGCTTTGTATTATCAGCTGGCCCTAAGCCCGAAATTTATGGCGGTCACGCCAATATTAGACATGACCCCATGAATTTCTATTAAATTGTTTTAAAAAAAAACACAACACAGAGAAAATTTTTTATTAGAAATTAAAAAAAAAGCCATTAGGGACTCCATCTTTAATTAAAAAAATCCTCTTCCGTCCGACGCAGTCCAAAACGCGATGTCCTCTCTGCTCATCCCTGTGCATAGATATAGATGTCTATGCACAGGGAATGAGCAGACTGAGAACAATCTCAGCTCTGCTACATCAGGCAGCAGGCAGGCTCTAGGACCCTGGAGCTGTGGCAGCCAGCACACTGAGCAGACAGGATTCTTATCTGTGCGAGTTTCCCAGCGATTACAGTTGCAAAGTAAACGAGTCCAATGCAAATAAATGGCAAAACTAGGATTGCTTCAGGCTGAAGCTTCCGAGACACATCTGCGATTTGTAAATCTCACACTACTCGCTATTACTCGCTTCCCCATTCATTAACATTGGACTCGCTAGACTCGCAACGAGTAGCGAGTCCCGGGCTCGGACTCGCTAGAGTCAAGCGATTCCGAGTAATTTAGGATTCGCCCATCACTAATGACAACACATATGGACAATTCACTGTGAGGAAGACAATACAGCCAGACTTTACCCTGCTATTCCACGGTGCTACTAGGGGGCAATTCTCCACCCCTCACATCTTGTATATAATAATAGGACATTAATTTATTTATAAAAGGATAAAAACACCTCATAATACAGGAATTCCCAACAAGTGGCGTGAGATAGATATATAGCTTTAGGCAATCTTCTCACTTGGTGCACAGTACCAGGTCTGCCAGACAGCTATGGAAAGTAGGTCCCACATGGGGACTTTACAAGTAGTTCTGTTGTCATGCTGTCCTTTTAATGAGGGGAAAAAGAGATGGATGTTTTTCTAATTGATTTCACTGCTGCTGGAAACACAAGAGGAGTTAATCAGAATATATCCTTCCCCTCAATATATCAGCAGATGAAGATTTTCTTCTATCTGTAGGCACTAATACAGAAGCTGTATTCTCCATGGGCATATGATGGGCTTGTGACATGCCCAGCCTGGTCAGGTCATCACCCCCCTCACATCCTCTACCCTATACTGTAATACCCTATGTGTGCTTGTCTTTTTTCTCTTCTATATGCTGTACCTTTAAAAATATAAAACCCATCACAGAAAAGCAAATCTGGATGTCCATATACTGGCCATGATTGTGGAATCATAAATAAATAAATCAGGATAAATCTATAGATAGGATGATACTGTCGGTTGGGAAAGAGTGCTTGAAGCTGGATGCAATAGTGTGGTGGGAGCGCTGGATGGAAGAATACCATAGAGGGGTAAGGTGCACAGCCCAGTTTGTAAGTATAGCAGCGTTAATAGGGAGGTGCACAAAGTCTAAAGGCCCCGTCACACACTGCGATATCGGTAACAATATAGTTGAAATGTCACGGGTTCTCAGTCGCTCTAATGACGTCGTAACGACGTCGTTCAGTGTGACATGTACATCCAATCAACGATAATCAGGCAGATTGTTCATCGGAGGTTGGTGAACCGGACCTTAAACCAAACGATGGGCGTTCATTCAACCTGCAGAATGGGTGTTTGTAACACCTTGATAACGATGTCGTTAACGACCTCGCCTATTGAGAAGTGAAGGAATGTAGGGGAGCTAACGACCGCAAGTATCGTTTGCTTGTAACGGAATCGTTGCTGCGTCGTTAACGATATCTATACGTGTGACATTTCACTAGTGATCATTGAACATCGTTCAATCGATTTAGGTCAAGTCGGATCGTTGGTCAGATCGTTCGACCATTGAAGTGTGAGACGGGGCCTTAAATGAGATAACTCTGGAGATGCTTTTGTGGTTATTATGCAGGTAAAAGGGGGGCTTGGGTGTTGCTATTCCACTGCCTGGCCTGAATTAGACTCTCAATGTAATAAAGGAATAGGACCGCTGTGATTTTGCATATTTTTCAAAAAGGTTTTCGTCTTCTTAATTGAACATAAAAGTGCTTGTAGTCACTAAAAGCGTGCAGATATCTTAAAAATGACAATGAATTAAAAAAAGCTTGTATGAATTTCCATTCTACAATGATCAACCGTTATTTACAAAAAAAAATTGAAGTGTTGATAAGTATGACTATACGCTGACTTTACTGCAGATCCATTCTACTGGTGACAATATCTGCTTCCATGATAGAATTATTTACCGGTTCATCTGGATGAAGTATTCATACTCTTTAGATGGATTTATATTTATTATTGCATTATGTATCTCCTGGTGAACAGCTGCTATTTCCTCTTGTACAAGACTTGTGATCTTGAGGTATTCTTGCATGATGTCTTTGCTAACAAAAGAAAACAAAAGTAGATTACAGACATGTAAAAAGTGAGAAGATGAAAGACAGGACACGTCTGCTGACAACATATGTGGATAAATATAGTACTGTGCGCTGTGACCCTTTTCTTTAAATTCCCTAGAAAAAAAGAAGCTGGTATGCCATAAAGAGCAACCACATGAAAGCAATGTCAGACGAAGGCTTTGAGATCTCTCCACTGACATGACCCCCATACGTTTGCCATAGCAATATTTTATTTGGCTTGACTTAAAGTGGAAAAAATACAGTTCTGCAGGTCGGTCTACCACTGTGCAAAACACACAGAACACCTTCCACACATCCGCCAACTGATCCAGACACTGCTCAGAAAAACAACAATGCCAAGCTCAGACATTGCTGAGATATAAGCTTGGCATTTGAGGCTCAATAAGGTGACCCCCAACCAAAGGTAAGTTATTTGATGTTGAAGCTTCTCAATACCAGGCTTCACTTTGTTATTATCTATAGTGTTTTATACCAGGCCTACAAAGCACTATCACTTGCTCTATTCACATATATAGGTGCATCTCAATGATTAGAATATCATCAAATGGTTAATTTTTTTCAGTAAGTCAATACAAAAAGTGACACGCACATATTATATAGTCATTACAGAGTGATCTATTTCAAGCGTTTATTTCTGTAAATATTGATGATTATGGCTTACAGCCAATGAAAACCTAAATGTCATTATCTCAGAAAATGTAACTAGGGAGGAAGGGTTAAAAACGGCGCTGCCTTAATTCCACGAGACACCCTGACACATGGCAATATGATATTGATTTATCTTGAGGAAGGGGCTAAGGAGCCCTGAAACATGTTAACTAATAAATCAATAGTATATTCAACTTTTGATGCCTTGTGGCATATGGCAACATGGTTTTTAACCCTTTATCCTCCCTACTCTATATGCACCACGCTGGGGACTGCTTTTACAGTGGTTGTGACTCTCACAACCACACGAGGAGAAGCCTCTGATACCTAATTGTGTAATATTTTACTTTAATTTACTGAGATAATACCTTTGGGGTTTCATTGGCTGAAAGCCATAATCATCAACATTAACATAAATAAACACTGGAAATAGATCACTCTGTTTGTAAAGACTATATATAATGTATGTTTTTCACTTTATGTAGTGAATTACTGAAATAAATTAAATTAATTTTTTGATGATATTCTAATCCATTGAGATGCACCTGTACTACCTAAGCAAAATGTCCAAAATGTCATTACAGAGAAAAATACACTATGTGAAAAATAGAAAATAACACATTTATATAACAGGATGCCAAAAATCACACACAAAAAATGTACAGGTCATCCATCCAAGGAAACCATAAAGGTTATGATTTGGTTTCTGCCTACATGATGAACACCATCTTCTCCTGCAGGGTCTGCATGGACTCATGTAGGTCGGGCAGGCTCAGGTGTTGTGGTGGTGCTCCTGGTGCAGTTGTGCAGCTTTGATAGCCAAGATATACTGATTGTGCAGCGTGTGCAGCTTCCAAGTGTTCTTCACATACTTCTCCTTAGTTTTGTCCCGGTCTCTGTCTGGAAAAGACACAATAATACATAGTTCATGATAACTAGTAAGATAAAATAGAATATGAGTGAAGACGTCTACATTTCTCTGAAGCTTAAAGTGGAAGAATTCTTACCTCTCATAGCTCTCAGAGACATGAAAGGTTTCAGAATGCATTTATCTTTTATACAAGAGATTCTTCTCTGATATGTTAATCTACAAAGTTTCTTCCTATGATCACAACTATAAAGTGAATATCCAATCTCCTGCACTAGAGATACGTTCTGTTCCGCATATTTAATACGGATCACAATGTGCCATACAATAAAGTGGAAACAGTTGATTTACACAAAACATGTTTTTCTTCCTTTATCTAGGGCCTGTCCTCTACACATCAGTATAGAGTAAGCAGTCTTGTATAACCAATATTACATGTATTTATGTGTTTGCCTGCCTACTCTGTTCATTATCATAAACCATGCTGATGTATGGTACAGGGTGCAAGATACAAATTATTACAGACAAGGGAATGATGTGACGAATAAGGCAAAGTGCTCCTCCCAGATGACTGGTCCAGGGTAATTATAATACAGTGCACATACAATAGCAAGTTCATTTTCTGCTGTAATCAATATTAGCCTGCATAGCTAAAACCATCCTGGGACAGCTAATAACTAGCCATAAAATGTGGTGGTGGGGGTGGTTTAGTCTAAAATTCAGATAACAGTTCCTCTTTAAAGAGCACCCATCACCAGGTGGAAAGTGGACAGTTTTTGCTCATATTTTATTCCACTGATACTGCCCTGAGTATTCTCTTTTTACGGTCTTTACCAAGTGGGCATCTAATATATTGCATCAAGTCATAAAAGACAGTGAAAGAAATGTGAATACAATGAGATTCAGATTCATATATGATCTGAAGCATCTCATTCTATTCACATGTATTTCACTGTCTTTTCTGACTTGATTCAATGTATCATAGGCCCAGCTAAACCAGCTCCAACTGGTGAAAGGTCTCCAGCTAAACAAGCCCCAACTGGTGAAAGGTCCTCCTTACAATATAATCCTGGCTATTGCAGCAGCTTTAATGGATGTTGTTTTTTACAATTGCCCCAACAATAAACGTGGCAGGCAGAAATATATATATATATATATATATAATGAAATAAATTAGCACAGAATTTTAGATCTAAAAAAACAGTTGGTGTTAACAGGTAATAATTCTAATATTTTTAGAAATAAGGTATACAATACAGTTATTGCACCCACTATCACTAAAGTAGCGGGTCAGTTATACTGCTGGCTCTTTATACATTCAGATCCAAAGTAAGGCTAGGGTCAGACTTGTGTCATGCATTTGCTAAATGAATGTGTTATTTTCATGTGCATGTGCATGTGGAAAATCGCATGCGTTAACGCACGCATAGGCTCCAATGCAAAAAAAACGCATTGCAAAAGTGCAATACGTTTAATGCTATGCGTTTTTGGTAGTGCACCCAAAAATGTGGTCTGCAGCGTTTTTGGGGCCATTATTGAAAACGCATGCTTTTTTTTAACATGGGAGTCTATGTCAAACGCATGCGTTAAAAATGAACACACATGTCATGGAAATGGCAAGGGGGAAAAAAGCATCCTTTAATGCATCCCTCAAACGGATGCAACATCCCAAATGTGACCCTAGCCTAAGGCTGCTTTCACATCAGCGGTTCTCAGCATTTGCGGCAGATCAGGCAGTTTGCCTGATATGCTGGAAGCCAGCACACTTGCGGCAGTATCATGGCAAGACTGTAGTCTGCCTAATGCAGTGTTTCCCAACTCCAGTCCTCAAGGCACACCAACAGGTCATGTTTTCAGGATTTCCTTATCATTAGACAGATGATGGAATTATCCCCTGTGCAAGTGATTAACTAACACCTGTGCAATCCTAAGGAAATCTTGAAAACATGACCTGTTGGTGTGCCTTGAGGACTGGAGTTGGGAAACACTGGCCTAATGCATTCTCTATGGGACTTGTGGACATGTGCGGCACTAGCGGTTTTGCCGCGATCTGGCAAATGCGGGGAGTTTAAAACTGCAGATAGCAGGGTTATTTGTTTATTGCCGCAAGTGCCGGATCGGCCCTATCGCGGCAAAACCGCAAGTGCTGCACATGTCCGTAAATCCTTTAGGGAATGCATTAGGCAGCACACAGTCTTGCTGCAATCCTGCCGTAAGTGTGCTGGCTCACGGGAGATCAGGCAAACCTGAGTTCAACTTTGCCTGATCTGCCGCAATTGCTTAATACCTGATGTCAAAGTAGCCTTAATGTAGCATTCACCTCTTATAGGTTTTAAATGCTTAGTATTTTCAGTGTAATCAACTTTGTTTGCATCCTAGTACTTTTTTTGGCTTGTACTGTATGTGTTTTTCTTTACTATGATATTGAGTCTTCAATATATGATACAGGGATATATGTGTTAAATCCATTGATTCAAACTTGGAGATCTACTGGTATACACATATATATGTAACTATTATGAAGATGTTATCTAGCTGTGAACCATACTAGAGCTTTTTGTCTGGCTCAGCTCACTGTGTCCCTCATTGAGGAACTGCTGTAATTTTTTCACTGTACTGTATTCAAATTTTATCAAAAAAGTAATGATTTCATATTATACGTGAATCTATTCATTGTGATAGGGACTATTGTACCCTGTCCCGTTGAAGTATTAGTCTTTGCAGTGGAATCACCTTTGTTTGCTTCCTGGTACTTTTTTTTGGCTTGTATTGTATCTTTTACTTTACTACGATATTGGGTCTTCAGGTTTTCAGTTTCCTGTTGAGTTGTCTATGGAATGAAAAGCCAGAGATACATTATATTTTCAATGCATTTTTTGAATAAGAAACTCTTGAAATATGAACATTTATTATTTTCTTTTTGTAAGAAAAAGGAACCACATCTTTTCTTATAACTTCTCATTATAATCACAGTTGAATTAATGTAGTGACCAATCACCATTATTTAGAAGAATAAAATTAGAAAACCAATTACCATTTACAAATTAGTTTGACCTATTAGCAACTTGAAGCTCATAAGCTCCGATGCGAAAGCTCCAAAAGGGCCCCCAATTATTGAAAATCTTTAATAGCAATAGTATTTTTCTATGGGTAAAAGGGACTTTTGGGGCCCCCTTGCCTCCAGGGCCCAGGTGCAAATGCAACCCCTGCTCCTATTGTAGCCTGATAGTATTGCAGTTTAAGGATGACCAATTCCTTGCATCTGGGCATAGCCCACACAGAATAAATCACAATGACATCACAACATAATGAGAAAGGTTCTGTTCATATATGCAACATGGCAACTATTTATAATACTGCGTAAGGGTGCTTTCACATCTGCGTTTTTCGTAATTCGCGGCAGATGCGGTGAAAAAACCGCATCTGCCGCGTTTACCGCATAACCGTTCCACTTGCGGCGCGGTTGCGGTTTTTTCTATGCAAAGTATAGGCATACTTGCGGCAGGTGCGGCAAGTGCGGTTTTGCACTTGCGGCAGGTGCGGCCGCGAAAAAAACCGCAGTAAGCCGCGGTTTTTTTCGCGGCCGCACCTGCCGCAAGTGCAAAACCGCACTTGCCGCACCTGCCGCAAGTATGCCTATACTTTGCATAGAAAAAACCGCAACCGCGCCGCAAGTGGAACGGTTATGCGGTAAACGCGGCAGATGCGGTTTTTTCACCGCATCTGCCGCGAATTACGAAAAACGCAGATGTGAAAGCACCCTAAGACATCCATCATTTACTCTATAGTAGTCAGTCTGAACACCATCTATAGAGTCACATAGTAATTTGTAAGAGATTATGGGGGTCACCATGAGCACAGATGTAACACATTCAAATATGACAACTTTCATCTCTTTTGTCTCTAGAAATTAATTAAATGCTAAAACACGGCTGTAATTCTTATAGGGGCACTTTGGCTGAAGCTGAATTAAAAATGCTCCAGGATGTACTTTAATATGGGCTATAAATTGAAAGAGCTGAGACTGTTAAAGATAAGTACTGTATGTATTTTTAAGTACATAGATGAGTGTTTTGTCTACGGCCATGCATTTTACCTCTCCCCCTTATAAAATCCTGTATATATCTTTAGGGGTATTTCCATCTCGTATATTTATGTAACATACACAAGAAATAATGCTAATATATAGTAGATGGGAATCCTGCTGAGACTGTACATACAGTGCCTTGTGAAAGTATTTGGCCCCCTTGAACTTTTCAACCTTTTGCCACATTTCAGGGTTCAAACATAAAGATATAAATTCTCATTTTTTTGTGAAGAATCAACAAGTGGGACACAATCGTGAATTGGAACTAAATTTATTGGATATTTTAAACTTTTTTAACAAATAAAAAACTGAAAAGTGGTGGGGCGTGCAATATTATTTGGCCCCTTTACTTTCAGTGCAGCAAACTCACTCCAGAAGTTCAGTGAAGATCTCTGAATGATCTAATGTTGTTCTAAATGACTGGTAATGATAAATAGAATCCACCTGTGTGTAGTCAAGTCTCCGTATAAATGCACCTGCACTGTGATAGTCTCAGGGTTCTGTTTCAAGTGCAGAGAGCATCATGAAAACCAAGGAACACACCAGGCAGGTCCAAGATACTGTTCTGATGAATCTTAAAGCCGAATTTGGATACAAAAAGATTTCCCAAGTTTTATTCATCTAAGGAGCACTGTGCAAGCGATCATATTGAAATGGAAGGAGTATGAGACCACTGCAAATCTACCAATACCCAGCTGTCACTATAAAATTTCATCTCGAACAAGGAGAAGACTGATCAGAGATGCAGACAAAAGGCCCATGATCACTCTGGATGAACTGCAGAGATCTACAGCTGAGGTGGGAGAGTCTGTCCATAGGACAACAATCAGTCGTACACTGCACAAATCTGGCCTTTATGGAAGAGTGGCAAGAAGAAAGCCATTTCTCAAAGATATACATAAAAAGTCTTGTTTGAAGTTTGCCACAAGCTACCTGGGAGACACCAAACATGTGGAATAAGGTGCTCTGGTCAGATGAATCCAAAATCGAACTTTTTGGCCACAATGCAAAATGATATGTTTGGCGTAAAAGCAACACAGCTCATCACCTCAAAACACCATCCCCACTGTCAAACATGGTGGTGGCAGCATCATGGTTTGGGTCTGCTTTTCTTCAGCAGTGACAGGGAAGAGGGTTAAAATTGATGGGAAGATGAATGGATCCAAATACAGGACCATTCTGGAAGAAAACCTGTTGGAGTCTGCAAAAGACCTGAGACTGGGACGGAGATTTATCTTCCAACAAGACAATGATCCCAAGCATAAAGCAAAATCTACAATGGAATGGTTCAAAAATAAACATATGCAGGTGTTAGAATGGCCAAGTCACAGTCCAGACCTGAATCCAATCGAGAATCTGTGGAAAGAGCTGAAAACTGCTGTTCACAAACGCTCTCCATCCAACCTCACTGAGCTCCAGCTGTTTTACAAGGAAGAATGGGCAAGAATTTCAGTCTTTCCATGTGCAAAACTGATAGAGACATACCCCTAGCGACTTGCAGCTGTAATAGCAGCAAAAGGTGGCGCTTCAAAGTATTAACTCAAAGGGGCCGAATAATATTGCACGCCCCACTTTTCAGTTTTTTATTTGTTAAAAAAGTTTAAAATATGCAATAAATTTCGCTCAACTTCACGATTGTGTCCCACCTGTTGTTGATTCTTCTTAAAAAAAATTTGAATTTATATCTTTATGATTGAAGGCTGAAATGTGGCAAAAGATTGAAAAGTTCAAGGGGGCCAATTACTTTCACAAGGCACTGTATCTTGAGAATGGGTGCCTGACGCACTCCACTTTTAGTGAACACAAATTTCCATGCAATTGAAATATAAATCCAACTACCTCTCCATTAACAACAATGCAAAAGGGCTCACAGTTCTCAAAATAGATGTGACTCCCAAACATCAAGTGTCTTTTTATTTAATATCTCCAAAACATTGAGTCTCTATGGTTGTGCTACAGAACATGTTTCTATTCATTCTGAAATGGACAGTTTGTCTTAGGCTGAAGGCACACTGTCGTGCATCAAACACGGAGTGTGTTTGATGCACGATAGTGATGAGAGTGTAATGCGTGTTGTTGGGTGTGTGTGGTGCGAGTGTGGTGCATGTGGTGAGTGTGGCTGACTGTATGTATGTAAGTGTGCTGCGATTGTGAGGTGTGAGTGCGTGTGTGCTGCGTGATTGTGATGCTGTCCATGGTCCTGAAGGATCGCAGACAGCATTTGTCAGGGAATAGAAACTCTGCGGCTGTCAAAGCCGCTTAGTTTGTATTTCCCGCTATGCCTAACAGTAAGCTATCATCTTGTACCGCTGTGACAGCAGCAGTACAAGATGTTTAACTAGTGCAATGATGATTGGTGTAAAATAATGTATTCCGGGGTTATTTTAGTGATTAACCCCATCAGCATCCTCTGCGCCGCATGTGTGCTCAGAGGTTGCTGATGCAGCTCAAATCCCAGTGATGAAGGGGTTAATATGAAGCTGGTGTAGTGGCACCATGTATGTTGAGAGTGTCCTCCCTCTCTGCAAACATAGTGTCATTGCACCATGTGTGTGAATGGGTTAATTGTTCTGTAAAATGGGTTAAAAGAGCTGTCGGCTTTATATTTCCACTGTAAAAGCTGGCGCTCTGTTATTGTCTATGAGGAGCTGTCGCCACTTTGTGGTGTTGAAGCCCTGTCTTGCCTTCAGCACCTGCAGTGTTCAGCACCACACAGCGGGGAAAGCTCCCCATAGGCAGTAACAGAGCGCCAGCTTTTACAGTGGAAATATAAAGCCGACAGCACTTTTACCCCATTTTACACAACAATTAACCCCTTCACACACATGGTGTAATGACACCAAGTTTGCAGAGAGTGAGGACACTCTCAACATACATGGTGCCACTACACCAGCTTCATATTAACCCCTTCATCACTGGGATTTGAGCCGCATCGGCACCCTCTGCGCACACATGCCGCGCATAGGATGCTGATGGGGTTAATCAATAAAATAACCCTGGAATACATTATTTTACACCAATGATCATTGTATTAGCTAAACATCTTGTACCGCTGTCACAGCGGTACAAGATGATAGCTTACTGTACCGGCACAGCGGGGGAAATTTAAACACACCATGTATCGCACCATGTAGTGTATGGGTGTGAGATTTTCTCGCATCCATAGACTTCTATTGCCCGCACGCACGTTAGAATCGCGTGCAGTCGCAGCATGCTGCGACTGCACTCGCTTCTGACTCGCAATGCAAGTTAGGTGCGGGGAACTCGCACGAGTGTGCCCTGCCAGATAGGGCAACACTGGTCCGAGTGCAATGCGAGTTTCCCTCGCATTGTACTTACGCGAGTCCCTCGCACGTGTGCCTTCAGTCTTACAGTGAAGAATGTTTTCATGTGCATAGCCAAAAGAGGTAAGATGTTTGGAGACACATTGTAAAAAAAACATCATGTTTTAAGAAGGGAGGCCTTCTGGAGTCTACATTTATGTAGTAAGCATTGCAGGAGGCCACAATGGAAGGATTGATGTTTTGCATTTCCTTTACGTCAACACCTTTATTCTGCCCTCTTGGAGAGCAAACAAAAAGTAGTGACACAGAATTATTTCACAGTCTTTTAGGCTACTTTCACATTTGCGTTCCCCTCCGCAGCGTTCTGCGGAGGGGAGCCACAATGTGAGCGTAGCACCGCCAGCCCCTAGCTTTATAATAGGAGAGCGAGGTCCTGCGCTTGACTGCACATGACCGTGCGCACCCATTCACTCCCATGTAATCTGTGCGCAGGCGTATGCCTGCGCACAAATCACCCAGTCTCGTCCGCACCAGAAATGCAACTGCATTTCGTCGGACGAGACTGGGTGATTTGTGTGCAGGCATGCACCTGTGCACAGATCACATATGGGAGTGAATGGGTGCGCACAGTCATGCGCAGTCAAGCGCAGCACCGTGCGCTCACATTATAAAGATAGGGGCTGGCGGTGCTGCGCTCACATTACGGCTCCCCTCCGCAGAACGCTGCGGAGGGGAACGCAAATGTGAAAGCACCCTTACTTGTTTTTGTAGTGTACTTTTTGTTAAATGTGAAATTTTACTTGTTGCATTGCTCTCACCATACTATAGACTAGGAGTCCTCCAAATGATATGCATGAGTTCAGGAATCCACTGCATTCATGAGCTGTGATGTAACTTCACCCTTCCCCAAACTATAGCTAAGGGCCGTTTCACACTGCGGCGTGATCCAGTCCGGTTCTGTCCGGTTCTGTCCGGGATGCCCCAGACAGCCGCGGACCGGATCAGCACACAGGACTAGGGGGCTAATATGCCCTCCGGTCTGGTGTGCAGTGCACGCAGCTGCAGCCGCTGATAGGTCAGAACCGCGGCGCCCGCGGTCCTCACCTATCAGCTGTGGGTGCTGCGTGCGGCTGCATACCAGACCGGGGGGCATATTAGCCCTCCAGTCCTGTGTGCTGATCCGGTCCGCGGCTGTCTGGGGCATCCCGGACAGAACCGGACTGGATAACGCCGCAGTGTGAAGCGGTCCCTAACAGCTATCTCTCCTAACTCCACCATACACATAAAACATTAGGTCATCAATCAATTCTGAATTCTCCAGAGAGCAAAATCAATCATTTATTATAAAGTGCAGTGCAGTCTCAAAACACAACCCAGTTTTTTTACATATGGGCCTTATTTTTTTTTTCAAAGTATTTTTATAAAATTTAAGGCCTTATTTTTACGCTAACATAGACAGAGGACGTCTGCTCACTCTACTTTATGTCTCTGATCACTTGACTTGGTTTAGTGACTAGAAATGTATTTTCTTAGGAGACCTTGATGTACTTCATACTAAAGGATTGGTTTCTGTACTACTCAATGAATCTTCTGCTGCATTGTCTTGAAATCTTGTATTGCCTCTGATGTTCACATACTACTGGTGACATACTACTATGCAACAGATGACTGCTCCACTATCTAGTATCTAATACAGTGTTTCCAAAACTCCAGTCCTCACGACCCCCAACAGATCATGTTTTCTGGGCTTCCTTAGTATTGCACATCTACTTATATAATCGGGAGTTTGGAATTCGGGCGTTGTAGCCGAATCCCAGACTCCTTTGCACGAGCCGCAGCGCACTACAGTTAAAAAAAAAATCATGCTCACCTCTCCCCGAGCCCCCGCCGTCTTCCTGCAAGCTGCCGGTGGCTCCCGGTGGCTCCCGCAGGCTCCCGGTCTCTGCAGAGGTCTTCTTCTGCACTACAGGACCTGCGGTGATGTCACAGTCACGTGACACCAGGTTACTCCATGGTAACCTGGTGTCACATGACTGTGACATCACCACAGGTCCTGTACTGCAGTAGAAGACCTCTGCAGAGACCGGGAGCCTGCGGGAGCCACCGGCAGCTTGCAGGAAGACGGCGGGGGCTCGGGAGAGGTGAGCATGATTTTTTTTTTTTTTTTAACCCCTGCATTCCTCTATACTCTGCCGCACACACCCCTCTATACCCCTGTATACCCCGCACACACCCTGTAACCCCTGTATACCCCTACTCTGTCCCTGTCATGTCTCTGTATACTCTTATCCCTGTCATGTCTCTGTATACTCTGTCCCTGTCATGTCTCTGTATACTCTGTCCCTGTCATGTCTCTGTATACTCTGTCCCTGTCATGTCTCTGTATACTCTGTCACTGTCATGTCTCTGTATACTCTGTCCCTGTCATGTCTCTGTATACTCTGTCCCTGTCATGTCTCTGTATACTCTGTCAGTGTCATGTCTCTATACTCTGTGTCCTGTCTCTACACTCTGTGTCCTGTCTCTACACTCTGTGTCCTGTCTCTACACTCTGTGTCCTGTCTCTACACTCTGTGTCCTGTCTCTATATCTGTCTCCTGTCTCTACATCTGTCTCCTGTCTCTACACTCTGTCTCCTGTCTCTACACTCTGTCTCCTGTCTTACACTCTGTCTCATGTCTCTACACTCTGTCTCATGTCTCTACACTCTGTCTCATGTCTCTATACTCTCTGTAATGTCTGTATACTGTGTCTATACTGTGTGTATAATGTGTGTAATCTCTGCCTACTGTCTGTCTATACAATGTCTCATGTATGTATATACTGTGTGCTTCTCTCCTCACCCCTCCACCACTGAGCCGCATCTCTCCTCAACCCTACACCATTGAGCCGCTTCTCTCCTCACCCCTCCACCACAGACACCCATCTCTCCTCACCCCTCCACCACTGAGCCGCATCTCTCATCACCCCTCCACCACTGAGCCGCATCTCTCCTCACTCCTCCACCTAGACACCCATCTCTCCTCACCCCTCCACCACTGAGCCGCATCTCTCCTCACCCCTCCACCACTTAGCCCATCTCTCCTCACCCCTCCACCACTGAACCGCATCTCTCCTCACCCCTCTAACACTGAGCCGCATCTCTCCTCACCCCTCCACCACAGAGCTGCATCTCTCCTCACCCCTCCACCACAGAGCCGCATCTCTCCTCACCCCTCCACCACAGAGCCGCATCTCTCCTCACCCCTCCACCACAGAGCCGCATCTCTCCTCACCCCTCCACCACAGAGCCGCATCTCTCCTCACCCCTCCACCACAGAGCCGCCTCTATACTCTGCTACCCACAGAGCCGCCTCGATACTCTGCTACCCACGGAGCCGCCTTGATACTCTGCTACCCACAGAGCCGCCTCTATACTCTGCTACCCACACAGCCGCCTCTATACTCTGCTACCCACAGAGCCGCCTCTATACTCTGCTACCCACAGAGCCGCCTCTATACTCAGCTACCCACAGAGCCGCCTCTATACTCTGCTACCCACAGAGCCGCCTCTATACTCTGCGACCCACACAGCCACCCCTATACTCTGCTACCCACAGAGCCGCCTCTATACTCTGCTACCCACAGAGCCGCCTCGATACTCTGCTACCCACAGAGCCGCCTCGATACTCTGCTACCCACAGAGCCGCCTCGAAGCTCTACTACCCACTGACCCGCCTGTATACTCTGATACCCACTGACCCGCCTGTATACACACAATTCATTTCACCGCGCTCCCGATGCAATTGCATCGGGCCTTTTTACTAGTAGTATATAAAATGTGGTGATTTCTGATGCATTGAAAATAATCCCATCACACCTGTGCAATACTAAGGAAATCCTGAAAAGATGATCTGCTGGGGGCAATGAGGACTAGAGTTTGGGAAACACTGGGACAATATCAATTCTGGATAAGAAAGTGCTGAATTGGTTCATGTGTTATAGAATATAGATAAACTGATGCTGGTGTTGCTAATAGCACTGTAAAATATAATCTGTAAAATATAATCACACATCAACGTATGCAGACAAGCTGGGATCTCCGAGAACAGGACTGTTTCACTGCAGCACCTAGAAGCAGCCCTACTAATCACACTGGAGTCAAACCCAAATTCAGGTCTTCAAAATGTAATACAGGGTGTTTTCCTAAGATATTAAGTTACCCTCTGTCCATAGGATAGGGGAAATTTTTTTTGAAAATATGTTTATTAGAAAAAAGTAACAATGACAACCACATGAGACTATATCCAGTAAGGTAGAAATACAAGTATAAGTAACAAGTAATTATTACATAGGGATATGTATCCTTAATAATAGGTGTATCTAAGCTTGAGGAAAATACAATGTCTATCAGTTTTTGTTTATTACATCCAACCAATGTAGGAACCATTATGAAAATAAGAAGTGAAATGAGGAAATAGAGAAGATTACTAAACTGAAAGAGATAAAGAGAGAGAGAGAGGACAAGGGGGTGAGGGGGGAGGAAAAGAAGGGGGAAGAGGAGGGGAATCTGTTACTTATCTCATAATGAAAAGAGTCACAATTCCATGGGGTGATTACATATCGTTCCCATGTTTCTGGCTGAGAGAAAGTGAAGCGCCCACATCGATCCCAACGAGCTGCCGGAGAAACGCCACAGGGCAATAGAATTAATTTAAGCGTCCTCTAACCAGGAGGAGACCTCAGGGCCCTCACTAAAAAGGTGCCAGGTGCTCCATGTTCCATGATGTCTATCCCATCTGTCTGTGTCCTGAGCAATAAGGGATTCCATTCGCTCAAGTCTGTTCATTTCGGTTATCCATTCCCTGATTGTTGGGGTCTCCGTGGATCTCCAGTGTCTAGGGATTACCGTTCTAGCAGCTATAAGACGAAATCTGAATAGTCCATTTTTAACCGCAGCTAGAGAACCTGGAATTAGGGAGAGAAGTGCTACTTGAGGTAATGGGTCTTGGGATACCCCCGTGACAACGCTGAGTATTGCGAACATTTTCCGCCAAAATTGTTGTAGTACCCTGCAGGACCACCAGATGTGTAGCAGCGTGCCTACCTCCTCACCACATCTCCAGCACGAGTCTGGCACAGCAGGGTAAATCCTATGAAGGAAGTCCGGAAACCTGTACCACCTGGTTAATATCTTATAGTTTTTCTCCTGAGACGCACAGGAAACTGAAAGCCTATCGGTCAAGGTGAACATTTTTTGGAGGTCCAGAGCGGAAAAGGTGGTCCGCAAATCCTTCTGCCAAGCCTCTATGTAAGGTGGTGGCTCTACTGTGACCGCCTCAGTCAGTATGTTGTACATTAAGGACACCAAGTGAGAAGGGCCCTCTGCGGAACCTAGCAAGAACTCTAGGGCAGTGGGGGGCTCAGACCTTAAAGAGGCAAGATAAGTTTTTAGTTGGGAGAACTCCATCCAAGATAGAGAATCCACTTCCACTCCTCTTCGCATGGCCCCCACCGTGGAGAAACTCCAGAGCAAAGATGCAACCTGACACATAGTTGGCCTGTCTGACTCCCTCCAACAAAGAAAACTGCGCCTACCAATTGCAGGTGGGAAGTTGACATTGTTGAAAGGAGGACGTAAACCACTAGGATTATTGGTTAATTTCAACCTGCCTCCGCGCAATTCCCAGAACCTGAAAAAAGACTATGTTAGAGGAGGGAAATCCGATAGTGGAGGTCTATGAGAAGCACTGATCCAAGGTAGCAAACAAAGAGGAAGGGGTGAGAGGAGCTCCTCCATAAATATCCATTGTTTATGTGCTAGATTATATTTCCAGTCCACCACTCTAGACAGAAGGACTGACCGATTATACCGTTGAAAATCCGGTAAACCTGAACCTCAGTTCGATTTTGGGCTAGTGAGGACAGAGAATCGTAAGCGAGATTTTTTTTCCCAAACACAAAGCTACGTATAGCCGAGTGCAGCCGCCGAAAGAAATAGTCTGGAACAAAAATGGTGATGGTTTGGTATTAATAGAGAAAACGTGGCAAAACATCCATTTTAATCGCGTTAATGCGACCGAACGACGAAAGTTGCGCCCTGTCGTATTGTTTCAAGTCCTTTAGTGTTCTATTTAACAATGGGATAGGATAGGGAAATTTTAATGATCGCTGGGGGTCTGACAGCTCTTATCCCTAGGGATCCAGACAATGGACTCTGCAGAACCCTGTCTTGAATGGAGCAGAAGTGCATATCCTTAGCGTCTTCCCTGTCACTGACTATAAAAGTTTCATAATTAGATAAACGATGTGCTCTGCTTTCTCCAGCAGTCCTATGGATTATGAATTGAGTGAAGGTCAAGCATGCGTACCTGTGCACTATTCAAGACTGGATGTTGGCATGCACATTGCATAAAATAGATCAACTAAATGTAAAGCCAATTGGATGACCATCCGTTAAAATCTGTTTCCCATAGACTTTAATGTTAAAATAAGAAACACAAGTGTCTGTATTGTCATCTATCTGTTTTTTTTTTGGGATAGTAAAATAAGTTGTACTGACTAGTTTTTTTTTTCTTCAGGTAAAATACATACAGACAGATCATATATGCAAATTATATGATAAAACGCTTTAAAATAATGGGCCCTGTAACTGAATGTTTTATTTCCATTTTTATGCTGCTGAAATGTATAATAAAAACTGAAATAAAAATATACATGTGAACATAGCATATTAGATGTATATTGTGTGTATAAGTAGTATTTTTTGCCCAAAGGAAAAAAACATTCACAATATCACTAAGCAGCACATCCTCAACTGACTATGGGGATAATTTAATGAATTATTGGTGTAAATGAAAGCATTCTTTGAACATTGCTTTGGAGTATAATGGCCTTATATAGTTAGAAATTAATCAAGCAGGCAGCATGTCCGCTCCAATACCTGTGGCTATCATACCAAGCTATAATTAATGAATTACACAGCTTCTCTCCTAAGGTCAGGAAATTATTTAAAGCAAGAGACGGAGAACCCGCAGATGTTCAGGTTCGGTGAATCCGGGTGAACGTTAAAAAAAAAGTCCGGGTTCGGGATTAGACTTGACCTGAAACTTGGGCCTGAACCCCACATAAGTCTACGAGGACTCAAACTTTAGTGCTAAAAAATGGTGGTAGTAAGGGCTAAGGGGCTGTAAAAGAAACAAAATGGGGATTAAAGCAGGATAATTATACTTACCAGCCTCCGCACTGCGGTTACACTACTTCAGGGTCCACTCATTAATCCTCATACATTTACACTTGTTCCCCCACCCACACTCTTTGTGACAGCATCTGTGATTGATTCAAGTCAGACTGCGCCTCCACCCTATGTGCTACATCTGTGATTGGTTACCTAGCCTCACGGTAGCTGTGTCTCCTGAGTGTAAAAATAAATAAATAATTGAAAAACATGGAGTAGGCTCACACAGCGCAAATAAAGCACATGGCTGCAATCTGCAGACCCCAGTTGTGTGCGTTATCTTGGCTGGGTATCAAAATACCAGGGACCCAATGAGGTTTTTTTAAAATTATTTAAGCTGTTGCCTCAGGTGAACTCACTGACATCCCCACTCTCTGTGCCGTCAGTGTGTACCTGAACTCACATGGAGCAATCACTTTAAAGTCATCGCTCAGCGTGAGCTCTGGATGTAGCAGAGATGGGGAGCTTTGAGGGACCTCATTGTGGATCACTGTAAGGCCACGTCACACACACAGATATTTGTGCAGATATTGTTCACAGATCTCTGTTGCAGTGAAATATGGACACATTATCCATTTATACAGCCACAATGGACAATCTGTCATGATTTCACTGCAACCAGAGATCTGTGAACAATATCTGCACAATTATCTGTGTGTGTGACCCCAGCCTAAGAGCTGCAAGGATATGTTTGGGGTTACTAAATGGACTAAGAGGTGTCTATGTTTTTTTTTCCAAATAAAGGATTTTCCTCTGTGTCAATGTTTTTTAAATATTTACTAACAGGATTGGTAGTGTTGGGGCCTCATAGAGATCTGTACATCCCAAATCCAGTGCTTGACGTCAGCTGTCATGAACCCTTAAATTATCTCGATTGCCTTTGCATCAGGGCAATCGGGAAGAGCAGGGTAAAGCACTAGGAATGGCGCATTTAATGGATACACATTTATGAGGCAGATGCAGGCTGCTATTCTTAGCCTGGGGGGTCCCAAAAACTATGGATTTCCCCAGGCTGAGAATACACCCCCAGCTGTGTGCTTTATTTTGGCTGAGTATCAAAATTGGGGGAAACCCCACAGCAGCTTTTTAAAATGTATTTATTTAAATATTTTTTTAAAAACACGTAGGTTCCCTTGTATTTTGATGCCTAGCCAAGATAATTCGAACAGCTGGGGGCTGCAGCTCGCAGCTGTGTGCTTTATCTGCCCTATGTATCAAAATATGGGGGACCCATGCCATTTTTTTCAATTAGGCTAGGGTCACATTTGCGGTTTTATTTTCAAAACAGGATCCGGTTTTGACCATTAAAAATGGTCAAAACCGGTTCCAGTTCCGCAGCCATAGGCTGCAATAGAAAAAACCGGATTGCACTTATTGCAATCCGGTTACCGCATCCGGTTTTGCAGCCTACGGTAAAAATCATGCAGGCTGCATTTTTTGGAGCGGTTGAAAAACCGGATCTGTTTTTTTTTATAATGGGCGCCTATGGCAACCAGATCTGGTACCGCAAGATACATGAATGTACCTTGCGGTACCGGATCCGTTTTTGGTGCCACAATTTTTTCTCATTGCATCTGAATCCAGCGATGTGAAAAACGACACACCAGCGATCCAGAATTATACCGAGGTCGTTGGGAATTGTCACTCCATAGCATAGCATTGAGATCGTGGTCATTGTCCCTGTGAAACACAACGATGTAGCGCTCCCAGTGGGAGTGCAACGACGTAGAAATGACCCAGAGCAGTATGTAACGATCAACGATCTCACAGCAGGGGCCAGATCGTTGGTGCATGTCACACATAACAAGATCGCTAACGGGATCGCTGTTGCGTCACAAAATCTGTGATGCTACAGCAATCTCGTTAGCGATCTCGTTATGTGTGACAGGGCCTTTAGAGCTTTATTCAGGCGGCTAAACCCAAACAGTAAACCCAAAAAGTTATTCAGTACGGACCCCAAATTTTACATTTCAGGTTCACCCATCATTAATTAAAACATAATTGCCTCTGTATCTGTTTGGTCCCATTGTTATTCTGCCACCTTATCTTTTCTGAAAATCCAGGCTGTATGATTAATGTCACTTCATATCTTAAGTACATAGGACTTCTGCAATACACTTAGGAGGGAAGGTTTTGGTATTTCAGCTTCTGGAAAGAGGATCAGACCTTTCTTTGTGCCAACATATTAACCTAATATAATGCCAGCCCTCAATTCACACAACGGAAATTCATTCTCCTGTCAAATAATAATAGCAATACGGTGCACTAACCCGAATTTCCAAGCACATGGAATAAGTTACCTTCAAATAATCCTGGTTGAGAAGTTGCCACTGTTCACTATATGACTTTTTCAGCTGCTGTTTTTCCCTAATGAGATCAGTGAGCTTCTTCAGAGGTCCGGAATTTAAAGCGTCTGAATGGTTCCGTAATATATGACTCAGGTTCTCTGTCTGGGTTACCATTGTAGACCAGGCCTGTGAATGCAAAACAATATGGAAAAAGTGACAAAATGGAAAGACTTTACTACATTCAAGTCTAATTTTCTTGACTACAACTTGATCAAATTGTTGCCACATATAATGGTGATTTCATTCCCTGTAATTAGTACAGGTGAATTTTTACCATGCTACTAACGGTCCAGTCTCTTATTTGTAATCTTACATCAAAAGTCCCATGAGCTATACTGTCTTATATGGCTAACCATTACTGTTCATATATACTGCATCACAGAGTAAAACATTTTGGAACAGTAATTTTTTAGACTTCCCGATAGTATTCCCTCCAAAGAACATTTCTGTTGGCCTCTGCCCAACTTGAAGATAACATATTCTTAAATGTTCAGTTATTGGAGGATTGGTTATCCTATAAGGAGAACCATTGTCCATATGCTATATTATATGTAGACAGACATCCCAAACGCCATAAGCAGCTGCTTTATATATGATGGACCTAAGCACGCCACATATATGTTACCATGGATGGCTGCATTTTAACCAGGAGAAATCAGATGTATGCAGGCCTTTCCAATGCCAGACTTACTAGGAAAGAGTTTGTCTCTAGGAAGTATGGTTGATATTTCAGCTGCAAAAATAGTTTACAGAAAAAGCCTGCTGTATGTGAACATACTCTAAAGTGTTTTCTGGTCTTAGACCCTTTTACACTAGCGTTTTGTCAAAATGCCACAGATTTAACGCATCTGCTGCCTAACGGCCGCACTTGCATCAGACTTGAGGCAGGCCCCATGCACTGTCTATAGGGCATGTGACAGGTGCGGCAGGTGCGGTATAGCCGTGGTTCTGGCACTTGCGGCAGTTGCGGCCATGAAAAAAAACACGGTCAGCCACCGTGTCAGATCCTTGCCGGAACCGCGACTATACCACACTTGCCGCAAGCCCTGTAGACAATGCATTGGGCTTGCCGCAAGTGCTGCCGGCGGATCCGGACAAAAATATTCCTTGTGATCTAGATTGGTTTAATGGTTAATATAACAATTTCCCATGGAGGTCAGTGAAAGAATTTAATGTTGTAGATTAGGGTCCAGTTAGATACTTACCTCTGCAAGCTTGTTGTCCTGTATGTAATAAGAGGCTGAACAATATTGGCTCAGCTTCTTATGTACTGCATGTACTGATCATAGAGATGCACATAAAGAGGGAAAAGAGAAAAGAGGGTAGCTATCAAACAGAATGATTCAGTAGCTCTGTCCCTAATCTTTAGGAAAGAGTTCAAGGACTCTATACTGAAGGACACATCCCAGAGCAGTATTTACTCCTGAACTGATGACCAGGATGATGTCAAGGTCTGACCTCTCTGTATGTAAATTTACAAAGACAAATAACCTCGAATTCAAAAATGTCTTCAATATCTATTAATCCCTATCATAAGTAATCTTTTTAAGATAAATAGAAACAAATAATGTATAATTCTATACTATTAACAGGTAACGACAAATAATAATGGAGAAATAGGATTTCTGTGCTGCTGATGAATCAAAGTGCCAGTCACATGAGGAGGATACTTCAAAGAGGTTTATGGACTACGCATTTGAAAATCTACTGATTTTCTCCTTCAAGACAACTTGTCAATTATATTTCTGCTGATTCACTTTAATTGTGTAAGGCTGGCTTCACACTACGTTTTTTACCATACTGTTCTGTTCATTTTTTAAACAAACAGAACAGGATCGTTTTTGCCTTCCATACATCCCTATGGGGCCGGATTGACCCTATTTGGCCATCCGGTTTTGTGAATCCGGTGCAGGATTCGTTTCTGTCCTGTTTTTTACTGGTCCCAAAAATGATGTCTGCATCATTTTTGGGTTCTGGTGACAAAACAGGAAAGAAACTAATCCTGTCTGGTCCGGCACACTTAGCATGGGGGCCTATGGAGCCGGATCTGGGAAACAACAGAACCGTTTCATAGATCCGGTGCCAGGGTACAGAGCATGCGCAGAACAGGAGCGCTGCTCTGTACCCATAGTACATCTGTGTAATATCACTTTAGTGATATTAAATAAAGGGATGGATAAAAATAAAAAATAATATATTCTCACCTTTCCGCCGACCCCAAGTGTCCCATGCTGAATACATCTACCAGCAGTTCGAGGACCTTGCATGATGTCCCCTGGAGGGGAGGGGCAAACTGATCACATGACTGCATCAGCGCGCAGTGTTTAAATCTTTAAATAGCGCTGATGCGGTCATGTGATCGGGTTGCTCCGCCCTCCGGGTGACATCATGCAAGGTCCTCGAACTGTGGACAGATATATTCAGAGCGGGCCAATCGGGAGTCGCCGGAAAGGTGAGAATTTATGATTTTTTATTTTTAGCCATGACTTTATTTAATATCACTGTAGCAGTGTATGTATATACACTGCTACAGTGATATTACACAGCGCTGACAGCACTTGTCATAAGCTCAGCTCCCCGCTGCTCTTTCTGTGTCCGGATACCGGACCGGACACAGAAATGGCATCTGGAGTTGCCAATCCGGTGCTGTCCGCTCCTGTTCGTTGGATCCTGTAAAAAACAGGATCCAACGAACAGGATCAAAAACATAGTGTGAAGCCAGCCTAACTGACATACTCCTCTTACACATTTTACAAACTTTCATACATGACAGGTAGATATTACTTTTAGTTTCTCCCTATCCTGTATTTTGATTGCCAGCCAATGTAAAGCCAGGCGGTGAAGCTCTACCATTTTTTTAAATTATTTATTTATTTTTACACTACTACGATGTCAGATTCTTTGCCTATGGAAACCAATCACAGATAGATGCTGGCACAATGGGTGAGGGAAACAACAGCCAATCACAGATGCTGTCATAGAGAATGAGCATCTGTGATTGGCTGTTGGAGGCAGTGCAGTAACCTGGCCATACCTTTATTTTACCATACATAATCCTGATGACACAATCTCTTTTAATTGTGATCTGTTGGGGTCTAAAGGCCACTTTACACACACAGATATCTGTGTCCAACTTCTGAACAGATCTCTGGTTTCAGTGAATTCATGAACACATTGTTCCATTTTGTGGCTGTGTACAAATGTAACAATGTGTCCATGATTTCACTGCAACCAGAGATCTGTTCAGAAGTTGGACATAGATATCTGTGTGTGTGTATAGTGGCCTTAACTGACAGTAGATAAGTGATACTGGAGTGTCAAAATCTTCAACAGGTAAGTATTGCTTGTTTTGTTATTTTATAAAAATTAACAGTCTTTGCCCTATTTTTTATGAAAATGGACAACCTCTTTAAGGGAAAAATTATAAGTTAGGAATATTTTTCTAGAAACCATTGTTCTCATGCTGGTAGCTATTAGGGCCGCTTTACACACACCAACTTCTGTGACCAACTTCTGAACAGATCTCTGGTTGCAGTAAGGCGGCCGTCACACGCATCAATGTTGAGAGCGATATTGTTAGCGATCACATGCACGCGCGATCGCTAACAATATCGCTCACATCGTTGGTGAGCTGTCACACAGACAGACTCACCAGCGATGTGGAGCAGCGAGATCGCTGGTAACTATGGTACACATCGGGTTACAAGGCGCCGCGCGGCGCTTAGTAACCTGATGTTACCATAGATACCATCTCCCAGCATAGGCTCTGCCGCTGGGAGATCGTTCATCGTGGTGTCACACACCACAATGATGCAGATTGATCAAGAGTTTATCGCTTGATATGAGCTCCGGCTCACAAATCTGCGATCAAACAATCAAGCGATTTTACAGTGTAAAATCGATTGATTACACGCAGCTATGCACAAACGATATCGCTTAAGCGATCAAAAAGCAGATCGCTTAAGCGATATCGTGCAGGAAATTGATGCGTGTGAGGGCCGCCTAAAATCATGGACACATTGTTCCATTTTGTGGCTGTGTACAAATGTAACAATGTGTCCATGATTTCACTGCAACCAGAGATCTGTTCAGAAGTTGGTCACAGAAGTTGGTGTGTGTAAAGCGGCCCTAAGGCGGCCGTCCACACGCAACGATTTCTTGCCCGATATCGTTTAAGCGATCTCCTTTTTGATCGCTTAAGCGATATCGGGCAAGAAATCGTTGCATGTAATCAAGCGATTTACGATGTGAAATCGCTTGATCGTGACATCGCTGATCTGAGCTCCGGAGCTCAGATCTTGCGATGAACGATGCCACGATCTGCTTCATCGTGGTGTATAACACCACGATGAACGATCTCCCAGCGGCAGAGCCTATGCTGGGAGATGGTAACTATGGTACACGTCGGGTAACTAAGCGACGCGCGGCGCCTAGTTACCCGATGTGTACCATAGTTACCAGCGAGATCGCGGATCCACATCGCTGGTGAGTCTGTCTGTGTGACAGCTCACCAGCGATGTGAGCGATATTGTAAGCGATCGCGCGTGCACGTGATCGCTTACAATATCGCTAGAGATATCTCAGCGTGTGACGGCCGCCTTAGTTTTATTTGTGTAACCAATTTTCTTCATGCCCCGCACTAAAGGCCCAGTTACACACACAGCTAATTGTGCAGAGATTGTTTGCAGATCTCTGGTTGCAGTGAAATCATGGACACATTGTTACATTTTCGTACTATGGGATTTGGAGATGTGAGTCGACCTATAGGAGCGATGGACTGAACCCGTATGGGACAATACAAGAGCTATGGAGGAATTGGGAGGAAAATACACCATTGGAGGAATGCAGGCACTACATCGCCTAATATGAACTGACTTTTGTCAGTATATGTGTTTATATATGACTTGTTGTATAGTTGGTGCCAGGGCCGGCGTCAGCACCCGGCGTACCCGGGCAAGTGCCGGGGCCCGACGGCTTGGAGGGGGCCCACCGGGCCCCTGAGGGCTAGGGTCACACTTGTGTTGTGACCCTAGCCTGACGCAAGTATTGTCTGCTGCAGCGCAGAGCGTTTAACGCTATGCGCTGCCAGCAACTGAGCCCATAGAAACCCGCAGTTTACATTGACAACCAAATGGTTGTCACGGTAAACGTCGGGTTTCTATGGGCTGCCTCCAGCGCATAGCAGCGTTGCAACATAGTATACTTGCATCAGGCTAGGGTCACAATGCAAGTGTGACCCTAGCCTCAGGGGCCCCTGAGCACTGCCCCCACAGCCAGAGCCATATCCAGGGGGCAGCTGGGGGGTCATTTTCAGGCTCCTGCAGGCTGCAGCACCGGAGGTCTCCCTCCTCCCCCTCCACAGGAGCCGACAGAGCTGCACACACACACTGTGCTTACAGGACCTGCGATGATGTCACATGGAGGGGAGGAGTCAGGGGTCTCATGATCAGCTCCTCAGTGTATCCAGGACTGTGCTGGCCATCAATGATGCTCAAATAAGGTGAAGTTTGTGTGTGGTCAGGAGGCATTTACAGTGTGAATGTAGCAGAGGTGAGTGTGTACTAGGTGTATGGCAATTAGGTGAAGGTTATGTGTGGGGTCAGGAGGGATTTACAGTGTGAATGTAGCAGAGGCGAGTGTGTACTAGGTGTATGGAGCAGAGCCGTGTGTGTACGAGGTGTACGGAGCAGAGCCGTGTGTGTACGAGGTGTACGGAGCAGAGCCAAGTGTGTACGAGGTGTACGGAGCAGAGCCGTGTGTGTACGAGGTGTACGGAGCAGAGCCGCGTGCGTACTAGGTGTATGGAGCAGAGCCGCGTGCGTACGAGGTGTACGGAGCAGAGCCGCGTGTGTACGAGGTGTACGGAGCAGAGCCAAGTGTGTACGAGGTGTACGGAGCAGAGCCGTGTGTGTACGAGGTGTACGGAGCAGAGCCGCGTGCGTACGAGGTGTACGGAGCAGAGCCGCGTGTGTACGAGGTGTACGGAGCAGAGCCGCGTGTGTACGAGGTGTACGGAGCAGAGCCAAGTGTGTACGGAGCAGAGCCAAGTGTGTACGAGGTGTACGGAGCAGAGCCGCGTGTGTACGAGGTGTACGGAGCAGAGCCGCGTGTGTACGAGGTGTACGGAGCAGAGCCAAGTGTGTACGAGGTGTACGGAGCAGAGCCGTGTGTGTACGAGGTGTACGGAGCAGAGCCGCGTGCGTACGAGGTGTGCGTAGCAGAGCCGCGTGTGTACGAAGTGTACGGAGCAGAGCCTTGTGTGTACGAGGTGTACGGAGCAGAGCCGCGTGTGTACGAAGTATGTGTACCAGTGGTAGCCCCCCGCGGATTCCGCTCCTATAGTCTCAGCCACCTTTGCCAGCAGCATTCTTCTCCATAGTCTCTTCTGCCGCTGTTTGCATTCTGCAGCTCAGCATGGAGGGGCACGATGTCATCACTGTGCTGATATGTGCAGAGCGACCGGAGGAGACCGGAGCAGCGAGAAGAAAGGTGAGGAGAAGAGAGATCTGGACGGCCAGACACTCCGCTTGGCTGCGGTGCCACCATATGGCAGTGCGGCTCCATTGAGCTGCTTGCATTATTTGTGTGCTTCAGGATGCTTGTGTATATACCAAGCATCCTCAGACGCACAAAAATGCAACATTTTGCATTTGAAGGGTATTTTTAAAAGGCGCAAGGGAACGCAATCGCATTTTAGCCCGCTCCTAACAATGTGTAATATACTCACTGTCAGAAACAGCTCTTGCTGGATTCGGCAGTCACTGTTCCTGTAAGGCTGCCTTCACATAGGAGTTTTTTTTAAAATGTGGCAGTTGCGGTAAAAAAAACCTGCATCTGCCGCATTTTCCGTCTAGCGGCTGCACTTGCTGCACGTTTGCGGCAAGCCCCATGCATTGTCTATGGGGCTTGCGGTAAGTGTGCGGCAATATATATATATACATATATATATATATATATATATATATATATATATATATATATATATATATATATATATATATATATATATATATATATATAAAATATATATATAGTCCGCGATATGTACTTAAAGGGGGCCCACTGAGACCTTTTCGCCCGGGGCCCACAGAAACCTGGAGCCGGCCCTGGTTGGTGCTATATCCTGCTCCTTCCCCTACTCCTCTTTTCTATACTCACTGTGTTTCAGTCCATGTCCCTCCTGTCTGTTTGCCCCACTATTGTTAGTGCAGAAATGACATAAAAGTGTTAAACTGTAGCGACTGGGATCCTTCCCAGATCACTACTGACATGCCCTTATCTCTGCCCTAATCCAAAATGGCGCCAGACGCTGTGCGCATGCGCACTGGCAAACCGGAAGTGGGCGGCGAGGGGGACTTCTATTAAGGGTGCATCCGGGGAAATGACGTCACCGGAAGTTGCGTTCTGGACCCGGTGCAACCCAGAATGCCCTCCCCGCCGTCTGACAACCATTTTGCCAGTGCTGCAATTGCAGCAACACCAGCGGTCTCCTATTGGTCATGACCCCATTTAAAAACCCCTCACTGTTGAGCACTTGTCACCACTAGCCCCCCGAAGCAGCCGACGCGAAACACGTGTCGGGGCTACTGGACCAGCGGGCAGACTTGGCAGGGACCCCTTACTAGGTTCATGGGTAAGTTATTACTGTGCACTTTATTGTATATCTAGATCAGGGGTTTGCTACTTCTACATAGGTTAATTGCATCTACCCTGATCTATGCACCTTGGCACTTTGCACTTTTACTATCCCTCTGAACCTTTCATATACAGCCCTTGCCTGTCTTGCCCGCTTGTCACTTTGTCTCCCTCCCTTGTCATAAAATCATGTCATCTTTTACTTTGGACACGTCTGTTTATTGTATCCACTGCATTTAATAAAGCATTATTTTTGCAATATACACTGGTGTGGACAGTAAATACGTGTTTTAGTTACGGTACATGGGCAATAGAACTCTCCTTCTCTCCTTCTTTATATAATGTATTCTGAGTAGTCTGCCCCTAACATGATCATACCCGGTCCCTCATTTCTCACATTGTTACATTTGTACACGGCCACAAAATGGAACAATGTGTCCTTGATTTCACTGCAGCCAGAGATCTGCGAACAATCTCTGCACAATTATCTGTGTGGATAACTGGGCCTTCACATGATATGTTCTAGAAATAACACAGTGTTTGCTTGGAGAAACTTTCAGGGTACCGTTACACGTCGCAACATTGCATGCAATTTCACTTGCAACTTACTGGTTGCAGTGAAATCATGGACACATTGATCCATTTTGTTGCCGTGTACAAATGGAACAATGTGTCCATGATTTCACTGCAACAAGTTGCAAGTGAAATTGCATGCAATGTTGCGACGTGTAACGGTACCCTCACTGTCGAAAATTATTTCACAAGTTCATTCACACGCGTCAATGTCATCAGCGATCTGATCGCTGGCGACATTGAAGACTGATCGCTGGTGAGCTGTCACACTGGCAGACTCACCAGCGATCATTGGACCAGCGACATCGTGGAAATTATTTAAATATCGTTTCCACGATGTCTTGCTCCCGCTGCCGGGCTGTGGTAAGCGGGAGCAGGCTGGTCTCCAAGGCAAACTGCGGGTATCTAGGCAGCGGGTGCTGCCTAGATACCCGATGTATACCTTGGTTACCAGCCTTCTCTGCTCACCAGCTGGTATCCAAGTTTCACAGCGGGCAACTAGGGTCCCTAGTTACCCGCTGTGTACCTTGGATACCAGCCGGTGAGCGGAGAAGGCTGGTAACCAAGGTATACATCGGGTATCTAGGCAGCGCGCGCTGCCTAGATACCCGCAGTTTACCTTGGAGACCAGCTCCCAGCGCTTGCTGAGAGGCGCTTGGAGCTGGCTTATCACTCATCTCCGGGAGTCACACCCAGCAATGCCACCGGGCGACCATCGTCAGGTTTTAAACAGGTTCTAAAACCTGACGACCATCAACCAGCGATTTATCGCTGATGCCCCCTGTCACATGCTTCAATATCGCTGCAACGTCATGTGCAGCAGCGATATTGCACGCGATTTTGACGCGTGTGACAGCCCCATTAATTTTCACTAGTTTCCACATTTACCTTATCTTTTATAAGAGAATTGTAGGTTCCCTTATATCGTACATTGGTTGTATTCATCCTATAATTGTTTTTGTTTTTATCTTTATTTCTTCCTACAATGTTCTCATGTTCTTATCTCTGTGTTTCCATTTACCTTCTATATTTATGGTGTATTTGCTCCTTTTTTCAGTTCTTATTTCATTTTAATTTACAAAAAACAACATTTTAATTAAAAACAATCTTAATAATACAAAGAAGTCTGTTTTTGACACTCCACAACAATCAGTAACCAGGCGAGTCAAAACTTGATTAATTTTTACTGGTGACTAATAAAAATACACAACGGGTAGGCTCAAAAAACATCCCTCTGTTGAGATACGTTCAGTTTAATATTAAATTGGTTGTTCTGGAAGAAAAAGTACAGATATTATATTATATCATAGTTTACATATTAATGAGGTACTTGATTTGTGATTTTAATTATTACCATTTATGGAGTTATATATTTTTAGGTAGACATACCGCGCTTACAGACATTGTTTAAAATATACACCAAGAACCTCACATTTTTATATACATAGCAATAAGTATTTTGTTCACTATCTAACTACATGGATCATTTACTATTTGGCAATCGACTTATTTTTGTTCTGTGACTTTACAACACGAATACTGCTTTGTATTTTTTGACTAATGTTTTAGTGAAGCCCAATTTAAGAGAAGCTGTCGAGACATGAAACCACCAGAGATCTGGAAAAGGTCATTTCTGAAAACTTCCAGTACAAACCAAGAAGATTTGTGAAAGAAGCCATGCGGAGGTCAGTAATTACTTTGGAGGAACTACAGAATGAAACCATTACAACTTGTCTTACCTTTTTTTTTTAAAAAGAACTCTGTGTTGATAATAAGTTGTGAAAGGTTCAGTGAAATATCCCTAAAAATCTATAAAATACTCACTCTTTACCAGAACTGCTCATAATATTGACTCAGCAGGAAACACATAATAGTTTATGCAAAACGAGAGATATAGAATTGAAAATAAAAACTGAAGCATTGATAGCGTTATAGATGAGTCTACCGTAACTCATGCTAAATACATGTGCCAAGAGCTTGTGAGTCAGAGCTCACTGGAAGCAATCTGCTTGTGTTCCCTTAGACAATGCTATTTATTCGTCATCAAGTACTTGGAACTGTATCTGGATCAGAAGAGGAGGAGGCGTACAAAAGAGAAAATATGTGTGCTTATGTTTACTGCCATCTGATCTCATAACTGTTAACTTACTACAATCTCTTCAATGACAGAAAGAGTTTAGTCTCAGCATTCCATGAGAACAAAGACAGACATGGGCATAGGCGTAGAAGGCATTTGTGAAGGGGAATTGAAGATTCAAAGTCACACTTCAAAACTGGCAGGGTCAGCTCATCAGCAATGTGAGAACTATTCTGCTGAATGAGTAATAGGGGATTACAAATAAGAAATAACATCCAATAAAAGAAAATATCTTAGATGAAGGAATTCATACAGTAAAGTACGTGAAACCCGACCTGTACTTGAAGAGTTATTCAAACAAAAAAAAAAGTGAAGTCCAGCATCCATTCTGCTTTTGGAGCAGATGCTAGACTTCACATTTTTTTCATTTGATTACCGTATATACTCGTGTATAAGCCGACCCGTGTATAAGCCGACCCCCCTACTTTTGCCCCAAAAATCTGGAAAAACCTATTGACTCGTGTATAAGCCGAGGGTGGACCCCAGCACAGGTATACGTATACAGCCCCCAGCAGTGTGGTATACAGGCCCCCCCCAGTGGTATACAGGCCTCCCCAGTGGTAGTATACAGCAGCCCTAGTGGTAGTATACAGCAGCCCCAGTGGTAGTATACAGGAGCCCCAGCAGCCCCAGTGGTAGTATACAGGAGCCCCAGCAGCCCCAGTGGTATATACAGCAGCCCCAGTGGTATATACAGCAGCCCCAGTGGTATATACAGCAGCCCCAGTGGTATACAGGCCTCAGCAGTATATACAGCAGCCCCCAGGGGTTATACAGCACCCCCCAGGGGTTATACAGCGGCCCCCTGGGGGTACCCAGCAGCCCCCAGGGGGTACCCAGCAGCCCCCTGGGGGTACCAACAGCCCCCTGGGGGTACCAACAGCCCCCAGGGAGTACCCAGCAGCCCTCTGGGGGTACCAACAGCCCCCTGGGGGTACCAACATCCCCCTGGGGGTACCAACAGCCCCCAGGGGGTACCCAGCAGCCCCCTGGGGGTACCAACAGCCCCCACAAGCTGGCACTGTCCCCCCTTGTAAGTGCCCCCCCCCCCCCGCTACTTATACATTACCATCCCGGTGTTCTGATCGGCGCCGCTCCTCGGTGCTGCGTCTTCATCCTCCCGTCCGCGCTGGCTGCATCCGGGTTCTCCGGCGGTCGCGCGATGACGTCATATCGCTGCGACAGCCGGAGATCCCGGATGCAGCCAGCGAGGACGGGAGGATGAAGAAGCACCGAGGAGCGGCGCCGATCAGAACACCGGGATGGTAATGTATAAGCACCGGGGGGGGGGCCCTTACAAGGGGGGACAGTGCCAGCTTTTGGGGTGCTATATGATCTGCTTCCCCCTGCCGCTGATTGTCAGGGGGAAGCAGTGCATATATAATGAGCGGCCCCACGTGACGGGGCCGCTCATACAGCAGCCTCCCCCCGCCTCCTCCAGCCTCCACAGCCCAGAGGTACCGTATTGACCCGTGTATAAGCCGAGGGGGGGACTTTTCAGCCCAAATTTTGGGCTGAAAAACTCGGCTTATACACGAGTATATACGGTATCTTCATATGCATCCTGGGAACCATCGCAAGGACTAGGTCCGAGCAACGTATCCATCCCTGGACTGGTACTTAATTGGAGTGGTGAGCTGAATCACATAGGCTGTGTTTGGCTACTTGAAGATTTATATCCATATTATTAAAAGATAGCGTATTGCAAGGCTATTTTAGCACTTTGAAATTGCTGGGATACAATCTTTGGGACCACCATTGTCTTGAGAATGAAGGGGCCTCATCATTGATTTAGCACAATGGCTACATTGATACATTTTTCTAAACAATATTTACTACCACTCGCTGCACAGAGAACTGCAGCATATTTGTACTCTAGTTAAAGGGGTTGTCTAAAACTTTAACATTGATGACCCATCCTTAAAATAGGTCATCAATATCTGATCGGTGGGGATGCGATACCAGGCACCTCCACTACTCAGCTGCTCTTTGCACTGCCATCAGCAAGAACTACTCAGTTTCGGAATTGCACAGCACAGCTCAGTAAACTGTATAGTGGCCATAATTGGGTTCTGCATATCCTCCTCATTCAAATCAAAAGAGAGCTGATGTGCAGTACCTGGCCACGGCCACTATTCCGTTGATAGAGCTCTGCTGCACAAATCCGTAATCAAGTTGTTCTGGCCAGTGGTATAACTGGACACAACTGATCGGCAGGGGTGGCGGGTGGCGCACTTCCACCATTCAAACATTGATAATAGGTCATCAATATTAAAGTCCCAGACAACTCCTTTAATGGTCGTGGTTCCCTGCACAGCTGGTGATTGAGGCACCGCTAGGCAATGAAAAATTTAGAGGATGCAGGAACAGACCAGCTTTCCACTTCCTTCATTCTCAGGATTGGTGAAAGTCCCAGAGTTAAAAAAAAAACAACATAAAATATGCCATTACTTAATAAAATGGAAACACTCATTTAAAGGGAACTTTTCACATTGTACTCAAATCTGTGGACATCAGTGAATAGAGGAGGAGAAGCTGAGCAGAATGATATTTGGGTTTGCTGGCAAAAGATTCAATATAGCGTATATTGTATGCATTCCAATATCACAGATTTCAACAAATATGGGACCAGTGGGAGGTCTTACTCAGTAGCTGATAGTGATCTCTGTATGCCCACTGTGACTGTCAATTGATGAATAGCTTCGCCCTCTGGACTTATATCCATACAAACACTAGGGCTTTTGATTAATATTCAAGCTTTACTAAAAATTCCACCAAAAATGTGTATTAAAGGGAATCTGTCACCCCCAGGGCCTATGAAGGTAAAAGAGCCACCTTCAGCAACACTAAGGCTGCATTCTGTGAAGGTGGCTCTTATGTGTATTATCCCCAGGGACACTGAAATAATGAGTTTTATAAATTTGGCTCCATACCTCTGCTTGGACCGGTGGGTGTGTGCTTTACCAATCGCCTGCCTGCTGACAAGCAATCCCCCTCTGGGCTCCGGGCGCCGCCTCCTCTCTGCCCCTTATGTCTCCAGCGCCTGCGCTGTGAAATCATGTCTCAGGCATGCGCAGTGTGCGCTACCCGACAAGTGAGGTCACATTATCTCCTCACATCGCGCCTGCGTATAGCAGAGGACTCAGATCCCAGCCCCACAGTGTGTTATGATATATTCACACTGCAGGGCTTGGGCCTCCGCTATACGCAGGCGCGATGTTAGGAGATCATGTGACCTCACTTGTCGAGCAGCGCACACTGCACATGCCTGAGACATGATTTCACAGCGCAGGCGCGAGGGACGTTAGGAGCAGAGAGGAGGCAGTGCCCGGAGCCCAGAGGGGGGATGATTGGCAGCAGGCAGGCGGTTGAGAGCTCAGTAAAGAACACACCCACTGGTTCAGGTAGAGGTATGGAGCCAAATTTATAAAACTCATTATTTCAGTGTCCCTGGGGACATTACACATAAAAGCCACCTGCACAAAATGCAGCCTTAGTGCTGCAGAAGGTGACTCTTTTACCTTCATAGGCCCTGGTGGCTTTGTAAACAAAAGCTTCTCTACCACATAAAAACGTTCCACAATTAAATTGCACCTGGTAGGTAGGGAATCCTATTATAGATTCCATATTAAGGAACAGAACTCTTACAAGGTGGGTGGTAGGAAAAAGTAATCATCTATCCACAAGATCAGTTAAATGTACAGGATAAGTAATAACTTCTGGATTGGAGGGATCCTACCACTGACACCCAAAGTTATCTCCAAAACGTAGTACTTTTATCCCTATTTGAGCAGAAATGAGCACACAAAATCACCAAATACAGAGCTGTCTAGAGGTGTTGTGTTGACCTAAAAGTCACCACTTATCCTGTAGATGGGTGAAAACTTATCCCCTCAATATAAGAAGCATCATGTTACTTTTGGTAAAAACATGCTGCTTTTATGAATCATTGGAGCAATTATAGCATGTAAATGAACCATCAGATTTGAACTCTTCATAAATTGTGCAATCCCTAGATAGGATAGTCCTTCAGCCAGCCCCATTGGGTAGGTTAAGCATTACCGGAGAAAGACTAAATAGATCTAGCTTCTATTTTACTATAGACCCTCTTGCACCCTGCTGTTTCAGTATATGTATGTATGCAGACACTGCTGGGTGCTGTCACCAAATGTGCCCACTTATTCATATAAACAGTACTGTAACTAAATCTTTAGCAAAGTGCACTTTCAGAGTGGAATACAGACTTAATAAAAAAAACAGACTACAAAGCAAAGTACTATATTTTCTATTGAATCTGTACTGCGCTTGGTGTATGTCTTTAGGCAGTAGTTGTCGGCTCCTTTCACCCAAACTACACACTATGGGAGATTTTGATGTGATTTGTAGGTGTCTCAGGTAGTACTGCACCCCAACAGTCCTCAATGTAGTATAATGCGCCCCATAATCGTCCATATGGTATATTGCACCCCATAGTCCTCTATTAATTATAGTGCACCCTTCTAAGTCACGTGGTCTACCAACATTAGTGGTACTCCACTGCATGGAGCCTTGAGGATTTGAAGAGTGTTTGTGTGGAAGAATGGGCCAAAATCACACCTGAGCAATGTACTGTGACAAGTGTCCCCATACAGGAGGCATCTTGAAGCTGTGATCACCAACAAAGGCTTTGTACAAAGGATGAAATACATTTCAGTAAGTGTTTTAATCATTTTCCTTGTATCATATCTCATTATTACATATCGCAAAATTCATGCGGGCATTTATGGTTTGATTTTTTTGCTTGTGTTGATTGGATAGGTTGTTACTGACATCTAGCAAAAAAAAAAATAGAAATATATTTACTTGAAAAATTGGTGATGTGCTCAATACTTGTTTCACTTGCTATATATATCCAGTCAAGGGTGGGAACCTGATGTGCAGTTATTTTGTTGTTAGCAGACATTTTGATGCACAGACCTTTGCAGCTATCACTTTCTGAAAATACTTGCAACTACCTGAAATGATTCATCTGATCATACAGAGATTAAAAGGAATCTGTCACCAGTAGGGATGGGCAAACCCGAACTGTAAAGTTCTGGATCCGTACCGAACACATAGTGCTCCATGGGAAACCTGTGTTACATTTCAGGTCCAGTTCGGGTCCAGGGCCTGTAAAAGAGTAAAACTAATAATAAACATTATAATTACACTTACCTTTCTAGCGAGGCATCCTCCTGTCTCACTGTCGCGGCTGCTTCTGCTTCTGGGGCCCTCATTAATTTCCGGCAGTATTCACTGCACTCGGTAGTCTTCGGCTTTTTCCGGCGGTGATGTCATTGTTCACCCGCGTTCATGGCCCGAGCCATGAACTCGGGTGAACTCTGACTGTCGCTGTCAGTATCAACCTGCTTCTCGCTCTGCATAGACATGTGTCTATGCAGAGTGATGTAGCAGTGCTGACATTGCTATCCATGTGGACTATGTTGGACGGGGGATTTCTTTTTATAATAAAGATGGATTCTCTAAATTTTTATTTCTAATAAAAACTTTTTTCTCTGTGTTGTTTTTTTTTCATCTTTACTAGAAATTCATGGTGGTGTGACCCCATGAATTTCGGGCTTAGGGCCAGCTGATAATACAAAGCTGGCCTTAACCCCATTATTAGCCAACGAGCCACCTGGGACTAGGGCCGCTGGAAGAGTTGGATACAGCGCCAGAAGATGGCGCTTCTATGACTTCAATTCGCAACGGCAGGGTGGCAGAAAGCTTGGGCTTCCAAGCCCCCCAGCTGCCTGTCCATCTTCATTTCCTGGGCCACGGGCTGCCACCAACCCCCAGCTGCCTATTTGTACCTGGCTGAAAACAAAAATATAGGGAAGCCCTTTTTTAATTATTTTATGAATTTCATAAAATAATTAAAAAAAAACAACATGGGCTCCGCACTATCTTTGGGTCCAGCCAGGTACAACTAGGCAGCTGGGGGCTGGAATCCGCAGTGCAGAGTGGCCCATGCTTTCTGCTTCCAAACCCCCCCTCTGCAAATTGCAGTCCGCAGCTGCCCCATAAAATGGCATGTTGATAGAAGCACCATCTTCTGTCACTTTATCCAACTCTGCCAGTGCCGGGTGGCTCATTGGGTAATCATGGGTTAGGGCCAGCTTTGTATGCTGATACTGACAGTGACAGTCAGAGTTCACCCAATTTCATGGCTCAGGACATGAACTCAGTGAACGCTGATGTCACCGTCTGAACACTGCTAAGCGGCCGAAAATTGCCGAGCGCCGAGGAGTGGAGTGAATATACCCGGAAGTTAATGAGCAGCCTGGAAGTAGATGCAACTGGGAGACAGCGAGACGGGAGGACATGTTGCAGAATCGGCAATTATAATTTTAATGTTTATTATAATTATATGCTTTGTTTTACAGCCTCCTCGCCCCATCCCATATCTGTAAAGTTCAAGCTCCGGGTTTAGACACAAGTTCATGTTATTTCCAGCCCCAAGCTCAAACTTTGCAAAAAACTCGGGCAAACCCGCTGATCCCAAACATCGGGGGTTCGCCCATCACTAGGCCCAGGTTTTTTCCATCCCATCTGAAAGCACCATATTGTAGAGACATGGACTCTGATTCCAGCAATGTGTCACTTACTAAGCCGCTTGCTGGCATTTTGATATAATTTTTCTCAGCTGTAGATTTTGCAATTATTTGAATGTGGAGCTTGATAAACCCGCCCACACCGCTGATTGGCCATTTTCTGTGTGCACTGTGATCAGTGGCGGTGGGACTACACAAAACTCATAAATATGCTGAACTATCTGGGAGCAAACCAAGTGCCCTCTAATGATAATCTTCAACTGATTAATCAGTGATGTTATCAAACCTACACTGAGTAGCCCAGTAAGGCAAGGTTCACATTTGTGTTGTGCTATCCGTCTAGATGCATGCATTTGACAGCTGCATTAACGCTATGAAACTCTAGCGTTAACGCAGCTGAATGCACCCATAGACTTCTATTAGCGAACGCAATGCAAACGCAATGCCAAAAGTGAGCACATTTGAAAGTTTGCGTTTTTTCAAGCGTACAGCCGCGTTCAGTGTTTCATAGCGTTAATGCAGCTGTCAAACGCATGCGTTCAGACAGATGGCACAACGCAAATGTGAACCTAGCCTGAGTGACACATCGCTGGAAACTGTATCTCTGGCCGTACATTTTGCAACTCTCTGATTAGATGACAAAAACCTGGTGACAGATTTCCTTTAACTCTCTTAGCTCTCCATGACAATCAGTCATGGGACATATGACACGCCCGCCAGGGCCGTGGGGTACTCGGAAACGGGCCGGACAGTTCTTTGGGGAGATCACGGGGGTGTGATCCGACTCCATGGCCCTGGCTGTATCATAAATGGGGGGGTATTTATTTGGGATAGAGTCGTGACACCACCCATGGTATTCGGCAAGGCATGGCCGACGCTGCGGTTCAAGACCACAGGACCACAGCTAACAGGTCCGGCATCCGGTGCATTAGATGATTAAGAAACCAAAAGCATAAGCGGCTCTTTTCGGGTAAAAACTTCTTCTTTATTTAAATATAGTTTAAAAACAGGCAGGGCATGCCGATACAGTGATGGGGGAGAGGGAGCTGTGGGGTAGAGGCTAGGACAAAGGACGTTTCTCATGACTACGCTTTAATGGGTCGAATTTAGGATGTGACGTACATGGGAGTATATTAAACACATGCATACTAGCTAAGTCACAATAATTGTATGCTACACAGTCTAGGACACCATTATAGTGATGTAGTTAATTTGCATGTGTTTTACTCCCATGTATGTCACATCCTATATTAGACCCATTGAAGCGCAGTCAGGCAAAACGGCCGTTGTCCTAGCCTGTACCCCACAGCTCCCTCTCCCCAATCACTGTATCGGCATGTCCTGCCAGTTTTTTAACTATATTTAAATACAGAATAATTTTTATCCTGATGAGTGCTGCTGGTGCTTTTGCTTTCTTAACTTACATTTAGTGGTGTCACCCTATTTCAGCTGTACCCCCTTTTTAAAATGCTACTGTCTAATTAATTTTGTTAATAAATTTTCTTATAAGTTTATACTTTAACTCCCTTAACCTGACCTGACTTTTTTAGCTGATGATATTTTTTCTAAAATTAGAGGAACTGTGCTGTAATTTTATCTAAGTTGAAAGTTCAGAAATAAATGTTAGTATAACCATGACATTCCATAGATATATAAGCTGCAATGTCAGCATAGCAAGCATTTAAGGTATAGTAACACACAATATCAATTTCATAGAATTGAGGGAAAAAAGGATAAATAGTGCCAAACCCCAAAAAGGGTAAGACATGAAAAATAAATACACAAATCCATGGACATCAAGTGAAATCTGAAAGCACCAGACCAGCTGTTTTTTTTCATTGCACTGCTGGACTGGTGCTTTAATTCAGGTCAGATTCTCTGGATTCTTTTATCTGTTAGTAATATTAATAGTGACTATACAATTATTTCCAGAACTAATTTTTCTGTGGTAAATATACAGTCTTGTAGCATAACAGCATTATTTCATCTTCTATATTAAAAAAAAAAATCAAAAATACTTTTTAACCTATTATAACATCATATGTCTAAAAAACATGATTTCGACAACATATACGGTAGATTGCTCACCTTAACTATTTACAGATTTCTGATCCATTTGTAGGATTTTGATGGTAAACTTTGTCATGTAAGGAAGGTAATGTTGTAACCTTGTGGTAACTTAGGAACATGATGATATATTTTTTATGCTTACTACATATTGAAAGACAAGACGTTTTTGGGTCATCTATTCTATAACATTGATAATATGAAGTCATCGATGTAACTTCTGAAGGAAAATGTCTGGGTTCTAACAAATGTCACAGGATAACTGCAAATGTATCTCCATGTCTTGTACAATTATCCTACTTTGAGGATTCAATAAAAAAACTAAGTGCCTTATATATTTGTACTAGTCTTAAGAAATAAATACATTAGTAAATATAACACCTATCCACCACACAATTAAAATATCCCTTTTTTCCTATTGCAGAATTGTGTCAGTTGCAATTCCCTTTAATACTGTCATGTAGCCAATTATAGATATATAGGTTTCACCAAAGCCATATGCCATTTTGTCAATGCGACCACACATTGTCTTAACACTGGCTGGCATCAGGGACCTGTACCTGGCACTACCCCGAAGTGAAGAGAAACCAGAAGTGAGAAATGAGACTACACAACACTGGGCAAGATTAGAAATATACATTCCACTAAATTTAAATCATAACACCAGGATGGAAAAATCGTAGATTAAGGGTACTTTTACACGCCGCTACAGCATGGTGGAAACAACCGGGTGCTTCATGTGCAACGGTTACAAACGGTACCCGCACCGCCTTTATAAGCCGCTACAAGGTGCTCTACAGAAGGTTGAATCTATCTCTGGATGCACCGCCAGGTGCCTAAAGTTACCTTCTGTAGAGCACCTTACCTCATTTACACGCCACTACAGAGGGTAATATGGGAGGACCTGGTGCAGCAGGGACAACACATAGGCGTGCCAGAATTGTGGATTACGAGAATTTGGTACGCTGATAGGACAATGCAATAACATTATGATTGGCCAGCCAGCGCAGGAAGCTGACTAATACATGACGCTCGAGCAATTGTGTAGTGTGACTGGTCAGCTCCTTAAATATGCCGCCCTATGCAGCGACAACCAATCGCAACGCAGGAGCTTCCACCAATGATCGTTGAAGAGGTGCGGTTTCCCGGAGGCTGTGTCACGCCCCGGGGAGTTAACTAGGTGACGAATAAACCTTACCCTACCGGATTTACACGGCGTTACCACCGGGTTGAAATCAACCTGTTTTAGAGCTCGGCTCTGAAACAGGTGCCGCAAGTGACGGGTGGAAACACCCGCCTTTACACGCCGCTACCTCGGGTTGATTTGGCGGTGCAAGATACATTTGTCTCATCAACCCGGTTGTTTCCACCTTGTTGTTGCGGCGTGTAAAGGTACCCTTATGGATAGACATGATAATAATGTGAAAATGTAAAAAAATAATTAAAAAAAATTAGAATATTTCAATTTATTTATTATCAAACATAAGCAAAACGTGCAAAAGTACACACACACACATGTTGGCATGTTATCAATGAAGCAATTAATAGTTTTCTGAAGAAATTCTGCCACGCTGAATGCACTTGAGCAAGCAAATCATCAAGATCTGCTGCTGGCAGTTTCCTTTGCAATGGCCGACCAATGTCGCAGAAGTGCTAGTCAGGAGGCAAGGCCTACAGCTCATACAGCACATTTAGGCCACACAGGCTACTCATAGTAGGCTAAGCAACATGTAGTCTGCTCTTGTTATGTTGAAAAATGGCTTCTGGGACATTTTGAAGACATAGCCAAACCACTAGTTCCATAAACAAATCAATATAACACTGAGCTGTTAATGTACTTGGAATGAAGACTGGACAGGTCCAGCTAATGCATACCATGCTACCCAACACCATAATCCTGGAAGTAGGAAGGGTTTGACATTCCATTGTGAAAGCCACATCATGGGATTGCACAATGGTATCATCAGAGTCAATTAATGGCAAATTGTAATCCATTCTGCACTGCAGGGAAATTAGACATCACATACCAAGCCTAAACTATCAGAAGGTGCTTGCAAGCATTGGATTATAAACTAGTTGTATGGCTACATCAACCTCATGCCACTGCTCTCAAAGACTATCATAGTGCTGTGCAAGATAGCAATGTAGGCTAGAATGCAGGTTTATCTTCTTCAGCAATGAGTTTGATTATGTCTTGAACACAATGATAGCCAGATATTTGTCTGGAGACCACAAGGGCAACACCATAAAGAGGCCTTCATGAGTGAAAGTAAAAGTGAAAATTGTCTCAGCAGGTGTTTTTCAATACAACAATGCCAGGCCACATGTAGCTCAAGCTACTATGGCCTGCAGCATCTTCAGACATGTCTCCCATTCAGTACATGTGAACAAGGGTGAGATTCAACTTTGTAACAACTGCCTGTTTTCTTAACCACACTCATTTTCATGCCCTTTTCTTAACCATAAAACACAAGTATTGGTAACTAAACGTAAAAACACTTTCCTTTTCTTACCCCACCTCTACCTTCATGTACAATCTCATTGCCTCATATCAGGTCCATGTTGTTCCAGTCTCTGTCAGTCATTTCCTCCTCTGGTGAATAGTATTAAAGGGTTTTCTATATGATTTGAAAATTAGTATTAGGCTACGTTCACACATCGCGTATTTTGCGCGTTTTTTTTTACGCGCGTATTTGCTCCAAAAACGCATGTACGTCTGTGTTTTACAGCAAAGTGAATGGACATTCACTTTGTGCCTTGCAGACATCGCGTATTTAAACGCAGCGCTTTTGGAGCAAAAAACGCGCGCGTAAAAAGAATGAACATGTCAATTCTTTGCGTTTTTTTACGCGCGCGTTTCCATAGGCCCCATTATAAAAACGCGCGTCTAAATGCGCGATTGAAGTAGAAGCGAGTTGTTCTCTCGCGTATTCTTATCACGTTTTTAAACGCGCGTTTTTCCCTTGAAAAGACGCGCGTAAAAAAACGCGATAAAATACGCGAATGTGTGAACGCAGCCTTAAAGGAACACACTGCTCAAATTGGTAAGTATAGTCTTCTGTCACCTCTACTGTTTGTGCATCTAATCCCTAATGTCAGCAGCCGCAGGCCAAATATGTGCGATCTATCGCCACACTGGGACCAGACAATATATTACCACTACATAGTGACTTAATAATACCATATACAAGTGAAAAATACTACCACACCATGACCAGACAACAGATAGTGACTGAATATTACTAAATACAAGGGGGGAAAACCACCACACTGGGACCAGACCTCATATTACCACCACATAGTGACCGACATAGTGACTGACTAGTACCATATACAAGGAAAAATAATGCCACACCATGACTGCATCAAATATTACTACCACATACTTACTGAATAGTACTACAGTCAAGTCACAAATGCCACCACACTGTGACCAAACCACATATTAACCGAAATGTACTACATGCAAGGAGAAATACTGCCATACCATGACCAGATCACAAATTACCACCACAGTGACTGAATACTACAATACTGATAACAATACTAGTAACACCAATAGTACCATCAGTGCCATCATACACAAGAGCTGTGCATGTACAGTATGTATGTAGTGTGCCATTAATACAAGGATCACCAGTGACATTATACACAGGAGCTCTGTATATGATCTACAGATAATCATCAAAAGTAAAATATATTACAGTAGTAATAATGCCCCCTAATTGGTCCATATGGTAATAAAAGGGGCTTTCCAATGAACAAATACATGTTCCTCTGCTTACATGAACCTATAAATGTATCCCTGCTATGTACTGTGTAATGGTCGTACAGGGACATGTTATGATCATGCAACATCTCCTGAGCTGGGGAGTATACAGACATTACAGAACAGGAGCACAAACTATTGTTTCTCATAGGTAAAAAATTTATTAAAAACAAAGAAATGTTCTACCTCACAAAAAGAATCAGCTATGATCCAATGCTGTAAACTGTCTCTCGTTTGCATCCTGAAGACCTTACCTGCACTTGTATAAATCCAGGAACTGACTGGTGAGAAACGTCGGTCAGGTGAGGCAGGTATCTGCTGTGCAGTAGGCACCACACATGGTAGGTATCACAGCCAGGGCTGTGGAGTCGGAGTCGTGGAGTCAGAGTCCATGTCCATTTTGGTGGAGTCGCAGTCAGGGAAATTGAGGAGTCAAAGCCGGAGGTGTGACTTACTGATTTCACAGCCATTGTTGTGGATTCAGAATCATGGCGTTAGAGACAGTGTGAAATTTTGTGGAGTTGGGAGTCGGAGTTGGATTCAGGAAAATTGAGTAGTTGGAATCAGAGTCAGATGTTTGGCATACCAACTCCATAACCCTGATCACTGTGTTTATCTTATCCTGCTCTGGGTGCTCTGCTCTCCAACATGCAAGTTCTGCCCCTCCCCCTCCTGGTTAATCTGACACTAGAGGCATCTATACCATTCAGAGGAGACAAAAACTGCCTGCAATGAAAGCACCGCTCCTCCTTTTTTAAAAAGTGGGCAGGGGGAGACATTCAGGGTATCCTTCCTCACTGCCCCCCCTCCACTCCAGGGACACCCCCCACACACACTGTAATGATGGCTGTACTTGGATGTTGTGAGACAAAATGAGACTCCTGCATCCAAAGACAGCAATGATTACACTTACAGAGCCACTGCAACTGCTGATTCTCTCTGCTTGACCGCACCACCTGTGCTCTGCTCCTCTCTATTTGTAGTGAGAGAAGGAGCAAAGTGCTTGTTGCCCGGCAGTGACATCACGCATGTGGAACCAGGTTGGCGCACTGCTTCTTCACGGTTCAGGGTACTGGCTACTATTTTAACAAGCGGTTCCACTGTACTTGGAAGGGACAACCATCTGAATCCCACCTCTGCATGTGGGACATCAAAAGTTGGTATTTGGTAAAGAAGTTGTCAGCAGTGACTCTTGATGATTTGTCCAGCGCATTTAGTATGGCACAACAATGTTCAGACAAAAATTAATAACCTCACTGATAACACACCAGGGTGTATAACTACATGTATTTCTGAATGTGGAAGTCATACTCAATACTAAATAAATCGAGATGTTTTGAAAATATTGATTCCATTTTCCATTGGCACTCCACCCAGGACCCTTGCCACCTCAGCACTGCTGGACAGCCATTGTAGCTGTTCTTTTGTTCCTTGAAAGGCTGAACATCCAAGGTCTGGACAAAATGACTATAAATAACCTGTGATTCCCTACAAATGAGCTTGGACAAACAGGTGTGGTCTATTACTGTGATGGATGTCTATTTTGAACAGTCATCTGGGAGCTTTGTATTTACATCCCTGGCATACCTAACTTGGGTGAATTCTCCTGAGGCTATTCCCTATCAAATATTCCTTTGAGAGTTGTGTGGCAGGCAAACCCTTATGCCATCTCCCTCTTCTGATGAGCTTTGTACGATAAGACAAGGTGAAACGCGTCAAGCCTGGAGAAGTTATCCTATATCAAATTTTGGGGACTGCAATTTGCTGTCGTGCACAGACACCTCCGAGGCTGCCAGACTACTAACTCCACCACGAGTTAAGTTCAGCCTTCGGTACACCAGCCCATATGTTAAATATATATGTATTTACTGTTTACCTAAGCCACCCGTAGGGTTAGACTTAGGGAGAGCCACCGTTGAGTGTGGGCACCGCCAACCTTAGGGTGTAAATACCTCTATTGTCAGGTAGAAACAGTATATAGGGGCAGATATAAGAACTTGTCTGTACGACCTTTGCAACCCCACAACTTTTTGTATATATGTTGTTTGTTTATTTGCACATTGGTCCAATTTAAAAGGAAATTAATATAGAACTTTTTTTATATATATTTTTGAAGTTGGTAGTCAAAAATCTTGAGTCCATTTGCCATCATTTGCAAATCAATAACATCTCCTAGATCCTATGATATCCATATATCGATGATTTAACCTTTCTGGTGTTGCAATTTAAGTTTTGAGCAATGTTTATATATCCTCCTACACCTACTGACAAAGTTAGTGCATAAGTAAAATGCACATCAAGATTTTCCTGTGACGACCATCCACCGTGAGGCCGAGCTGCTGGTAGGCAGCACCCCGAGAAACCCCGAGACCCTTAACCCCTATACAGGGATCTGGAATTACAGCGGAGCCCAGGGGGTAGCTGCCTATATGAGCAACAGAGCCAGGGAGGTCGCCAGGGGAAAATCAAGACCCGAAAAACGAAGTCAGAAGTCCGAGTCAAAACCGAGAGGGCAGCGAAGGTACAAAATCGTCAGGCAGTAGCAGAGTCAAAAATCCAGGCAAAGGTCAAGGGCAAAAACCAAGAGGGCAGCTGAGGTACAAAATCAATAGGCAGAGGCAGAGTCAGAAATCCAGGCAAGGTCAGACACGAAACTAAACACACACACACACACACACTATCACTGGGGAACCAAAACTATATCTGGCGGCCTGCAAGCCAGGCTCCAATGTACTTGAAGGGCACGGCTACCTCCCATAGGCTGGAGCTCACAACCTGATGACCTCATCCGGACCGCCCCTAGATCCAGGCCAGATGGAGATGCACGACTGGCTCCACCCACGCCACCTCTGACAGAAGAACGCAGGCTGCGCCTAACGGACACCTCTGCAGGGCCCTTTCCTCTGTGACCAACACCACCCAGAGGGGAAACACAGCGGCGCTCAGCGACAGAGGCAGACGTCGCGGGAGCAGTTCCATATGAGGACAAGGCCCTCCTATCACCGGCGCCACCAGCCGAAGGAATCCGGCTCCTCCCAGCGGCCGAGGCAGGAACACCAGCCACCGAGTCCAATGGCGATGTGACATTTCCTTGCTTAGGCCATGCGTTTGCATCATTGCACATGTCGCTAATGCGAATGGGACTCTCATTATGAAGTGTCAAGGCCTGTGTTTCTGTATCTCCTTAGAAGACTGTGAACTGCCAACATTCCACCCAAAACAGGAACCAGTCACTCATGTTCATGACCATTAGTGAGGTGCTGGTGGTCAGACCCTACATTGCATATTAAAATTGATATACCGTAGCATAAGTGTTTATTAAGGGAAAACCCAAGCCTAATCATATTTTGAATCCTACGTAGTAAGATATATCTACTAGAAATTGTAATTTCCATTTAAAACCTGTAAGTTATATAGGTATTACTAGCTGTAGTACCCGGCTATGCCCGGGTTAATAAATAACTGATGTTAGCTATAACAAAATAGAATTTGAATATGTCATATTAATGACCTGTAGGAAAATAGAAGCTGAGCTGTGACTGATTGCTATAGGCAGCCTAATAAATCTCCAGCCAACAGTAAACCCTCCCCCTGGCCGGGCAGTATATGTTACCTCACACATACACATAATAGACAGCTCATGTGACTGACATCTGCCTTAATTCCCTATATGGCACATGTGTTGCACATTGGCTGTTTTTAATCAGATGTTTATGTTTGGAAAATAAAGATAGCACACGTATGAGGCGAATTGTGTGAGGTGATTTGTTCACATCTGTGTCTGTCTGTGTGGTGTGTGTGTCCCTGTGGGGTGAGTGCATGTGTCCCTATAGGGTGTGTATGCGTGTGTGTCCCTGTGTGGGGGGGTCTGTGTGGTATGTGTGTATCTGTGTTGTGTGTGTCTCTTTGTGGTGTGTGTGTGTCCCTGTGGAGTGAGTGCATGTGTCCCTATAGGGTGTGTGTGCGTCCCTGTGGGGGGGGGGTCTGTGTGGGGTGTGGGTGTCTCTGTGTTGTGTGTGTCTCTTTGTGGTGTGTGTCCCTGTGAGGTGAGTGCATGTGTCCCTATAAGGTGTGTATGTGTGTGTGTCCCTGTGGGGGGGTCTGTGTGGTGTGTGTGTCTCTTTGTGGTGTGTGTGTGTCCCTGTGGGGTGAGTGCATGTGTCCCTATAGGGTGGCTATGTGTGTGTGTCCCTGTGGGGGGGGTCTGTGTGGTGTGTGTGTCTGTGTTGTGTGTGTCTCTTTGTGGTGTGTGTGTGTGTCCCTGTGGGGTGAGTGCATGTGTCGCTGTAGGGTGTGTGGGGTGTCCCCTTGGGGGGGGGGTGTCTCTGTGTTGTGTGTGTCTCTTTGTGGTGTGTGTGTGTTGGTTCTGGTGCGTGGTGAGTATTCAATGTTGGGGCTGCACCTTAGCGACTATACACTTGATGTTACTCTTTGTGTGCGTGTGTGTGTGTATACATGTCCCCGTGCGTGGTGAATATCTCATGTTGGGGCCCAACCTTAGTGACTATATGCTGGTATGTGCTGTTAGTCTTTGGCGCTATCATTAAGCCCCTCTCATTCACAACTGTCAACTGGTAACTGTTACTTTTTCCCCACTATGTAGATAGGGGCAAAATTGTTTGGTGAATTGAAATGCGCGGGGTTAAAATTTCGCCTCACAACATAGCCTATGACGCTCTCGGGGTCCAGACGCGTGACTGTGCAAAATTTTGTGGCTATAGCTGACAGCTGTCGATTTTCCTCCAACACTTTTCCATTCACTTTTTTCCCCATTATGTAGATAGGGGCAAAATTGTTTGGTGAATTGAAATGCGCGGGGTTAAAATTTCGCCTCACAACATAGCCTATGACGCTCCCGGGGTCCAGACGTGTGACTGTGCAAAATTTTGTGGCTGTAGTTGCGACAGTGTAGATGCCAATCCTGGATATACATACACACATACACACACACACACATACATACCGTACATACATGCACACATTCAGCTTTATATATTAGATTACCTTACAGGCTATAGGTGCTGAGGATATTTTCAACAGGGATCCTAACTTGACTCATCAGTATTTCAAAAAATCACGGAGAGACAACATTTTACTGACACATTGTAAAAACCCAGTAAATCACTAATATATCTGTAATACGTGATATCTGTCCACTGCCCAAATTTCAGATCTGAAAATATTAGCTTCATTTTCCGTCAAATTCCACCAACCCCAAAAGCACTACATGGATTGGCTCATGCAGCTTTTATCTAGACCCTATTCTTTAAGGAGGCTGGATCATCATTGTATATAAGCACCTGTACATTGTGTCACCTCTACCTCATTGTATATTGTAAGCTCTTACGAACAAGGTCGTCATTATTTTTACTATAATTATAGTATTTTTTTATAATTACCGTAAGTAACTGATGACTGTTTGTATATGAATTGTAAAGAGCTGTGGAATATGTTGGAGCTACATAAATAAAAATTATTATTATAATAATAATAATAATAATAATAATAATAGCTACAGTTATAAGAATCTGTACTAGTTGCTCCAGCTTCACGGAGAAATCTAATTTTCTTTAGGAAAGTTTTAGAAACAGACTGTGTTTTTTTAAAACGATCCAGGTATTTCTAGTTTAAAATCCTAATTGTCACTTCCATTTGTTTAAACTTAAGTGCACTAAGAACAAAAACAAAGATATTATGTATACTATTGCCCTAGCCGCTCAGGTGTTTGCTTTGCACTTAGGTAGGGCGAGTGGCCAGGAAAATACAATAAATGTTGTGTAAATAAATCCGTTCTCAATCCTGAAGGTGACAGACATATCTGAGTTACCTGAACAGATATAGCGCTGTAGACCTTACTTAGTTGCTGGGATAGTGTATGTAGGAGCATGTGCATATGCACATTTTCACAAGTGGTCAGCATAGCAAAATTGGCAAACCTCCTCGAAAAAGTGGCCATGTTGCTCACAGTGACAGGTCAAAAGTCCTGAGTCCATTTTATTCATTGTAGTTTAGAAAATGAAGCCTAATGTATAAATTCTTGCTTTTGACAATATGACCATGTCTTGTCTTAGTTTGTTTTGATATATAACGCCCTGAGCTGATGTTTTTACTTATACGATCTTTGGGTAGATGTTTTCATCGCTTCTTATTGTATTTTACTGCAGTGTTGCAAAAAAGCATAATTCTGGCTTTTTTTTTTCCATTACACTGATTACCGTACACATTAGGTCAGATATATCTGAATGTGGTGATACCAAACGTACTTTTTTATTGATTAGTTTTCAATAGGGCAAAAGGAAGGTGATTTGAACTTTTATGTTTTTTATGTCTTTTTTTTAAAAACTTTTATTTTTTACTTTTTAGTGTATTTACTAGTCTTGAAGCTGCGATGGTCTGATCGCTTCTGCTTGCAGTCGTTATTCACAGGAAGAGCATCATGACAGTCACAGGGGAAGAAGCCCATGGTGGCTTTGAAACGCGTTAACAAATCGTTTATGATCCATACGGACCTCTATGATTGATCCTTCATTGATGGCAGTGAGGGATTATACCCTTTCATCCTTTGATCTACTTCATATTGCTTCATGCAGGTACTCTGCAGCTGTCCTTAATGTTTTCTCAGTGATTGTGACTTTTGCTCTTGGCTTGCCTTCCAGAATTTTACGTGATACCAAACATGTACCGTATTTTCAGACCATAAATCGTACCGGACCAAAAGACACATTCAGGTTTTAGAAGTAAAAAATAGGGAAAAAAACATTTTAAGCAAAAAATGTGGTAAAAAGGGGAGATGGCACCACGGGACTGAGTGGTGTTGGTAAATTATGGTATAAAAATACCAGAAGGTGAGTATAAGAACCAGAGGAGGGGGCTTATATTTAAAGCACCACTCCAGTGCTGAAGAAAAAACATTGGAGTGCTGCTTTAAGATCTCATAGGTGCAATTCATATCAAGGAAGGACTATAACTCCCAGTATGCCAAAGGATCTGCAGGACATGCTGGAAGTTATAGTTCTCCCTTGATATGAATTGCACCTGAGATCTGGATTGATGCTTTAAATATAATGCCCCTCCCTTAGTTCTTATACTTACATTTAAGGCGCCACTCCAGTGCTGAAGAGATAACACTGGAGTGCTGCTTTAAGATCTCTTAGCTGAAATTCATATCAAGGAAGAAATATAACTCCCAGCATGTCCTGCAGATTATTTTTCATGCTGGGAGTTATAGTTCACCACAGGAGTGGTAGAAAGCCTGTATGTACAGTTCTTTATTAACAATTACAATGCATTCTTAATTGCAGAACCTGTGATGAAGTAATGAAGAGGGCGGGCTGTATCATCACATGGCAGCACTCCTTCTTCATTACATGTGATGCTCCAGCCCACCTACTTCATTACCTCATTACAGGTCCTGCAATTTGAGATAGAAGTGTAAGAGAACGGCAGCAAGATGACAGTGACAGTAGTTAATGAGAGCACACCCTGTGCTCCAGAGGTATGCTGGCACCTCTGCAGCGATCCCAGCTCTGCCTGCTCTCTCAAGTGCAACAGTCAAATGTTGAGCCCAGGCTTTGGGGTACTCGGGAATCAGGCTGCAAGGGTTAACGCTCCTGCTGTCACGGGGAGAGGTCGCCGCGCCTGACCCCGTGTCCTGGGCCTATCTTCCAAAAAAGGGGTAATATTTACAGGGGATTATATACAGTTTATCGTGACGCCACCTGTAGTTTCTGGTGAGATGCTACCAGCGCTGCCACAGTCCGCCGGAGGTCGATGGTACTGCGGCAAGTTGGTGAAGTCCTCCACAGGTAGGACTGGACCTCCGGGGCAGTGTTCCTGGATGGAAACAACTTCATTTAAAGGAAAACAAGCAGAGTCAAATGTCACTTTTCCTCCGGGTACTTTGCTGTCATCTGCATTAGTCGTATACAAAAGTACAGTTCAGCACTCCTCATGGTATAAAGACAGGTAGCTTAATGGGTGGCTGCAGGCAGATCCTAGGTGGTATGGTGGACCCTTGGTGTGACTGCTCGCTCTTTCCCCGTCTGTTCCTTTCCTGCTTCCCAGCGGTGGTGTAAAGCCTGGTGACTTGAAGCCCATCTGACCTCCTTCCTTCTCTCACTCTTGCTGCCGTCGGGTAACCCTCCACTGGCTGTCTGCTCGTTCCTTTGGCGGTGCCTGGTACTCTCTTTCGGTCTGCTCAGGTGTCCGGGAGAATTGTAGACTCCACGGGACTCCGGATTTTCTCTGGTCCTAAAGTATCCCACAGGTGCGGGCTCCGGTGCCCGGTAAGCCGTCTGGAATAAGCTTCCTCAAGTTCCTCGCTCTCTTTGGCTGTCTGCGCCTGGAAAAGCTTTCTCTCTCTTAAGCTCTTTCTTCTTCCTCCATCTATCCTGCTCCCTCAGCCAAGTGACCCTCTCCTCTCACATTCTCAACTCCTCAAAGACCCTTCTTGTTCCTTTGTAGTGATCGAATCACAATCTGCATGCAGCCAGATTTGCCTCCTCTCTCTTCCTGACTCTGATGTCTGTCTCTCCTCCTGTGCGGTCTCCGGGTTACCCTCTCTGATCACTGCAGTGATGCACTGCTGTGTCTGGCTCCCTCTCTTGACCCACATGGAAAACCGGGTGGCTGAAGCCGCCACGGTGTGACAATTTTTGTCTGAACATTGTTGTGCCACACTAAATGCGCTGGACAAATCATCAAGAGTCACTGCTGACAACTTCTTTAACAATTGCCAACTTTTGATATCCCACATGCAGAGGTGGCAATCAGCTGGTTGTCCCTTCCCAGTACGGTGGAACCGCTTGTTAAAATAGTAGCCAGTACCCTGAACCGTGAAGAAGCAGTGTGCCAACCTGGTTCCACATGTGGTCTGAAAAATACGGTACTTTTATTATTGATTCATTTTCAATGTGTTAAAAGGAGGGTGATTTGAACTTTTGTGTTTATTTCATATCTTTAAAAACTTATTATTTTACTTTTTAGTGTATTCACTAGTCTTGAAGCTGCAATGGTCTGATCACTTCTTCTTGCAACTGGCATTCACTGGAAGAGCATCATAACACACACAGGCATTGATGAATAAATAGATTATGATCCATACGGACCTCTATGATTGATCCTTCATTGATGGCAGCACGGGATTATACCCTTTCATCCTCTGATCTACTTCATATTGCTTCATGTTGGTCCGCTGCAGCTATCCTTTATGTTTTTTCAGTGATTGTGACTTCTAACAACCATCAAAGTAGAGCCTTTCAGAACCATTAGTACTATTTTATTAACCGGATAAGGCCCTATATGCGCTTGCTTTTTTCCAGAATTTTCCGTGATACCGAACATACTTTTTTTATTGATTCATTTTCAATGGGTCTAAAATTGATTTGAACTTTTGTGTTTATTTCATATTTTTAAAAACTTATTTTTTTAATTTGTAGTGTATTCAGTAGTCTTGAAGCTGTGATGGTCTGATTTCTTCTGCTTGCACAGGAAGAGCGCCATGACAGACAAAGAGGTCATCATCTGCCACTGGCTGTAATGACAACTCATCGGTGCACCTCGATGACATGCTCCCCGCCTGCGCGTGTTAAATCCCACTGTCAGCAATTGGCTGTGGTATTTAAGTGGTTAACAGCCATGGGTTAATCTCTGATCCACCTATGGCTGTTAGAGGCACATGTCAGCTGATCAGGATGTCAAATGTTGAGAGATGTGGTATGATCAGACCGTGTCCCTGTACGGTCAGACACGACCATTACACAGTACATATCAGGGACACATAAAGAGAATTTTGTTTACGTACCGTAAATTCTTTTTTCTTTAGTCATCAATGGGAGACCCAGACAATGGGGTTTAGGGCTCTGCCCTCCGGAGGTCACACTAGGTACTACAAGTTTGTAGACACCGCCTCCTCCGCTTATAAACCCCCACCGTAGGAGACATCCTCAGTTTAGTCCATAAGCTGCGAGGAGAAATTAAACCACACCCGAAACATCGGGAAGAATGCCGTGCACAGACGGTTCAACAACCCGGCAAACACTGTCTCAACAGAGAACAGAACAAGTGCAAAATATGCAACGGAACAACTGGGTGGGTGCTGGGTCTCCCATTGATGACTAAAGAAAAAAGAATTTACGGTACGTAAACAAAATTCTCTTTTTTCTGGTCGTCATAATGGGAGACCCAGACAATGGGGATGTCCTAAAGCAATACCCCAGGGCGGGAAGAGTTCCTCAACAAGACGGATAACACATGGTTCCCTCTAAAGGTGGGCAACCGCCGCCTGGAGAACCCGCCTGCCCAAACTCGCATCCGCAGAGGCATGGGCATGCACCATATAGTGCTTAGAGAAAGTGTGCAGGCTGGACCAAGTGGCCGCCTGACACACCTGTAGAGCAGAAGCTCGATGTCGCAAGGCCCATGAGGCACCTACAGCTCTAGTAGAGTGTGCCTTCAAACCCACCGGGAGAGGCAAACCAGAAGACCGGTATGCCTCCTGAATGGGAGCCTTGATCCATCTGGCCAAGGTCGACTTCGAAGCCGCGGCCCCCTTACAGCGACCCATCGTGAGGACAAATAAGGAATCCGAACTCCTAAAGGAGGCGGTCCTGGACACATAAATGCGTACAGCTCTCACGAGATCCAGAGTATGGAGGTCGCGCTCAACCTGATGAACGGGAGCGGGGCAAAATGATGGAAGAACAATCTCCTGGTTTAGGTGAAACGTTGAAACCACCTTCGGCAGAAATTCAGGCCGTGGGCGCAACACCACCTTGTCTTGGTGAACCACCAGAAAGGGAGACTTGCACGAAAGTGCAGCCAATTCTGAGACCCGTCTCAGAGACGTAATCGCCACCAGAAAGACCACCTTCTGGGACAGACGAGAGAGAGAGACGTCTCTCAGTGGCTCAAACGGCGGTTTCTGCAGTGCCGCCAGGACCATGTTTAGGTCCCAAGGGTCCAGAGGTCGTCTATAGGGCGGGACCACCCGAGACACCCCCTGCAGAAATTGACGTACCTTCGGGAGGAGCGCCAAGCGCCTGTCAAACAACACTGAAAGTGCTGATACTTGACCTTTCAGAGAGCCAAGGGATAATCCCAACTCCAACCCCGACTGTAGGAAGGCCAACAATGTCGGGATAGACAAAGGCCACGGAGAGCGGCCACCAGAGGCACACCAGGTAAAAAAGATTTTCCACGTTCTGTGGTATATCTTCCTGGAAACAGGTTTCCTTGCCCGATTCATAGTGGCAACCACTGCAGGAGAGAAACCTCTGGATGTCAGCAGCCAGGCCTCAAGAGCCATGCAGTCAATCTGAGGGCCCTGGAATTGAGGTGGAAGAATGGGCCTTGCGCGAGTAGATCTGCGCGTTCTGGAAGAGCCCACCTGTGTCCGCCTGACAGTTGCCACAGGTCCGGGTACCAAGACCTCCTGGGCCAATCTGGAGCCACTAGAATGGCCACTCTGCATTCTGTCCTGATCTTCCACAGGACCCTGGGAATCAGAGCCAGAGGCGGAAACACATATGGCAGCTGAAAGCTGGTCCAGCTCAGGATCAGGGCGTCCGCCCCCAGAGACTGGGGATCCCAAGATCTCGCCATGTATTGGGGCACCTGATGGTTCAGCCGTGAGGCCATCAGATCCACGTCCGGAGCGCCCCACCTGCCGCAGATGTCCCGGAAGACGTCTGGATGTAGGGACCACTCTCCGGCGTCCATCCCCTGTCGGCTCAGATAGTCGGCCTCCCAGTTCTCGACCCCTGGGATGTGAACTGCGGAGATCAGGCAGCCGTTTTCCTCCACCCAGAGTAGAATGCGGTGGACTTCGGCGAGGGCCTGAGCACTTCTGGTCCCTCCCTGATGATTTATATAGGCGACGGCCGTCGCATTGTCGGACTGTACCCGAATGGGCTGTCCTGACAGGAATTTCTGAAACGCCAGTAGCGCCAGATAGACCGCCTTGATCTCCAGCACGTTGATCTGCAACGCCGACTCCGACTGAGTCCAGAGGCCTTGAGCCCTGTGGTGCAAGAACACCGCCCCCCAGCCCTTCAGACTGGCGTCGGTGGTCACCACTAACCATGACGGTTTCAGGAAGGACCGGCCCCGTGACAGGTGATGTGGCTGGAGCCACCACTGTAGAGAGTCCCTGGTTGGTTGTGACAGTGTCACCAGCCGATTCAGAGAGATCGTCCTCTTGTCCCATCTGCGAAGAATCTCCAGCTGGAGAGGACGGAGGCGAAACTGTGCGAACGGCACCGCCTCTATCGCCGCTACCATGCGACCCACCAGTCTCATCAATACCCGTAGGGATGACTGTGGAGACAGGAGGACATTCTGCACTCCTGATTGGATCGCAAGCTGCTTGGCTTGAGGTAGGGACACCAGGGCCGAGTCCGTGTGGAAGTCCATGCCCAGATATGTCAATGACTGGGTCGGAACCAGGGTCGACTTTTGAATGTTGATAAGCCACCCGAACCGTTCCAGGGACTTCATGGTCACCTCCAGGCTCACCCGACAAAGGTCTTCCGATGGCGCCCTGACCAACAGGTCGTCCAAATAGGGTATGACGGCGTGTCCCTGCGCATGCAGGAGAGCCATCATGGAAGCCATCACCTTTGTGAACACCCGTGGTGCTGAGGCTAGCCCGAATGGCAGTGCCACAAATTGGAAGTGCTCTTCCCCCACTGCGAATCTCAACCAGCGCTGATGAGCTGGTGCAATGGGGACGTGAAGGTAAGCGTCCCTGATATCGATGGACGCTAGGAAGTCTCCCTGTGACACAGCCGCGATCACTGAGCGCAGGGATTCCATGCGGAACTTCCGAACCAACACGTGACGGTTGAACAACTTGAGGTCCAACACCGGGCGAAAAGAGCCGTCCTTCTTTGGGACAATAAAGAGGTTGGAGTAAAAACCCCTGAACCTCTCTTCCGTGGGCACCGGGACCACCACTCCGTCTCTGCGGAGTCCCTCCAACACCAGGTGAAAAGCCTGAGCCTTTTCAGGAGATGGAACCGACTGATGGAATCGGGGTATTGGTTGTGACGTCAGCTCTATCCTGTAACCTCTTGAGACTACGTCTCGAACCCACTGATCTTGAATGTGAAGAAGCCACTTGTCCTGAAAGCGGGACAGGCGGCCCCCCACCTGTGGGGAGGCAGGATGAGAGAGCGAGTCATGTCGAGGCGGGCTTGGGGGTGGCAGCCGCTGCCCCCGCCGGCTTCTTCTGACGACTCTTGGAACGCCACTGAGTAGCAGGCTTGCCCCCTCGGTCTGAGCGAGTAGACGCCGTTGATGACTGTGAACCGGAGCGAAAGGACCACTGCTTAGGGTTCCTTTTCACGGTGTACCGTGGCTTAGGCTTATTCTGCGGGATCTTAGACTCAGCAGAATCCTTTATCAATTTGTCCAGTTCGGTGCCAAAAAGCCTGTCACCAGCGAACGGAAGATTTTGTAAAATCTTCTTAGATGTGGCATCTGAGTCCCAAAGACGCAGCCACAACAGCCTGCGGATCGCAATTGCATTGGCCGAGGCCACAGCAGAGCGAGTGGCAGTTTCCAAAGATGCCGTCCTGGCATAGTCCGCATAGGCCCTTGCTCTCTCAGTGAGAGCCAGGACCTCTGGACTGGACCTAGCTAGATCAGTGATACCATCCAAACAGATAGTAATCGCTTGTAGGGTCCAGACCGCGGCAAAATTAGGGGCAAACGAAGACCCCACAGCCTCATAGGAAGACTTGGCGAGTTGCTCGACCTGTCTATCAGTAGCATCCTTCAACGAGGAGCTATCAGAGGCAGAAAACAAGGAGCGCGCAGCAATCCTAGTCATGGAAGCATCCACCTTGGGAGACTGCGACCATTCCTGGAGCGCCTCCTGGGGAAAGGGAAAGCGATTGTCCTTAGTTTTACGGACATAACGCCGCCCAGGATGCAACCTGGGAGCTTTAATCACCCTTCCGAAATTAGTGTGGTCCATGAAGGAGCCACTTGGTCTAGCCTCTGGCCGCAGCCATTGGTATATCTCCTTGGGGTGTACAGTCACCTCCTCAGGAGGAGTGACAAGACGCAATGTCTCATTGATGGAGGACACCAGATCCTCCACCCCATCTGGAGATTCAGACATAGACCCAAGAGTAGAACCCCCATCATCTTCCTCACCATCAGAGGAACGCTCCTCCTCAGAGAGAGTCTGGAGCTCAGGAGAAGCCTCACGGGCTCGCTTAGGGGGTCTTACAGCAGAAGTAAGAGACACCCGGGGGTAACTAGGAGGAGTAGCTGGGTTCTCCAGTCTCCTATGCAGTGCCTCCAGGGTTTGCGACATGGAGGACATCTGGGACAGCAGAGATTCATTGATCTTATTCTGCGTTTCCCATGGCCCTGGGATCACCTGGACCTCAGGGTATAATCCCGGATTTGCAGACTCAGTAGTAGCAGACCGGGCCTCTGGGCGTCCGCAGTTATTGCAGGACCCCTCCACCAGTGTCCCGTTGCATGTAACACAGGCAATGGAGACCACCGCCGCCTTAGCAGCATGCTTCCCAACTGAGGACATCTCCACAGTGAGGGGAATATAAGCCAAAGTTCACAAACAAACCGGGAATCCCGGTGGCTTACCGACCGCAGTAAAGCGGTAGGAGGAAGCGGTGTGTGTGTGTGACCTCCGCGAGTTCCGGTCTCCCTTGCAAGTGCAGACACGCGCTGCAGCCAGATCCCAGCCGGGAAGTGAGGGAGAAGATGGCCGCCGACAGTGAAGATGTGGGCGGAGCCAGGAACACGCGGGAAGAACACACAACACGCCCAGCGGTGATGTCACCATAAGGGCTGCCTCCTCCTCCTCCAGACTGCCTCAGCAATGGAGGTGCCGGAGCCCGCAGCGCGGGAAAAGAGTGTGAATATCACCACACACACTCTCAGACTGCATGTACACATAAAAACACCCGCAGTCTACAGCCTCAGCCCCTGTGAGACACAGGGCGGTCAGCCAGGGAGACCCCAGCACAGGGTCACCGCCAGAACCGCGGACCCGAGGGTAACCGCGCGGTCTGAGTGTCATGACACCACAGTGACAGACACTACCCCCAGGCACACAGGAGACACACCAGGTGCCTCAGTGCCGGTCCGGTCTGTAAGCACCTTTAGGGAGGCCTCGGACGGGGGTACAGCACCAGTCCGGAGTGTAAGCACCATTTAGGGAGGCCTCGGACTGGGCTGGCTCCGTCCGGTCTGTAAGCACCATTTAGGGAGGCCTCGGACGGAGCGGAGCTGTGCAAGGCTCCAGGCTCCCCCTTACCAGAGCCTCCATGGAGGGATGGAAAGGAAAGGAGCGCGACAGCGTACCGGGAGAACACTGAAGTGTCCAGGCTAAAAGCCCTCCGGTACCTCCACCAGCGTGTTCCGCAGAGGGTGAGCGGGGAGGCTGTCGGGGGTCCCGAGCGGGACCATTTTACCTTGTCTTCATACGTCATCACGAAAGCTGTGAGAATGCAGTGAAGTGCAAGCAAAGCGTGATCCTCCGAGCACACTAAGTTTAAAACTGAGGATGTCTCCTACGGTGGGGGTTTATAAGCGGAGGAGGCGGTGTCTACAAACTTGTAGTACCTAGTGTGACCTCCGGAGGGCAGAGCCCTAAACCCCATTGTCTGGGTCTCCCATTATGACGACCAGAAAATATAAGATTATCTCAGCACAGGAGATGTGGTATGATCAGACCATGTCCCTGTACAGTCAGACTGATCCATTACACAGTACATAGCAGGGACACATATATAAGATTATCTCAGCACAGGAGATGTGGTATGATCAGACCATGTTCCTGAATGGTCAGACACGGACATTACACAGAACATAGTAGGGACACATATATAAGATTATCTAAGCACAGGAGATGTGGTATGATAAGACCATGTCCCTGTACGGTCAGACACAGCCATTACACAGTACATAACATGGACACATATATAGGATTATCTCAGCACAGGAACATTTTTTTTTAAACATATACAAATGTCGAAATTAATATTCTCCCAAGACCTATTGATTAAAATGAACTTTGCTAGTGGGAAAACCCATTAAAGGAACAGTTGACATCATTATAGTCGAGAAACTAAATACACCTGTGACTGTTCAGTACTGAGAGATGACTAACACCTAAACAGATCATTATCTGTCATCCAGTCACACCACTAATTGCAACAAGGACATGTTTAAAAAAATAATAACACATGCAATACTGCCATACCAGTAGTTACTTTGGGAAAGCTGGCTCTTTAAAACTACACACCTAGCCACCACTGACATTATTTACATATTATTCTAATTTAGCAAGGGACATGTTTGATTTAATAAATAATATTATGCCCTGTAACATGACAATCACGACACATTACTTTTTAGAGCTCTAATATGTGCCGATTCTCTGTTATTCCGACCTAATAAAAATGTATGCATAAATTGTCCACTGGGTGCTACCAATTGTGGGTTATGTCACTCTTGTCCAATCAGTGCTGACAGTTTCCCTTTCCTGGGTTCAATTCCCACCAAGGACAACATCTGCAAGGAGTTTGTATGTTCTCTCTGTGTTTGTGTGAGTTTCCGCTGGGCACTCTGGTTCCTCCCACACTACAAAGACTGATAGGGAATATAGATTGTGAGCCCCAATGGGGAAAGTGTTGCAAATGTGTATAAAGCGCTATGGAATTAATAGCACTATATAAATAAATATTAATATATTATTATATTTCAGTCTGTAGGGACACACCTCTTTGACAAGGAGAATTGTATCTCCCAGATTATTTTTAAAATTTCTAGAAGGTATAATAGAAGAACGGCACAACAGCGAGTTTGATGCAAAGATGCTCGTGGATTTTAAATGTAAATGTTACCTGGCTCAGTGGACTTGAGTACTCTGACAGACCAGAGACTGATGACTGATCCAACCTCTCGATCAGCATGAACATCTGGTGAAGCTGTGAAGCATACTCTTTGTCACTCTTTGAACGCTGTATCATCCACTTTCTCATATACTCCATCAATTTCAGTTCAGAGTCTTGCAGGCGAAGCAAAGCACTGTGTCCATTGGGACAACTAAATTCAGTGGCAAACCCCATGATTATAAATTAAGATTATCACTTCTTCACGTGTTGTCAAGTTCACCGTTTTGCTGTAAATATAAAAAAAAGAAGAAGGTGGTCTGAGAAAGCGAAGAAAATATTATAGAGTATAAAATATGTAGAGTACACACAGATGAATGGTATACAATTATTCATGGTTAAACTGAGCTACAATTGTAGAAACCATAATATCCTCTATTGATACAGCAACAACCTAGTATTGTATAATGTGAAGGATCAATGAAAATACAAAATCGTGGATCTTAAAAAAAATTAATCAGTGTAAGAACCTTTGCCAGAGACTTGTACAAGAAGAATTCTGCTTAGGAGAAGCCATCTGTGACGAACAGTGCTTGCCAAGACTGATGCACAGCTTACACATAAGTCCTAGAGATATGGTACATATTCCCCAGCTGTTAATGCACTACATTGCAGGGAAAAATTCATCTAAATTTATTATTATTATTATTAGTGTTATTGTACAAAGCACAGAAATGTTACAACAGTTTTAATACTATTATTATATATTCTATATATATTATTTGGGTTAAACCATAAATGTTTGATTGAAGGGGGTCCAAGGAATGGTGTATGCAATGTAAATGTAAAGTCTGCTGGCAGGGATGAAATATTATTTTGGAGAAATACCGTACATCCTCTAGAGGTGGAAGTTTTCAATCTTTAATGTTCATACTGCAACCAATGTCATCATCTTCTTGACCAAAAGTCTTGATTAATGGAAAGTAGAGTACAGTTTGTGTGTTTGTGCATGGTGCAAAGGTAAGCAATTAATTGTTAACTTTTGTTGAATTAGTACTATCCTGGCAAAGGCATTAGGTCTCAACACGTGTGAGTGATTCCCTAAACTGCACGTCAGGGTAAACACACAAACCAAAAGAGATAGCACATTAGGCAGAGCTTTACGTCCTTATATAGCGCTATTAATTCCACAGCGCTTTAGACATTATCATCATTGTCTCCACTGGAGCTCACAATCTAAATTCCCTATCAGTGTGTTTTTGTAGTGTGGGAGGAAACCATAGAACCTGGCGAAAACTCACACAAACACGGCGAAAACATACAAACTCCTTGAGTGCTGCAAAGCTATAGACTGGCGTCGGATGCAAATTGTGGGGAAGAGATTGGCTCAGAACGCCCCAACACGTTACATGAAAACCATGGTCCTGGTGTGGACTTGTGTAGAGTATGCTGTACATATCTGCAGGCCACATGTTGACCCGACCTACTGTCTCCCTCCCCATTGCCCTGTAGAATGTAAGCCCGCAAGGTCAGGGTCCTGTCCCCTCTGTACTTGTCTGTCACTGTTAGTTTGTTCATTATATTTTTCACTTGCTTTTTATCCAACCCTTCCTTATGTACAACATCATGGAATCAATGGTGCTTTCTAAATAAATAATAATAATATTGTTGCGTTGCCATTGCCTTCTATTGTCCAGGACCAGATAACAATTCAGACTGGAACAGAGACCACCAATTCACCTTCAATAATGACAGTTTACTTAGCAGATCTTCAGTAACAATTTCACAAGTGAGAAAGCGGACACATAACTTTAAGACAGGTCCAGTTTAACAGCCCAGAATCAAACACCGTTCTAGTTCCCACTGAGTTCCCATTTTATCTGGTCCTATGAGTCCCAATATAAGCCAGTGCAGTCTGTGACAGTCACAATTGTTTCTGTGGGTCCACATCTGTTCTCCTTGTGGAAGAAAATAGAGTCTCATGCTCTCAGATGCTTCCATATAAACATCTCTTCTTCCCATAGGTGAGGGGATTTGCCATATTGACAGTGAAGAGACTTTCACTTGAAGATGCTTGAGGAGGGAGGTCCTACCAATGAAAGCTACAAATACGTAGGGATAACCCCAGCACATTTATCAATGAACACTTGGACAAAAAGATTTTTTCTTTTTCAGGTTTTTTTATTTATGCTTGTGATGCATGAAGAAATCAAATGTTTCAGCTCTGACATGAACCTTTATCAATGATTCTTATGTCAATCCCCTTTTCGATGGGGGGGGGGTTAGTGTGGGGTTACTCTTGGTAATTCCCAGGGTGTACCTCATCTGATGGTCTTTGGTTATGCTGAGTTATAAGTATAAGTTATAAAGCTTTAGGTGATGATATTACTAGACTTTGTCAGGCAATCTGTGAAACCTGATGTGGACAACAATAAAGTAAATAGGCCAAAGGGAAAGGTTAGGGTCACACTTGAGCCTTGGATGCACTAAAAGCTAACATTTTTCACAATTCCAAACTGTGTGATGCTATGCATTTTGGCTAAGGCACCAAAAAACGTGGTAAGCAATGTTTTATGGTGCTTTTTCAAAAACGCATGCGTTTTTTAACATGGGACCCTATGGGAAATGCACGCGTTAACGCATGGTACGCATGGCACAGAAGCCAGGAAAGATATGTAACAGGAGGACTGTCATAATTGAAACTGCATACCTATTGGTATGGCATAATGATACAACCATGGAAATTCCTAATTCTTTTTGTCCAAAGCACTTTCTGAGCATACCTCACCAACAGTCGTGCCTTACAGCTTGAGAAGCACCGCTCCACACTATTAACACTAAGGCATGAACACTAGGTAGCTAAAGCCAACTGACACTCAAGGAATGCAGTGAAACCAGCTTGGGATGGTTTCCTATGAGCTAAAAGTAGCATCTCTCCTAAAGCCTTCAGGCAGACAATACTTGCCTTTACTTTTAGCTTTAGGTGTAGTCACTGTGTGTATAAGAAAGATGAAGAGTATGCAAATTGCTATATGCATTTGCAGTACACAAGAAAGGCAAAGCTAAGTCAGAAACAAGGAATGTGGATAGGGGAATTCCACCTTCATGTCAGATCTTCAGATTAATGTTATGTTTTTAGCATATGATGAGTTTGGCTGTAACGGACCATTATCCATCAACGTAAGAATGTTTCTTCTCACAATGACTCATCCTGATAGGATAAGACAACTTTTTGCTCTGACTAAAGAATTGGAAAACTATTGTTTAAACGTACAGTAATTAGATAATTTATAGAGATCCTGAAACAAGATCTTCATAAGAAAGAAATTAACTCTGCATCTCAATCCTTAAGCTCCCGTCATACACAACGACGCTCCAGCGATCCCGACAACGATAACGATCCTGTAGGGATCATTGGTGCATCGTTACCTGGTCGCTGGGGAGCTGTCAAACAGGCAGATCACCTCAGCGACCAGGGAGCCACCTCCCACATCGCTGGTAACTATGATAAACAGAGGGAATCTAGGCAGCGCGCACTGCCTAGATACCCGGTGTTTACCATGGTTACCAGCCTGTGAGATCGCTGATCGTTGGTCTCTCGCTGTCACACCCAGCGATGCGTGCTGACCAGCGGGAGTCTAATGACCTAAAAATGACCCAGAGCACTTTGTAACGATCAGCGATCTCATAGCAGGGGCCTGATCGCTGCTAAGTGTCACACTTAGTGAGATCGTTAGTGAGATCACTGTTACGTCACAAAACCTGTGACAGTACAACGATCTCACTAACAATCTCGTTATGTGTGATGGGGACTTTAGGTTACGCATGAAATAATAATGTTGGAAACTGTAACAGATTTGTCACTTCTACATCGTTTTATTTGGTGGTATCTTTTTATCTATGCTGATGCCTGAAATATGGAAATAATTGAGAACCCCATAAACATTTAGAAGTTTGCAACATACATGTCTATATCACCCTTAAATTATTGGTTTCCCATATTTGTATCTAATGCTTTTCCACTATTCATTCACTATCCTTCAATTCTTCATGTACTTCCACTCGATGGTGCCAGAAGTACAAGACATGATCTTTGAGCTTGCGAACAAAGACCTTCAGAGGCCATTGGAGCATCAGAGTTCAAGCAGCAAAGGATGAAGGGGTGAAGGATTTTTGTACTTGTTTTAGAGCATGTTGATTTGCAGTTTTCAATGACACTATTCATTTTACCATTTAAAAAAATTCCAAGTGCAATGAAATTGTTAAAAAAAAAAAAAAAAAAACAGGTGCACCCAGGGAGGCCATAGCTGCTCTGTACTCATGATCTGCGGTGGTGCAGGGCGGCTTCTCCCTGTGAGCACCTGATGGTTATCTCTCCCGACTCCGCAGCATTAAATGAACATGCTGCAGAGATGCGCAAGCGTGGTAACCTGCACAACAGCTGAAAACACGCTGCGGTCGGGAGACCCATAGTGGGTATGGGATTTCTTGAAATCCCATCCACTCTGCTACCATTGTACAATGCAGAGTTTTGGATGTAGCGGTAATACGCTGCATCCAAAACACTGCAATTCCTGACCGAGAGCACACACCATTATAATATTTACATCACGGTAAAAATGACTTGTCAAGGACATTCTCTAGGCCTGTACGATTACAGAACTACTACATTTGAACAGGTTTTTTTTTTATTGAAGGTGTGAACAAAAAATTTGTAAATTTCTTAAAAACTAAATTTGCCTGTCTTGCTATTTTCCAACAACCACAGGGAAGGAACCCACATCTCCGTGGTAAACAGTGAATAAGGCACATTTCTTTGTATTTTTCTCATGAAAAATAAAAAATAAACCCATTGAAACGTTTTGTTGCAAAAATGTACTCCTGTGCTAGAACAGGTGAAATTACCACAACATTTCAAAATCAGGTAGTGTAGGAAATGTGTGGTATTAAAAAATGTGCCAATTGCGATGACAGTTTCAGAAAAAAAGAGAAAAGTCTTGTGGTCATTTACACACAAGAGAGGAAAAAAAATAATACAACAAATAATACACACTATTGCATGGATTCTGCCTAATATGATTGACATACTCCAGAATTCCATTAATTTTAACACATGCAAAATGGTGGCTGGTTGACTCCCAAAAGAAAAGTCATGGAGAAGAAATACTTTTACATGATCCTTTTTTAATTTGCACATGAAAAATAGAATTGAACTAAAAGGACAAAGTGTCTACAAGGTCGAAAAATAATAGATCATAAATTATTCAAGATTAGAGTGGCACAATTAAAGGGGTTGTCCACAACATTCTCAATTCCTTGCCTCTTGTAAAATAACAACACTAAAGGCTCTGCTACGCGCTACGATATCGTTAAAAGTGAGTTTGGTGACATTGCAGTGATGTCGAAATGACATCGTAGTGTGTGACACATATCAATGACAAACGATAAGTTCGTTGATCGTTAAAGAATGGACTGGACCATAAATCTATCGTTGGTCTCCTGCTGGGCGCCTAGCATCAGCGCGTGTGACAGCGGGAGACAAAAGACGAGCTCCCAGCGCCACACAGCAAGCACCGGGAGCTGGTAACCAGGGTAAATATCCGGTAACTAAGCGCAGTGCTCTGCTTAGTTACCCGCTGTTTACCCTGGTTACCAGTGTTCTCGCTGGTCACTGATCGCTGGTGAGTCTGCCTGTTTGACAGCTCACCAGCAATCAGATAACGATGTCCCAGCGATCCTGGCCACGTCAGATCGCTGGGACATCATACTGTGTAAAGGGGCCTTTAGGCTATGTGCTCATAGTATATACGTAGGATTCAGCCTCAACATCTTAAATTTGCTAAAGGACATATTATAGTACACCTCCAAATACACACATTAAAGTAAAGAGAACCGACTGGAGTTTTGTGCAAAAATTTACCAATACGTTTTTATTTATACAAATCAGTGATATATTTCAAAATTCACAAAACCATAATTACATGACATGTTACAAGGACTAGGCACAGAGTGCTCTACACAAAACATTTAAAGTCCAGTAGATTTCATAAACATGGTTAGCCCCTAAACACATGTAGGTAGCAAGGGTTTTAGCTCAGTGCAAAAGACTCATTAATTTAATTCACTCAAGAAAATGGGTTATCCAGTCTAATCAATATTATGCATAGTTAGCATTACAGATTCTACTCCTCCTGAGCCAATTCTAAAACAAAACACTGAGTTTTATCACATTACTATCCTACATGTGTAAGTATTGCCACCAATAACTACTAAAAGGTGGATTTGGACAGAAAGACAAGTGGACCAATAAAACCAGGGAAATACACATAGTAAACCATTCCTGACTTGGGAACATTTTCCCATACAAAGATTAAAAGGTCAGTCATTTTTAACTGAGGTTGTGTGCCATCACTGGGGACGTATGCCATCACTAAGGGACATGTGCCATCACAGGGTGATGTGTGCCAGCAATAAGCAGATTAAGGGGGCCATATCTAGGATGGGGGCTATATCCCAGGATGAGGGACAACGTACCAGGATGAGGGGGCTATGAGGGACATATATCCTATATGATTTGTAAGACAGACACTGTCATTATAAGACGGACCCCATTTAACATTAAAAATTATTTTTTTCTCTTTTCCTTTACCAAATTTATAATCAGGTGCATCTTATAAAGCAAAAAATATGGTATCAATATTATTATAACTCGCTTACAGTCATGTTGTACATGGAGTGATTACATTCTGTGAGTGCTGGCTACAATTACTGCTCAGCATGTTGATTGACACCATGCTCTACAGTGTGTGTGCAGTGTGCAAGTACAGAGCTGTCAATCATTACAGCGGCTTCTTGCAGAATAATGACTATAACCGCTCTGTGCATGCTCCTATGACTGAAAGTAAGTGGCTCTTAGGAGGATAGACATTCATTCCCTCCTGGTAGCCGTGCTTTCTGTAAGGTGGCCAGGCAGCATTTTAGCATGATTTACCCGTAGATTAACCCTAAAGGTACCTTTACACGCCGCTACAGTATGGTAGAAACAACAGGGTAGATGAGAGAAATGTATCTTGCACCGCCAAATCAACCCGCGGTCACGGCGTGTAAAGACGGTTGTTTCCACCCGTCACTTGAGGCACCTGTTTCAGAGCAGAGCTCAAAAACAGGTTGATTTCATGGCGATTGTTACGGCCTGTATCGGCGTGTAAATAAGGAACAGGAGGGTTGTTTCGACACCTTGCTATCTACCTGTTCCGCCTATATTACCTTGTTATAGCGGCGTGTAAATGAGGTAAGGTGAGCTACAGAAGGTAACTTGTGGCATCCGGCGGTGTATCCAGAGATAGATGTAACCTACTGTAGCGCACCTTGTTGCGGCGTGTAAAGGCGATGCGGGTACCGTTTTCAACCGTTTGTGCGTGCTCGTGCACGTGAAGCACCCGGTTGTTTCCACCATCCTGTAGCGGCGTGTAAAGGTACCTTAAATCTGCAGGTAAAAAGCCTTTTTGCAAATGACGGGTTCCCTTTAAGTATTTTATTTACCGTACCTAGATCCAAGAATTTTTTCAAGTTACCAACCAAATCAATAATTATAAACTCTTCTATCTTATATTAACTTCCTAAGTTCAGCACACCCAGTGAACAATTCCCTATGTCGCAAGGCAAATGCACCATCATTTTACTGGTGTCTGTGGACATTGATATGTAATGTGAGTAAATGGGTGATGATGAGTGGGCTTCCTGTAACCTACGCTTTTCATGTCACACAAATACAGAAGGAAACTTACATTTTTCATAATGCTTTGCAGTATATTATGCAAATCAATAACGCAATCTGTGTGTAGATGTGAAACGTGACATTATATTTTTCCCCTTAAATGTTCTTGGTATGTTTCTTTTTTTCGTCTACAACAATTCACAATGTAATACAGTATATTGAGAATATGCATTAAAATGTAAATGATTGAGTTAAACACAGTTCCCTGCCCTGTCATATACATTGTTAGACTTTTATAGAAAGACTTTTCTCACATTTATTTTAATACTTCCTGTAAAATTGTAAAAAATTATCACAACTAATAATCACAATTACCTTCTGGTCACAATTCTGCCTATCTTCAATTTTTGTATTTTACAAGATAAAAAGGTGACAATATTTTCTATTTCCTCCATTATCTTTTTAATAAAAACTGCACCATAGAAGAAAAAAACAAGCTAAATATGTTGTAATACTGTACAATGCATACAAATACTAATTACTTATAAATGATACCTGTTATTCTTGTCTGGTATCACTTTGTCCATCTAGCAGCCACGATTATCCACCAATAATGTTCTATAGAGTTTCTCACCTATTCTAAAGCTTTAGTTACATTGAGTTAGTGGTCTGTAGCTCTTCTATACATCATGGCAGCAACTCAGTTTTAGGCCCCTTTCACATCAGCGTTTTTCGCTGATTGCGGCAGTTGCGGTGAAAAAAACGCAACTGCCGCGATTACCACATAACAGCCGCACACTTGTGGCAAGCCCCATACAATGTCTATGGGGCTTGCGGTAAATGTGCGGCAAGTGCGGCCGCGAAAAAAACGCAGTATTCCGCTTTTTTTGCGGCCGCACCTGCCGCAAGTGCCGAAACCGCACTTGCCGCACCTGCTGCAAGCCCCATCAACATTGTATGGGGCTTGCCGCAAGTGAACTGCAAGTGCGGCCGTTATGCGGTAATCGCGGCAGTTGCGTTTTTTTCACCGCAACTGCCGTGATCAGCGTAAGACGCTGATGTGAAAGCAGCCTTAGGTTGTCATCCTATGTCCGAGCTGCCTGGAGTTGCATGCAATGTGTGAATCAAGGTATTTGTAAGGGCAGCAAATGACTCATGCTATGTTTGATTTTTGATTAAATTTAGAAACATATACCATATAAATACTGTGGCAGGTGGAATATTGTGCTTTTGTTGTAGCATATGTACTGGCACAGGGACAGACATATCATTGGTGCAGCCGCACAGGGGTCCAAGAGGTAAGGAGGCCCATTTCTACCTCCAAAGCAGATGGAATTGAACATTTTGATGAGCTCTAGGGTGGCCATAGGGCTCATATATTGTACTTGCACAGGGGCCCATTTCTGACTGTATTCGCCAGTGTCTGGCCCATCTTCAAGACAGAATATTCGCACCCCAAACTATGAGTCCCAATATATATACTGCTCAAAAAAATAAAGGAAACACTTTAACATTACATTGTGTTGTTAAATGTTCCCTTTATTTTTTTGTGCAGTATACAATAATGTGCAAAAGTTCTAAAGAGGTGTGGGAAAAGGCTGTAAAGAGTCCCGTAACTCAGAGGTCCCCAACTCCAGGCCTCAAGGCCCACCAACAGTACATGTTTTCAGAATTTCCTTGGCATTTGACAATTGGAATCACCACCTGTGCAGGAGATTAAATTACCAACTGTCAAATTTCTAAGGAAATAATGAAAACCTGGACCGTTGGTGGGCCTTGAGGCCTGTTGTTGGGGACCTCTGCCGTAAGTGATGATATTACTCCCACAAATCCCTGATTTCAACATCATCAAGTCTGTCTGGGATTACATGAAGAGGCAGAAGAATTTGCCCAAGCTTACGTCAACAGAAACACAGTGGTTAGTTCTCTAAGATATTTGGAAGAATCGTCCTGTTGACTTCTTTCATAAACTGTCTAAACTTGTACCTAGAGGAATTATTGACGCTTTGATGTTATTCTGAAAGAAAAGGTTAGTCACACATTTACTTGATTTCGCTCTCTTTGTCTGTTGTTCACTTTGTTTTGTTAATTAACATTTATTTTTTAAAGTACCGGTAATCTTCTTTTTGCAGCATTTTTTTACACACCTTCCTAAAACGTTTTCACAATAAGTGTATATAGAAATTACACCGACGTTGCCTCCTGTGACCCTCCTGAGCCGCTCCACTGTCACCTTGCCCTTCTAGTAAGTTACACTTGGAATATAAGACGGACTCTAGAATTATAAGACGGACCCCAATTTAACTTTCAAAATATTTTTTTTCCTATTTCCTTTTCTCAATTTGAGTGCATCTTACAAACTGCAAAATATGGCTAGTGCTAATCCTCAGATGTGAGTATCACAATGTCAGGTAATGCAGTGAAGAGTCCAGGTCATTATTATGAGTATCGCTGAGACTTAGTACTATGGGGAAGAGGTTATAACATGTATTGGATTTGCATGGATCAACTACTCATGGCCTATACAATGGATAAGCCATAAACTGAAAATCCTGTAACCATGCTTTAAGATACAGAAGGGAATTATAGCCCATAGTCAATCAGTTGCAGAAGAATGGGGCTATATTTCCTTTCTATGTAGGATACCAGTTTTCTAACAAGTCAGTTTAACAAATTCCTTCCATGCTAAAGTCGCCTTGTTCAACTGGAGGAGAGAGTTCAGCCATGAAGCTAACAATTATTCAAGCTCAAGGAGAACGATGAGTGAATACGTATTTAGTGCATGAACAACATTACAATCTTTAGTAAAATGTGGGCAGTCTCTTCTGAAAAGTAAATGTTTTCTGAAAAAGTATATGCTTTCTGAAATAGGTGACAAAGCAGCAAAGATGGTATGAATTGTGAGCCCTCGTGGACAGCGTCCTCTCTCCTTCTATACCTGTATGCCATATTGTGGCACCCCAAGGGTTAAATTGCCACAGAAACATCAACACAGGTTTAATCCCCACACAACACTACACTAGAAAGTGGGAGGAGCTTAGGTGGCACCTGCACTAGTCGGAGGAGCTAAGTTGTTTACCACAGAGCAGGAGTGACAGTTAGTTCAGTTTTAGTCAGAGTTCAGTTTAGTCTGGAGCAGGAGCAGAGCCAAGTGTCAGTGGAGGTCCTGAGAGGTCTGAGGAGAGGAGACAGAGGAACATACCCGGGATAAAGAGTTACCCCAAAAACTTGACCCCAGGGAGGCGCTTAAGACGGATACCGGATCCGAGGCTGTGCCTGAGACAGACAGGACAGTAAACACCGGCATAGTGAAGGTCCACCATCTTCACAGCACCATAGCAAAGCAACACGGAGGGGTCAGTGACACAGAGGACTCAAGTTGCCCAGCATATTGGTACCCGTGAGGAGAGACAGGGCCAGCAGTATAGCTACAAGCAGCAGCAGGGCCACACACAGCGCTTAAGTAGGAAGCCAAGGACCCGGTCAGGGTGGGAGCAACCTGGTACAGACTCCGTGGACAATATTGTGATATACCATCTGCAAGTAAAGACTTGGAAAACAACAGAAACCGTGAGTGTGTGTGATCCTTATGCTGGAGCCCCACTTGCCCTCATATACTGCGATTACCTCTACTCTCATCATCTCTACTGCGACCCCTACTCTCCTGCAGCATCAATAACTATCCTCACAGACTTTAACTACTACTACCACTGCCCCGGGGAACCCAGTTCTGCCCACAGGAACTATTCCATCCAAGCTGCTATCCCATCATCCCCGGAGGTTCTGCAGCAGCGGCGGCCCCATTACTGGCCGCATATAGTGGGTGGCATCACGAGTGACAAATCCCCTGTAAATAACCCCCCATTTTATTGTGCGGGCCCAGGACACGGTCCGGACCAGGACCGCCGTGACATCCCCCAGCAGTACCCCGGTCCGGCACCGAGTACCCCGTCCCAGTGGGCTCCACAATATCTTATCCATGTACCTTGTACTTGTCTTTGTATACCCTTCCACATGAAAGCACCATGGAATTAATGTCACTAGAATAATAATAAATAATAATAATACTACACATTTATATTTCATGTTTGAAAAATAATAAGCCATGAGGTTCAATAAAAAATGGGAAAATATGGCGCTCCCCATGGTGGCCGTGGGGTACTCAGAGCCAGGCCTCTCCCTCACTTCTGGCGATGTTGTCTGGGGGAGATCGGGAGTCTATGCAGAATGTCACAGTGGCTTGACCCGGTCCGTGGCACTGGAGCAGTCAATAAAAAGGGGAAAAGGGTTATTGGAATAGGGGATTTTGTAGGTGGTTGTCATGACGCCACCCGTGGTACACAGCTATTAGTGGCCGTCACTGCAGTTCGGGACCTCTAGGGATGATGGGATGGCAGCTATGATGGTGTTGCTCCCTATGGGTGGAGCGGGTCCCCAGGGCATCCTGAGTAGGGGCTATTAAGGTGATGGTGGGCCAGTGGGGCTGTTCTGGCTGCAGGAAAGGATCGGAGCATCTCAAGGCAGGCTCCTGCGGCCTGCGCGGCGTTTCAGTCTACCGCTCCTCAGGCAGGAAATGAACAATCTCATACACAGTTCTGAGTTCCAAACACGGTTTACTTCACTTTCTGTGCTCGCACCAAAGGTTAAAGTTTAGGTTCAGTCTGGGTAGTCCTTAGCAACCAGGATGGCTTGTCGTGTTCTTTCCCTCTCGGGCCGTTCTTTCTCAGCACTGCCTGCTCGCCTCACTCCTGCACGCGCCTCCATACACAGTGCCCCAATCCAGCAGCCACGGGCCTTGTCGGGCGATCGGCCATGTCCCCTGACCCTAGTATGGCTGCCTTCTCAGAGGACATTTCAGGAGTAGGCCACAGCTCCTCTAGATCTTGTGGCCTCCGGCTCTCTGGTTGGAGCTTGGAGTCTCCTCACTACTTTCAGGGCCAGGTCCCTGGTGCACTCCCTGCCCCATCACTTTACTTCAGATTCGGATGCACGGGTGGATCGCTCACTGCCCATGCCCTTAGGGTTCCCTCTGTCTCTCTGTAGTCAGTTGTCCTGGGACGAGCCTCATCGCTGCTCAAGTCCTCCAGGTCCTTCTCTACAGCTTACTCTGCCAACCTTCTCTCCAACTGCGCTCCCACTTCCTGTGGTCTTTCCCTTTTGTCCCCTTTCCTTTTCCTGCCTGCTTCCTGCTAACTTGCCACCCACCACCTTTCTCTCCCCGGAGTCCTCCTGACTGCCTGGGCTGTTCCACTGACTGGATTCACCCGCTGTCTCTGGGATGGGAGTGTTAGGTGTGTTTGTGGGTGACTTACCAACCTGGTTACTGCAGGCGGGAATATCACACCTGTGGATTAGGTGCAGTACCCCTATGTGGCGACCAGATTACAGGGGCGCCACATATACACGAATGAATATAAGGGGTCTGAGTAAACTGTACAACTTTATACCACCCTCCCACGCTGAGCCCCCCAAAAAAACTGAATTACTCCTTACCGGTAATTCCTTTTCTTGGAGCCTTCCACGACAGCATTGGAGGATGTCGTCCACGCCCTATTGGGGGACAGGAACACAGAGAGGTTAAAAGCCCCTCCCCTTCCTCAGTACTCCAGTGTTTACCAAGATCACCCTTAGCCATGGATTACCTGATACAAACCGGAATCAAACACCAACAAGGGGGGGAACTGATGCTGTCGTGGAAGGCTCCAAGAAAAGGAATTACCGGTAAGGACTAATTCAGTTTTCTCCATTCGCCTTCCACGACAGCATTGGAGGAATACCACCGATACTCCTCAGGGTGGGACTATTGCCTGTAGGACTTTCCTACCAAAGGACAGATCCCGACTGAAGGACAGATCTAACCTATAGAGGCGAGAAAAAGAGAGGAGAGACTACCACGTAGCCGCTCTGCAAATCAGCTCCGATGAGGCTCCAGCCTGCTCCGTCCAGGACGTAGCAGCAGTCCGAGTTGAAGGAGCCTTCAACCCCACCGGAGGAGCAAGGACCGGAGTGACGTAGGCCTCACAGATCACCTTTGTGATCCAGGAAGTGATGGTAGCCTGGGAAGTCTTCTTCCCTGTATTATTCCCAAAAGCCGAACAAACAGGTTCTGATCTAACCTCCAGGAAGCGGTCTCTCGGATAGAGGAGGACAGTCCGACGAACATCCAAGGATTGAAACACGGCCTCAGCCGCATTAGCAGGAGATTGACAAAACGAAGGCAGAACCACTTCCTTGGGACCGATGGAAATCCGACAACTTTCGAACGAAAAGATGAATGCAACCGAAGCGTAATGCGAACAACGGACACCACGAGGCACGGAGCCCGGACAGAGAGTGCGGACACCATGAGGCACGGAGCCCGGACAGAGAGTGCGGACACCACGAGGCACGGAGCCCGGACAGAGAGCGCCTGCAGTTCTCCAACTCTGGGAGCAGAAGTGATGGCCACCAAAAACGCCACCTTGTGAGAGAGAGACGTAAGGGATGCAGCAGACAAGGGTGCAAAGGGACTTCGAGCAAGCCCTTGGAGAACAAGCATCAAGTCCCAGGGAGGGACAGAAGGCCGAATCCGGGGACGCCACCCCCAAGCAGAAGTAAAAAACTGCTTGAGCCATGGATGGGAAGCAAGATCCTGGGCAAAAACCGCCCCAAGTGCTGACCTCTGGACTTAAAGAGTGCTCGGCCGAAGCCCCAAATCCAAGCTACGCTGCAAAAATCCAAGAGTTGGGCCACATTAGGATGATGCATGGTCGGGATGGAAGGAGCACACCAGGACAGGAAACGATGCCAGCCCTCCCGTAAATAGCATTTGTCACAAGCTTCCTGCTCTGCTGAAGCGTGTGGATCACTGCCTGGGAGAGACCCTTGATCCTCAGGATCCTGGCCGCAACAGCCAGGCCGCCCGAATGAGCCACTGAGGGCCCGGGTGAAACAGAGGACCCTGGGACAGTAGGTTGAGACTGTGGGCTAACATAATCGGTCCCTCCAGGCCCAGGTCTCGGATGGCGTCGTACCACGCCAGTTTGGCCCCCAGGGGAGCCACCAGGATAGTGTCACCCCCTCCGCCCCAATCCGTTGCAACGTTTTTGGGAAGTAGTGGGATTGGAGGAAATGCATACACCAACCGGAAGTCCCAGGGATGGGCAAAAGCGTCCAGCCCCCGAGGATGGTCCGACCGCGTCAGGGAGAAAAAGGTTGGCACCTTTGTATTCGAGCCCGAAGCGAACAGGTCGATCGAAAGGACACCCCACCTGTCCGTAAGAGAGCGAAATACTTCCGGATGGAAGCACCATTCTCCTGGGTGGACCTCCGTGCGGCTCAAGAATCTGCCTGTACATTGACCATTCCCTTCAGATGTACTGCCGAGGAGGAGAGAAGATGGCGTACTGCCCACAAAAAGAACAGTCTTGCCAGCCCCTGCAAGTGTAAGCCACGAGTACCGCCTTGGTACCGCAAGAAAGCAACCGTAGTCACGTTGTCTTGACAGGACCTTGACATGATGACCCCGGAGAACGTAAGCTGCAGCAAGAAGCGCTTCCTCCACTGCCAGAAGTTTGAAGACTGGCGACTGACCGAGCGACTCCAAATCCCCTGGAAGGGTGTGCGAACTACCATCGTACCCCAACCGGAACCGCTGGCATCAGTGGGAACGGAGGTCACAGGAAGGTGTCTGGGATTCATCCCCAGGAAAGCGAGGTTACCACCCGCCCCGGGGTCCTGACCCGCGAGTTTAAGGAATCCTGACGTCTGTCCCAAGAACTCAGTATGTGTTCCTGGAGCAGTCGGGAAGGAGCCTGAGCCCATGTTACTGACTGAATGCAGGCCGACATGGCCCCTAACAGGGACATTGCTTCCCGCAAGGAGGTCGACCCCCTTGCCCGGAAGCGGGTCAGATTCACGCGGCGCAAAAGCTGATATGCCGTAGGAAGAAACGAGGTCTGTCTGGAGGAGGCCAGCAAGACCCCCAAAATTTGACGTCGGGTTGCAGGCACCTGTTCCGATTTTTGAAGATTGGGTACCCATCCCAGGGACTGAAGAATCTCCAATGTGTTGGAGACCTTTGTGCGCAGAAGCACTGCCGAAGGAGCTACCACCAACATGTCGTCTAAATAGGGAAGCACACATATCCCCTGGGTCTGGATGAATGTGATCGCTTCCCCCATGAGTTTGGTAACCTCTGGGGCCGACGAAATCCCAAAGGGCAGCACATTAAGCCAAGAATGGACCGTCCCGCCTGCCCCAGAGCTCGTGAATCGCAGAAAGCGCTTGTGGGACGGGTGAATGGGGACATGAGAATACGCGTTCTGGAGGTCCACAATAACCTGCAGTAGCGCCCCTGGCCCTCCTCTCCAGGAGGAACTGGGGACCCCACACCCGAATCCAACAGGTGTCGCAGACCCGACAAGAAATACTGTGCGAGAGTCTCCCTGAGGAAGGGAGAGGACTCGAAGACATGGAGGAGCTGGCTCTCGAATTCCAAGCGTAGACCCTCCCAAATGGTCGAGAGGATCCAAGGGCACAAGGAGATTGCTTGCCACTGTGGCAGAAACCGCAGGAGCCGCCCCGCAATGGGGAAGGCGGCCTTGTTTAGGGGCGGCTGGTGATGCCGCTGCTGGGGGAGCAAGATATTACGGGTCTTGTCCCCATACTGGAATGCCCAGCGACCAGACTCACCCTTCCCTTTAGACTGGGAGGGTTGGCTGCGCTCAGGCCAAAAGGACTGCCTCCGAAAGGGCTCCTGTTCCGGGAGACACATTTTCTGGTCTGACACCTTTTCCAGGATGTCATCCAATGCCCTTTGCAAGGGGAGGCCACACAGCTGGAGCTTTGACGTGACCTCCCCATTCCACATCGTAAGCCACACTGCCCTGCGAGCTGTGTTAGCCAACACTGCGCACCTGGCGCCAACGCGGAACGACTCAGCAGAGGCATCAGCCCGTAGCACGTCTCAGAAGTGGAATGGAGTCCAAAGCTCCTCCCTGGGAGTACCCTGCAGGAGGAATCCTCCCAGCTCGGTGAGCCACTTAAAGACAGACCTGCTCACATGTAGAGGAAATATTCACATTTAAAGACATAGCTGCCGCCTCCCAGGATTTATTGAGGACACTCTCCATTTTACAAACGAGGGGGTCCTTCAACCGGGAGGAATCTTCAAAAGGCAACGCGGTCTTATATGCTAAGCTTCCCAAATGGAATACTGCCATAGACCTTCATGTTAGAAGTCCCATTGACTTTATAGAGACTTCCATAGAGATTTCCATTGGGTCTCTCATTTAACAGAGTGTCAAGGGCATGCACAATGGGTTTACAATGGCAGCTGATTGCTACCCTGGCCACCTGGATGTCCACCTTCGGGACCTCCCAGACAAAGTCATCACCCTCCAATCCACTCGGATGGGGTGAGCCGCTTAGCCTTCAGGCCTCTGAACATTCAGTCCTGCACAGAAGAAGGGGTTTCCACCACCTCTACTCCCATGGTACAATGGACAGTGTCCACCAATGCACCCATGGACTCCGTGGAAAAATAGTAGTGTCCAGATTCTCGTGTCTGGACAGAGGCAACAGCGGCAATATCCTCGCCGTCCTCTAAAGCTGAGCTCTGGCCAGTCTCCATGAGATCCACAGAGTTACAATCCTGGAGCTTCCTCTCTTACGGAGGGGAAGGCCCGGAAGCTGCAGCAAAACCCCGCAGTGCCGAGATACAAGCCTGCACCTCTTCCCTAATGGATTGGAGCTCCTCCAGCAGGGATGGGGAGTCCATCCTGACAACCCTGTCAGTCATGGCCGACACCTTGTTGTAGGAAGAGGGAATTTTTTGCCGCAGCCACATTATTGCTCCTTTCCACAGACGGCCCTCGTCTCCCTATAGACAGAAAGGGAAGAGAAGGGGTCCCAGTGTGAGTGCAGGGCCTAAATAACTCGACCCCTTGTGACCACCCCCAGAAACACTTACATGAGCTGGGGAACGCTGGGCTCTGCAGAAGCAGAGGTGGAAGCCTATCACCCTCCATGTTTCAGGGATCAGCCTTACCTGGGTGTAGCTTCCGGCGGGTACTTATCCAGAAGTACCGTGCCCCCAACGAGGAACTCCTGTTCCCTCCCTCCTCCTGGTCACCGGCCGCGGGCAGTAGCGCGCGAAAGTCCTGCTGGGTTCCCTGGAGCCGCGCCCAGCCTGCCACAGCCCTTACAGGAGCCGCCGCCCGAAACCGGAAGTGCCATTCCGGAACCGGAAGTGCCATCCCCGAAACCGGAAGTGCCTCCGCGGCACCTCTGATGCATGCCCCAGGGACCGCAGCTGGAGGAGGGAGACGCCGGAGAGCTGAACAGGCCTCCGGCGTTGCAATACACGGCCTGCTTTGCCCCGTAGGACGCAGGAAGGCCGGATGGTCCCACCACGGGAGCCCCGAGAAGGAGGAGGAGGCCGCCCCCGACATCCATCCCTGGCCCGGCTGAAAGTACAACCCAATGCTGCCTCTGCCGGCCTGACAGCACTGGAACCTCTCCATGCCCCAAGGGGGACAGGAAGACACTGGAGTACTGAGGAAGGGGAGGGGCTTTTAACCTCTCTGTGTTCCTGTCCCCCAATAGGGCGTGGACGACATCCTCCAATGCTGTCGTGGAAGGCGAATGGAGAAATAAGGGTTAAGCCAATTTGCCCTAGAAGGGACACATTTCCTATCTGATTCTGAGAGGTTATCTTACAGGATCAAAATTCAGGACAAGACTTCTGAACATTTAAGATTTTGTTATAAGGGTTTATTACTTTTTAAGCCATTGCCTGTAACTACTATGATCAGCCCCCAAAATGACCTTTTGAATCCAATGGTTTTATTGAAAACCCACCCTTGTGAACACCTGTTAGGCCATAAAAAGGTGGTTAGAAAGCAATTGAGAGGTGTCCGAATATACTGAAAGGCTTAAATGTGAATTCCCTTCTTAAAAAGTTATCTCTTATGGTACCTTTACACGCCGCGACGGCAGGCTGGATACATCGCGCTACTTCGCGTTCACGAGCACGCTCAAACGGCTACAAACGGTCAACGCACCCTCTTTACACGCCGCGACAAGGTGCGCTACGCCACGCTACATCTATAGCTAGCTACATCGCCGGGTGTCTCAAGTAGCCAGCTGTAGCGTAGCGTACCATGTTTACACACCGCTCCAACAAGCTACTATGGGCGGACCCGGTGCAGCAGGGATAGCACATAGGCGTGCAACAATCTTGGATTACGAGCCGTCCGTATGATGATAGGACAGCGCAATATCATCAGGATTGGCCAGGCATCGCAGGAGGCTGGTTAATAGAGCACGCTCGAGTAATTGTGTAGTGTGACTGGTCAGCTCCTTAAATATCCCGCCCTATGCTGCGACTACCAATCATAAAGCAGGAGCGACCTCCAATGATCGCAGATGGGACGCGGTAACATGGCGATTGTGTCACGCCTTAGATACATGGCAGCCACATCGCCGGGTGTCCAGAGTTGCCTTCCGTTGCTTCTTTACACGCCGATACAGCTCGCTACAATCGGCGATGTTGCCTTAAGTTTATGAGCAGAGCCCATAAACAGATGTATCTGTCGCCGGCTGTAGCGTCGCCTCTTCAGACGCCGCTACTACAGGCGATATGGACGCTACAAGCTACAATTGTAGCTTGTAGCGCGATGTATCCAGCCTGCCGTCGCGGAGTGTAAAGGTACCATTAGGGTACCTTTACACGCCGCTACTGGATGGTGGAAACAACCGGGTACATCACGTGCACGAGCACGCCCAAACGGTTGAAATTGGTAAACGCACCATCTTTACAAGCCGCAACTAGGTGCGCTACGGTAGGTTACATCTATCTCAGGATACACCGCCGGGTGCCACAAGTAACCTTCTGTAACTAACCTCACCTCCTTTACACGCCGCTATAACCAGGTAATATGGGCGGAACAAAGGCAGCAGGGAAAACACATAGGCGTGCCACAGTCCTTCACGCCGCGCCCAAACGACAACTATTGGCCAACACAAGAGTGTTTTGATTGAGCACGACGCGAAGGGCGGATGGCGGACACGTGACGTAGGAGTGTTCGGACTGTGGCACGGAATAAGCGCTTGTGACATGGCGGAGTGTGATGGACGAACCAATTGTAATGCAGCATCTTCCACCAATGATCGCTGATGGGGCGCGGTAACCCGGAGCCTGTGTTCACGCCCCAGGTACATCGCATGGTGTGGCAACAACCCTCCTGTTCCTTCTTGACACGCCGTGACAGGCCGTGACAGCCCGTAACCGTCCCCTTGACGGTTCACACGCCGCTACTTCGGGTTGATTTGGCGGTGCAAGATACATTTCTCTCATGTACCCGGTTGTTTCCACCAACCAGTAGCGGCATGTAAAGGTACCCTTAGGGTACCTTTACACGCCGCTACAACGAGGTGGAAACAACCAGGTTGATGAGACAAATACCGCCAAATCAACCTGAGGTAGCGGCGTGTAAAGGCGGTTGTTTCCACCCGTCACTTGCGGCACCTGTTTCAGACCCAAGCTCTAAAACAGGTTGATTTCAACCCGGTGGTAACGGCGTGTAAATACGGTAGGGTAAGGTTTATTCGTCACCTATATAACTCCCCGGGGCGTGACACAGCCTCTGGGAAACCGCACCTCTTCAGCGATCATTGGTGGAAGCTCCTGCGTTGCGATTGGTTGTCGCTGCATAGGGCGGCATATTTAAGGAGCTGACCAGTCACACTACACAATTGCTCGAGCGTCATGTATTAGTCAGCCTCCTGCGCTGGCTGGCCAATCATGATGCTATTGCTTTGTCCTATCAGCGTACGAAATTCTCGTAATACACAATTCTGTCACGCCTATGTGTTGTCCCTGCTGCACCAGGTCCTCCCATATTACCTTCTGTAGCGGCGTGTAAATGAGGTAAGGTGCTCTGCAGAAGGTAACTTGAGACACCCGGCGGTGCATCCAGAGGTAGATTCAACCTTCTGTAGAGCACCTTGTAGCGGCGTGTAAAGGCGTGTAAAGGCGGTGCGGGTACCGTTTGTAACCGTTGGTGCGTGCTCGTGCACGTGAAGCGCCCGGTTGTTTCCACCATGCTGTAGCGGCGTGTAAAGGTACCCTTATGGCCACTTTACACGCGGCTACATTTCTAGCTTATCCACAGGTAACTTACTGGCTGCAGTGAAATCATGGAGACATGGTTCTATCTTGTTGCTGGTTACAAATGGAATAATGTCTCCATGATTTCACTGCAGCCAGTAAGTTACCTGTGGATAAGCTAGAAATGTAGCTGCGTGTAAAGTGGCCATAACAATGATATAATGCACACGACTATTCCACTCATTTTCTACTCTACTGTTGGAAAAGCCAATCGCTGCACTTGACCATTTTCGACAGTTCCCTACACAATGAATAGAGCAGTGTTTAGAATTTCAGAACCACGTTCTTGGGATGAGCGAGGATCTAAAAGTTGGACCAGTGATCACGGTAGATAGTTATTACCTATCTCATGGATTGGTGGTAACTTTCAATGATACGAATTACCCTTTAAGCATTCTGGGGAAAGCAGGGTCTAGTGACCATGACCTCCATAGTCTCAACATAGTTCTAAGGAGAGATTATCTCACATGTATGTTACCATTTCATTGTAGCCTTCAGATGTTACAGAAAGAAATGGTAAAACAGCTGTGAGCGGGAGTAACCGATTCCTGTGCAGACCCGCAGTACAGCAGTTACAGAGTTGTATATAGTACTATTATTGTATTATTACCGTTAATGGCTTTCTTCAAGCTTTCCATCCACAGGTCTCTGCACGCCCTGCAATTCTTTTCATGTCAATAAACCACTTTCAGCAGCAATGTTTCCCAAACTATGTTAGTTATGTTGGGAATTGAATTGGTTGCTGCAGGGCAAATGTTTGAACTGAGAAAACAGAGAAGGCAATTTATCGGCACATAACGGTTTTCTGCATTATTGCAAATGATTACAGGAGATGGTTAAGTGCAGAAAGTGTGAAATATGCTGAAGTTCTGATAATGAAAAACTAGAAAGATGAAATAATCCATAATAAATATAGAGTAAATTCATAGAATAGATTACTATATTAGTAATTGATCTCAGTGTGTTTGTATGGTCTGGTAAGGCTGCCTTCACATTGTATAATTTTCACATCCATGTGGATCCTTGTATCTGTTCAATCGGATGGAAACGGATATCAACAAACCGTTTTTTTAACGGATCCGTCATCAGTTAGCAGAGTTAGGGCAGTGAGGAGCTGTACCTTGCTTATGAGCATGCTCAGTACAGCAAAACGGATCCATTTTACAGATCTATTTTTTTCACGGATCCATACAGATCTGTCTCCATAGGCATCCATGTTATTTGACATGGACAGTTACAGATCCGTGTCTGTCCATTGGTGTCAGTGACTTTCAAGGCAGCCAAAAATCAGAACAGTCTCCAATTCTGAGTGCATGAAAAAAACTGACACAAACGGATCAGTGACAAAACTGACACACACGAATGGACACATAGGACAATCCGTGCCCATAGGGATACATGGGAGACCAAAACTGATCTGTTTTAAAACGGATCAGAAATGATGCAGTGTGAAGGCAGCCTAAGGCTGTGTGCTCACGGTCAGGAGGAGCTGCATGTTGGACGCAGCTCCTCCGGGCCTGAGTGAAGCCACGGGTGGCCGCAGCCACCCTGTACTTACCATGTGCGGCAGGTGCAGGGCGGCTTCTCCCTGCAGTCACCTGATGGCAGCTGCTTCCGACTCCGCAGCATGAAATGAACATGCCGTAGAAGAGTGGAATGCTGGCAACCTGCAGCGCAGCTGTCAGATCACTGCGGTCGGGTTAAGCATAGCGAGGATGGGATTTCTTGAAATCCCGTCCACTATGCTTATACTGTACTACGCAGTGTTGTGGATGCAGCGACAAGACGCTGCGTCCAAAACGCTGCATATACTGATCGAGTGCACGCACCCTTAGGGTACCTTTACACGCCGCTACTGGCGGGTGGATACAACCAGCTACAGGCTACAAATGTAGCTTGTAGCGGCAATGTACCCCGTAGTAGCGGCGTGTGAAGACGGTAGGAGGCACCCGGCAGTAGATGCATCTGTTTCCGAGCACTGCCCTGAAACAGGAGGCTACACAGGCGATTGTAGCGAGCTGTATCGGCGTGTAAAGAAGGAACAGAAGGGATGTGTCGACACCAGGCTATGTACCTGGTATGTAGCTGGGGCGTGACACAGGCTCCGGGTTACCGCGCCCCATCAGCGATCATTGGTGGAAGCTCCTGCATTACGATTGGTAGTCGCTGCATAGGGAGGCATATTTAAGGAGCTGACCAGTCACACTACACAATTGCTCGAGCGTCATGTATTAAACAGCCTCCTGCGATGCCTGCCCAATCATGATGTTCTTGCTTTGTCCTATCAGCGTACGGACGTCTCGTAATCCACAATTGTGGCACGCCTATGTGTTGTCCCTGCTGCACCAGGTCCGCCCATATTAGCTTGTTGTAGCGGTGTGTAAATGAGGTAAGATGAGCTACAGAAGGTGACTTGAGACACATGGCGGTGTATCCAGAGATAGATGTAACGTAGCGTAGCGCACCTTGTGGCGGCGTGTAAAGATGGTGCGTTTACCGTTTGTAACCGTTTGTGCTTGCTCGTGCACGTGAAGTAGCTGGTTGTATCCACCCGCCAGTAGCCGCGTGTAAAGGTACCCTAAGGGTACCTTTACACGCCGCTACGACAGGATGGATACAACCCGCTACTTCACGTGCACGAGCACGCCCAAACGGTTACAAACGGGAAACGCACCCTCTTTACACGCCGCCACAAGGTGCGCTACGCTACGCTACATCTACAGCTAGATACATCGCCGGGTGTCTCAAGTAGCCATCTGTAGCTCATTTACACACCGCTACAACCAGCTACTATGGGCGTACCTGGTGCAGCAGGGACAGCACATAGGCGTGCTCCAATTGTGGATTACGAGACGTCCGTACGCTGATAGGAGAAAGCAAAAATACCATGATTGGACAGGCATCGCAGGAGGCTGATTAATACTTGACGCTCGAGCAATTGTGTAGTGTGACTCGTCAGCTCCTTAAATATGCCGCCCTGTGCGGCGACAACCAATCGCAACGCAGGAGCCTTCCTCCAATGATCGCTGAAGGGGGCGCAGAAACCCGGAGCCTGTGTCACGCCCCAGCTACATAGCATGGTGTAGGAACAACCCTTCTGTTCCTTCTTTACACGCCGATACAGCTCGCTACAATCGGCTTTGTAGCCATCTGTTATAGGGCAGTGCTCGGAAACAGATGTATCTGTAGCCGGCTGTCGCGTCCCGTCTTCACACGCCGCTACTACGGGCGATATTGGCGCGACAAGCTACATTTGTAGCCTGTAGCGGGTTGTATCCATCCCGCAGTGGCGGCGTGTAAAGGTACCTTTAGAGTTACGGTGTTATGATCAGATCAATCAGATTAATTATTTGTAAATTTCAATAGATCGGGCATTTCTGAATACGGAGATACCATATCTGTATTTTTAATTGTTTTATTTTCAATGGAGCTAAAGTAGGGGGGGTTTCAATGTTCGTATTTTATTTTTTCACATTCTTAAAAACTTTTTTCACTTTTTATAATACATTCAACTACTTAAAGATAACCTGTTCCTAAGCATGCCCATGTGTGCCTCTTTTCACATTTTGACATTATGCAACTAGCCCTTCTGGTCACTCTGTAATTCACTTGCAAAAATTATTATACAGACACTAACAACATCTTACTTTTGTGTGCCTAAGGGCCACTTTACACACACCAACTTATCTGTCCAACTTCTGAACAGATCTCTGGTTGCAGTGAAATCATGGACACATTGCTCCATTTTGTGGCTGTGTACAAATGGAACAATGTGTCCATGATTTCACTGCAACCAGAGATCTGTTCAGAAGTTGGACAGATAAGTTGGTGTGTGTAAAGTGACCATAAACTACATTACATATCTGTACTGGGAAAGCTCTTTGCAAAACATCTCCATAAGACCCAATTGATCTGGAATATGCCAACAATGGCAATATGCCCTACTTGAAATGTTTTTTTTTCAGACAACTTGGTCTCTTATGAAAGATCTATTGCATGTTGTCAAGTGGGGACAGATCTTTCTCCCTCTACAACTGCTCTCTACTTTACCAAACTGAATACAGATAGGACAGGGAGGACCGCTCTCAAATTAGGGCAGTCGACCCATTGGACAATGATGGAAGAATTACATGTCGGGAAATAAGGAAATGTTCCTACACCTACAGTGCTGGTAGAATGCTGATGAAGAGACACCCACTCAGAGTGGCTGGGAGGAAGGATAATGATGGTAGTTTCTGTATATTCACATTCTGGTATATGTACCAAAAGAATTTTTAACCAATTGACGTGACTGAGGGCAGCAAAGGTTTGTGTGAAAAGACAAGTATGTTTGAAAGCTTTTGTCATTATCAAACATCCTTTTAATATGACCTAATTCAGACATCCATTTTTCACATACAGGTACCCAATCTATGATGTTATGTGTATGTTAGTGTTTTTTATACACTGTGCGTTGGTATTAAATTCATGAAAATGTCCAGTTTTTATCTCAGTCCCATATTAAATGAAGTCACCTGAACGCTGCACTCCACGTTAACTTGTGCGTTAAAAAAAAAGCATACTATCAAACGCAACCATATTGCATTTGGATGCGTTCGGCAATCCATGTCTATGGCAGCACTATGCAATTGTTACACTGCTTTATGCTGATGTTAGGCGCAGACCCTTAAAAACAATGCCTAAACGTGATGTGGACCTGGCCTAAGGGTCTGTGACAATCATGGATGCCATCTGTGCACAATCCACTTAGGTTAGGGTCAGATTAGCGCTATTAGTTGCGCTCTGGGGGTTCCATTAAAAACATAGAATTTGGGAGCCTTGATGCAGTGCTACCGCCTTGGTAACGAGGCGTCAGCGCTGCCAATTCATCCCTATGGTGACGGAGCCCTGAGCGCAGCTCAAATGCCGGCATCTGAGTGCTGGAGTTTGAATTCTCACGCTTTTTCCAAGACGCTTCAGAGAACGTCATTTGACTCGCTAGGAAAAAGCGCAAGATTTCAAACTCCGGCACTTAGATGCCGGCGTTTGAGCTGCGCTCAGGCCTACGTCACCATAGGGATGAATTGTGTTTTAGGCTGGTTTAACACCAGTGTGTTTTCAAAACAGGCAAAAATCCAGTTTTTCAACAAAAACCTTGTTTGAACATTCATTTTTAATGGTTTTTGGTACAATTCGGTAGCATCCAGTTGCTTCAGGTTGCTACCAGACACTATTAAAAGTGAAAAACCGCTGGTGTGGCACTCTTCACATTTAATGTTGTACTGGGTAGATGAAACTTTGCACATTTTTTTTTGTCTGTCGAGAAAACCATTGATGAAACATTGATAGAAAAGACTGACCAAACGCTAATGAAAAACCACTGATGAAAATCTTTATTTTTTGAAAATGAGAAATATCACTGTATGAAGCCATTCATGAATTAAAAAAGGATATTCAAACTATGAATAAGGCCCCTTTCACATCTAATGCAGGGCTGCGTTTTGGTTCATTTGCATTTCTATGCGTCACAAGTAATGTTTTGGTCTGCGTTTGCATGCATTTTGCGTTTTTGAAAACGCACATGCGTTTTTGCATGCGTTTTTACATGCATTTCCATTAAAATCAATAGGGGCAAAAACGCATGCATTTTGATGCGTTTTTAGCAGTAAAAACGCATAGAAACGCAAGTGAAGCAAAACACAGCCCTGCATTAGATGTGAAAGGGCCTAATGGTTTCTATCGAATATCCTATGCTACTAAGACAGCATAATACATGTCGAGCCCCAGGCTTTGGGGTACTCGGGTATCAGGCTCCAAGGAGTTAACTGTGTCACGGGGAGTGGTGGCCACGCCTGATCCCGTGTCTTGGGGGACTTCTTTGAAAAAGGGGATATTTACAGGGGATGCTATATACAGTTTGTCGTGACGCCACCTGTAGTTTCTGGTGATGTGTCACCAGCACCACCACAGTCCGCCGGAGGTAGATGGTAATGCGGCAAGTTGGCAAAGTCCTCTACAGGTAGGGCTGGACCTCCGAGGCAGCTTAGTGTGAAGGGGCAGCTTGTAGTGGAGCTGTAGATGGTATGGGGAGTGTTGGAGCAGTCTATGAGGGGCACCGGGATGGAGAGGAATGACACACGCACACTGCAAAGTCTCTTTTACATTTTACTGATGGTACGCAGGTAAAGGTGTCCAGGGCACTGACAGGTGACCAGGTTGCACAGTGGGTCCCCACAGCAAGTGGGTATAAGGCCTCCTCTGTTCCTTTGTAGTGATCGAAGCACAGCCTGCATGCAGCCAGACTTGCCTACTCTCTCTTCCTGACTCTGATGTCTGTCTCTCCTCCTGTGCGGTCTTCGGGTTACCCTCTCTGATCACTGCGGTGGTATACTGCTGTGTCTGGCTCCCTCTCTTTGACCCACAGGGGGACCGGGTGGCTGAAGCCTCCACAGTGTGACGGGGTTCTCTGTGGTCCTGGAGTATCCCACAGGTGCGGATCCCCGATGTCCAGTACTTCTCAGGGCGAACTTTCACTAGTTCCTTGCTTCGGCTCACTGCTCCTTGCCTTCTGTCCCCACTTTGTCTGGCTGGACATTGAAGGGCCACTCCGGGTTACTGGTTCGGGCCTAACCGCGGCAACGACCACCAGAACGTCTTCGCAGCTCTCCTAGCGTCTGCACACTCTGACTAACTCCTTCCCCAGCAGCAGTATTTATAGGGGATCTTGCCTAAGGTCAGCAAGTGGAGCTCCCCCTACTGTGCCGGGGTGGAAGGTGTTGCATGTAGTAGGTACCTGCTGTGGAAACCCAACTGTGCATTAGAGAAGTCTGGGCTACCTGCGTGAGCAGGGCGCAAAAATACACTGGGATCAAAAATGAATAAATTGTTCCCCGCGTGATGAGTGATTAAATCTGTCCTTTCTATGTAATGGCTGCTGCTTCAAATACTGCTGACCGTCAGAAAATATATCCAAGGGAAAAAAAGACTATCATTCTCTATGAGTAAGGGCGCACACAGCCAGAAACGTCTAAAGAGCCCGTTAACTGTGGTTTACACGTAGCGATATCGCTAACGAGATCGCTGTTAAAGGGAACCTGACCTCTACAAATGACCCCCCAGCCTGTTTTAACCTGTCCCTGCACCATAATAATCCATTTGTAACCATCCCTTTCTGTCTCTAAACCGCTATGAGAAAGTTTATAAAAGTAGTTTATTCACCTGTTATTCTGCAGCTTCTCATTATATGAGAAGCCGCAAAAGGCAGGCTTATGTGGCTCTCCCCGCCACCAGCGTGTTAATTATGCACACCCACATGGGCGTGCTATACAGCAGAGACATTGCTTGTCCTGCAAGGGGGCGGTACAGGCGGTATGACGCGATTTTCGTCATATCACCTGTACGGCCCCCTGCAGCACAAGCACAGTGTCTTCTCTATAGCACGCCCATATGGGCGTGCATAATTAACACGCCGGCAGCGGGGAAAGCCACATAAGCCCGCCTTTTGCGGCTTCTCATATAATGAGAAGCTGCAGAATAAGAGGTGAATAAACTACTTTTATAAACTTTCTCATAGCGGTTTAGGGACAGAAAGGGATGGTTACAAATGGATTACTATGGTGCACGGACAGGTTAAGACAGGCTGGGAGGGTCATTTGTAGAGGTCAGGTTCCCTTTAAGTCACCGATTTTGTAACATAGCAGCGACCTCGCCAGCGATCTCACTGCGTGTGATACTTAGCAGCGAACAGCCCCCCGCTGGGAGATCACTGATCTTTACTAAATGGCTTGGAATGTTTTTTGATTTGCAATCTCCCACTGGCCAGGCTGCATCGCTGTGTGTGACAGGAAGACTTACCAACGATCCCCATTCTGCGCCTGAGACCCCGAACGATCTCAACGACTGTCGGGTGTCGGCGCATTGCTGGGTGATCGCTGGTGAGATCTGCCTGTCTGACATCTCGCCAGCGACCACGTAGCGACGCACCAGCAATCCCGGTTAGGCAGGATCGTTGTTGGGATCGCTGGTGCGTCGCTACGTGTAAACCCCCCTTTACACACAATGATATTGTGAACAATATCGTTGCAACGTCACTATTTTGGTGACGTTGCAGCGATGTCGAAATGACATCGTAGTGTGTGACACGTATCAACGTTCGACGATAAGTCGTTGATCGTTGATTTATGGTAGATTTATGGTCTACCGCTGGATGGCCAGCATCGGCACGTGTGACAGCAGCAATGATGAACGAGCTCCCAGCGCCACACAGCAAGCATCGGGAGCTGGTAACCATGGTAAACAGTGGGTAACTAAGTGCCGCGCTCAGCTTAGTTACCTGATGTTTACCATGGTTACCAGCATTCTCGCTGGTCCTGATCTCTGGTGAGTTTACCTGTGTGACAGCTCACCAGCAATCAGTTCACAATGTGGCAGCGATCCACATCGGTGGTCGGATCGCTGCCACATCGTAGCGTGTAACGGGCCCTTAAAGGCCCCATTACACGGCACGATATCCTTAACGATATCGCTCAAACATCACGGGCTTGGAGTCGTTCAAACGACATTGTTAGGACGTCGTTGCGAGTAACACCGAGATTTGATTACGATAAATTGTTGGATCGTTGGTCGCAGATTTGAGAACTTGTTCTCAAATCAGACGATTCACGATCAGCCAACCAGCTGCATCGTTCAGTGTGACACCGCGATAACGATGTCATTCACATCAGTGAACAAGTATTGTGGGTTGTGCAAAGGATACCTGCTCGCTGGATCGTTGGTGCGTCGTCCACGATATCTATGCGTGTGACAGCTCACCAACGATGTCAAAACGATGTCCTAACGACGGCGCCGCCCCGAGATCGTTAGTGATATCGTTTCGATATCGTACCATGTAACGGTATCTTTAGAGTGATTTTTCTATTACCAGAATGTGGACTTTAATTATTTGACACATATAGAATAAAATTGGAATGTTATCTACTTTAAGGTACCATTACATGGTATGAGATCATTAACGATATCGCTTAAACGTCACGGGTTTGGAGTCGTTCAAGCTACGTGTAACACCGCAATAACAATGTCGTTCACGACTTTGCCCATTCACATCAGTGAACAAGTATCGTTTGCTGGGTTGTGTGAACGATACCTGGTCACTACATCGTTGGTGCGTCGTCCACGATATCTACACGTGTGACATCTCACCAACGATGTCCTAACGATCGCACGTCCACGAGATCGTTAGTGATATCGTTTCAACATTGCAGCGTGTGACGGTACGTTAATGGAAATGCTGATCAATTTTATTTTCCTTTGACACCATAATACAATAACCTGTCAGCAGCAACGACAAAGGTGAACCCCTTTAATTCATGTACAACCTGCTTCACAACACTGTTTTTAAAATAAAGAAGGAAATACGAAAGTTTGCTTTTAAGCAGTCATGATTTTATAACAGCTTGGAAAAAATTAACTTTTGATGCCTATTAAGAAAACTGTTCTATTTTCTTTATAAAGAGGAAATGGTGTTTTTTCTTTTACAGACTTTGTACTCTATGTTCACATAAAGTAGTAAAGGGTGTTATGTGTTTGGATCTCTGCCCCAGTCTTTCATTCCATAGAAACAGATGGGACTCATACAGGATATGTTTCTATATAAGTTTTTTTTATTATTAAAAGGAACTTGCCCGCACTTGCAAGGGGTTCAATGACATCTGAGCACCACTTTAGTCACAGTATAAGGCTAGGGTCACACCAGCGCTATGCCTCCATCCAGGGTAACTAAGGGCAGCGTTTTCCAGCACCGCATAGCGTTACCACTATGCGGTGCTGGAAAAAGTTCTAAGTTAAAACCGGAATCCGGCAGGCTAGGGTCAAAACGGAAATGTGACCCTGGCCTAACACAGTCTTACCGGAAAGGTAAGGCTGCGTTAACGCTGCTAATTCATTCCTATGGGTGACGGGACCCCAACCGCAGGTTAAACGCCGGCATCTGCCGGAGTTTAAAACCTCGCGCTACTTCCAAGCACATCACATGCTGCGGAAGCGCGCATCATGTGATGCACTTGGAAATAGCGTGAGGTTTCAAACTCCGGCACATAGGTGCCGGTGTTTGACCTGCGCTCAGGGTTCCGTCATCCATAGGAAAAAATTGGCAGCGTTAAGGCAGCGTTACCATTACAGTAACACTGCGTTAATGCTGCCAGATTCTATCCTTTCAACGGAACCCCCATGAATGAAGGTGTAGCGCTGGTGTGACCCTACCCTTAGACTCTGCAGGGGGTTGTATCTGAATCCCTGAAAAAAAACAGATATAACCCCACTAGGTTTCAACATTAGGCAATGGTGAAAAATGAATTTCAAATATACTCAATTTGTGCATTTTTTTTTTTTTTTTACTAAAGTCCTTTCAGATGGGCACAAAAATGTAACAGACTACATTAGCAAATCTGTATGAAACAATGTACACTGCCAGAAAACACTGACAATAACATCTATAGATCCATTGGGGTTTATGTCTGAATCCCATTAGCTGCAGATTCAGACAGAACTCCAGGCAGAATCATAGCTGCACCTCATTGCGGTGAGAACAGGGCCTTAAAAGCAGGTATTAGATCTATGTCCGCTGTCCTCTAAGGCTATTTTCATACTACCATTTTTTTTTTAATCCTGGGGATACAGGTAAAATCTGCATCCCCGGATTCCTCAGACCCCCTGGAATTGTAAAAACTGATGCAACCGCACGGTATTATCACTAATCGCCTCACAGATCAGTGATAATACCGATGCAGGAACATTCAGTTGTTTCCAGCTGCGTATCTTTTTCCGTCGGATCTGGGGACAAATGACATGCGCAGTAGGGGGTGTGTAATTTAGAACTGTGTTCTGGACTTGCGCAGTTCAAAAACCCGGATCTGTCGTCCAGATCCAGTAGGATCCAGAGTCTGCCAAATCTGTGTTACATAGAGCCCCATTTTAAGTCAAACCATAGTGCCCCAGATCCGGGTATAATTGGGCACATTCTGATTCAGCCCCTGGAGCCCTGGATTCGAGTGCATCCAGATTTTTTCACAGAGACCAAGAATGCACAAAAATGCGTTTTGGTCTCAGTGAAAAAAACGGTGACACCTGGATCCAGGGGAACATGACCAACTGGATGCTCCTTGTAAAGTTTTCCCGTCTGCTTCAAAATAACGCGATATTGCAATCTCCGGCACTTTAGTGCCCGTGTTAACATGCGCTGGGGAGTTTGGCCCTCAAATTATTCAATGGCAGCTTCAACACAGCATTAGACAGCGTTAACATTTGCGTTAAGGCTGTGGTAAAACTACTCTATGGTGGATATGTGCTGCAAAACCTCAACGCTAATGTGGCCCTAGCCTTAGGGAGTTTTTTCTTATACGTCTATTTTTTTCAGTTCCAGTCTTTGTCTCTTTTTACTATGTCAAGTTTTAAGTAAAACAGATTTGTTTTGTAAACTTCCTGTTACCTAGCTTTGCTAAAACATTAAAGTCATGTGCAGAAGTGCTAAAATGCAGAACTGCTTTTATTTGTAGATTTTTCACATATCATTCAAGTCTATGAGGAAAATTTGCAAATAAAGCGCAGAGACATTGACATAATACAGATTTAAAAATACCAAATCATCACATGCTATAAGAATGGCATGAGAGTTAAGGAAATGTCATAGACTTTATAAAAATCAAATGCCAACTGTGTCGTTCTTATCACCCATGGTCTTGGAGCAGTGATACTGGAGCGGTAAGACGCGGCACTTTTTATTTTGCCCATAAAATTATCCAGTAAAAAAATGCCCCAAATTCTCATCATGGGACTTATCCTAAATCCTGAGGCTGAGTGCCCACCATGAGTGTCATGGTACCGTCACACGCTTCAATCTCGATGATGATATCAGCTGGAAAGTCATGTGATCGAGATCGTTAGAACAATTTTGCGATATCGCTTGTGTGGTGTCACAAGCAAAGATCTCGTTAACGATTTCACATTTGGCAACAGGCCAGCGATCCAGCGCACAACCCACCGATCGAGGCCAGACAGTGTCAGGAATAGGCGAAATCGTTAATGAGATCGTTTGCACGGTGTCACACACAACGATGCAGCAGATCATACGGTTGAAAATCGGCATATTTGAGAACATGTTCTCAAATCTGCGATGAGCGATACGACGCATTTTCGTCGTCATATCTAGGAGTCACATGCTCTGATATCGGTTGGACATCGTAGCCACGCCTCAAAAAACGGGTCGTATCTGCGATAGCGTTCGCGATATCGCGACGTGTGACGGTACCATTAGGCCATGTGCACACGTTCAGTATTTGCTTAGTTTTTTACCTCAGAATTTGTAGCCAAAGCCAGGAGTGGAGCAATCAGAGGAAAAGTCTAATAGAAACACCTGCACCACTTCTGTATTTATTATCCACTTCTGATTTTGGCTACAAATCCTGAGGTAAAAAACTCATCAAATACTCGGCATGTGCACAAGGCCACTCGCGCTCTGGACGCACCATATTTTCGCTATGTCCATAATGCTGCCCCATGCCCACTGTGTTTATTTAACGCTGCGTACCTACGGTTTGGGTTTCCTATCCACAATATGGAAACTTCTCGCACAGAGATACAGAAGTTCCCTGCGCAGGAGAATCCTGTAATCTTGGCGTGTTCTCTGGTCTGTGTACCTGTAGTGGACCTCTGATTATCTAGGATAATCTACACTGGGCACCACTGTACTCTCTATACTGGCAGTGGTCTGCTGTCTGGCTTCCTAGTTATAGAAAGTTGCACTGGATTTGACTGGCAGAGCTGATCACATCTGAGTAGGCTGTGCCACTCCATAGGATGACACCTGTGCCCTACAAGATCTGGGAAGGCTGGTGCTTTTCCTCTATACTGACAGGCAGAGCTGTACTGTGGGGCAGGTTTCTGCTGTGCCAGGAGGGCAGCACTTGGAGGCAGCCTGGGTGCTGGATAGGTCACACTGTCACTTCTGCCAGCTGTGATTCTGCCCCTTACCACGCATACAATGCACAGTATATGCGAGGACTTACCTGTGTTGTGTGTCCACAGCCTGGCACTATGCCCTGCCTCCGGCCCAGACGGTGGTTACATCCCCTGTCCTTCAGAGCTGCACTCCTGTGGTGTGTGCCCAGGTCCGGGCTGCAGTTTCTCCTCTGAGCTGCCTCCTCTTCTGTCAGACTGATGAGTGGCAATGTCAGGCAGCACTTCCCACACTGACACTAACCCTGCCTGTAACTCTGCCTCCTCGTGTCACGTTAACCCGTGTGGTAAATGTGTGGTGCAGGAATACAGTTCACTCCAGCAACTGAAAGGAGGGGAGAAGTAACAAAACTCCAATAAACAGTCCAATCTGATATCAGGGAGCTGAATTCATAGCAGTGCCCCAACATAAAGGTCTGTGGGGCTGTGAGTCTCCTCTGCTGCTGCCATTAGCAGAACAGGGATCCATCACACGGTTACATTACAGATCTGTGTTGTATGGTGTATGATACCGCACCCATAGACTAACTGGATCCAGTGGCGTGACTTCAGGCCCAGGGGCCCCAATGCGAAAACTCCAATTATTGCAAATCTTTAATAGAATGAGTATTTTTCTGTAGGCCAAAGGGACTTCTGGGGCCCCCCTTGGCTGCGATCGCAACCCCTGCACCTATTGTAGTTACGCCCCTGCCTGGATCCACTCTGCACCTCTGTGATATATATGAAATATTGTGCAAAAAAAACATTCACCACCCCCACCATCCATATTACACCCATATAATTTGGTTCTTACTAATAATCATAATTTTTATATAGTGCCAACATATTCCACAGCGCTTTACAAATCAGGTTCATATACAAACCATCATAAGAAGCAGTTTTGTAAAACACAATAATTAAAAAACAAAAAATAACGACGACCCTGCTCGCAAGAGCTTACATTCTACAATAAGGTGGGGGATGATACAAAGTGCAGGGGCTTATTTACAACCATGGTGCAGCCATTTTGAGGTTGTGTAATAGATAAGAGCGGAATAAGTAACCACCATCCAATCTGTGTCAAGCTTTTGGGTCTGATGGAGTTATGTTCAGAGAAGTAGTGGACAACCTATGTCTGAATGACTTCGATTAGGGAAAATGATAGGTCGTCCTAAAAAGATGTGCTTTTAGGGAGCACCTGAAGCCAACTAAGTTGTGGGTAGTCCTAATTTCTTGAGGTAGAGCATTCCAGCGAATTGGTGCAGCTCGGGAGAAGTTTTGGAGCCGGGAATTAAAGGTTTAGATTAATACAGAAGTTAGGCTGCCTTCACGATTCACGATTTTGTGCTGTCCATGGGAATCCTTGCTTTTGCAGGATCCCCCGGACAGCCACGGATCCAAACAGATCCCTGCAATCGGATGGCAATCGTAGCAGGCTACGACTTTGGCTCCTTGACTAAATCGGACAGCAACGGATGGTGCTAAAATTTGATGCCAATAGAGAAACATCCAATCTGATCCGTTACCCATAGGGATACATGGGAGGCAAAATCGGATCCATGTGTATCCGTTTTGACACAGATACACACGGATGCAGCCTTAGTCTAAAGTCACTCCCAGAGTGAAGAGACCGGGTGGGGTGATAGAGATAAGGGTAGAGAGGTAGGGAAGTGCTGCACCGTGAAGAGCTTTGTGGGTGACAACAAGCAATTTGAATTGGATCCTATATATTGATTAGTCCTTTCTTTTACAGTACAGACCAAAAGTTTGGACACACCTTCTCATTCAAAGAATTTTCTGTATTATCATGACTATGAAAATTGTAGATTCACACTGAAGGCATCAAAACTATGAATTAACACATGTGGAATTATATACTTACCAAAAAGTGTGAAACAACTGAAAATATGTCTTATATTCTAGGTTTTTTCAAAGTAGCCACCTTTTGCCTTGATTACTGCTTTGCACACTCTTGGCATTCTCTTGATGAGCTTCAAGAGGTAGTCACCGGAAATAGTTTTCCAACAGTCTTGAAGGAGTTCCCAGAGATGCTTAGCACTTGATCGCCCTTTTGCCTTCACTCTGCGGTCCAGCTCACCCCAAACCATCTCGATTAGGTTCAGGTCTGGTGACGGTGGAGGCCAGGTCATCTGGCGTAGCACCCCATCACCATCACACCTCCTCCTTCATGCTTCACGGTGGGAACCAGGCATGTAGAGTCCATCCGTTTACCTTTTCTGCGTCGCACAAAGACACGGTGGTTGGAACCAAAGATCTGAAATTTGCACTCATCAGACCAAAGCACAGATTTCCACTGGTCTAATGTCTATTCCTAGTGTTCTTTAGCCCAAACAAGTCTCTTCTGCTTGTTGCCTGTCCTTAGCAGCGTTTTTTTAGCAGCTATTTTACCATGAAGGCCTGCTGCACAGTCTCCTCTTAACAGTTGTTGTAGAGATGTGTCTGCTGCTAGAATTCTGTGTGGCATTGACCTGGTCTCTAATCTGAGTTGCTGTTAACCTGCGATTTCTTAGGTTGGTGACTCGGATGAATTTATCCTCCGCAGCAGAGGTGACTCTTGGTCTTCCTTTCCTGGGACAGTCCTCATGAGAGCCAGTTTCTTTGTAGCGCTTGATGGTTTTTGCAACTGCTCTTGGGGACACTTTCAAAGTTTTCCCAATTTTTCGGACGACCTGACCTTCATCTCTTAAAGAAATGATGGCCACTCGTTTTTCTTTACTTAGCTGCTTTTTTCTTGCCATAATACAATTTCTAACAATCTATTCAGTAGGACTATCAGCTGTGTATCCACCAGACTTCTGCACAACACATCTAATGGTCCCAACCCCATTCATAAGGCAAGAAATCCCACTTATTAAACCTGACAGGGCACACCTGTAAAGTGAAAACCATTTCTGGTGGCTACCTCTTGAAGCTCATCAAGAGAATGCCAAGAGTGTGCAAAGCAGTAATCAAAGCAAAATGTGGCTACTTTGAAGAACCTAGAATATAAACCATATTTTCCATTGTTTCACACTTTTTTGTTAATTATATAATTCCACATGTGTTAATTCATACAAACTTTTGGTCTGTACTGTATGTCCATCCATATTATCAGAAATGATCAAGAATAAAATATTTTAAAGTCATGTCTGTGAATTGATGCATTGATTATTATAGGGTCAGAATTATGTGGCACCCTTGGGGCCCGGTCGCCACTATTAGTTTGCGTCAATTGGGATCGGTAAGTCCAGTCACGCACAAACACACCCAACATACACCCCGGTCCCAGAGCGAGCGGGTGAACCCAGGTAGTGGGACGGCTCAGGCAGCTGTGGGATAGCGGGGGAGACAGGTGATGGTTGGTAAGTGATCAGGAAGCGGTCAGGGAAAGGAGAGGACAAAGGGTAAACACCACAGGGAGTGATCAGAGAGCACGGACCCAGGGCCCTGAGCTACCATGAGGCCTACCCCGGGTCCCGGGGCTACAGACCGCAGGTAGACTGGAAGGAGTCCTAGGGGAGTGGGCAGTGAGCAATCCACCCTCGCGCAGAAGGACAGGGCAAGAACCAGGGGACCGGCCCTGTGGTGACGAGGAAGCTTCAAGCCCAACCACAGAACCCGGGCGGGCCGCGGGATCTCTATTACCCATGGCCAGCTCCCAATGCATCGCAGGAAAGGCAGCCGTACCAGGGCCAGGGGTCCCCACGAGTCGCCCAAAGAAGGCCTGTGGCTGCTGGACCGGGGTTCTGCGTGCGGAGGAGGTGAATAGGCAGCACTGAGAGAGGAGCCCAAGAGAAAGGGGGTGTACTGGACAAACCATCTGGTTGCCAAGGACTGTACTTGCTTGTAACCTGAAGTGCCTAACAAGAAAAGCCAATTGAACCGGGTTGAAACTCAGCTTTGAGTCACACTGTTCATTTCACATCTGAGGAGAGGTAGACTGAAAGCCCGCGCAGGCAGAAGGAAGCTGCTTGAGAGTGTCCCTGATGCAGGTCCGCAGCCAGTTCAGCCTCGCTGGCTCCCCATCACGCCAAATCACCTTAACTCCAGAAGCCCTGGGGACTCGCTCCTCCCGTGGGGAGTCATACCATCTCAGCTGCAACTCCATCATCCCCAGAAGTCCCGGACCAAAGCAGCTGCCCCTACCTGCCGCCTTCCACAGGTGGCGTCACAACAAAAACTCTTTTATTTTATTTTTACTTTTACTTTTTACCCTTTTTTACTATTTCCCTTTTTTACTGACCGCCCGACAGGGGACCACTAACCAGGTCACGCCACCGTGACAGCATCCCCACAGCCCTGACGACGTCAAGACGGCCCGTTTACGAGTACCCCACGGCCCCCGCTGGGGCGAGTCAATTACACTTGTCAGACGTGTCAGATATAGATAATCTGTTATGCTCCGTCGTTTACTGTATGCGGTCCTGAGAGAAACTGCTTGTGGTCACTGTCTGAGATAGTACACAGTCAACATGCAGATTTGTAAGGGTGTTGATGAATAAAGCTATGTTCACATTTTGCTGCGTTATATTTTCTGTAGCAAAACCAGAATGTTTTGATAGTAAATGAAGATATCTTGCCAGGGGAAAACCTGTGTTTTGTTGGTGTATTTTTGCTGCGTTTTTGCCTATACAAAACTGCTAAAACACAGCAAAGAATTGACATGTTCATTCTTTCAAATGAAGAAAAAAAAAGGTTTAGTACCATGTTAGCCAGTGGAAAATAGATTGATTGCTCTAAGTGGGAGAAACACAGTAGTAATCTTGTTGTGATACCTTTGAATGGCTAACAAAAATAAAGTAATTGATGTTACTAGTCAAGCTTTCCAGACTTCTCACGTCTCTTCATCAGGCTGATAAAGACAAAATATCAGAAGAAACACAAGTATATATATGTCCAATGTTAGAGGTTACTGGGCACTATATGGTGTAACTAGGTGTAGCCACTATATTTCTGATCTTTTCGGTGCCATTTACAGGTGTTGCACACAGATCCCACAATAATCACATGCATTCAAGAGACTAGTCAGCAAAGAAGATCTGGTTAGCAGGACCCGTCGAAGCGGTGGTGACCGCAAAACGACAAGCCGTCATCCGCCGTCCCTGCACCCCCGCATCTGAACTGTCCATGGATTTTGCTGGAATCTGAATAAAAGTACAAAGATCTTCTATGGTGAGTGCCGCTGACTAGTCTCTTGCATGCACAAGTATATATATATACACAACCTGAACAGATGTAAGGTATACTAAGTGGACATTTAAATAAACTAACAGAGCTTAGAGAGAGAATCCTTAATTAGGCCAGTTTAGTGGTGCGAAAATGTTTATGGTCTCAATTTACATGCAAGTTTCTAAACCTGGTGCCCCCAGGACATTGGGAGAAAAGGGCCTTTTCACATTTGCATATTGGCTGCGTTTTCCTGCGTTTGTATGAGTTGTTACCGCCAAAAACGTGGGCTGCTGTGTCTAAGGCTGTGTTTGCAAAAACACATGCATTTTGCATTTTTGCAAAATGACATGCCTTTTTGCATGTGTTTACAATGCATTTTGCATTGCAGCCTATGGGTGCGTTAACGCATGCATTTGGATGTGTTTGTAGCAGCAGAAACGCATACAAACGCAAATGCAGGCAAACACATCCCAGCCTTATGCATTTTTAAGTTTGTCAGTTTTGTTCACTTTTTGCAATTTCTTCAACGTTTTGAGAAATGATGCAATGATCGTTGTTTGAAACTAATGGTAAGAAATGTTTAGATAAAGAATTACATTGTGAAAGCCACTAGCAAGATACAATGGGATACCGAGGCTGCAGGGTGAGCTTCTTAGGAACTATTGGAGATATATACAAATCTGCCACATATACATGCACTTTTATACAGTCTAAGGCAGGGGTCTCCAACTCCGGGCCTCGAGGGCCGCCAACAGTGCATGTTTTCAGGATCTCCTTAGTATTGCACAGGGGTTGGAATCACATTAACACCTGTGCAATACTAAAGGTATCTGTACACGCGGCAACATTGCATGCAATTTCACTGGCAATTTGCTGGTTGCAGTGAAATCATGGACACATTATTCTATTTGTACACAGCAACAAAATAGAACAATGTGTCCATGATTTCACTGCAACCAGCAAATTGCTAGTGAAATTGTCTAGCAATATTGCCGCATGTGAAAGTACCTTTAGTAAATCCTGAAGTCCTGCACTGTTGGCGGCCCTCGAGGCCTGGAGTTTGGGACCTCTGGTCTAAGGGGTAAGCTTTTCTCCTTGTGGAGAGTGACACACCTGATCTGGCATTCCAGTATTGAGGAGATTTAAACGCCTCAGTGCTTCTCTGGGAAATTGACACACCCTTCCCCCCCCAGGGCCTTAGGATACTCGTAACTGGGCTTTTTAGAGGCTTTATCATGGGGATCACATGGACCGAGACCCTGGTGGTGTCATTAAAAGTTCGGTTTAGGTGGATCACTCTCTTAGGGAAGGTCATCTGGCATGGAGGGTTCATTCTGGAAAGGGATGACTGGACCTGGGGATACTTGTTAATTTTACGTGACGCCACCCGAAGGTTGCGGCTATAGATGGTCGCTGCTGCACGACAGTTATCCTGGGGCCCGATGGTTGTGAGGCAGCAATGTCCTTTACCCCTTTACGGGTAGGACTGACCCCCAGGCCAGCTTGAGGTACCTGAGTGAGTTGGTAGTTGTGTTTCTGGTGCTTTTGGAGCATAGGACAGTTCACAGGCACAGTGGGTTGCAGTTTTCAGTTCTTTTACTCACAGTATTTGTGCAACAGCCCATTGAGCACTGGGTTTTTGGAGGCAGGGATCCAGCTACTCCCGAGTAGGAGGATGAAACATAACCGGCTCCCCTTCTCTGTCCTTTCTAAGTCTCTTTACACTGCACTTGCTTCGCCTTCCTGCCTTGCGCCTTTCCACACAGAGCTCTGAGCCAGTGACTGTGGGCTTTTCTTAGGGGTTAACCTGCAGTGTCTCCCCTTAGCCCTATGGTTGCCATCTTTTCAGCAGATGTACGTGTGGCGCCCCTATGGCAAGGTGCCACAGGGAGGTACTGCACCCCAATTAGAGGTGTGGTGCCTCCGTAACCATGGGGAAATCTTCAGAGTCTGCACCCCAACACAGGCCACTTTAATACAGGGAATGAGATATAGAAATTGGTTGCGCCACGCTGCTTTATGTTTTGTATCCACCCTCTGTTAAGTCACCGTTACACTCACCTTTTCCTGTTGTGCTGTCCGCACAACAGGGGGGCTCACGTAGTGAGTGCACAGGGTCTCTCTCTGGACGGTGTGGATTTCTTTCCCTTTTTCCTCAGTGTCCGCCTGTGTAATTGCACGTGATCCGTCACGTGTTTTCCTCTCCTCTGTTAGATTTGTCTTCTCCTCCGGAGCTCCTCCACTGCTCTCCCCATAGGGAGATGGATATGCAGGCAATGGAATAAAACGATGTTTGGGTGAGTGCTGGGATATGAAGACAGCTACACTTCAACAAGTATTTTACCTTGTTGTTTGATCCACTTGAGGAAGACGCCCTGAGCGTCGAAACATGTTGTGGGAGAGGACCTAGTGTGATTTGAACAATAAACTTACAGGTAAAATACTTGTTGAAGTGTAGCTGTCTTCATATCCCAGCGCTCACCCAAACATCGTTTTATTCCACTTTAATACAGGGGACTGATATTCAGTAGGTCCCAGGGGGTGGAGCCTAGAGAGTGGGAGATGGGGAGTGACAGCACAGTCAGACAGTTGGTGTGAGAGAGCGAGAAAGAAGGACTGAGGGGACCCTGCGGCTACAGTGGAGGGCGCCTCTTAGGAGAGGGGTGACCCAGACTTGGAAGGGGGTTTACCGAGGACTGGTTGGAGCCAGCTGGGGACCCAGGTCAACACCGGCATACCGGAACCAAGGTAGATAAAGGCAAGGTTCAACCCTAACTACAGACCGGCGAGCTGAGGGCCCGATACACACAGGGAGCTGAAGCACCCCTAAAGCAGCCCAACATCAGTCCCGCAGCTGGGTTCACGACACCGACAAGTCAGAGACTTTAGGTAACAGACCCCGAGGACTAGAGACTTGACTCAAGAGGAGCAAATAGAGACAGAGCAAGAGAGTAACAAGACCACGAGCGCCATATTGAGGGCATCACTGTCAGACTCTGGAGAAACCTTCACGATACAATACCCGTTAACCCAGAATGTACCGTGTACCTATTTCCATCTGGCGCAAGTAAAGAACCGTTTGAGCTGAAGTGGTGTCTGTTCTCCTTTCATTCGGCATCCGGAGGGCTACAGCATCTTCACCGGAGTTGAGGACTACTACTCCCCTCATCTGCCCCGCTGCCCTGAGGTAAAGCTCCACCTGTGGGGACCTGTACTACCAAAGCTGCATTCCCATCACCTCAGCAGCCGACCCCAGCGCTGGTAACCCTATTACCAGGTACCACAGGTGGCGTCACAATATTATTTCCCCCACCCCCAGCCACTGAGGGTCCAGGGCACAGAACCGGGAACCGACCAGCCATGATCCCCACTGAAGTAACCACCTGTCCTCGTATCCGAGTACCCCCTACCATGTCGACCGACTCAAATTGGCGTCACGACAAGGATCCCGTGCCTGGTAAAACCGGGTACTGTGCGCCTTAAATTGGACTTTATTGACTAAATTTTATTTCACTGCATAGGCCCAAAATGGCGGCCTGGAAATGTGACTAAAAATGTGTTGGCCCAGGGGTATGCCTCGGCCCCTCATCAGGGGCAGGCAATGCAAGAGGCGGCCAACTGCCTCCCCGCCCCCCCTTGCCACCAAATAACCAGGGGGGGCGGGCCAGGACCCAGACCGCACCAACTCTGGACTATAAGAACTAAGCAGGGAGCGGCCGGAAGTCAGAACGAAACACCCTGGCAGACTCCGGACCCGTTACTCGTGTGCGGCCTGGTAGAGATGGCAGCCCCCAGATTCGGAGAGTTAATCCGGGAGGTCGAGGAAGATATAGCCGACTGTGCTGCCCCGGGAGTCGCCACCCTCAAAACCGTGGGAGAAGACATCGCATTCTGGGGAGCAGCGTTGCGGGACCTGCGTACTCGACTCCAGGAGACCACCGAGTGGACTATCTGGCATTGGAGTGCCGAGATGACCCTAAAACTCAGCCGGCATGCAGAGCAGTAGAAGGGACTCAGGCTAAACCTGGAACCGAGGGTGACGGTAGCAACACGGACCAGGCACCTGGTAACCGGTGAGAGCCACACCCCCACAGAACTAGCCAAGCCCAATACTGAGGTCCCAGAACCAGCGAGCCTGCCTACAGTGAAGCCCGGAAAGGAGGAGGCTACCGAACCAGAGGACCACATCTGCTTTCCTGAGGAGCCTGACCTGATCGAGGAGGAGTATCATGAGCATCCTATGGAACAAGTCAGTGTTGGGGAGGAGGAGATTCGAAGGAGGAAGGAGCTGTTGGTGGCACAGAGGAAGCCGGGCCCCGTGAGCTATGGAGGGCCAGACAACCCTTGGTGCGAGCTGGTGCTGGAGCTGTGAGGGCGATACCATCTGCTTCCGAGAGAGCGAGGAAGAAGGACGGAGGGGACCCTGCGGCTACAGTGGAGGGCGCCTCTTAGGAGAGGGGCGACCCAGACTCGGAAGGGGGTTTACCCAGGACTGGTTGGAGCCAGCTGGGGACCCAGGTCAACACCGGCATACCGGAACCGAGGTAGATAAACGCAAGGTTCAACCCTAACTACAGACCGGCGAGCTGAGGGCCCGAAACACACAGGGAGCCGAAGCACACCCCAAGCAGCCCAACATCAGTCCTGCAGCTGGGTTCATGACAACAACAAGTCAGAGACTTTAGGTAACAGACCCCGAGGACTAGAGACTTGGCTCAAGAGGGGAATATAGAGACAGAGCAAGAGAGTAACAAGACCACGAGCGCCATATTGAGGGCATCACTGTCAGACCCTGGAAAAAACTTCATGATCTGCGGTTACAATACCCGTTAACCCAGAGTGTACCGTGTACCTGTTTCCATCTGGTGCAAGTAAGGAACCATTTGAGCTGAAGTGGTGTCTGTTCTCCTTTCATTTGGCGTCCGGAGGGCTACAGCATCATCACCGGAGGTGAGGACTACTACTCCCCTCATCTGCCCCGCTGCCCTGAGGTAAAGCTCCACCTGTGGGGACCTGTACTACCAAAGCTGCATTCCCATCACCTCAGCAGCCGACCCCAGCGCTGGTAACCCTATTACCAGGTACCACAGGTGGCGTCACAATATTATTTCCCCCACCCCCAGCCTCTGAGGGTCCAGGGCACAGAACCGGGAACTGACCAGCCATGATCCCCACTGAAGTAACCACCTGTCCTCGTATCCGAGTACCCCCTACCCTGTCGACCGACTCAAATTGGCGTCACGACAAGGATCCCGTGCCCGGTAAAACCGGGTACTGTGCGCCTTAAATTGGACTTTATTGACTAAATTTTATTTCACTGCATAGGCCCAAAATGGCGGCCTGGAAATGTGACTAAAAATGTGTTGGCCCAGGGGTATGCCTCGGCCCCTCATCAGGGGCAGGCAATGCAAGAGGCGGCCAACTGCCTCCCCGCCCCCCCTTGCCACCAAATAACCAGGGGGGGCGGGCCAGGACCCAGACCGCACCAACTCTGGACTATAAGAACTAAGCAGGGAGCGGCCGGAAGTCAGAACGAAACACCCTGGCAGACTCCGGACCTGTTACTCGTGTGTGGCCTGGTAGAGATGGCAGCCCCCAGATTCGGAGAGTTAATCCGGGAGGTCGAGGAAGATATAGCCGACCGTGCTGCCCCGGGAGTCGCCACCCTCAAAACCGTGGGAGAAGACATCGCATTCTGGGGAGCAGCGTTGCGGGTCCTGCGTACTCGACTCCAGGAGACCACCGAGTGGACTATCTGGCATTGGAGTGCCGAGATGACCCTAAAACTCAGCCGGCATGCAGAGCAGTAGAAGGGATTCTGGCTAAAACCGGAACCGAGGGTGACGGTAGCAACACGGACCGAGCACCTGGTAACCGGTGAGAGCCACACCCCCACAGAACTAGCCAAGCCCAATACTGAGGTCCCAGAACCAGCGAGCCTGCCTACAGTGAAGCCCGGAAAGGAGGAGGCTACCGAACCAGAGGACCACATCTGCTTTCCTGAGGAGCCTGACCTGATCGAGGAGGAGTATCATGAGCATCCTATGGAACAAGTCAGTGTTGGGGAGGAGGAGGATTCGAAGGAGGAAGGAGCCGTTGGTGGCACAGAGGAAGCCGGGCCCCGTGAGCTATGGAGGGCCAGACAACCCTTGGTGCGAGCTGGTGCTGGAGCTGTGAGGGCGATACCATCTGCGTCCGAGAGAGCGAGGAAGAAGGACGGAGGGGACCCTGCGGCTACAGTGGAGGGCGCCTCTTAGGAGAGGGGCGACCCAGACTCGGAAGGGGGTTTACCCAGGACTGGTTGGAGCCAGCTGGGGACCCAGGTCAACACCGGCATACCGGAACCGAGGTAGATAAACGCAAGGTTCAACCCTAACTACAGACCGGTGAGCTGAGGGCCCGAAACACACAGGGAGCCGAAGCACACCCCAAGCAGCCCAACATCAGTCCTGCAGCTGGGTTCATGACAACAACAAGTCAGAGACTTTAGGTAACAGACCCCGAGGACTAGAGACTTGGCTCAAGAGGGAATATAGAGACAGAGCAAGAGAGTAACAAGACCACGATCGCCATATTGAGGGCATCACTGTCAGACCCTGGAAAAAACTTCATGATCTGCGGTTACAATACCCGTTAACCCAGAGTGTACCGTGTACCTGTTTCCATCTGGTGCAAGTAAGGAACCATTTGAGCTGAAGTGGTGTCTGTTCTCCTTTCATTTGGCGTCCGGAGGGCTACAGCATCATCACCGGAGGTGAGGACTACTACTCCCCTCATCTGCCCCGCTGCCCTGAGGTAAAGCTCCACCTGTGGGGACCTGTACTACCAAAACTGCCTTCCCATCACCTCAGCAGCCGGCCCCAGCGCTGGTAACCCTATTAACAGGGACCACAGGTGGCGTCACGATACCATTTCCCCCATCATCATCACCCCCACCCCAAGCCACTGAGGGTCCAGGGCACAGAACCGGGAAGCGACCAGCTGTGATCCCCAATGAAGTAATCACCTGTCCCGGTATCCGAGTACTCCCTACCCTGTCGGCCGACTCATGCGCGGTTGTC